>JAPHMX010000004.1:3640546-4260819 GCA_028828415.1 Cordyceps cateniannulata | reverse complement strand
GTTTGGTTTTTGGAGAGGAGGGTGGAAGTAGGGATGATTTGGTAGTTATGGAGGGGTGATTGGTGTAGTAGGGATAGGGGGTTGGTGGAGTTGGATTGTTGAAGTAGGGGAGTTGTGTTAGTTTGGGTGGTTGGGAGGGTAGGTGTGGGGTTTGTTGTTGTGTGGGTTGGTTTGTATTAAGGTAGGGAAAGGGTGGAGAGGGGGTGGGGGATAGGGGATTTAGGAATGTAGGGAATGATTAGGGAGGATTTGAGGTGTAGTAAGGGGTAGAATTTAGATGATTGATTATTTAAGAGGAGAGAAAGTGTAGGGGGAGTGAATGGAAGTGGGTGGGTTGGGAGAGAGAGAGGATGGGGTGGGTGAGGAAGGGTGGGGTTTGTGAATGTGGAGGTGGATAGGAAGAGATATTAGGATGTGGTTGTGGATGGTTTGAGTGGTTTGTGATGTGTTTTGAGAGGGGAGGGTAAAGAGGGGATTGGAGGTTTGATTAGGGGAAGGAGTTAAGTGTGTGGTAAATAATTGTAGTAGGGTGGTGTATAGGAATGAGGTAGGGGGAGGGGAAGGGATTGAAGGGGGGGTGTGTGTTGAGGAGGTATATGTGAAGGGGTGAAGTATGGAGGGAGTGTGGATTGAGATGTGTGGGAATTGATGGTAGTGGAAATTGAATGAATATGTGGGGGGGGGGGGGGGGGGTAGGGTTGGGGGGGGGGGGTTTTTTTGGTGGTTAAAAGATGATATTATGTTGATTATTGAGGAGTGGAAATGGGTGGGATTAGTGGTGGGTTAGGGAAGGTGGAATTTGTGTGGAAGGTATGGGGGGAAAGTTTGTGTGTGTAAGGGTGGTTTGTTTTTGGTTGTTGTTGTGGTTTGGGGTTGTTTATGAGTTTGGTTTGTTAAAGGGAGAGTTGAAGTAGTGGATGTTTGGGTATGGTGTTTATTTTGTGATGGTTATGTTAGATGGGTGTATGGGGGGGGTTTGAGGGAAGAGTGTGTGTGAGAGAAGGAAGAAAGGTTTAGGTTTAGTAAGGTTTGGTTTTTTTTTTGTGAGGAAGGTTTGAAGGGGGTGGAGTTGGAGGGGAGGAGGAAGTGAGGAGTAATTTAGGAGGTGGGATTTTAGGGGGTAAGTTTGTGGAAAAGGTGATTAAAGGAAGGGATGATGAGAAAGAGGAGTAATAATTATAATAGAAGAAAAAAGAGGGTAGAAAGGGGAAGAATGAGGGGGAAATAGTGAAAAGGGGTGGAGGAATGATGGGGATGTGGTGGGGGTGGGGAGGGGGGGGGAAGAGTTGATAGGGATGAGGTGGAGAAAGTAATGGGGGGATTTAATTTAGGGAGGAAGATTTGGTGTTTTGGAAGGGGTGGAGGATGGAGAGTGAGGAATTAGGTATGGGTGAGTGTAATTGAAATGTGTTCGATATTGTTAATGATGTGTGGTAATGGGTTGAGATGTGTAGGTTTAGTTTATATAGGTTGGGGGGGGGGGGAGTTGGTAATATGGTGTTTTAGTTATTTTGTGGATATAAGGATTGGATTGTGTATGGTGAGGGGAGGGTTTGAGAGGAAAGTGATGTTTGGTTATTATGAGGTTGGATTGATTGGGGGTGATATTGAAGGAAAGGGAGGATGTGAATTAAAGTGGGGTGGGGTTGTATTTTTTATGGGGGAGGGAATTGTGAGATTGGGGATTAGTAAGGGGGGTGGAGTGTGATATGGGTGTTAGGGAATGTTAATTGAGGGTATGTTAATGGTATGAAAAGATTTAGAGGATTGTGGATGGTTTTGGGTTGAGGGTATTTGAAGGGTAGTTATTATTTTTTTTAATGTGTTGTTTAGGTTTTTTTGGGAATGGAATTTTTAGTTGATGGTGATTGGATGGATGAATGGGGTAAAAGGGGATGGCGGTAGTGTGGTAGTTTTGTATGATAGAGTTGTGTGTGGGTTTTTTGTTTGTGTAGGTTTTTTTTATAAGAATGGGAGATTGGGGGGGGGGTATATTATAATGATATTTTGTAGGATGATAGAAGGAATGTTTGTGTGGTAATTGAGGTTATAATGGGAGGAAATTATGGAAGGTAGTAGTGTGAATAGGTGGGATCGATTTAGATATGGGATGGATGATGATTTTGGAGGGAAAGTTAAAAAGTTAAGGGAAGAGATGTGAAATTAGAGATAATAGGAGGGGAGTGAAGTTGGGGATAAGGATATGTAGGGAGTTGGATATAGAGGTCAGGGGGTTGTGTGAATAATAATATGAGGGGTGAGGGAAAGTAGGAGTATGATATTGGGAATAGAGGATGAAAGGGAATAGAAGATATGGAGAAATGGAGAATAAGATGAGTATGATTGTAGGTATATGAGGGGAATGCGTAGGGGGTTTTTGGTGGGGTAGAGAATAGGATGTTTATTTGAGGATACAGATTAGGTAGAGTGTGAGGGATGAAGAGGAAAGTGAAAAAGGAGAAGGAAAGGATGATTACTGTGTGGGAGAAGGTGTAGGAGTGTAGGATGATGGAAAGGGAATAATAATATATAAATTATTAAGTGTGAGTGAGTGGGGAATAGGTATGGGAAGATGGATAATTGATAGGAGTATTGATTGGGAGGAGGAGGAATATATAGATATAAGAGATTTGGATGAAGTAAGAAGAAGTAGGGTGGTAAGAGTAGGATGGGAGAGGGGGAAGGGTTTGTACAAGGAGGAATATATAGAATAAGAGGGATGTGATGAAGAAGAAAAAGTAGGGTGGGTAAGAGGTATGAGGGAGAAGGGGGAAGGTGTTTGGTGAAGAGGAGGAATATATAGATAAGGAGGGATTTGATGAAGGAAGAAAAG
The DNA here is from genome assembly GCA_028828415.1 of Cordyceps cateniannulata. NCBI lineage: Eukaryota > Fungi > Ascomycota > Sordariomycetes > Hypocreales > Cordycipitaceae > Cordyceps > Cordyceps cateniannulata. The sequence goes on along the minus strand of JAPHMX010000004.1, from coordinate 4,257,986 downwards.
TAGGGTTGTTAAGAGGGTTATATGGGGAGAGGTGAAGGGTGTTATGAGGAGGGGGTGTATTTATGATTGGTATTGAGAAATGATTTAATGTGATAAGGAAAATGAGTAAGAGGGGTGTGGGTTGTAAGGAATGGGTATGGTGGGTTTGAGTTTGGGGATGGGGGAGAGTAGGGTGTAGTGAGATGGGGGGTAGGTGGTATTTATTTGTGTGGGATGTGGGAGATAAGGAGGGTGGATATGTGATGTGTAGTGTTTGAGGGTGTGGGTGTGTGGATGTGTTGATGTAGTTGGTATTTGATGGTAGGTTATAGATGATTGGATAGTATTATAGGATGGAGTGTATTGTGTATTGTATGGTGGGTAATTTGTGTGTGATTGTAGGTGTTGTGGGGATTGTAAGTGTATTGGGAGTAGGAAATGAAAAGTGTGTAGAGTGGTGGAGGGTATATATGGTGGGTTAAATGTGTGAAGATAGGGGGTAGATTGGTGGTGGTTTGGTGGTTTTGAAGAATGTACGGGAGGTAGGGGATGGAGAAAGAGTGTGAGTATGTCTTGGTTGTTTTGTAAGTATGGTTGGTATTGGGTGAAAAAGTTAATTGTAATGGTAAATATGGTGGTGGTTGAGTGGTGAGAAGAGTTAGTGTAGTGAAAGTAGAGTGTTATAGGTAGGGGTGGTGTGTAAAGGGAGGGTGTTGGATTTGAGATAGTAGTGGAGGATAAGGATAGGGGATATAGAGTTGATTGTGGGATGTGTGAGGTTTAGGTTGATGATATTTTTAAATTTAGAGGTTTGATAGAGGTGTGATGTTGATGTGGAGATGGAGAGAGGAGATGTTTATAAGTAAGAGAGAGTGTGTTTGTTTGTGTGAGTATTGAGAGAGATTATTATTATTAGGTGGTGTGGTTTTGTGTGTGTGGGGTAGAGAGAGTGTGTTTGTTAAAGTTAAAGTTGTGTTTTTGGGTGAGATTTTGTGTATAGGTGGTGGAGGTTATGGAGATGAGGGTGGGGGTGGAATATGGTTATAGGAGAGTGGAAGAATTATTTAAGGGGTGGTGGTTGGGGGTTATTTTATGTGGTGTTTGATTAGGGTTGTTGGTGTAGTGGTATTAAATATTGATGGTGAGTGGTTGTTTTTAGAGTTGGGGGGAAATTAGGTGGTAGGTTAGTGGTTGATGGGGGGGGGGGATAGTTGTTGGGATAATTGTGTAAAGTGGGGTTGAGGGGTGGTTAAGGGGAGTGTGAGGTAAAGTAATGTTGTTTGTGAGGTGGAGTGAGGGTGGTGAGATAAGAGGGGGGTGGTTGGTATGTTATGGTTGGAAGAAGTTTGATAGAAGGATATGGAAGGGTTGAGTGTGGGTTTGGGGGTGGGTTGGTTGGGGAGGTGGGAGGTGGAGGAGAAGAAAGGATTTAGTTGTTTGTGGTGGGGGTGAGGGGGTTTGTAAGAGGAGATGGAGGTGGATATTGATTAAATTAGTTGTGTAGGAGTTGTTGGGGGTGGGGTGGAAATATTAAGAAGGGGGGAAGGTTGGAGAGATAGGGAGTTGTGATGATGGAGAGGGGGAAAAGAGAGAGTGAATGGATTGTTGAATATTGGTACGTGGAGGATTTGTATATGTGTTATTAGTTTGAGGAGTGTATATGATGGTGTTGTGAGGGGGTTTGATTGGAGGATTAATTAGTTGTTTATGTAGATAGAGAAGAAAATTTAATGGGGAGTAGGAGTAATATGGGTGTAGGAGGGATATTGTGTACCGGTAATTGGACATAAGTGTTAGGGTATTGTAGGTGGTTGGGTGTTTGTGTGATAGATAGGATGGGGAGTTTGGTTGGGGAAGTGGGGGGTTGGAGTTAAGGTGGGTGGGTATGGAGGGTAGGGAGGTGATTTTAATAGACTTTAATAATAAAGATCATTGCCTTTTTTTCCCATGGCAGCGTATTCACCATATACACAGCGTCGCTGGGAAGCGCTGTCATGGTTTGATGGCCGAGATTCGTAATTGCTGCTTTGTATACACCGAAAGCTGTCTCTCCAACACGGCCAACCGCGCCATGCTGTCAGCGGTAATACAAGTCGGCGGAGGAAGGCTGCCTTTGCCCGCCGGTGCGTGTGTGGAAGCAGCGGCTACTTTCAACGGCCAACCGCGCCATGCTGTCAGCGGTAATACAAGTCGGCGGAGGAAGGCTGCCTCTGCCCGCCGGTGCGTGTGTGGAAGCAGCGGCTACTTTCAACGGCCAACCGCGCCATGCTGTCAGCGGTAATACAAGTCGGCGGAGGAAGGCTGCCTCTGCCCGCCGGTGCGTGTGTGGAAGCAGCAGCCACTTGAATGTAGCCGCTGATTGGTGACTGCGGCCATGTCAAGTGGCCAATCGCCTCGATATCGGTTGTTTGGGTGTCGTGCGTGGCTGGCCCCCAGGAATCCGCCTGCGTCAGCCGCTCGGAGCCCATACTGTCTGATGAAGGGGCCGGCGACCAGGGGGCATCGGCCAGAGGCTGACCGATCCACGAGTCGTTGCCGGGAAAAGATTTGTTATGCACGTGGCGAGTCCCATCCAAATTTCCAAAGTAACTGGAAAAGGCTGTGTCAGTATTGATGTCGCTGCAGGCTGGCGACTGGGACGCCAGTGAGGCCGTGGCCGGGCCGCGCTGGAAATTGTGATGTCGCGTCGCGGACCGATACAAAGCCTGTGGTGGTGGATATTTCCGAAAAGTCAGCTGTTGCATTCGGCAGTCTGAGCAGGTGCAATTCGGATCGCAAAAGAAGCTGGGTGCGATTTGGGCACATGCGAGACAGGAAGGGGGTTCGGGAACCGCCATTTGCTGCTGCATGACCCATGTGCGTTTGAGAGCCATCAGAGGATATACGTCGGTTCAGGCAAGTTGGGCGAAAATGGTGTTCGATCTGGCTAATATATTTCCCTGCCAGGGTGCTGCCGTCTTTTCGTGAAGTTGTTGTGTACAAAAACAATGCGCACCCCAAGGCGAGTTTTATATAAGTTCGAGAGATGTCCATTTACGTCATACTCGTACCGCTGAAACCGGGGCTACCACCTGGCTGAATGACCATGATAATGATGCTAGTTTTGGCATGGAAATTTTTTTAAAGTTTTTTACTCTTGGTTTTTCTTTGGTTAGTCTCGTAAAGGATATGTCCACAGATTAACATTTTGAAGGTATACTTGCAGCCGTTTCCCCGGCTGTCATGGTTCTTGCACGCATTGGTCACTGGACAGTCTCGGTGCTCTCGCCCTAACCCGGTCGGAAAATGAGCATCTTGGCCCAGCCCTGTTTTTGGCATACAATAAAAGCGGGTCTGGATCGCCGCAATGGACAGATTGTGATAAACTCTGCTTGACTTAAGATGTTGCTTTATTCTCGACGAGCATTTCACAGACCATAACTGTATATTTGAATTGAAGCGTGTGCTCTTTTGTTAGTTAATACCTGGTGGTTTCGTATATTGAGCAGTATCGCCTCCGGTACTCACTCATGATATTCATCTCGCTCGGTTATTGCGCCACGAATTGGTCTCGATCAATCGCCTCGTTGGCGAAGAGCCTGAAGCACCTCACACCGGCTCCCTTCTTGGCGGCCAGACAGTTGGTGCAAAGCGGGCCGCCCTCGATGCCGTGCCTCTAGCACGGAAAAAAACCAGAAAAACCATACTATGCCCCTGCTGGCGCTCACGCGGCTCGTGGGCAAAGCTGGCGGCAAAGGGCGTCGCGGCGAGGTGTTGGTGGTAGCAGCGGGAGCAGATGCCAAGGCCGGGTGCCAGGGGCATATGGTACCAGTTTTGCTCGACGTTGGTCGCCGATCGGCCGGAACAGCTTCGCATCGGTTTAACGGCGGCAATTTTTTTTTTCTTTCGGTAGTTAAGTCTAAGGGAGACGGAGAGCTATAATAGAGAAAGATTACCGTCGTCTGACTGAGTTAAGTTCCTGCTCTTTTTATGCTGTCCTTTCTGCCTCCCGGAATTCACGACAACGGCTTATCTACACTTTAGCATGTTTATTACCGAAAGGCTAGCAGTTTTAGGGCAAACTGTAAGGCACTCTAGGTGGCTCAGCAGTTACATAATCGTTGCAACAATGGCATCCAGCCTTGTTGCTTCCTTTGTGCTGCTGGGCCGTCTCAATCAGAACCTATGTGGCTTCTGATGGACTCGTAATCGCATGGAAATATCTGAGATTGCATCTACGGCCAAGAAGTCAGGATACGGCACTGTGTCAGCCGATAAACTCAACACAGGCTTGACAGCCGGTCGTTGGACGTGTATCCTCCAGGCGTCCTTGGTGGGCTATCTCGGCTCGAAAGGCAGTGATTTAAAATTGCAAAGAGTGCCGACCCGATTTTATCTGATATTTAATAGATATAATGACATCTTAATATGCAGTTGTGAGAGGGCAGTGCATCCGCCTCCCTGGCTCCTTTCCCACGCAAGGCGCTACATCTCCTGCGCGAGAGAGCCTTACCTACATAGGCATGGCTCGCCAAAAGTATCGGGGCGCGCCGAGGATTGTTGATTGCTGAGTTTGGAGTCGGTGTAAAAGATGTGAAGAAAGTTGATGGCAAAGTATGGCAGTTGAAAGTGACCAATCAAGCGAATCAAGACAGTCAAGGTTGTATATCTACATAATAATCTCTTATTCTTTCAACTATAAGTAAAGCCTATAACTAAATATAGTTATCCTTAGAAAAGTAGGTCCTTCTTGAATTAGACTACTTAAAAAGCTAGAAAGTAGTATAATTGCTACCCAGCATGCATAGTACCTTTGATGCTCAGTAGGCATCACGAAGCCGCCTTTTTTCCATTTCCAGAAAATAGTAGACCCTCTTCTACACTGCTTAATGACAACCACTTATCGCGCACCCAGTGAGTCCTGCCATACCAAGGGCTTTTACCCGTTGCTTTCGGTATTCTCGGCAGCGCGTTAACGAAATAGTTGCTCGTGACATTAGCGAGAGACGGCTGCTCGGGCATTCCCTTGTATCGCTGTATCACAGGGACCGCCTTTGTGGCCCCTTTTCTCTCCATCGACTTAATGACGCGAACTAATATCTTAGCCGTGAGGTCAGCCCCCGGCGTCCACGACTGCACTGGATATCCTAGGATGAAACCCATATTCGGCGTTGACTCGAGCATGCATCCACGCCATGTGTATTGTGAGCCGATGTCGAGGGCCTTGCCGTCGATGATGGGCTGCATGCCATCGATCACCTGGACATGCAAACCCGTGGCCGTGACAATGATGTCGGCGGCAATCTCCTCGCCGGACTTGAGACGGATACTGCTGCTGGTTACCTGGTCGATGACGCCGGTGACGATCTGCACATTGTCCCGGTGTAGGGCCTGGAAAAAGTCGCCGTCTGGGGCGAGACAGACGCGCTGTGTGCGGATGCGGTAGCGCGGGTTGAAGTGAACGTTGACGTCTATGTGTTTGGGTACTTGCTTCGCCACTCTGCCCATAAGCAGTCTTCGTGAAACGTTAGGGAAGTTTAGCAACAAGACTGTAAACAGACACTCGAAGAACATGTCCTTCCACCAGCTAAGCCAACTTGCGAAGCTAGCGGCGAAGAGGAACCGAATCAGATTGTCGGTCGCCGTCCTCTTGGCCGGCAGCGAAGCCATATACGTCGGGCTACGCTGTAGCATGGTGATGTGTGCCACCTTGGGCGCCATAGAAGGGATGAGTGTAACGGTCGTTGCCCCGGAGCCAATGACGACAACGCGTTTGCCTGTATAGTCTAGGTCCTCGGGCCACCACTGTGGGTGGACGACGGTTCCCTTAAAGTTTTTGATGCCGGGTATCACAGTATCCTGGGCCTTCTTGTAGGAGTAGTAGCCGGTGCAGGACAAGAGAAACTTGGCGCTGTGCACAGTTTCCACGCCGTCGTGGCTAACGGTCAGCCTCCAGACGCCGGGATCCTCGCGCCACTCGAGGCGGGTCACGCGGTGAGATAGGCGGACGCTGTCCATGATTCCGCTCGCGGTGGTCGCGCTCTTAAGGTACTCGAGGATCTGGGGCCCGGGGGCGATCTTGTTCTCGTGCGGCCAGGGGTACCACTTAAAGCCAAAGTTGGTCATCATTGAGTCGCAGCGGAACCCGGGATACTTGAAGAAGCTCCAGGTACCGCCAATGACGTCGCGGCCTTCTAGAATCGTAAATTTGCGATGCGGAAGCTGTTCCTGGAGATTATGGGCCGCGTTGATGCCGGACAAGCCGGCGCCAATGATGACAACGTCATGGTGTTCGGTGATGTCTTCCATAATGTAGGTCTTGAATAAGTGAAGCAAATATAGATGGTATGGTTTCTGCGGGAGATACTCGTATAGGTGTCTGATGAAGCGCAGCGGCCAGACGACATTATTTGAGAGCCACGGCGTTTATGGATATCTAGAACTATGCCGAGGTTTATTTTAGCTTTATCAAAATTCCCTGAATAGGCGATGGCATCCTGGTTTCTTTATCCGTACCCGGACCACGCTATGACGCGCTGGTGTGAAGCACCAGCATTTAGACTATTGCCAGTGCCGCTCGTGTGCGGTGATTGTCGTAATGAAGACTACCTCGGGCCTTTGCTCTTGGCCTCGTGCAGAAAGACTTGCGGTGGTCGCAGCCAGGCCGGGTAAACATGATATGTCACTTGTACTGCGGGCTGCTCTAGGCTCGTGGCCACCCGCCCTCCTCCGCTCGCGAGCCCCGTGCCCTGCCTTATTAGCTATGTATGTACTCCGTATATAGATGATCAATTCCCTTTGGTAGGCGCTCCCCACCTTGACCGCTTTGTCAGCGGGCAAGAGCATTTATATTAAGCCGCAACACAACGGCGGTTAGTTAGCTAGTCTTCTACTAGTTAGTGGACGGTCTGAGCTGCTTCGATCCTTGAAGTTCGGAAGAATTAGCGTGCAGACTCGGTTATGCTCCACTTTGTTCATATCTTGTGAGGACTTAAACCTGTTTACGAGAATCCTCTTTAGCAGGGGAAATGACATTGCATTTTCTTGCTGTCGCCTTTCGTTGCTGCCGACCGCCCGACCGCGGCAGCTACTAATTTGCGACCGTAGCTGGAGATTCAGCTCGAGGGGTTGTGGACTGTGATCACGTCAACAGCTACTAGGAACGTGTTACACACGCATGGAGATGTAGGTGATGAGGGTTAGGTGGCTAGAAGGAGCCGAAGAGGGGCTTTTTTTTTCCTTCGCTTTTTTCTTTTTCACACTTTTGTCGCCTTCGCTCTCTGTTTAATTCTCCGGAGCTATGTAGCACATTGACTTATCACGAGTTGCCGCCCGGGCCGCACCATCTACCAAGCGACGTGGCCTGGATCTAGCCAGTCAAAAAATGAGGAACAACTGCTGAGAAAAAGACGCCACACAAAAAAAGGGGGGTCTTAATTAGAAATCGGCATAGGGACGTGTAAAGGTATTTTGTTTGAACTGGTCCGATGTGGTGGTGGTGCTGCTGGGGTCGATCTTTTCAAGGCCGGATCCGTCCACCCCGGCTTCCCCATTGCATTGCGCATCGTGCAAGCGATCCTGATTGTTTGAGCCAGATTACAGTGGCTTTTCGCTTATTACAAGTAAGATGGGCGGGGAAGGCCCAATAGAAATAGTGCCGAGGTAGAGCCCACACCTGACCGACTTGACCAAGTCTTGGCCCGTCACCCTATGTATATGCGGTGGGCGATCATGATGATTGTCTACACCAGATACTGGTACAGTCGCTCAGTGTAGACAAGTGAAGGCGGTCGGGGCTTATCCACGGCACGCTTTCTCGAGGCTGCGACCTGCAAACCGCTCTCTAATCAAAATACGATTAACAAGTTACACTATACTCAACTGAAGATATCAAGTTACTATAATTGTACCAACTATCTATTTTCTTCCTTAACTCAACTTCCACTAAAGTCTTGGAGTAATGTGAATAATAATTTTACCTATAGAGGACCCCCGTTTAAGTTGTTCAAATGCAGCTTGTACATCGCCAAGCTCGTATGTAGAGTCAATTACTGATATAAGCCTTTTCTTATTGTACCACTCAGCAAGTTGTTGAAGATCGTTGCGGCTGTTCTGAGCCCAGTAGCGGATGAATTTGTTCTTGCCGCCGCCCAAGAAAGATGGCCTAAGATAGGCGCTGAAAACCTCGACCACATGACCAAGCGAGCCACCGCTGCTGACAGATAGGAACGTCGCCTTAGGTAGTAGAAAAGAGGAAGACTTCGGAAATAGTTTGCTAACGGCACCGACATTGTCTATAAAGACGCTGTAAATCGGGCCAGCCTTCTGCAGCGCGCTGAGTATATCGGTCGTCTTGTAGTCGATGATATCGTCGGCGCCGAGCTCCTTGCATAGCGCAACTTTGGCTTCAGAGCATGTTACCGTAACATGGCAACCGAGAATCTTGCCAATCTGAATGCCAAATGTACCAGTGCCGCCAGAGCCGCCGTTGATAAAGATCTTATCACCAGCCTTGACGAATGGCTTGATGCACTGATAGGCGGTTAGTGCTGCAGTGCCAGCCCCAGCGGCCTGATCCAAATCAACATCGCGGTTGATCTTGGCATAGCCATCGCGCTCAAGAATAGCGTATTCAGCCAGGGCGCCTGAGGCCTTGAGCGGGTTGAGACGGCCCAGGACGTGGTCGCCAACAAGAATATCCGTCACAGCAGGGCCGACGGCTAGCACTTTTCCACTAAGGTCCATGCCGAGAGTCTTAGGAAATGAGATCACAGTCCGAACGATAAAGCCCATTTGCATGCCCTTGTAGTCGGCAGGGTTAATGGCGGCACTGCTGACCTGAACTAGAATCTCTTGCTCCTTGAGGTCCTTAGCAGTTGGCCTGGCAGCGCTCTGGTTTAGCTTGAGTGTTTCCTGAATGTTGCCCGGGGTGTCAAGCTGCCAGGCATTCATTTGCTCTGCCATGGTAGCTATAGTATCGTTATGTAGAAGGGCTAGTTGGTGATAATTTGGGTAAAGAAAAGGATCGAGTAGCAACTTCTAGGACTTGAGCAGAGTGCAGGCCGCTTTTCCACCTTTTAAAAGTTACATAACTCCACCTCCCGTGATTAGGTTCACAAATTCAGCTAGACTCCATCCACCTTCTATGATTATGTTAAAACAGATTCGGCCACGGTAGGTAGCGCGCCGCGGTTATCGGCCGATGTATTAGTACTGTGCAATAAGTGAGGACACTATAAACCATGTCTCTTTCCGACCCCGTTGTGGGGGAGTTTCATGGAAGTTAGTCAAGGAGAGAAACGGAGCCGGAACACCGGGCAGCTTAGCAGCCGGACCCGGAGCCGAGGCACTAGGTTTAGTGTAACTACCTTTAGCTTCCGAGATTTATAAATAAGCCGATTTACCAAGCAAATGGATTTCATCCTTCTATTTTAGAGACAGAAATCAATGCGCCACCCTATCCCGATAATAAGCACTGTACTAGTGCAAATTATACAGACTACATAAGGTGTCTATTGCGATCATGCATCAACAACAACTATCCCTTTTAGGGAAACTCGATATTTTAGTAGGAGTTTTCAGTATTCTCACAGCAGGTCTAACAGCAGTACTTACGGGATTATGGCGGAGTGAGAGAGATGCGCCAACATACTATTTACACATTGCATATGCAATTATGCGCCAGACTACGGCGCGTTACTCTGTTGCCCAAGTACAGTAGGTTCTTTACCTATAGACTGAAAGCCGCTAATACTAATCCATCTAATAGATGGGCGCTTCCATCAACAGAAGAAGTGTATAAGCAGTATACACATTCAAAGAGAGAAAAGCCAAAGTCGGTGGATTTAGTGGCTGGAGCAAAAGGCCATTGGGTTGGAGACCAGAGTTCTGAAAATGTGCTTATCTGGTATCACGGTAAGCTCCTAATCATGATCTAATGTGATTCACCTACTAATTATTACATTGTCTAGGTGGAGGCTTTGTCATGCCAGCTATCCCAGCCTTCTTTGAATTCTGGGAAGGTCTGATTGCTTCCGCGCAGGCTCAAGGCAAAAGTCTAGCAATTTTTGCTCTATCATACACTTTGGCTCCCGAGGCGAAACACCCAACCCAGCTCACGCAAGCTGTTGAAGCACTGCGATACATTACATCGCAAAAGACGCAGCCGAGGTCCGTCTTGATCGGGGGCGATTCAGCTGGTGCGAACCTTGCCATGGGTGTAATTCTGCACCTGACCCATCCACACCCTGCTATTGCTCCGGTGAAGCTGGCAGAACCACTTGCAGGTGCCGTCCTTCTTGCATTCCCGGCTTCTATGGATGTTAGTCTAGCAGAAGACCCGTCTATTTACACTGGTGGTGACATCGTTGCGCCAAGGCAGGTTGTAAAGTGGCTGCCAAATTATTTTGGCAAAAACAAGAGAGACTACTATACGGATCCACTTGACGCGCCACTAAGCTGGTTTCAAAAGCTACAAGTTAGAAAGATCTTGGTCTTAGCAGGAGGACATGAGGTATTTAAGCCTCTTATGGAAGCATTTGTGGAAAAGGTGACGGTGAGTTTCGCCTACAGTAAAACAGGATAATGCTAACTCGTCAGCCTGTCTTTCCCTTTATTGAGTTATTTGTTGGTAAGCAGGAAGGTCACGTTGCCCCTGTGTATCATATCTTTGTTGGCGTTAGGAAAGAAACAGAGCAGGGTAAGAGGTTAAAGGCATGGATTAAGGAAGCTTTATAAGTACATACTTTGATACACTTATCGTATCTTGCAACTAGTCTAAGAGCTGAATGGATTGTCTGTTTTAGGGTTAGTCTAGCTTGATTGAGATTTATTGTGAGGTTAAGCCGCTAATAGCGCTACTCTCGAATCAAACAACTCAGATCCGAACTAAGTTCTCCCTCCCTTCATCCTCATGGTATAGACCTTGAAACCGTTCATACCAATTCGTTCGATAACCCCCCCTCAGGTGGCACCCTCATACAGCCTGTCGCCCTCCTGAGACCTAAGGCCGTCCCGCTACCGTCCTACTGAGCTGAGATTCCATCTCATCCTTAGGCATTATTCATAGGGTGTTAAACGTCAAAAATAGCTATAGTTTAGCTAGCCTAATCTATATATTAATATTTAAATTATTAATATTTAATAATAGGTTATAATTAGTACTATAGTTTAATCAAACCTACCCTAAATTTAGGTTTAAGGTTAATAGTATAAGCCTATATAATATAATATAAAAATAAGTATATTAATAAAGAAACTATATTTTAACTAATATATAACTTAAGGTTACTATAGTTATATAACTATATTCTATATATAGTATAATATAAGTATTATTTATAACTAACTAAAGATATTATAATATATAATTAATAAAATTCTTATTTAAAACTTAGAATTTTAAGTTCTACTCTATAAACTATATTATACTACTATATAAGAAGATCTAAATATTAAATTATATTTTTAATATATCTATAAACTTACTAGTAATATTATTTAGGATATTTAAGATTACTATAGTAGGGTACTATTTAATAACCTATAGGATATAGTAATACTAATAGATAGAAGTAGACTAATTACTAAGCTTAATATATAGAATAGGTTTAACTACTATTAATACTAGTTTCTTACTATTATACTTAGTAATATAACTATATATATTTAAACTACTAGTTATATATAATAGAAGACTATATTTTAGTATATATAACTTTAAATATAGTATATAAGGGACTAGCCCCCTCCCTTTTTTTTCTTTTTCTTAACCTACTCTAAGGTTAGGATTAAAAGGACTTAGTTAGTATAAAAGACTATAGGTAGCTCTAATAGTAAAGAAAAAAGAATAATGATTTTTCCCCTAATTTTCCTTATCTTTTTAAGACCCTTTTTATTATAAAAGCCCTAATTAAGTTAGTAGTATACCTAAAATATTAAGTTATATAGATTCCTAATAATAACACCCTTATACCTACTATTATATACGCTACCTATAATAATCGATAATATCACCTTAAAAAGCTAAAACTCTCTTCTAAGAAGGATTATATTATATTAATTAGGACTTATAATATACTCTTTTCCTATAAAAATCCTTCCTTAGGTAATAATAAGCTTAGTAGTACTTTAAGTACGTTAGATTAGGTTACTCTTTAGTTCTAAGTTCTTAGTATATACTCTATAGTGGTTTTTCTTAATTATAATAGAGGTTATAGTAGGGAAAAATCTTAGTCTTAAAGTAAGCTTTAGAAACGAAGTTATAGATAAAAACTAAGGGCACCTAATAGACAGCTATAATAAGAACCTAGATAAGAGAGAGATATATAGAAGTAGTAAGTTAAAGATAAACCCTTAATTAAAAAGGAATAGATAACTCTATAGAGGCCTTACTCTAGGTAAGTTAAAACCTTAGTAAGCTAACCTAAGGATAGTTTAATTACTATACTATAATAATAATAGGGTTTATAATATAAGGGTAGTAAGTCGGTTCTAATTAAGAGGATAAAGATTAGAAATTATAGTTAAGGGAAAAAGAGGCTTAAAAAAGAGAGAAGAAAACCTAAAGGGTATCCTAAAAAGAATACGACTATTTAAAAGGACTTACTACTAAGTATACTTACTTAAAGCTACTTATAACCTAAAAACCAAACTTTTAATAAACTAATACCCTTAATTACCTCTAATAAGATAACTACCTTAAACCTAGATAATAGTAATAAAGTATTAAACCTTTTTAAAGGAACCGTCTTTTAGGACTTATAAGAAGACACCTATAAAGAGGGTATAACTAATACGATAGCTAATCCTAAAGATAAGGAAGGAAGTAAGAAGCCTAAGGTAGAATAAGTACTAAAGAAGAAGAGGAAAATAAAGAAGACTTAGGATAGTAAGCTAGGTTCCTAAGGGGATCCTACCTTTATTAAGCCTCTAATTAAGCTAGTCTCTAATAGTAGTATCCTAGAGACTTTAATAAAGGCTATCTTAAATACCCTTATTTATACTTAACTTTAATCGAATATAACCTTTAATTAGAAATTCGATAGTAATAATACTACTAAGTTCCTCTAACGCTTTAAAAAGTAGATAAAGATATATAATATCCCTAATCACTATTAGATAGAGGAACTAATAGTAGTAGCTAAGTTATATATGTTAGAGGAGCTAAAATATATTACCTACTAATATGATTAAGAGGATATAAAGAAGAAGCTAATTAACTACTACTACCCTTTTAATATAGAAGAATAGTATACTCTATAGATAAGGCTATTAAAGTTAAATAGTAACCCTCCTTATAACGATTACTAGTCGATCTCTAAGTAGATTATTAAGTATTACTACTATTATATACTAGTAAATAAGTCCTATAAATAAGGCTTAGTATAGTTAAGCTATCTTTAGTTAGCTATACTACCCTAAGTGAAGATTAGTATAAGTAAAAGGTATAACTAGAACTTTAATAAGTTCAAAGTTATACCTTATAAAGTGCTTTATAATACGATTACTTAGTTTATAAGGAATAGGATTAAGAATAAGTAGGATATAAATACTAAGCGTAATATAAGAAATATTCACTTAACTACCTAAGGGGAACTACTAGAAGCCCTTAAAGAGATAAGAGTTATATAAAGGATCACCTAGGCGTTAGAGTAATATAAGAGTAAGCTATCTAACCTAATTAAGAGCCTCTAAGAGCTTATAATTAAGTAAGTATAATTCTATTAATAAGACTTTAAAAGGATTAATTAGTAAAATAATAAGATCTTATTAAGCCTAAGGAAAGTACTAATAAAAGTCTTAATAGCTAGAATCAGCTATATAAAGGAGTTAGAAGAGTCGAATAGTATAGAAGAGGTTAGGATCACTATAATCTAAGGTAATAGGGACCTTAAATATTAGTACTATATAAAAGAGGGCTATTTCCTTAATAAGTACTCTTTTAATACTAATAACTAAGCTATCTAATTCTATAATTATAACTCTAATATATATATATTAGCCTTAGGGGTTAGTAATTAATACCTTATACTACTAAGATTACTATTTAGATTCTAAGGAAAGGCTATAATTAGAAAGCTAGCTATATAATAGGCTCTTAAAGCTTTAGACTTAGAGGTAGCCTAACTTATTCTAAAGCTATATAGTATAAGTATACTAATATTCTAACCTAATAAGAAAGAAAAGTAAGAAGTCGATAGGGCCTAGAGCTTACTCCCTAATAGCTAAAAGCGACTAAGTAATACCCTATTGTTAGGACTAAGTATAAATATAATCTTAAATCCTAGATTAGAAGGAGAGGAAAAGCCACTATTAATCACTACTAATATAGTAGGGATAAAGTAATATAGTAGGAAAAGGTCCTATATAGAGGATATATTTAACTATAACCTATAAGAAGATGATTACTAGTTTAAACACCCTTAGGGAGGGTAGAAGAGCCTAAAGCCTAAACTAGTAGAGGACTTTAAACATTAACTTATAGATGAGATCCTAAGGAAGAAGGTTAATATCACTATAGCTAACGTTATATAGTACGACCCTATGATTAGACGTCTACTTTCATAGTATACCTTAGATATTACTAAAAAGATTAAGTTAATAGTAGTAGCCTTAGCTATACTATAAGGCTGACCTTATAGGGACGGTATAATAAACACCTTATGCTTCTTATAAGAGAATAAAGTAGTAGAAGAGGTATTTAAAATAGCACTAGTAATAATAAATATTAGTATTATTATATTTAAAAAGGACTTCCTAATAGAACCTTATCCTACTAGTTGAGGTACTCTATAACCTAAAGACTACCTTATACTAGAATAAGATCCTATAGAAGGGACTTAGTCTATATAGGTAGCCTATAAGTAATTCCTAGGCTATAAGATGAGGGTTACTAAGGAAGCTCCTAATTAAGACCTCCTATATATTAGGATTAACTATATATTAAGAATAGACTAGGTTATAACTCCCTAATAAACACTATCTTTTATCTATATATAACTAAATAACCCTACTAAAGGACCTATTAAGGTACTTATAGATTTAGATGTTAAAGGTAATATTATAAGTTAAGAAGTAGTAGTAAGATATAGGATAAAAGTCGATTCTAAGAAAGTAATATTAACTTCCTTCTTAAATAGAAAGGTTATTATACTAGGGTCTACTCTAATTAGGATATACCTTACTAATACGTTTATTTACTAACGTATATATATTACCTTAGGACTAGTATCTACTAACTTTATCCTAAGAATACCTTTTATCTACTCTATAAAAGTCACCTTTAAGTATCTAGAGGATTAAGACGTTATAAAACTATAGGTATAGTTTAGTAACACCTAAGTAATAACCCCTATTACTAGCCTAGTCGAATAAGAAGTCGTAGGGAATTAGAAATCTAAGCTTCTACTAATTAGAACTACCTTAGTAGTCCTCTATTAAGAAGAGATTATTAGGATTAATATCCTTAATAGAGAATATAGTAATAAAGATGTAATTATAGCCTTAAATAATATAGATATAAAAGATATAGAAAATATCCTATCTAACCTACCTTAAAAAGGAAGGGATAAATAGGATTAAGACGATGTCCTTAGCTAACTAGCTAAAGAACTAAAGCTAAAAAGAAGATAGGTAAAGACTAAAGGACTCTTAATTAATACCTTATATAAAAGAAAGAAGGTAAAGGTTAAACCCTTAAATATCTCTAATAGATTAATTTTAAATAGTAATCCTTAATAGAAGAAGAAGAGATAAAAGGAGGTAGCTAATAAAATTAAAGAACCTAAGGAGTTTAGTAAATATCTAATAGGGAAGTTCTCTAATATTAAAAGAGGGACCTAATTATATAAGGAGAGGCTTAAAGTAATTAAAAAGTAACTCTCTAATATTACCTAAGTAGAAAAGTAAATATTTATAGAAATACTCTTTAACTATAAATAAGCCTTAGCTTAGATATTTAAGGAGTATAGCTACCTTAATCCCTAAGTGGCTCCCTTATAGGAACTAAAAGTAGTCCTATATAAGCCTTAGAGAGTAAAGTCTATCCCTATTCTAAAGGGTATCCTTCTAAAATTCGTTATACTATTAAAAATATAGATAGAAGCTAGAGTCCTAAAGGAAAGTTATAACCTTTACTAAAACCTAACCTTCCTAATAGTAAAATAGGATAGTAGGTTATACTTAATTAATTCTATAATATAAATAAATATAATCTTAATAAGGGATATAAATATTCCCTCTATTTATAAAGAAATAATAGAAGACTTTAGGATATACCTAATCCTATCCTTACTTAACTTTTTTTTAAGATATAACTAAGTCACTCTTACTAAGAAAAGCTAAGACTTAACTACCTTTATAAACCTAATAGGCCTATTAAGGATATATACCCTACCTTAGGGTATAATAAACTCTATTATATAATTTATATAAGTTATAGTTTAGATCCTAATAGAGCTTATCTTAGATATCTATTACCCCTACCTAAACGATATTATCGTTAGAGGATTAAAGGATGACTATAGTAGAGAGGAAGTCCTACCTAGGATATAAAAGTATATTATAGAGTATATTTATAACCTTAATTAAACCCTACTTAATATTAAATTAGTAAGAGGGATAATCTCTAGTAAGAAGAGTAAGTAATATTAGCGTTAGGTAGAGATTATAGGCTTCCTATATAGTACTTATAGCTAAAGCCTAGCTTAATATAAAGTAATTAAGATCTAAGAGTAGAAAAAATATTAAGATTTAAGAGATATATAAAGTTTCTTAGGTATAATAGCTAGCTATAAGCCTATGATTAATAGCTATATAGACGTTATACTACCCTTAAATAAGCTCCTTTAGAAGGGCGCCCTATAGATCTAATCGAAAGATAAGTAGAAGGTAATAGATATACTAAAGGAGCGACTTACCTTTATACCTATCTTAATCACCTTAGACTTTATAGATAGTACTAGTTTAATTATTATATAAGTCGACTCTTTAGGTACTAGTTAGGGAGTAGTTTTAATATAAGAGATTAAAGAGGTTTAATACCTAGTACGTTTTAAAAGTAGTATTTAGTCACTAGTAGAAGTAAGTTATAATTAGATAAAGTATAAGTACTAAAGACTACTATAAGTAGTAAAGAGGCTTTAATCATATATCTATAGAATCTACTTTATCCTAAAGATCGATACTTTAGTCCTAAAGTAGTAGATTAATAGAAGAGTAAAAGATATTATAAGGTCCTTAATTATAAGATAGTTAAGCTATATTTAACTCTTTAACTTTATAATTTTATATATACTAGTAGGGAAGAACTTAGTTATAGACGCCTTATTATAAAAACTACCTAGCCTATTAGATATTAGGGAAACTAAATTAGAAGGTGATCTAAAGGAATTTATTAACCTAAAGTTAGGAATAACCTAAGTAGATTAACCCTTATTAAAGGAAGGGTATAGTGACTCTAACTATAATGTTACTTAATTCCTTATATCCTTAGTATACCCTCTTAGCCTTATAAAAGACTAGAGACGAAGGTTTTAGAATAAGGCTAACCACTATATACTAAAGGATGAATACCTTTAGTACTTAGACTAGAAGAGGCCTAATCTAATACTACTAGTTAATAATTAAGAGGCTTATTATACTATCCTATAGGAAGCTTATAGATCCTTTAGTTATAAGGGCTTTAAAGTCTTAATAGGGTAGCTAAAAGAGAGATATTTCTAGCCCTTACTCCTAAAGGACTTATACATCGTAATTAATACGTACACCCCCTATTAAAAATAGGCTAGCTAATAAAATAAAAAGCCTATGCTTTTTATATCCCTACTTTACCTAATAGAAAAGATATACTTTAACTCTTAGTACTTCCTAGAAGATAAGGGGTTTAGATTCCTTATAGAGGTATAGTATAATCTAATTAAATAGGTAGAAGCTAAAGTAGTCTAAGCCTATAACTTAATAAATATAGTATAGTTTACTAAATAAATCATTAGGTGATATAGTATGATTATTAAGGTAGTAATTAATAGGGGGCCTAAGTTTAAAAGAGGGTTCCTATAAATCCTTAACTAGTTTAGATGTAAGAGGGTTATAGTCTTAAAATATAACCTATAGGCTAATAGACTAGTTAAAAGTGGGTACTATAGTATTATCTCTACCCTAAGTAAGATACTACCCCTTAGATTAGGAAGTTAGTATAGCCTATTAGATACTATATTACTAGTAGATAGGACTTCACCTAAAGCCTCTTATAGGTTCTCCTTATACTACCTATTATTTAGCTAAAGCCTAATACTCCCTATAGAAGCGATAGTACCTACCTAGTATCTAATTAATTAAGATAAGGTTACTAATAGGAACTCCCTAATTACTATACGTATATAGATACTAGCTTATCTATAGGAAGATATAGAAGCTACTTACTAAAAGGTTTTTATATTCTAAAAGAAGCTTATAGATAGGACTAATAGGGCTAATAAGTTCTATTTAAGAAAAGAACTACTATAAACTAGTACCCTTATCTTAGCCTATAATATAGTTAGAAATAATAATATATTATAAGAGGTAAAAATCTAGATAAGATAGCTAAGGCCTTACTATATTAATTAATAAGATACTAAGTCGTAAGCCTATATACTCTATACGTTAGATAGGGTGAAGCTATTAGGTATATACCCCTTAGATTAAATTAAAGTATTCTAAAAGGATAAAGCTAGCTAGTAGTTCTCTCTAATAGAATATACTAATTAAGACGAAGTATCGTTAGGAAGTAGTAATAAAGGTAGTTAATATAACCTAAGAGATAATAATAACGACTATATACTAATAAGTAAATAGATAAGAATAATCATAAAGCTACTAAAGAAGCCTATAATTAACACTATAGAGTACTAAAGTATAGGTTAACTATTCTAAATTTATAACGTTATACGAATTCGTAGGGAGGGTACTACTATAAGATATAAAGAGTAGGGAGGGAAAGGAGAAAGGAAAAGAGAAAAGATTTATTTCTACTAAAGCGAAAGAAAGGAAGAATCTAACTATAGCCTCTAATCACCTCTTTAAGAGTATAGCCCTAAGTACTAATTTCCTCTCCTACTACCCCTCTCTAATAAATATATAAAAACCCTATTTAGTAACTACTATTACATCTTACTAAGGGTAGGTGTTAATCGGTTACTTCGTTAGCTAGCCTAACTACTAGTTTAATAAAGAGGGCTAAGAACCTAAGTTAATCTAAAAGACGATAGGACTAAGGACCTAATTAGAAGAAGCACTAGTAAAGGAGAGAGAGTACTACTAGCTAAGGTAGTAAGATAGCTAAAACGATCTAACCTTATCGCCTTAACCCCCTAGCTAATTAAAGAAGCTAGGTGAATACTAATGATTCTTAAATAGGTATAAGCTACTATATACCTTTAATTAGAAGCGATAGGATAGTCCTAAAAAGACTAGATAGCTACCTAAGGGGTAGTAGCCTTAGTTAACTAAGGATAAAGAGGACTAGGCCTAGAGTATAATTCATACTTACTACTAATAAGGTAGGTGATTAGATTAAGTGTATTAAAAGAGGCCTTATAAAAGTAAGGTAGTCTCTACTAATCACATATTTTACTATTAGTAACCTAAATATAGTTAGTATAGGCTCTATTAAGGTAATCACTAAGAGAAATACACCCTTAGAATAGGTATATAATATAGATATAAGCTAATATAATATTAGAAAGGAAGCTCTAAGAGTAATAAGCGTATAACTAAGGATTATTAGTACTATATATTATAATAATTAAAGCCTTTACTTTTAATACTAAGACATCTAGAGACCTAAGAATTAGCCTCTAAAAGAGACTATACTTAGTTAGAATATATATAGAATAGGTAGTATTAGGTGTAAGAGACTTAATCATATAGAGTAGAACTTTATCTTAGAAATTAAAAGACGTTTAGAACACCTTAATTAAGGATAGGTTAGTTAAGATCTTAGGTTAATAGGTAAGCTTAAAGTATAATAGGTGTTTAAAGATATTATACCTAAGGCTATCTAAGAGATAGATAATAAGGTTCTTTTCTAACTATTAAAAGGGTTAGCTAGCTTTCTAAGCTAGTGATTAAAAGAGGAATACTTATATAAGAGAATAGTAATATCTCTTACCTAAGATAATTACTATAACCTAAGTTCACCTATATAATAGTAATAGAAAGTTAATAGAAGCTAGAGTAATAAGATATAGGGACTATTTAATTAAAGAGATTAATATAATTAGGATAGGTATAGTAAGTATAAAGCTTAGAAGGGAAGAAGCTCTATATTTAGATAAAGTAGATAAAGGCGTAAGGAAATAGAAGATAATAAAGGAGGGAAAAGAAAAGCTAGCCTAGATTAGGACCTTTTATAAGGGAGAGTATAGGCTACTAGCTAGCTATAGGAGGCTAGTAGTCGTATTTAATTCAAATTATAAAGGTGTTCTTTTATAACCCTTAATTAACTACTCTATTTAAATACTAAATTAAAGAAAAGGTAGTATTCTTAATAGCTTAGTAACCTCTAATAGCCTATTAGGAGTATAAACCTATTCTTCTATAAAAGAAGGTATTTATAGTAACCTCTTCCTCTTCTCTTCTATATTATTATCTTCCTTAAGTACCTTACCTATTTTTATTATCTTAGCCTTTATTATTCCTTAGCTAAAAATCACTACCCTTTTCTTAAGTCACTATCTATAAACTCTCCTTAATAAATCTATTGTTTTCTTTTCCCTTTCTCCTCTTAATTACTACTACTATTACTACTATTTAGTAAAGCTATTATTTTCCCCTACTCCTTTTTCTACTACTACCCTTATCTATAGGAGTAACCTACCCTAAATCTCTTATATTTTTAAGGAGACTCCTCTTTTTCTAGTCTATCTCCTCTTAATTAGAAGGTCCTTAATAAGTCGTAAGTATAGGAATTAGACTTAGGACTAAAGAGGAGAAGGATAAGCTAAAGACTATCATCTATATAAGAATCCTAATTAAAGGGAAAGGCTCTTACTACTATCCTTAGGAGGCCTTAATTATTATATAGCCTTTAGATAAAGCTTATAAGCACTAGCTAGTAGCCTTCTTCTTATAAATAGTATAGTTAGGTAAAGATTTTATTCCCTTAGTAACTAAAATCCTCTTAAACCTAAGTGATACTTACGCTAGCCTCTTAAACTATTTTAATATACCTAATAAAGAATACTTCCTATATCTTAGAGAAATCTATACTATGTACTAAGGCCTCTATAAGGGCTTATAGGCGACTAGATTAGGTATTTTTATAGCCCTAAAGATCGTTATCTATAGTCTTAAGAACTATATTATAGTGATTAATAGTAAGTTTATAATCTCTAGCTACCCTAAACCTAAGATATACACTAGTGACTAAGATCTCTATAGAGTATAAAAAGGATAAGAGATAGTTATAAGCTAAGTTACTTAGACTAGTAGATAGTCCTAATTAGCTTTTTAAAATAGCCTTTAAGGCTAACGCTTTCTTATAGCCCTTTTTAAACTTCTCTTAGAAAGGGAAGCTCCTTATAGGGTAACACTAGGCCTTAGGGGTCTTTAATTAGAAGTCTAGCTATTTCTTCTACGTTGATACTATTTTAATAGAGTATAAGAGAAGAGCTAAAGCTATAGGACTTATATAGTACTAATTTCTTATAAATATTAGTCTCTTATTCGATTTCCTCCTAATTAGGCTAGCTATTCTACCCTAAATAAGTAGATAAAGCTATAACTATCTAGTCGTTTATTAAGTACTCCTCTTACTATATACCTATATAGGAATTCCTTTAGGGGACTTTAATAAAGAGTAGTACTTTCCTAAGTAAACGTTCCTATCGATTAATAGGATTAAGAGTACTAATCTATATAAGTACTTTAGTATTAAGTAATATAAGATCCTTTAGGCTAACTAGGAGAAATCTAATAACCTATAAAGTAAAACTTAGAAGTTAGTAAAAACCTTCCTCTTATACCTTTTTATAAATAAGGTAGGAGCTAGCTAAGGAATAGAGGGTAAGAATAAATAGATATTAAATATTATGTTCTTAAAGCCTAACTACCTCTTATATATATGAATCGACCCTTTAGGATACCTAATCTTAGTAACGTTCCTAAGAGCTACTTAGGGAGAAGATACCTACTTTTAGGCTTTCTCTAGATAACTTAGCTTAGATATTTAGACCTTCTCCCTTTTTAAGCCCTTAATTAGGCTAATACCTTCCCCTTTACCTATTAGAAATAAGGAGAACTACCTTCCTAATAGTATATACTACTACCTAGTTAAAGATTTTATTACTAACCTTAGTAAATACTCTTAATAACTAACGACTATAATACCTAAGAAATAAAAGAAACCTAAACTAGCTCTTAATACCCTTAATCCCCTTCGATTAGTAATACCTCCTCCCCCTTTAGTTAAGAAAAAGAGAGTCCTAAGCTCTACGTCTATAGCTTAAGGAGAGCCTTTAGCTTAGTAGGGATAACTAGAGTATAACCTAGTAGTACCTCTATCTATAAGATTTATACGTACTAGTTATAGCTAGACCTTATAGATTAAAATTAATATACTTATAGACTAGCTACTAGAGGTGAATAGAAGGTTAGTAGCTACTAGACTCTCTAGGATTAAAGGGGTTATATACGATAGGCTTAGACTCTTAATTAAGTAGAGTAGTATTAGTACTCTACTAGATAAGAAGTAATAGGTTAATAATTAAGTAAACTATATAACTAATACCTATAATAGAATACCCTAGACTTAATTCATACTAGTTAATAGGAAGCCTATAGATAACTCTAATACCCTATCCTAACTCTTAATTAAGGATAATTAAGCCTCTAGTATAGAATAATAAGATCTCTAAAGGATCTTAAGAGTAGAAGTTACTTATATAGATTTAGAATCTATAAAGACTATCTTAGAAAAGCTAAATAAGGAAATAAAGAAATCATTAAGCTAGTACCTAGTGATTAATTAGCTATAAACCCTCTATACTTATTACTATAAGCCCTAAGGGTTCTATATAAATAATAGTAGAAGTATTATTAACCTTATCTTAGATAGCCTTATTAATCTAAATAACTAAAGCTAAATCTATAATTAGTTTAAAATAAAGCCTACTAATAGGATAGATTAGAATCTAGCTTAAGAGGAATAAAGGGTATTATATAACTAATAGTAGGATCTCTAAAAGATATAATACCTAATAGGATTTTCTTTTATATACCTACTAATCACCTTTACTATTTATTTATTATTATTTTATTTATTTTCTATTCCTTCTCCTCTCTTTTATTTAATTTATTACCTTTTTATATAGCTTATTACTATTTTAGTCCTTAGGATATTACTTAACCTATATAAGGAGGATTATATAGGGGACTAGCCTCTTCTCTTTTTTTTCTTTTTCTTAGCCTACTCTAAGGTTAGGATTAAAAGGACTTAGTTAGTATAAAAGACTATAGGTAGCCCTAATAGTAAAGAAAAAAGAATAATGATTTTTCCTTTAATTTTCCTTATCTTTTTAAGACCTTTTTTATTATAAAAGTCTTAATTAAATTAGTAGTATACCTAGAATATTAAGTTATATAGATTCCTAATAGTAATACCCTTATGCCTACTATTATATATACTACCTATAATAATCGATAATATTACCTTAAAAAGCTAAAACTCTCTTTTAAGAAGGATTATATTATATTAATTAGGACCTATAATATACTCTTTTCCTATAAAAATCCTTCCCTAGGTAATAATAAGCTTAGTAGTACTTTAAGTACGTTAGATTAGGTTACTCTTTAGTTCTAGGTTCTTAGTATACGCTCTATAGTGGTTTTTCCTAATTATAATAGAAGTTAGGATAATATATAAAATACTAGATTATAACTTAAGTAGGTAATAATAAGAAGTATATACTACTATAATATATAGATTATAATATAAAGGCTTAGTATAATATTAAATACCTAATAAAACTAACTTATAACTAACTAAAGATACTACTTAATAATAGTTAGAATAGGCTTAAGGTAGATTATATATAATATCTTTAATAAGGAGATATAAAAGAGAGTATTAACTAAAATTTAATATAAGTAAAAGATATAAAATAGGTTAACTATATTAGTAATTAGGACTTAACTAATATTATAAAAGTAATAGATTAGCTTAAAAGCTAAGTATAAAAGATAAAGCCTAACTAAAAGGGTAAGAGTAAAAAAGCTATATAAGAGAAAATACTTCTTTTAAGAGTAAGTAATATATTTAAGTAAGAAGTATATTAATACTAACTCTATATCCTATATATACCTAAAGAAATACTATAATAACTCTAAGGTATTACTACTACTTCTTTTATTAGTATACTATTTAGTTAGTTTAATATAGACTTATTTATATAGAAATATAACTTAATTAAGTAATAATTCTTATACTTTTATATTTAAGTATATTATCTTAAGTAGTAAGAGGTTATTAACTAGTTTAGTATAATCTTTACTAATAAATAATAGTTATTAAAAAAAGATATTATATATAAGACTAAAGATAATTAGCTTATATCTATAGTTAGTAAAAGTACTTACTAAATCTATAATAGTAGTTATATAAGTAAGATAAAAGAGGATATAAATAGTATATAGTAAGAGCTTCCTATTTATTATTCTTAATAGACTATTTAGTATTCCTTTTCTGCGGTGCACAAACGTCGCTGTGAGAGCCCGAGCACACCAAGATGTGCTCGCCAATTTGACCTTGATTCAGGAGCTGGGTACATACTGGAAATTCACTAAGCTTTTGGTAACTACACCTGACAGCGCTTTCGAGACCATTCCTTGCAATTCCGGGCTGACAACTTGCACAAGGGCGCGAACATACAAACCATATATAGCATGCATTCCCAATTTACCCAGTGCATTGAAGATGAACCTAAGCATATGATCTTATCGAGCTTTGCAAATGCCAGCTTAGACGTCCGAAGGGTTACTGTGTCAATACTGGGCCACAATAAGATACTGAGAGCGCCAACGGGAGCTGTTGCGCTCAATGATGATGAAGTGACCGATCTAGGCTTTGGTAAAGCTTTTGCCGAAGGTTAGTTAAACCAGACGCTGCCATTCTATTTGACTCACTCTTCTTGCAGATACTGTCAGCAATTTGATTCAAGAGTTAAAGACATCGTTGGAAACGGAGCAGACGCCTCGGCCCTTTGACACTGAGAATGACAATTTGTTCCTCAATTGTTCCTCTCAGACGCTGGTGTCCCAACAGCAGCTTGAGTTTATCAACGGTTGCCCATTTGTTTTCCCTGGAATCATGGACTTTGCCATGGAAGATAACAGCATATTCTCACTCGACACCATTGATAACTAGTCAGCTAACAACCGCTCTTTGCAAACTTGACGTTTCAAAGAAGCAACCATCATTGTCACGCTCTCCTTATTTCTCGCCATACAAGAATTCCTTTACCATACAGGCCAGTTATAACCACTATTTTCCTTTCGGAGTCCCTCGCTGCGGTTGTGCTGGCGCTGAATTTCCCTGCGTCGAGATATAATGTTCTCAGTCCCTGTTTCTCCGTCCATTCACTCACAGCGCTTGGAGCTGTCGATCCATCACAGTTTGGCAATAACTGGTTTTCCAGACATCGAATGCGATGCTTCACCAAACGCTCCAGGGAAGGAGGATGGGATGCCCACTGATGAGAAGTGCTCCATCCTGCTCAGAAGATAGGTTATCCGGCATGAAGGGAACATCAATCTCAGCGACCGAGACGAGAGAGCGATCATTTTGGATATTAAGCAGTCGAACTTTGCAGGAGCTTGTTTGCGCCACAGCTATCGTAGAAGCATTTAGCAAAGTCAGGCCGTTGGGGTAAGCAAGGTTAGCAACATTACGAGCGGTGACAGACAAGTTGCTGTTCACCACTGCATGCACTATTCCACCGAGTGGCAGGGCTGCGTATGTTTCGAGCTTGGCCAGATATGGATTTTTCCTGATCAGGAAATAATGGTCGTTTGTGAAGAAAAACTCGTGCTCACTCAGGGCAACTATGGAGTTGGGTGATCTGATGAGTGGGTGTATAATGGTTCTGAGATGTCGCGCCAGGGGAGGGTGTGATGAAATATCCAGCCTGAACATTTCAATTCGCGGCCCGTCAAAGTGGTGATTGGAGACTAGCAATGTGGAACTTTGCTTCGTCGAATTCGAGGCCAAGGGGGTGGGATTTCGAAGCACTCTCGTATCCCACCATTTCTATCTGGGAGATAGATAGGTTTGATGAGTCTTTGTAGCGATATAAATAAAGACTTCCAGCCGGCACGACAGACGTGTTCTTCGTAAATGTACCCATCACGGTGTTCCACACGTCTCGTCCTCGATCGCAACTAAGTATCGCGACTCCTTGACTCGGAACCATGAGAACATCTTCACAGTTCTGCACCTCAATAATTGGGCAGTAAATTGACTTCATCCAGCTTGGAAGGCGCGTTTCTCAAAAGAATCGAAAAAGTTCGAAAGCGGTTGGACAAATATGGGTATGAGTTTGACAGCAGAAGAGCGGCCTGTATTCCCACCTCCGATCAGTATTTTCCTTGTCAGGAATGGCATTGTAATCTTTGATATTTACCACAATAGCGCCGAAGAAGTGCAACCAATTTCTTGCCATGGCTTTGGGAGCAGCTAGACCTTGCAGTCGGCACAGGCTGTATGTAGGTGTTTGGTATGGAGATGTGCACTGTAGTGTTTGAAATCTCAGAAGTTGTATATCACAATTCTTCCAATAAGATCTAATATTGGATCTATTTCTTTCTCCTAGTTTATAAAAGTGGATGATTTGCCGACGTAGGGCTCGGGTTGCGTGGTCATCCTTCCGGCCGGCCCGAGGCATAAGCCGAGAATCGGCAAACTCGACTACCTGATATCAACGCTTTGTCATTTACGTATCATTGATGTATAAAGCTAAAGTCATGTTAGTATGATTAGTTTCAACTTCAAAATGAATAGCGAGACAATTATCCAGCATCAACATTAACCTGCATTCTACCCCCCAATCAGGCTCCATGCAACGCGACACTGTGCACATAACCACACCGCAAGGCCGCTTGGAGGCATGGCTGTACATCCCATCGACACCTCGCCCATGGCCTGTTGTTGTTCTTGGTTGCGGCGTTGGTGCTGTCAAAGCTGCCGGCCTGCATCCGTTTGCAACTGCATTCCGGACAGCCGGCTTCGCCTCCGTGGCATTCGACTACATGGGCTTCGGCGGAAGCGATGGGTTACCGCGACATCTCGTCGATGTATCGGCTGAGTATCGTGACTTCCAAAACGTTGTCGCCTGGGTTAAAGCAGACGCCAGGTTTGATGCATCGAGAATTGTCGTTTGGGGAACCAGTTTCGGTGGCATGCACGTCACCAGGCTAATTTCTGAGGATACCACAATAGCAGCCGGAATTACTCAGTGTCCATGCGTGGATGCCTATCTTGCATCCTGTCTTAAACCGCTTCGGGACTCTGTCTCTATGACGGCTTTGGCATGTCTTGACTGGGTGCTCTCGTTCTTCTCCAATGAACCCATTTACGTGCAGGCCGCTGCGACTCCCGGCAGCAACCGAATTTCGCTCATGAACGCACCTGATGTCGTCAGTGGATGGCAATTACTACACAAAGACTTGGAAGGGCAGAAGATCGACCCATACTCGAACCGCATCGTTGCCCGCTCTGTTATCTCCTTTCCGTTGCATCGGCCTGCACTTCGAGCAGCACACATCTTCTCACCTTATCTGATCGTCGTTCCTCAATTTGATTCCGTTGCTCCGAAAGCGGCCGCTGAGACAGTGGCAAGAGTGGCCGCGCATGGAGAGCTGGTAGAGGTCCCTGGAGGGCATTTTGATTTGTACAAGGATGGCATTGGATTCAAGTATAACTTGTCAGCACAGTTGGAATTCTTAAGGCGTATCATTCCTCTACAGGAGTAAATTAATATCAATGCCGACGTAACTTGCAGCCTTTGCAATGATCGAGCTGACTTTGAAGCCATGTTATGCTAGTAGCGGTCATTTAAGTCCATCGTCTACTAAAACACAGCCAACTCCAGCTGCAGCGCTCATCAGTGGGAGGCGTGAAGCGAAATCCATAAGCCTTTAAAAGTCGTTAGAGTAATTTCTGATATTCTCTACTTAGCTCCCGTTGTTTGTATATAAAAAAAATCTTCTTTAAAATGTCAGGCTCATTTACGTGCAGATCGGGGTCGGGGAATCGGGAAGCCGCCGGCTAAGTCGAGAAACCCACTCGGCAAACCACTCGGGAAACTCGCCGGGGAACTCGCTCGACAACCCAATTCTGGAATTTTCTCTTTGGGAGAGTCAAGAATCACTATTTTTAGCGAATTTCAGTAGTACTAAAAAGTATAACCAAAGCCACAATTGCCCGGTCTGGTTTAAGAAGCAAACCCAAACTCTATGCGAACACTGTCACATCATCGTGCTTCTTTTCCGGCCCAAAATGTTTTCGGAGGCTATAGTTACACTACTGGCATTGACTCCAACCTCCAATGCGGCGGCTCGAATTACCGGTGTTAGGAAATTCCTTCCAGCACTGGCTCCGAAACGGTTCGCATTGATGGCCGCCATGGATGAAGGAGTTATCGCGCGACAAATGGACGAATGTACCTCGTTTGGCGACGACGCCTGGTTCCATTACTGGTCGGCGCTTGCGTTTACTCACGTCGATGAGCTTGACAGCAAACTGGAAAAGTCTGGTCTGCAAGGAATAAAGAGGTACATACGAGGCGAAGGAGACGCGCCACAACCATCCCCAGAAGTCTACGCATATCTCGGTTGCGGTGCTATGCTGTTGCGGAACGTTCCTATCGGATCAGTCGCCAACACAGAAGAGCTGGCCAGAATTGCTCCAGCAGAGCAGCATGGCCCCATCATCGCGCTGGATGCCGCCCTCAAGTCCATGGCCTACCTTTTTCAAGCGTCGTGGCCTGGCCGCACGCCGAAGCGCGACGTCGCGTATGTCATTTCAACCCGCCTTTTCGACATCATACTCGATGCGTGCGCCTCCCCGCTTAATTTGCGCGTATTGCGCCACGTTCTCAAGTCTCACGACGAACAAGCCATGATATATGGACTTGTACCCAACTCACCCAAGGCCGGGCAGCTCACCAAAGCCGGGTTGCCCGTCGTATTGGTGACCAACGGTCTCGAGGGAACAAACGCAGAGTCTATCCTACCTTTTCTACGCAGCGGTCGACTGGATGACGCGGCTTGCTTCTTCATGGAGATGCCTGGTACCTACGCCTACACGGCGCCGATGAGCCTTGGCGTCACTCGCGGTATCTACGCTGATGCCATCTCCTATATCCAGTCGCTCGATTGCGTGGACGGCGCCAGAATCTGCATGATGGGGATGAGTTTTGGCGCTCACTGGGCCACCAGAATGGCCATCACCGAGAATCGTCTGAAAGCCGTGGTCGCCAACGGCCCGCCGTTGCGCCACAGCTTTCGCCCGTCTGGCGCTTTCGGCATGCCGCAAATCATCGTGGATGCGCTTGCACGAGCGGTCGGGGCCAATGCTCTTAATCTTTCCGCGAAGCTAAACGCGCTGGCACCGACGCAGGATGACTTGCGTTCCATTTCCTGCCCTATACTGGCGATCAATGGCGACACGGACACGCTGGTTGATACAAGAGACACGGTTGAGCTGGCCGAGCTGGCACCCAATTCCTGTCTGAAGCTGTACGAAAATGATGACCACTGCGCCATGGCTCATCCAAAAGAATAGTTCGACCTATCAATAGATTGGATGCAAAAGCATCTGGTCAGCGAATAGGATTTAGCGGACTATTTTATAGATAGATTATAAAGTAAAAGGCTATACTATAACTTATATCTCCCTAGTATTATTTATCTTCTCCTTCAATATCCTTGTCTTCTTGGCTGGTTGCTTTTGGCACCCGTCCCCATAGTGTCATGATTCCCAGGCTGACCGAAGCAATGCCAACGCCAAACCAAAATGTGTTCTTGTGCTTTCCCCCAGGCCCTTTTTGGCCACAGTGGCAGATTGATCAATATCGGCCACCCCAAGAATGAATGCCACACCAAGCTGTAGAACGGAGTTCATTACACCGCCGGCCAAGCCTTGCTGCTCGGGCGGCAATGCGGTTGTAATAAATACAGTCATTAATATTGTGGAAACATCGATGCCTATGGTACTCATTATCATTGCCGGTAAAATCCAGGCCCAATAGCTAGCATTCTCCAGCGGTGTGAGGGCAAGAAGAAGCTGTGAACCTACACCACCTAACCCAGAGACGGCTAAGAGAATCCTGCCTGCTACTAGATGAAGAATGTAACCTTCTAGGATGCTGAATATAAGTCCAGCAATACTAAGCGGAGCGTACCAAGCAACAACCTGTAGCGGGCTGGCGAGCATGATGTTTTGGAAGAACAACGTTCCATAGACGGAATATATCCCCCACGTGCCGTACAGAAGAAATATGGCACCAAGCATGGGCGCCATTGACGGTATCTTGAAAAGCCCCATAGGTAGTAAAGCATTGGAATTCTTGCGCGAGCCCGTGAAGACAGTAAACATGAGGCAAAGAATGCCGATGGCGAAAGTGACCGGAACATATGGTGTCTTCCAACCGGCAGAGGCGTGGACTGATTGAGTAATGGCAAAAATGGTTAGCCCAAGGCCCAAAACGATGCCAGTCGCGCCACCGTAGTCCATTTTGACGTTGCTCGAGGTCGAATGCGTTCGAAATGATGCTGGAATGGAAAAGATGGACAGGATAAAAGTCAGAGCGGTCAAAATGCCACCAATCCAAAGTAAAATCCCCAACAAAGAAATTGGCCAACCACACCGGCCACGACAATACCTCCCAAAAATCCAAAGACGGCCGACGTGCCATAAATGGCAAACGCCATGTTCTTTCGCGGACCAGGTTCGTATATGGAGCCCATCAACATGACACCGGTAGGGAGAAACGCTGCTGCTCCCAAGCCTTGAAGTGCTCGACAGACATTCAGCATTATCGGATTGATACTGAAACCGGCAAGTACACTCCAAAGTAGCAGCCATAAGAGGCCACCTAAGAAGATCCAATACCCCCCAAACATGTCGCCAAGTCGACCAAAAATCAGAAGGGTGCTTGCGATGGCCAGCGAAAAGGCTGAGGCGGGCCAGACGCTGGAGGCTTGCGGAATGTCGAGTTCCTTCATCAGGGTCGGCAGAACCAACGTGAACCCGGAGACGAAAAACTCGGTGATGAACTGGGACATGCTGATGCTGAAGACAAGATGACTTCTTGCATTTGGGTGGCGAAGACTGGCGGACGCTTGGAGCGAAGAGTTTTGCAAGAAGCTGGCTCTGACGGAGCAACAGCTTCGGTGAGGAGGCTCATTCTGCCAGAGTATCCTCGTGAAAAGTCGCCAAAAGAGAGATTAGTGAACGGTGGAAGTTGTAGAGAGTAGGATATCAGCTTGCTGAGCTTGAGATACTGCCTGCTCCGGCTAAAGTGGCCATGCTTACGGTCAAGCACTTGTGTACTCTGGATGACTTATACAATGCCCTCTCTTCAATTGTCGATCCACTTTCCATGGAATACGCGGTGCCTACTTGATCCCTCCAGTCCAGAAAAGGCAGCCAAGACGCTAGCCTGCATCGATGACAATACACTAGGTAGTGCTCTGATGGGAAATACTCCGTAAATGGAAGTTAAACTACATTCATTGGATTAATCAGCGAACTGATAAACTACCTAGATACGCCACCAGCCCCAGGCCCCGGCTCGCCATTGAACGCAAATATGGATCCCACAGCGAGCAGTCGACCAGCCGACGCTTCTAGCACAGCACCTTTTACCCGGTGACACGTTTTTTTTTTCAAGGAGGAAGGAAAAACCCATTGATCGGAATGTGGGTTCACAAAGCCTGTTGACTCACAATGTGAGAGTTGTTTGCACTTAGGGGGATAGCTAACGCGACGTTGTGCGTTGGTGTGGCTGGTTAGAAATTGATTGCGTTTGGTTATTCCCAGAGTTTTCACACGAGTCTTTACACGGCGTCCTGCGCAATAATTTTAAAGGCGGCGTACACAAAGGCTCAAAATCAGGGAGTGCGACGAAATGGCTTATTTTTCCCTCAACTATGCGGAGTAGAACCCGCCCAAACATCGCCGCCATCTTTTCGTGCCACGGACTTCCTACGCGCACCCGCCGTTCTCGTCCCCTCTGGCGTTATTGGTCCTGCGCGCGCTGCTGCCATCGTGAAGCCGCTGGTCAAGGCTCTGTTTCATGTATCCTTTGCAAAGGAGCTGGCCCCCGCGGCCCTGCTCGGGTGCTCCGATCCGCGTAGACGCATCATTCATCGACCGACCGAAATCGGTGAAACGCAAGAGAGTTTAGGGTGCATTTGTTAGTAGTAAAAGCAATGATTCCCACTATTATATTGTCTCATGTGGATAACGAAGCTTGCTCGTGGCGGAGATGTTAATGGCTCGCAACATGAACCACCGTTTGAAGACAGCAAGTCGGCCAAAAGCATCACTCTTGGTGACACGGCCACAGAAAAAGTCCCTCGAGAACATGACTGGGAAATCTTGGAGAAAATTTTGGTTTAGTTTGGAGAATTATATCAAGTCCATAGCTTCTGGATAATCCCCTCCGACCTCCTCCCCACCCCCGGTCTCTCGCGAAGGCACTCATGGCCGCTTCGTAAAGACGAGCGGGCACGCATCCTGAACCAGCATTAGTACACGGTGCAAAACACCAAGTAGAAGAATGACTTACCATTGGAAACAGACAGGCAAACACACGGATTTCTTCCGACTTGTCCGTCGCGTGATGCACCCAATCGAGCTCCAGGGACGCTTTTCCAATCATGGCAGCCATGTACAGCGGCACGTATCGCCTCGCGAGGCAGTCGTGAGGGCCGGCGCCAAAGACGAGCCAGTTTTTCGTCCTGCTCTCGGCGTCGCCTGTGATCCAGCGCTCGGGGTCGAAAATGTTGGGCTCCGGATAGGCCTCGGGGTCGTGCAGCGCCGGGTAGCAGGAGGGAATGATCATGGAGCCTTTTGGCGCCGTGTAATTCGGGGTGACGGGGAAGCTCTTGGTCGTCAGGTACGGCACAAAGATGACGGGGGGCCGGTGGCGGAGGAGCTCCTTGATGACGGCGTTGGTGTACGTGAGCGATTCTAGCATGGGCAGGTCATACAGCTTGTTCCTGTCGCCGCCCCGGGCAGCAAGGTTCTCCTCGCGGATGCGGTCGAGAATGTCGGGTCTCTGGGCCAGAATTTGAAAAAGCCAGGTCGTGGCGCTGCTTGACGCATCCTGGGAGGCGAAGAGGAAAGTGAAGAGCGTCTCGGAAATCTCCTCGTTGGTGAATTCGCGAATCATGTTGCTTGGCTTCTCAAAGTTGGTCTCACCAGCGGCCACCCGCTGGCGGTACTGCTCCGACTCCATCATGTGCAGCACCCATTGGTCGACAATGCAAGTCGGCGTCGCGCCGATGGACATGTTGGCCTTGCAGGCAGCTGCGCACTTGGCAAACTCGCGGTGCACTTCGTCGGCGATGCGCTTGCCCAGCCACTGCTTGCTGTACGGTATGTACATGGAGAAGGGGACGTTGACAAGCTCCATGGCCTCTGTGACGCGGTAAAAGTCGTCGGCAATCTTCTTGACGGCTTCCTGAGAGATGTAGTCGCCAAAGAATGTGCGGCACGACAGCGCACAGTTGATCTCGCGGAACCACCCCATGAATGGGAACGGCTTCCCATTGTTGGCGGCAGTCTCGGCGAGGAACCTGTCGAAATAGTCGGCAAAGACCTTTTCCTGCACCGGGAGATATGTTGAAATGGCCTTGTTGGTGAAGAGCGGAGTAAGTCCTCGACGGTACTCGGCGTGTGCTCTGCCCTGCAAAAAGACCCAGGCCTTGTGGCCGAGGAGATCCTTTGCGATGGGCACAATGCAGGGCTCAGCATACTGAGGCGACTTGAAGACCTTGTGCGCCAGGTCGCGGTCGGAGACGAGGACGACGAATCTGTGGTGAAACCATGATGAGCTAGGGTAGTCTTGGTGGTGTGTTTGCAAGCATACTTGTGAAAGACGGATACACAGCTTAGAGGGCCGCTCGCCCACTGTGCGAGATAGGACTCAAATTTGGGGTGCAGTGCCTGGATAAATGGTCCCATGAGGGGAATCTTGAAAGTTGGGCCAGCGATGGAGCCTTTTTGCTTGATGTAGATAACTGAAGGGAGGAAGGGTGCGTCAGTAGCATCCTTGGTGATGACGGAGGGTGCCGCACTTACACTGATCGTACGCGACGACGCCCAAGATGACTGTCACTACATACTGCCAAGCATGCCAGCCGGCGAGGACGGCGACAAGAGACTGCTGCAGTTGTCCAATGAGTGGTGGCAGCGGCAGCGCTGTGAAGGGCAGCGCCGTGACATTGGTCGCATCGACTGACATTGTAAAGAGATGGCTAGTGTACTATGTCGAGGCGAGTTACGTGCGAGGAGAAAAGCGGCAGAAGGAGGCCCAAGGTCCTTTTTAAAGTGTACATGCGGCGCGCCATGACATAACTTTCTTGTTCCGCGCCGCCCCCCTGGCGCGGCGGGGAGGAACCGAAAGGGTGAGTTGGGTGATACATTAATTAACAGACAGGAGGCTGCAAGTCGGACTTGGCCAGGTTTTGCGACGGACATATGCTGGTTGCTTAGATGAATGCTTGGTAATAGTCGTTTGATTGCTTTTCGGTTGGTCGTTGCGCGCATCATGATTGGCGCGCCCAGAGATTGGCGAGATGTGAACTGCGGGCGCCGCAGCTGATGGCCCAAAGAGTACTAGTCTCCGATTCGTGTTCGGCTTGTGGATCGGACGGAGACTAGTCTCGTTTGGGTACAAGCGTCCGCGCCCTGCCGGTGGCCGGACTGGAACTTCCACTGCAGTCCCAGCATCAATCAGTATGGAATCAGGCTGCCACAAGCTCTTTTCCCGTTGTATGCCATTCATGTTGCCCGGGCGAAACTGCATCACGACTCATCATGCAGCTCCAAAATTTATGGGCTTCAAGTTGTGGGAAGAGACGTCTCCACACTTACAAAGGGTGTCTCATGGCTCAAGGCACCCCATACTGAATACGTTTTCTAGCGTCATAGGACATGGCAAGCGGTCACAACTGTTAAGTGGTGACTTTTCATCCGCCGCAGACTGCACCCTCCAGCAGGAATTACGAAAAAAGTAGCCATGGTTTCCGAAAATATGGACCAATCTAGGCGGCAACACCAAGCATGGCAGCGAGCAAATAAGCTCGGATGGTCCAATATTGCATATCAACGAGACGAAGAGAACGTACACAGCCGCACCCAGTGCGATGTTGCAACTCAAAATCAGTCTAGGAACAATACTCCTCTGCATCCTCCCGCAGCTTGAACTCGACGCAAGTGCTGAGGTCCGGAATCACGACATCATACATGCTAGTGTTTGGCGGTCGCTCCGTCTGCCCGCCAGCGAAGCGCACACGATACTTGATTAGAATGTTGGAGATGATCATTTTGATAGAACAATCAGCGAAAAAGCGACCGGGGCACTCAATCTTGCCGTGGCCGAAATGCAGATTGCTTTCGCTCGTGGTTGTGAATTCTAGCTGCCGTTAGTACAGGGTAGTTGGACTCTTGTCAGCGGTACTTACGATGCTAGTTTCCCTGACCCGATATCTGTCTGTTCTTGTACTGTCTCATGCCGTCAAATTTCTCAGCGTCGGGTACGCGGTCGGGATCAGTGCCGATTGCATAAGTCGACATCTGGATATGTGCGCCTTCGGGAAGGACGATGCCATCGTGGAGCGTCACGGGCTCGCGAACGATGGCATTGAAGCCGACTACCAGGGAATTATGATTAGCAACATGTCAAAGGCTGTGAACCTTGATGTCTACGCCGCCGTCCATCAGGTGCTGCAAGAAGTCATCGGGCTTGATATAGCTGACGTCCTCGGCCTCGCGTCGCCGCCGCTCACGGATGAGGGGAATGACTAGACGCCTGGCCCTGCGCAGGGCCCTGTCTACGCCCCAGTTGGTGGGTACAAAAAAGGTGACTGTGGGCTAAGCCCAGTCCGGGAAGACGCGGAGGAGGAAGTTGTGCATGAAGCCATGCTCGGAGTAGTTGATGGCCGTGGAGAGGTACTCTTCATTCTCAGCGAGCTCGGTGACGAACTGCGTGGCCACGCCTTGGTGGACCATTCGACGGGCCAGAGACAGGGCGTTGACGCTTGTCCAGTCGTCGGCCGTGGCTGGCAACTCCCGGGGCAGATGCTTTCGGAACTGCTCCTGCACCAGAGGCACATGGGCACCGAGCTTGGGTGTGAGCCTTGTCGTGATCATGCGGGTTTGCAGGCTGTGGTCTGCAATGACGGCCGTGATGGAATGGAGCCGCTAAAAGGCGTCAACAATGGCCGTGTTCAGGCTCAGCTTCTCCGGCGGCATGCTGGCAAGCTCATCCAGGTACTTGTTTGGAACGATAAGTAGGTCGTTGCCGGATACTTTGAAGAAGATGTCTCGGTATTTGGCGTAGCCCTGGCGGATGAGGATTGGCCCGTTACGGTAAAATTGCCAGCGGCCGAGGATGCCATTCTTGTACCCGACAATGGGGGCTTCAAAGTTGTAGTTGCCATAGATGTTTGCCACAGGCTTCTTGTTTATCGACGACAGAAACCACCAGATGACAAAGCAGCTCAAGACAGTGGAAACGACTGAGGTTGATATGCCAAAAAGGGTCTGGAATACTGGCGCGACTGCCTGTACCTTGGTTTCATTGTGTATGGCGGTCGCCACATTGTCAAGGACGAGCGAGCACGCAGATTAATACACAAAGGAGAGGAAGAAACAGAATCATCTTTTTCAAAGTGCCATTTTATAGCTAAAGCACCATCAGATTAGCAGAGCAAAAGCGTCAACTAGATATCTGCCAGACTTTGATTGCTTGGCCTAAGAGCAGCGTGAACTCACGAGGGCTTGGTTTTGCCAGTAAGGGTAAAAAGACCCCAGCTGCTGCGCCCGACTCGCAAAAACAAAAAATCCAAAATAATGGAGCTCAATCGAGTCACATTAATGCATGCGCAGCTTTTATTTCTTATTTTCCTAAACTTTTTCATTTTTCGTTGGTATTGCCGGCGCGCTGGGTAAGTTGTTCTGCTGCCTTTCACTTACCACCACGAACGACGATGTTAGACATACGGAAGTACCCTCCCGCAGCCTTATG
Organism: Cordyceps cateniannulata; assembly: GCA_028828415.1. Taxonomy (NCBI): domain Eukaryota; kingdom Fungi; phylum Ascomycota; class Sordariomycetes; order Hypocreales; family Cordycipitaceae; genus Cordyceps; species Cordyceps cateniannulata. Next base: position 4,220,730 of record JAPHMX010000004.1, on the reverse strand, counting down.
TTAGAAAGGGTAGCTAGACATACTCACTTAATTTAGTTCCCTTTGGTCCTTGCTTAGATCGACATTTATAAACCGTGAGGCGCATAAGATCAGAAGTCTAGCACCGAGACTCGGGACCTCACCACATTCTGCGGCGATTATACGCACTTTTCGTAAAATCTACAACAAACAAAATATTAGTAGCATAGATGACGACCACGGACAATTACGAAACCACTAACCGTGCCGCCTGGGACGAGCGAGTCAACTTTGTATGTCTATGGTGTTCGTCGATTGATCCTAACTGACCACCTGAAGCACATCGCCTCCTCAGAATACCAGGTCAAAGACTACATTTCCGATGTTAATTTCATCGATAATGTCGTTCAGTTTGACCGTCTGCTCCTTAGTTATATCACTGGGTCCAACTGTGTGCACCTGTAGTGCCACATCGGAACCGACGCGATCAGCCTCGCTCGCTGTTTCCTGTCACGGCCCAGATATTTTTAGTCTGACACGATTTCAGCCTGTTGCTCTCTACCTGTGCCTTGTTTTCGCTCCGAGCCAAAAGAGAAGGAATTTATATAGTAGCAACTGTGAGGCTCGGGGAACTTCCCACCAGTCATTACATGGACACTAACCCGTAACGACTATTCGCCGTGCTCGTGCAATCAATAGAAGAAAAGGTAGCGCCTAAACTAGCTAGGTGTATAAAACCTGTTCATGAGAATGTCGGTCTGTAAGAAGCTTAATGTCGACCAGTAAATGGCTGTCTGATCTAGGAAGGACACATGGCTACCGCTTCTAGCCATGTGGCCACAAACAAATATAGCCATACGAGAAGACTCGGCGTACAAGAATTATCGCGCCGTACAAATGGTATCACGTTATGACCGCGAAACTGTCGCACGACCCCTTCGTAGGACGCCTAAATATATGCCTGGCGCTTGTGAAATCTTACAGCCGTAAAAGGGCCTAGGGGAGATTTCTGTCATTCTGGTTACCTGCCCAGCCTTTTCTGCATATGCGCTGTACTGATGGCCTATCTTAGCTACTCAACCACTCTAGGTCGAGCTATAGAGTGTGTGATTTATTGCTAAATGATTGTGTACTTATTCTCTTACTTTAGCTGCTTTAGAGCCCTATAATATCTGCTAAGTATCTTAGTCTATTTTTCTCTGTTATATTTAGCAAGTATATAGTTTTATATATAAAACGACTTTAAGAAATTAGAGTTAAAGACAAAGTATTAAAAAAGTTATTAAATTATCTAGTATAGCTAATAAAGACTGTCTTAATTAATATAAGCTTAAATCTTTATATAATCTCAAACTATCCCTAGTAAGCCGTTTCCACCTATATTCTACTATCAGAAATTACATAACTTGCACCCCAACTATCGTCCGATCAGAATAGCAGACCTTAGCAATGCCCGTCACTTTCTTATCGGCTTAACATGTTTCTCCTGCCTAGGTCGTTAGAGTAAAATAATCAAGGCAGCGGCCTAATACATACATAGTAGAAGGTAGGACGTTACTTAGACACAGCTGCAACCGCGCCTGCATCGTCCGGCATCTTCACAGATGTCCGCGGAATCTGGAGCAAGACAGATGACTAAAATAGCCAACCCGTCCCAGTCGGGCTCGCCGTAAAGACACGGATTGGCAGCATCATTGGTGAAGGAAGCACAATCTGGAACAATGGTATTGCAAACGAGCGTTGACTGGGCGACAGCAACGCCCAGCGCGCTCAGACTAGCAATAAAGACAGAGGACTTCATAATCAGTGAAAGAAGTAGATTGTAAAGAAATAAAGAAAATAGAGTAATAGAATAGAAGCTCTGAATAAAGGGTGAATATCTTTCTATATAAACTAGAAAAGGAAAGAGGGGGTTTATATAGTTTTTCTTATAGACCTTTTACTTCTACTTATATAGAAGGCTTTTCATACAAGTAGAAGTCAATAAGGCGAGGAATAACTGCCGGAGGGGTATAGAGGTATCTACACTATACTATACATTTGCGGGGGTGTATGTCCTCCTCCAACCGAGTAAGAGTAAATATACTATCAATCACTATTCCTGGAGTACTTAGCCTTAGACTAATAGCCTAGGACTCTGTGACTTGGCACAAAGTCAACGGCACCTCTATAAGTCGGCTCCAAGTACCACATATGCAGTTTACTCACACGTAGGAAGACTAAGACCAGCTTCACTATACTAATAGCCAGCATATGTCTTATAGTAGTAGCCGGGCAAGCTTATTGCTTCTAATCAATATTATGCCGGTAAATCCTCGTTGTCTTGCTTCGTATACACAGTAGTATCCGGCAAATCTATTCTTGCTGTTTACAGTCATGGTGATGCTGATAAATCTACTACTACCCCTTCAGCAAATACCATACCATAAAATGCACTCTCATTATGTGTAGTCAGAGTCATGCCGGTAATATAACTATATGCCGGCAACTCTACTATTGGTGTTTTGAGTCAGAGTCATGCCGGCAATTCTATAATTGTTGTTTTGAGTCAGAGTCATGTCGGCAATTCTATACTTGTTGTTTTGAGTCAGAATCATGCCGGTAATTCTAATAAATTGCTGGCAACTCTACCCCCGCCCTCCTCTAGTTTGAATTATAACGATATACTAGTCCGTAACACCTTGCCATTGTACACATTGGACACACGCAAGCAACCACGTACCGCAGCCTTATGTCGGAAATGGTAGCGAGACATGCTCGTGCGGCCTGCGCCGTTTGTAAAGTAACCGTGTCAGCTTCACAAAGTAGTCGTAACCCAACTCGTCGCTTGTAGACACATCAGTAGACCAATGGAAGCAAAGGAGAAGAAGAAAAATGACAAATGGAGTGAGAGCCGCAGCGGACCGCTTCAGGGATGCGTAGCATGGGAGCAACCCACAAGAATTGTAAAAGAGCCCATTGCATGTTAAGGGCGGCCGGTCTTTTGTCATTAGGCAAATGGGGATGATGAAAGTAACAGACATTAAGCAGCAGTCTTGCCAGGGAGGGGGCGGTTGGAACGCGCCGGGCTTCAGTTTGCGACATATTGTCAATTTTGTGCATGTGTGTGATAAGAGTGTGTTTGTGTCTGTATGTCTCATGAGCTGGTTAAGCAAGTGGCGAGAATATATGCAGGCGGTGAGAAGGGGGGAGGGCAATCAAACCGGCATTATATGACATAAAAAGTGGAAGAGGAGGGGGGCTCTGTTTTTAAAAGTATCTAGACGGTCTCTACCAAGCCTACCAATGGGTACAAGTCGTATATCGCGTGAGAGAGAAAACTTAATCGCACACGATGGCTCTCTTTTTGGTGTATGCGCTCATCACTGTGGCTGTACTCGTGTATTCCTTCAAGTACCTCATCGGCTGCCGTGATGATCAGCGGGAGCCTCCCCGGCTGCGCGCCAGGATACCGCTCGTCGGGCACCTGCTCGGTATCGTCACTTATGGCCCATGCTATCACAGCAAACTCAAGTATGCTACTCTCTCTCTCTCTCTCTCTTTCTTTTCGTCCCCATGTCCGTCCCTATCTCTTTATCCAAGTGGCCTGCATACTTACATCATCATCACCTCTGTCGGCCCCAGTGTGAACAAGCAGCTATACTAACACTCGTCTTTGTCCGTCCCAGGCCCGACCATGATGTCGAAATCTTCACCATCAAAATCCTGCACTTCAAGCTCTATACCAGCATCTCGACGCGGCTCCTGCCGCTAATCCAGCGCCTGCCGTCGAGGCAGCTCTCCTTCCTGCCCATAGTCCGGCACGTGGCCCGGCGCTGGGGCGGTGCCAGCGACGAGACGGACGCGCTCTTTGCGCAGACGGATCTCGCGGTGGACTTCAGTCGAGTCGTTCGGACGAGCCTCGCGCCGGGGCCACACCTCGACGCGCAGAACCTGCGCATGGCCTGTAGGGCCCTCATCGACGTGGACGAGCTCCTCGGCAGGGTCCGCGAGCAGGAGCAAAGAGGGGATGGTTGCACGGTGAAGCTCTTGGAGTGGACGCGTCACGCGGTGATGCAGGCGTCGAGCTGTGGTGTGTACGGCAACAACCACCCCTTTCTGGATCCAGAGATTGCCGCTGCATTTTGGTAGGTTCATCTCTCTTTCGGTCTCTCTCTTTTTTGGGAGTAGTATTGCTCGTCGTGGACCTGGAAAGCTGATGGATGAAACAGGACATGGCACGCCCATCTCTCGTCCCACCTCTCGGGCGCCGTCAATCTCGATAGCCTCTTCCGCACCGGCTACGCCGCGCGCCAAAAGGTTTTTGACGCGCACGAGCGCTACTGCGCCGCCATCCCGGGCGACGCGTCAGAGCTCCTCCGCGCGCAGGTGCGGGTCCTCCGCACCGCGGGCGTCTCCGAGGTCGACTGCGCCCGGCAGCAGGCGACGCTGCCGATTGGCCTCCTAAGCAACACAGTGCCAACGCTTTACTGGACGCTGTGGGAGCTGTTTTCGCGTCCGGCGCTTTTGGCGTCGGTGCGGGATGAACTGCTTGCGGCAGAGGCCGTCGTCGTCGTCCAAAAGCCAGCATCACAAGAGGTCGACGACGCTGGTAGCAGTGAGGGTGGTGAGGGTGGTGAGGGTGGTGGTCATCGTAAATTTGCGCTCCATGTCGCCGCGCTCAAGCGTCGTTGCCCGCTGCTGCTCTCCGTCATGCAGGAGACGCAGCGCGTGCGGCACGTCCAAGCCGCTGTCCGCAAGGTAGTGAGTGACACGGAGCTCGACGGTGGGCGGTACCTGCTCCGCGGGGGGAGTTACCTGCAGATGCCGGGCTACGCGATCCACCATAGCACGAGCGTCTGGGGCTCGTCGGCGGGCGAGTTTGACCCGTACCGGTTCGTGCCCAAGGAGGAGGAGGAAGGAGCTGAGGAGACGACAAAGAGGAGGAAGCAGAAGGGTGGCGATTTCTTGGCGTGGGGCGCGCCGCCGCACCTGTGTCCCGGGCGGCAGTTTGCGGCGACCGAGATTCTCATTCTCGTAGCACTGCTGGCGATGCGGGCCGACCTGGCGCCGGCAGAAGGGGGCGGCGCGTGGGAGGCGGCGCCGGCGCTCTACTTGGGCGATCCGGTTACGGTGCTGAATCCAAAGCGGGATGTGCCAGTCAGGGTGGTGAGCCGGCCAGAGTGGGATGGGGAATGGAGCGCCATTGTGTCGGAGAGTACACTTCGTGTGCCTCTGGCCTCTGGCTAAGTCTCGACATGTCCGGCCATTTCTAGCCGTAGACCCTTATCGCAGACCAGTATGCAAGAAGAGCAAGGCAATTAGCGTTTTCGCATGCTGCGCCAAAGAGTTTGGTGAGCCAAAATGAAGGCGATCGTCAGGGTTGTGAACACTGTTAAGGTCGGGCTCAGGCTTAAGGTAAATGATATGTAGGTACTGTTCTAGCAAGATCCATCATCTGCAGTAATTGAGATATTAATCAAGATTTTCCTTAAAGCGTGGATATCGTTCTATTGTAGTTATATATTTATAGTATCTTAAGTGACCGATATTCTTTTCTGTTATAGTTGCCTCTTGGTACAGGGCAATAGTTGGAGTGTTAGATGGTGACTTGTGCATGGCCACACAACGGCAAGTGGCCGTAATAAAGCATTACCAACTCGTTGTTTTCATAAATTTATGATTTCGCTTTTATACGAAAGCTGACCCACACTATCATATATTATAGGAACCTCACGAGCAGGAAAGATTCAGTATTCTCCGATGCTACCTGATAGCGGGAACAGGCTCACACCGACTCCAAGCAATCAGCCGCACCATAAAAGGGGTATTTTGCCTCTAATCGCTACTATATAGGGATTGATACCACTATATCTTTTCTTCTATATATTATATTATTAATAATACAAGGACGACTAGCAGCGACACTGTACAAACATTTGGAGCAGTGGAACTCGCGCCCCCTTTACAACTGGTTAGAGTAGAACTCTCCACTTGGGAGGTTCTCTACGAAGATCCGCAATAGCATAGAAACGGTTTTGCTTTAGTATCTAATATACCTGTTATTAGTCGCCCGAGTTTTATACTCTAATAAGAGGGCCTCACGGGTTCGCAAGTGGCGTTCCAAATGCTCTGTCCGCTTGAACGCTCGCCGGCAGTGGGGACACACACGAGCACGCGCGTTGCCCTCTCCATTGTAGCCTGCCTTGCGTCGCTTGCTGGAAGCAACTTGGCTGCTGTGTGCCCTAGACGCGATGTCTTCTGTCATTATCACGGCTCCAATTGCTAGTCGGAGGCTTCGAGCTTGTATGACTTCTGTTCGAAGCCGTGATTAGCTAGCGATTGTGTTATGTCAGCCAGAGGGCGGAGAATCCGGGGGCTACCTATGGTACCTGTGAGGATTACCAATGGAAGACACGCACTGTCAGTACTTTAGTTATCTTCAGGGCAACATCTATACCTGGACCACGAAAAGCTTTTATGACGCTGCTACCTGAGCGTATATCCCGCTCCTCGTCCCTAACAGCTGCTTGACAGTCGTAGAAGCCCGCAGAAGCGGGCAAACTTTTTAAGGGAAGAGTTCAAGCCATAATGAACAGTTGATGCATGAACCCATCCAGCCAAGTACAGGACAAAGGGTGCCGGATCGGTGATGCGGCTAACCGTACTGTATGTACTGCCCGGCCCGACGCCTTGGGCAATATTTAAAGTACTTGGATATAATGCGCTAGCTGATCTCCTAAAAGTGTGGTACAATTAAGCAACTATCTTTCACTTGAATCTACTTCTTCAGCATGGCTCCAGCCGGCGCCGGCATCAGCGCCCCTGTGGGTGGTGGGCACCGTTTCTTGAAGTCGTCGCACACCTTAGCCATGGTCACGAATTCCACTCCATCATGTTTCTTGAAGTGCTCTATCAAACTGCTTGATATTAGTCTCTGTATACTACGCGGATAACAAGTAGACATACCGCTCATGCATCAAAAGCACATGTGGCCTTCCAGAGACATCCGGGTGGAGTGTAATTGGAAAGATAAACTCGTCGTACTCACGGTAGAAATAATCAAAGTGGTCACGCCAAATATCTTCCACGTCGCGCGGATTGACGAATCCGTGGCTGTTTGGCGCCTTTTTGATGAACATCATTGGGGGCAGATCGTCGATATACCAGTTAGATGGGATCTCGACCAATGCTGTCTGCGAGCCATATTTCAATGGCTTCATCCAGCTCTCTGCCTTCTTGCTATAGTCAATGGGTGTCCAGCTATCGCCAGTACGTAGATAGTATGGCTGACAATCCTCGTGGCCCATGCTGTGGTCGTACTCGATGCCGTAGTCGAGAAGCAGCTGGGTACCTTCCTGGCTAGTCTCCCACCTATTCCAACGGCATCGATTAAACATTGTTGACAAGTTTATCACTAGAGAACATACCAAGGTGCCACACTTCCTCGCGGCGGTTTACCCGCGAATTCGGTGAGCATGCGGTAGGTCTTGTCCAGCACGTCCCGTTGTTGCTCTAAGCTCATATCCGTTGGGTTCTCATGCGAGTACCCATGGAGTCCAATCTCATGTCCAGCATCGCGGACTGCCGCCATGTCCTCTGGAAAGGTCTCCAGCGAGTGGCCGGGGATGAACCAGGTTGTCTTTATATCGTACTTCTCGAATAGCTTCAGAAGGCGCCGAGTACCGATTGTTCCAGCCCACATACCTAGATAGCTAGATATTAGAGAGGTAGCAATGCATGCATATCGCCCAACTTACCCCGGCTAATATCGTTTGGCGAATCTTGACCGCCGTACGAGCCAAGCCACCCGGCCACAGCATCCACGTCAACTCCATAAGTAATGAGAACTCGTTTTGGGGCCATGGTACATGCTCATATACAAATGAGCCCGCCTGAGAATGGGAATATGAATCTACAAGTTATTCAAGGAGCCAACAGGGGTGAGGTAGGGATAAGGAAGCCTCTTTCCGCGTCCAAGTCGTTGAGGGGTCATGCAGTCATTTGGGGTTACTGGGGTTACTGGGGTTACTGGGGCCATTGGGGTCAATGGGTCGGTTGGGGTCACTGGTGGGCTCCATGATGCTGGGGGCGATTTCGGATCAGTTAAAACTTCATTTCACAAGCGAGAGAAAGGACTTTATATCTCATCAGATTGCCGATGCCCCTTGATGTCCTAGACGTAGGGTTACTTGTAGCATCCCATTTTCACCATATCAGTCTTTTTTAACGGTATTTCAAACTGAGTAGATTCAGGAAGAATTAAAGTTATTTGGCCAATCGCTTATTAAGCTCTCTAAGAAGGAGCTCCCTAGTTCCCAGGGACGCTGAAGCTCTTATCGAGCCCCTGGGTCTCACTATCGACCGCAGCGACTCAAGCGATTTCCACACCCTCCTTGCAGCGGTGCATGATTGCGCAGAGGCTGTGATTGCCCTGCCTGATTATCAGCCTGTGCCTGACCAGAGCAAATATCCGCGCGAGAGTGTACGCCGGTGCGGCAACGAAGAACAGGCATTGGGACAAGCATGGGTGCATAAATTCCTGATTCGGGGAAATCCCAACGGCGGCGCCATGGCTGGGCAGTCGGTGAGCCTGAAAGATGTCATTGCCGTAGCTGGAGTGCCGCAGCTACTAGGAAGCGACGTCAGCCCGGCATGGACGCCGACAACGGATGCGACCGTAGTGACGCGGCTACTTGATGCGGGCGCAGACATTCATGGCACATCAACATGCGAAAACTATTGCCATTCAACCTCTTCATATATACCAGTGCTCAGGGCACTGTTGAGAATCCTCACGCAATGGGATATTCTGCTGGAGGGAGCACGTCTGGTGGCGCAGCATAGGTCGCAGCAGGCTCAGTCGACATCACCATTGGAGGCGATCAGGGTGGAAGCATCCGAATCCCGGCAGCCTTGTGTGGATGTAAGTTTGTCTCCTTTTGTATATAAATGTGCCAACATGAAGCAACCCAAGCACTCGCCATACATCTACTATTACTTCGGATAAGCTCCATCGACATTGTTAAATACACCAGCATATATTAGTGCATCGTCTCCATTACTCTTATTCTCTGCTCTTTCTGCCCTTCACCTCTTCGACACCTGCATTACAAGCATCATCAACACAACTACGGATCAGCAGCAAACGACAAACAAAATGAGCCCGTACAGCGCCGTTAACAAAGCCGCTCTCGGCGTGCCCTTTTTTACACCCGCACAGCAACCACCCATCGGCTCAACCAAGTACGGCGCGGCGCAGCTCCCGCCAACGCTCTTCCAGCCGATCAAGGTTCGCGGGCTCGAGCAGCACAACCGCATCGTCGTGTCGCCCATGTGCCAGTATAGTGCGCATGATGGTCATCTCACCGACTACCACCTCGTGCACCTAGGCCAGATGGCTCTCCACGGCGCGGGTCTCGTCTTTGTTGAGGCGACTGCGGTGGAGCCACGGGGTCGTATCAGCCCTGAAGACGTGGTCTATGGGCGAACTCGCAGATTGCGCCGCTGAGGCGCGTTGTTAACTTTGTGCATAGCCAAAATGCCAAGATTGGTATTCAAATTGGCCACGCGTGTCGCAAGGCCAGTACTCTTACGCCATGGCTCGGCGGCAGTGCCAAGAAGTCAATCGCCGACGCTGGCGACGCCCAGGGATGGCCCGACGACGTTGTGAGCGTGAGCCCGATCCCATTCGCCGACTACCACGCGGCCCCTAAGGAGCTTACGGTGGCCGAGATTAAGGGACTCTTGCAGAAGTTCGCCGATACAGTTAGATGCCCAGTTAAAGCCGGCGTGGACACTATCGAGATCCATGCGGCGCACGGGTACTTACTTAGCAGTTCGCTATCGCCGCTAAGCAACGCAAGTCACTGCCTATCTGCCTCTATGTACACAGTTGAAGCTTGTTGTCCTAACACTAGCCCTTTGAATAGAAACGCACCGATGACTATGGCGGCAGCTTTGAGAACCGTCGCGAATGCTTAAAGAGGTTATTAGCGCTGTTCGTGGCGTTATCCCCGAAACAATGCCGCTTTGGGTGCGTGTATCGGGTTCAGAGTGGATGGAGTCATCCGGCGAGTCGTGGGGCGCAGCGAGCACCATCCGGCTGGCCAAGGAGTTGCCTGCGCTGGGTGTCGACGTACTGGATATCAGCAGCGGCGGTAATAACGAAGAGCAGAAGATCCCGAAGGATAACAAGCGCTTCCAGTCGGACCTAGCCAAGGACGTACGGGAGGCTATCGAGGCCGAAAAACAGCCACTACTGATTGCTACCGTCGGCTTCATCGCGGACAGCCAGACGGCGGCGAACCTCGTACGGGAAGGGGGCCCGCAACAGGCGAGCGAGTTTGTGCGACTGGCTCGGCAGTTTCTATGCGAGCCCGAATGGGTGCTCCGGGCGGCCCACGAGCTCAAAGTCAAGGCCCAGTGGCCGAACCAGTATCAAGCCGCCGGGCCATAGCGAATTTTGAGCGCCACTTCTAAGCCCCAGCTACATGGTACGGGAGTCGATTGATTAGGAAAGATAGACGTATAGAGTTTGCGGAATTTATACTATGAGATTCATATTATCTTTGATTCAAATCTTACATTCCATACAAGTGCTACTGACTGGTTACCAGTGCTTACTTGTAGAGTCTAATATAGAGCTGCGAGGTACTGAGTAGGATAATTATCCTATAGTTCCTCAGATAGCCAGGAAAGTGACGCCTCTCTGCTAACATCCAGACTGCTCCCATCCCAATACCCGGCCCTATCTACGCCGAGTTGGTCTTTCGCACGACATCCCGGCTGCTTGTGATCCTCCACGTCACCATACGGCCACATAGCGACCATCTCTGCCTGATCGATCGCACACGCGCGTGCCCTACGCCACGTCGTCCACGCCAGACGGGTCGTCAGGTCCTTCACCTCCGCCTTAACCCTGTCAAGGACCGCGCGCTTCTGTGCGATGCTGCTCATGTATGCCGGGGAAGAGACGTGCACGAGATCGGACCAGCCGCGCACAAGAGTACTGCAGACGTCGGAGAGGACGGTGATGACGGCGTGGTAGAGCATGTGGTCTGCTTCGTTCCAGCGCTGGGAAAAGGGAAGAGCGGGATACAGGTAGTGGTCAGTACAGTCTCTAATGGATTTCTCAAGGGTCTCCCCGCCATCCTCCAGAGCAGTGGCGTCGATGTAGGTCAACGCTGCGGCGTCAAGTTCGTTGACAAAGTCGGCGTCATTGATGTGCGGATCCGCCATGGCTGCCAACCGCTCCGCAAAGCGCGCGACAATGGTGTCGACAATATACCGCCAGTCAATCAGAAACGTCTGAAACTCGGCACGCGCAATTCCCTCCACGCGGTGCTTTACCACGCGCAAATCCGCCAGCGGTGTGGCGGCCAGGCGCTTCCTCTTCGGGTGCGACGGATCTGGGTTCGTTGTGTTGACGGGGTAAAACAGGCCCGACACCATGGAGGAAAAGTCGAGCTTCAACCGAGCTCCGAGGCCATCGTAGCGCTGCGCGGCGGCGCGCACCCACTGCGCCATGCTCAACGCGTCATCGCCGAGTCGCTGGGCCCCGGACAACGCTTGCTTCACCTTCATCTGCCAGATGGTACCGGTGACGTTGCACAGGAGCAGCTCGAAGCCAAGTCCAGCTCGGACGATGCCGTCGTAGCCCCATGGCCCGACGACGCCGCAGAGAGCGTGCGCGCGGCGTCGGTCCGCCTCGCACGCGTCCCCCGTGAGGGTACTGTTCTCGAGGAGCAGGAGATCTTGCGTGTCGAGCGTGCCGTAATCCGTCTGCCCCGCCGATAGGCCGTCAGCTAGGAGCACCTTGAGGTCGCGCCTGTTTCTGTACGTGTGCACGTACCCGGGTCCTCTTGGCCGGTCCCCGGGAAACGCGCCGTTGTCACCGGGCGCTCGGCAGCCGTTGAACCAGTCGGCGGCAAAGGCCTCGGCAGCCTCGGGCTCGAAATCCAGCCGCGCAGGTCCGCTCGACAGCCATGTGGGCGTCGCAGCCGCGTGATAAAAGACAGACCCGCGCGGGATGGCGCCGGGGATGAGAGCGAAGCCGTTGTGGTTGATGCTCGAGCCCCATTGGCGTCCGGCTGAGTGGATCGAGTTGAAGATGCCGTGCGCGTTGTTTTCCGCGTGGATTTTGTCAGGGGCGAATGGGACAGTAGCAGCGACGAGGGGGGTCGCGAATGAGGCTAGCAAGGAGAGGGCGGCTGGGAAATGCATGGTGCAACGTTGAGAAATTATATGATGTAGAGAGGGACAGATGAATGCAGCAGTCAGGTCTATAGTGGCAGAGTATAATAGTGGCAATGTCTGAGCTTGATGGCATCTGAAAACGCTCTAGCGTATATAGGGTGAGGCAGGGGCATTTATGTCATGACATCAGATGTCCAGAGTCGAGTCTGTCGTTTATCAAACACACTGCATTTTTATTTCCTTAAAACGATTTATCAAGTCGGCTTTCTGAGCAGGCCACTTACCATGTCTCAAGTTGACAAGCAAAGGTCCCCTCTACGCCAGTCCATCAGCCACCCCGAGCGCATGGCGTATCGCATCGGCCGTGGCGAGCAGGGTGTCTTTAGCTTTGAGCCATACAAATCCGCCCTTCTGCCCCTCTGGCGTTTTCGAACAGTGCCCATTGCCGAACAAAGCGCTGCAAAGTTGTGGGCACGCTTTGAGACTTTCGGCGAACAAGACGACTTTATCGGCATGGACATGGCGCGAAAAATTATCCAAATGGGTATGACTAGAGCCAAGCGGTATGCAAACCACGCTGGCGGACGGAAATACAGCAAAGGCACACGCCAGGAACTTCCCAAGAGCGAAAGGCACACGGGCAAGGTCGAGAAAGAACGAGCGAGCCAAGTGTTTCGTGAGTACTGGCAACGCTGTAAGAATCATGAGGGGTATCAGCGGCTTAAGAAGGAGTTCCTACTAGAGCAGAAGAAATGGGTTAGAAGCAGGACTGAAAATGGAAGTGAATAATAGCTATAATGTATTTTATTTATCCGCCCCCCTAAGAAAAAACAGCATTGCTTCAAAAGGTTGTAGAAGCTCACAGCATCCATCCACAATAGATACCTGCTGCCTGTAATGTTCTGTGGAACAGTGCAAGTACTCTGGCGTTGAGAATGGCAAAGAGGGTAGCGAAATCCAGGACGGCTTGGTAGACACCATTGAACCCGGCGACGAATAGTTGCTTTTCTTCCTTCCTTGACTGAGCTGCAACTCTGCTCGTCCACACCCGCCTGTAAATAAAGCCAATGGTCATGGACTACTGCTTGATGAGCTCCATCGGCCCTGTAGGGTACTATGGGCGGCCAACTACGCCGGGCAACTATAATACCCCACAGCGTCCGCGGCGGCATCAGAGCTTCCTCCGAGTTCCGGCGGGCGGGCTATCGAGACGGACCAAAAGCTTTAGCGCGACAGTTTCATGTGACGGTTCACGTCCTTGTAGAGTAGGTAGCGGAATTTTCCAGGGCCGCCGGCGTAGCAGGCCTGCGGGCAAAAGGCCCTCAGCCACATAAAGTCGCCCGCCTCGACCTCGACCCAGTCCTGGTTCAGGCGGTAGACGGCCTTGCCCTCGAGCACGTAGAGGCCGTGCTCCATGACGTGCGTCTCCGCGAACGGGATCACGCCGCCGGGCTCAAACGTGACAATCGTGACGTGCATGTCGTGGCGCAGGTCCGCCGGGTCGACGAAGCGCGTCGTCGCCCAGGCGTTGTTGGTCCCGGGCATCGCCGTCGGCGCAATGTCCCTTTCGTTGCGGAACAGCGGCTCCGGCGCGTCGAGTCCGGGAACCCGCTCGTACGATTTCCGGATCCAGTGGAAGCGCGCAGTCGACTCGCCGTTGTTGCGCAGCGTCCAGCCGCTCTTGGGCGGCAAGAAGGCGTAGCCGCCGTCGGTGAGCGTGTGCGGCGTCTTGTCGGCTGGGAGGGTGACGGTGACTTGCCCCTCCACGACAAAGAGCACGCCCTCGGCCTCGTCGTCGAGCTCGGCGCGGTCGCTGCCGCCGCCGGGCTGCACCTCCATAATGTACTGCGAAAAGGTCTCGGCGAATCCGGAAAGCGGCCGGGCAATGACCCAGAGGCGTGTCTTTTCCCAGAACGGCAGGAAGCTGGTCACGATGTCGCTGAATGTGCCTTTGGGGATTACAGCGTAGGCCTCTGTAAACATGGCGCGGTCAGTGAGGAGCTGCGTCTGGGGCGGCAGGCCACCAGTTGGCGCATAGTATGCGCCGATGCTGCTGTCGTTGCCCATAACTTCAAATTTGACACTCTGGAAGGGCTGCCGGATAAAATTCAAGCGTTAATGACAATCTTTATGTACAAGTTCAAGCGGATTGTGATGAGGGGTTATGGCGATTGAAGCTGGTCCCGCTTCCGGTTTCGGTGGCGGCGCCCTCCGGTGTCCGCCGGCTGTCGCCGTGACAGCCGGCCAAATTACAGTTCGCCTTGTTATTAGCCAATTTTTTGTTTAATTAGTTGCAGCCACGCGTGACGCCATCTTCATTACAATACAAAGGAACATAATTCTCCGAATGGCAAAATTGGCCGTTCATGCAGCAGCTACGCAGGTGTAGAAGGCCCTAGAAAGTTCATAGTATGTGGTGGAGGGTATGTTATTGCTCGTATTTGCTCGCTTTGTGTATCCAACCCTACACGCCGCCGAGGTTAAACGCGGCAGTCAGCGTTCTTATGTCCTTCTCCCCGCTTAGTCCTAAACCCGCTCATAGCGCGAACGAGGATAGCTTTCGCCTCTATTAGCTTTCGGCGCTTTATATAGACTTTGCCGAGCGTAAAGACATTAAAAAAAACGAGTTCACAAAGAATCAAATCCAAAGAACCAGATCTAAACTCTGCTCTATGGAGTCTAGAAGACAGAGCTCGTAATGTAAGCGATAGAGCTGTTGCATTTATCTAGGGATGTTCTCGTGTGTATTGGTTGGGTTTGAAGTAGCCATTTATGCTGGAGATGTCGTTTCTAAGTAATCTACGAGATGATTAAAGTCGCGACACTTGTGATGAACATTGAAATCGGCCCGCCTGCCCAGCGGTGCATCGTCGTCCACATAGGCGAGCAGTGGTGTGATATCAGCATAACACATGAGTGAGAGACGAAGTGTTTCAATGCAATGATCAACATGCATTCGGCCGCCAACAGGGTCGGCAATATCGATAGGCATATCTTTTTCCGAGTAGAGGTGTCGCCAGGTGTATTGACGCACCACGTCCTAAGTATTCATTTAGCAAATGACACTTCTCTAAGACACGATAATCTTACTAAGCAGTGTAATTGATGGAACACCTCGAGTAAAGCAAAGTATCCTTTCCCATCATTGCTGTGTATCCAAGTTCGACCGGTCTTATTCAGAGCAGCGATTCCGGGGTCTGGGACTGTTATGGGCGGGTCTATTGTATGTTAGCTGTGCAATTTCTCCCGCTATTCAGCGGCACCTTGTCTTACGTAGCCATAGATCTTTCCAGGCCTGATCCCTCTCCGGTGTGGGCGGCCCGCGGTAGAGTGTTTTGTGTGGAAATTCGTTGTCGAAGTCCCCTTCCCAAAACTCGACTGCTTCCCAAATGGGTGCTGTGTTCGTGTAAGCCACAATGTACTGAATATACAATGAAGTGGTTTTTGACAGAATACTAACAATATGCAGAATTGAGCTGAGCGCACTGTAGTTGGCTCGGACCCCCGATTCGCTGGTACATTAGCACGAAAACTGCGCTGAACAAAAGCGCAGATATCGCACTGAGGCCAATAACTAGTTGATAGCTTCGGATGCGGTGGCTGCGCGTTGCTTGCAGCACATGACCTGGAAGCGTGTCATCAGAATCTGGGAGGCGATCGTATTCGGTCTTCGACCGGTGTTGGACAGAAGGCATTTGTGTCCTTGATTCGTATTTTTTTCGAACAAATTTCCATTACTTCTGTGGAAAAAGCTTACTATTAAAGCGGTGGTCAATCTAATAATAAATAAAGTCATGAGTGGACAAATTTTAGAACGTGGGATTAGACAACCGCAGTAGCTTACTCCAACAGTATGACTAGGCTGCTGGTCTAGTTAGTCAGGCTAGCTTAGCACACCCCCTGTGGGATTGCCTTACTAAAATCCCATTCCGACTCGGGGCCGCTATTGACTAAGAAACATATGAGCGCCGTAAGCGAGCCGAGATGCCGTCAGCCGCTGTTTGTCACGTAGTATCAGTCATATCTGTAGCCGCCGTGCCCGAGGTTCCACGAGAGAAAAGACATCTCAGTTTCTATGAACATGGCTTAGTCCGCGCTAGAAGGCAGCGGGCAGTGTCTGAGCACACCACTGGGGGATTGACTCGGCATACGTCATGTATAATGTACTGTGATTAGCTGGCGTTTTGCCCTTTGGGCACAAGAGACCTATCCCTTCCACTCCTAACTGTCTTTGCGTAAAGCTATTCGCAATTTGTTAGTATGCATCACATAAGGCTTACTAGGCGCTTCATAACAATTCGAGGGATAACCTCGGCTGTGGCGCCTGACTTCACAGGCGCAAGCGGGTAGCAATTTAGCCGACAATAATCTATGCCTACACAGGTCATTGACGGACCGGGCGAGGTCGTACAAGAACGGAAACAGATACTAGCAATAACACAGACGTTTGATATATTTTGACTTCAAGAAGTGCCCCAATCTGCTAACGTGTATCTATCAAAGTTGTCGAAATATCTTGCGAAAGCCCATTCTTTTATTTTCTCGAAATTTCGACACGTATGCGTAATGTTCATTGGCATCTTTGCCATCTTTTCTTCCTCATCCCAGCGATGGTATAAAGTGGAAACATCAGCATGGCACATCGCAGCCTGTCGCAAATGTTCTAGACAGTGACCAGCAGAAAAGTTAGCAAAATTTGGCTTGTATCTCTGCACTGTCTCTTACTCAAGTGAAGTGTTGTGTCCTCGTCT
Source organism: Cordyceps cateniannulata (assembly GCA_028828415.1). Classification (NCBI taxonomy): domain Eukaryota; kingdom Fungi; phylum Ascomycota; class Sordariomycetes; order Hypocreales; family Cordycipitaceae; genus Cordyceps; species Cordyceps cateniannulata. The sequence goes on along the minus strand of JAPHMX010000004.1, from coordinate 4,203,844 downwards.
CTCGTGCCATTCGCCGATATTGTCGTAATCCCGTACTTCTCAGGATACATGAGTTTACGAAACATGTTCAAGCAGTGCAACTGGTGAAAGACATCGAGCCCTATAATGTATTCGCCGGGCATACCAGGAATTCCTATTGTCTTGTTTGGCAGGCGACGTGCTTGATATTCGGGCACATGCAACTCTATTCCATCTACAACGAGGTGTTAATCATCTTAAACTACTCTTCAGGGAGAGAAAGGTTTCTAATATATATTGTATACTCACATTGATATAAATCGTCCCAAGAGCTGTCTATATCAGCGTTGGGATAACCTTGATATTGAGAGTGATATGGCCCGACGCCTGAGGAAAACACCTTGGTCTCGTACTCGATCACGGAGTTTGCCGGCGAGTAGATGCCTTGGGAAGGGTCCCATGGGTTATTCAAACGCCATAGAAGTAGAGCACCAAGAATCATATTCAAAATATGGGCAAATGCGAGGTGCCATCGGAAGGTGCGTTCTGTAAAAGCGATAGGGGTAGGTGGTGGACGAGCGTTATCCTCTTGAAGGAAGCCACGGCTTTCTTCATCGTTTTCCTTGGGAAACATGTTTATGGCAACCAGTTTATTCTAGGATGGTGGAGAGCGTTGAAACCGGAATACCTGCTAGAGAGAACTGTCTGGGCAGCGCCGTTTCATTATTGCCCTCATCGTTTGCTTTACTTAAGATCATGCTTTAGTAAGTGAGTAAGCCAGGATGCGTTGTAGCAGCTGCTATGACTAAAGTGGCTGTGTAATGTTAGAGAAGTTATAAAGTATTACACCCTTTATTTATTGTCTGAGTCTTTAGATATACTACTGTTATAGATTTGCTTACTGAGTACTTGTGTATATTTCTTATGACTAATACCTGGTTTCTAAAGCAGACAAGATAAAAGGTGACCTTAATTACTAAGAGCGAGCATTAGCTATTAATTCGCATTCTGTATTTAATAAACCGATACATAACCCTATTTCGTTCAGCACACCTCGCTTTTTAAACTACAAGCTCTGATCAATTTAATCTCGACTATCATGAAGTTCTCCGTCTTTACTACTGCGGCCGTGGTGTTTGCCACCACTGTCAGAGCCTCACCTCTCGTGGTTAGAGAAGTCGCCTCCGGCGACAACGTATGTTCCAATCTTGAACTAGCCAAATACGGGAACTCAAACTAACATGCACAGGTTGCGGACAAAGCCGTTCTTCCGATCTATTATGTCATTATCGCGAATGCAAAGGAGAGCGATGCTCACCAGGTCCTCACCGCAAGACAGCTTGATGTCTCAGAGGATGACAAGGAACACCAGAACTCCATTATCCTTTTCATTTCTGGTGAACAGAGTGAGAAGAGGGATGTGAATGCCTACTCGGACTACATTAAGGCTGCCAATCCCAAGGAAATTCTTGGCGAATGAAGACTTAGTCAAACGCTTCCAAATCAGCGACCAGGCGGGGGCGCCTACCGGCCGCCCGACTAGGATGCCAGACTCAGGGAAAACAATAGAGGGATAGACAAGTACTTAACGAAGAAGTACTCCAGTGACTAGATAATCTAGACCTCTATTGATTAATCTAAACAATCGTTTCACAATTGAGAGTTCTACTCTGAACGAGCGCCGACAATACTGCTCAGCGTGCTACCCAGTTGCTTCAAGCCTGACAGACTCCCTAAGCCGCACAAAAGATGACCTTCGGAGCAGTTCATCATCTTTTGTAAAGCCGGCTCTGACAATTGTCCACGCGGACCTCATGACCCCTTTAAAACCAAGGAGCCACGGGTAATGGAAGGTTTCCTTCCAAATAACGGTGGCTGGTTGTGGAGGTTTTTCTCCCTGCCTAAAGGCAAGCTGCTCGTCGGCCTCGGATTCCTTATGAGGGGTTTTCCCTACCGCCGCCCTTGCACTATGTATATCGCTCGGTCGGTTGCTGGAGGATAGACTGCGGCAGCAGTGTTAGTGTGAGAGCGAAAGAACTTCAACCACGAAAACCACGGGTTTAGGGCTCCTGCTGGTCCCCTCGAAAGACCAGGTGACAACAGTCGTTGACGCGACGCGACCAAGGTGTGAGCCTGGATGCATTCGGCTAACATCACCGTGATCCCGCTGATGGGTATCGGTTCAGACAGACGTATGACATTGGGCGCGAAACTGCTACGGCTGAAGGACGGTTATGTAGTGAAATTCCCCGGGGGACTCCGTTGAGAGCATGAGTGCGACTTGTCGTGTTCTGTGGAAGCAGGTACTTAGTGGGTGCATTTATGTAACAGTAGTCTCTTGATAGCTCGATAGCACGTCTAAAGCCTACTCCAGGGCGCAGTACAGACGTTAATTACACACACACATATACACAGACACACTCTAAGCCACACATCTTTTATCTACATCACAAGATACACCCTCCCCTCTCACTGATGCTAAAATCCTGATTGTAGAGGCCTAGGTGAACTGGATGTGAGCGCTAGCGTTCTACGCGCGTACTCATGGGCAATCGCAAAATGCGCTGAACAATTTTCCTCTGGATACGGGAAGCACTTTGCGCAACACCTTCCAACATCTTCCTGCAGCACTAGTCACTCCGCCACCTCTAGCGGCATGGAACCCCCCTTTCCCCCTCCGCGCGCACCACAACCGGAGAGGCCAATGTCTTTGGCAGGCGTCGCGCGCGCTGCCCATGAGATGTAACCTGGAAATCGCAAAATCACGCCCAAGAACGGCTCAAGGCGCAAGGCGCAAGCGCAAGCCATCGTCATCACAAGCAGAGGCGCACCAATTCAATGACCAGATCCTTTTCCACATGGCCAGCACACTGAAGAAGTACAATCGCCGCAATCGCGGTGCGGGAAGGGTCGTTGGCTTCTACCGGCTTAGTAGAGGCAGCCAGTGCCATTGTCATTGCCCAGAGGTTAGGCAACTAGATCTAGTCAAAATCTTGGTACTGTCTTGGTACTTGAGATAAGAACCTCCAAAGCGGCATCTAGCATCACGTACCTTACTTTGAACTCTCTTCCTCAAAGACATCGTTAGGATCGCAAAATCTGAAGTCGCGGTCATGGCACATCCCAGAGTATGTATAACTTCAGACTGAATATCGTTTCCGGCTTCCAGAGTCTCAGACATTAAAATTTGCTCGGTAGCCTTTAGAGTCTCTTCGTAAAGTCCTCTGGCCTCCCAAGCACTCCATGTCTTGGCAGCATGGAAGAGACCTGCCATTACGCTAGGCAGCCTTCTGTTTCGGCTAAGTCGCTGCTCATCAGAAAGAAGAGACAAGTCTGTGAAAGTTGAGCCGTAGTAGGTTTGGAAAAGGTCGTCAAAGTCGTTGAAGCCTGCTCGCTTTAGATCCTTCAGAACACCACCGATGCGCTTTTCCACAACACCATCCACCGGCGTACTGCCGAGAGCAGGCGTCTGGCTCGATGACATGGGCGTCATTAAACCCACATTATGTGGCATCGGAATGTCAGGTGTGCGATACTCGTGTGTATTTGGTTGTGGCGAAGTGTAAGTCCACGGAAGCTGCTCAAGCGGGTCGTTGGACAATGTAGGTGCCAAGCTAGCAAGGCATGACTCAAGAACAACGCCTCTTTGTTCAATAGCAAGCGAACCGCTTTCACTATTAACTGCATTCTGGCCGTCTTCTCCCACTACAATCGATTAGTTTGTAGACACTGAAAACTGCATCACCACCGCATACCGTCATCATCGCATACTTCCGACTGTTTGTCCTCACAGCAGTGTGCAGTATGTGCATATGGCCACGGGTTATTGTTCTGATCGCCGTGCTCAACGAGAAAAGAGTTTGAGAGATGTTTGACCTCGACGCTGCGATCGATGGGTTCGAGTTCGACACTGGAACGGGCAGCTTCATCGGGTAACTCAACGGGAGAGCAAGACGATGAGGCATGCCGCGCAAGCGATGATACTGCGGGCATTCCAGTGTCTATAGAGTCAGGTTGGGCGATCTCTTGGCATTGAAGTTGCTTCTCGCAAACCTGGAGCTTCGATTGAAGATCGGCTACACGATCTTTCATGCGCTGACCTACAGTACGTTAGTTTCTGCCCCTGAGCTTGTGTTATGATGGACAAGTACGGTAGCTTCTCTGTGCTATGCGGTTTTGCAGACGCTTTTTCAGCGTGCGCTCGTGAGTGGAAGGCCTCATTCCATCTTTGTTCCTCTCTTTATTTTCAAGAGAATGGGACAGTGAATTGCTATCCGAGGAATGTTTCGAGCGAGATTGCATAGCTGCGACTAGCTCGGCCGTGAAAAGGAGCGGCGAACAGAACACTTGTAAAATACGTTAGCCTTGCTTCAATATCATGGCGCAGCGCTGAGTTACTGGGCGGCCTTGCAGGGGGGCGGCCTTGCAGGTGGGCTGGGCGGCCTTACAGGTGGGCGGCCTTGCAGGCCGGTGGTGGGCGGCCATGGTGGGTAACAAGACCGAAGGCTCTGGAGTCGCAGGGTTTTAGCTAATTATAGCAGCTAGCTACTATACTTCGTAGGTAACAACGGGTACCTTGATGTACTAGGCTAAACGTGGGGCGAGTGACTTGCCGGAGCCTTCGTACATCCGGGGGGATAGTGCGGATAGTGCGCGTAGTGCGCCACTCTCCAATCTAGGTACCCGGAAATTTTACTAGCTTTAAAAGAATATATTGTCATGTTGAATACTGCACCCATTATTTCAGGTTATGCACTACCTGGTTTGCGGGAGCCGGTGGGCGACGACTTTCCATGTTTTCTATCTGCAGCCTCAGCTCCTTGCAACTACAAGGTATGATAGTCACATGACTGGAAAGCACATGACCAGAGAGTGCCTTTTCTTTTCACCTCGTCAACAAATTTACATAACCACTGCCCCCCGCTCAGATCCCTAACGTAATAAAGTAAGCCGCCAAAGCACCCTCCCGAGAAACGCAACCACGAACGGAACTCTATTCACTGCGTTCGAGCGATGCATTCTACCGATACAACCTATACCGAGAGGGATCCCCTCTTGCGAGGGGTGGACGAGTCCGAAGAAGAAAGCGCGCCAATTGTAACGCAGGCACTAGACGAAGAAGACGATCGAACTTTGGCCCAGAGGCTTGCGATCGTCTTTCCATGCATAATGATTCTCATTTGCTTCATGGTTGGGAATAGCATGATCGATGTTCCACTGAATGAGATTTCAGAGGCCATCGTATGTAGAAATATGTTCGGCACTGTGCCAGAACCAGCGTCTGATCCACGCTGCAAGGAAAGTCAGGTTCAGTCAGAGTTGGCATTGATTGGCGGTTGGGAGCTTACCTTTGGGTTCATTCCGAGCCTGTTAGTAGGCGTACCCTATGGCCTAGCCGCTGATAAGTACGGCCGCAGAGTAGTTCTTCTGCTAGCTAGCACTGGCGGTGTTCTTTACATACTAGCTGTTATCATCATTTGTGAGTACGCTAACGGTCGCCCGCCTATGGGTTTTTATACTGCATCAACTCACAAGCGTGCGTACGCTTCTTGCCTAGGTCGATATCCTAGCACATTTCCCATTCGATTGAGATGGCTCGCACCGATTTTCATGCTAGTTGGTGGCGGTGTTTCTACACTCAACGCGATTATATTTACCGTTGTGGCAGACGTGTCGACAAAGGCATACAGGTATGAAGGCGTCCTAGGCTGTCTTGTTTTTTGAGCACTATCCCGTACCCTTCCTAGCACGTAATATCAGGCACATTCAATAGCATTCACTAATCGCCTCACAGGTCTACCGCCTTCATGTACCTGGCGACAGCAGTAACTACCTGCGGCTTGGTCGCAAGTCCATTGACGTATCTGATGATGAATGGAAGTGGTGCCTGGTTTACCGTCATCTTCGGATTTGTCTTACTAGCTCTGGCCATACCATTGGCTGCTTTGCTTCCCGAGACAAGATGCACTGCTGTTGTTGAGCGGGCAGCAGCGCTCCGCAATGTCGCTGAGAGGAATCACCACGTCGACAAGCACAGTTCATGTTGGAATGTGCAACCAATCATGCGTTCTGCGTGGCAGCATCTGTCTTTAATTAACCGCACGCTCTTTGTTGGAAACCCCACTGTCGGCATACTGCTATTCAGCACAGTCTTCATTACTCTGGGCAAAAGTGTGATAATGTTGCTGCTTCAGTACGTGGCGAAAAGATTTGGGTGGTCTTGGGCCAAGGTACGCAACCAACGCTGCATGAGTTTTTGCGTCTCTCATTGCTTCGATGACTGACTATTCGGGTTGGCCTAGGCGGGTCTGCTCATCGGGGTAAAGCATGCAGTTAGCATTGGTCTTACAGCCATTGTGTTACCTGCACTGAGCCAAGTGCTGCTGAAGACTGGCATGGCACCGCACATCAAAGACTGGTGGATTGTTCGGCTGAGTGCCATGATTGGTGTGCTCGGCTCGCTAGCCATGGGGATGGCTCAAACAGCAGAACTGTTCATCAGCGCCATGATCTTTACTGAGCTTGGTGGTGGTTTGCAAGCAGCGCTACGTGGCCTTGTGACGGAGCTGGTGGACCAGACCCATATCGCGCTAATAATGACGGTGCTAAGCATGTTCTTGACCATTAGCGAAATGGTGGCTGGCCCTCTGATGGCCCAGATGTTCAAAGTGGGCATGAACTGGGGAGGGATGTGGGTTGGGATGCCTTATATAGCCTCTGCGGCAATGCTGTCGGTCGGCACACTTCTGGTTACATTCCTGCCGATTGGTCGACACATGGCAACTTCACCGGCTGCTTAGTTAGGCCAGCAAATGTTTTACCTATTGTTGCTACTAAAGGCGGCTGCGTCAACGAACACGAGCATTACTATCGTGGATATATGATTGTATTGACCTTATTTTCGCAGATCAGATATGCGTTTGAGTGACATTCGCAGTGTAGCAAAGCAGAAGATACTCGACCACCTACACGCGTCCCCTCACGCAGGCGTAGAAAAGAGCCCAGCGGCCATTGACACCTACTATATCAACAAAAGACTCCTTCTCTACAAGTTCTTTGTCAATTCCCAAACCCCATATCGAGAGGCTGAGCGAACCGCGTCCACCCTTGACAGTCTGTAGCTACATCATATGCTCCATTCTCAAGAAGCAACCTAGCCACTTCGAAGAGGCCATCGCTAGCTACCGACTGAAGTGCTGTCCATCTATCATCATCCTCAACCGTGCCATCAGTCCCATTATCAAGACGTAGCTTAGCCACCCCAACATAGCCGTTGTTAGTTACTACAGTCGCGCCCATTTAACTGCCGGGTCAAGATCCAGCATCCTTTTAGTAAACTAACGAGCAAAAGAGTGACACTTGAAAGGCGTTTATCGGTAGCAATACATCAAGTACGACACATTGCAGTGTGCAACGACAGACCTTCTCATTTACGCTCGGGCCAAGCTAGGTGACGATGTTTGAGGCCGCTTGGCGAATTACATAATATTGATATATTTATCTGACGCTCCATGGTGCATATAGGGATGCTTGGCGCAACCTGGCAGGTTGCACACTTGGCATTGACTGTGCGACAAGATGCATTTCCTGGTTATGCTCCCTCAAAACGCACTGATAAGGACAATTGTCATGACGCAATTCGTCATGTTGAGTCGTAATGTCGCTTCCGACAATGGTCCCTCAGATTATCTTGCCGACTGAAGAGCCTGTCACAGTGGGGACAAGAGAAAGACGGCTTATGTGACTTTTCATGCCTGTCTCTATCTTTTTTCAATGCGAACGACCGAGGCCTGTCATCAGCAAGGTGGCAGTTCGGGAATCGACAATAGTATTGGCGAAAGTGCAAACGATAATGCTTATTGAAGTCGCGTTGTCTCATAAAGAGTACTTTCGAGGTGCATGACGGGTGCGGGCAATGTAGTCCGCCGAAGCTCGAATCGGTGCCGTTATCAAGGCGTGGCCAAGGGGCATCGGTCGGCGTAGCGATTGACCGGGTTGAATGACGTCCGGGAATTAACTCGCGCGTGTCATCGTTCTCGGTATTGCACCTTTTAAGTGAATCCTGATAGCAGTCTGTCTCTAGTTCTGGCTCATCGGTACCTGATTCGATTCCAGAAGAGGCCCAGCTCACAGGAATATTGAAGTCGGTGGAAAATATATCTGAGCCTTGGCTTGTTGAGTCATGGTTGGCTCCTGACACGCTATTTGAGACGGCAGCAGAGACAGCTTGAAATTCGGTCATGGCGTACCCCTTGTGTGCAGGATTGTCGAATGAGCTTTGAAAGTCCGAAAAAGTTGAACCCAATTGTTGGGGCGGCAGCGCGAAATGGCCTTTGACTCCATCGTCCAGCTGGCCCAACTGAGCTGGTGTGGCACCAGGCGCACCGATGACACGCATTGCCTCGGCAAGATCAGAGCTGCTGAAGAGATTTTCAGTGTACAAAGGAGTTGAATCTCGGTCTGAAAACGAGGTTCCTGTAGGAAGCTCCAAACGAGGTAGAACATCGTCGGGATTGAGCGGCCGGCCGCCGTCGTTTGGGGTTGGTCGTCCGAAGATTTCGCTGGTGTGATCGAGCCTTGGAGACAACGGCATGCCGCATGAGCCGTCCGCAGGGGGGGTATAGTCTGTGACTAAGTTTGATTGTGTAGATGTCCGCCTTCGTGAAGTCGGCTCTCTTCGTGTTGGCGGCCAACAAGAGTGGGTCTCCATGTACTTGCCGATATTTCGCCGCGAGCGGCGTCTTAACGGGTCTCTGTTGTTGTTACCTGCTGCTGCCAGCTCTTTGTGCAGGCAATGCTTGCCTAGGAGAGCCAGCTACATGTGGTAGTTGAACCTGTCCATATTTGTTCGGTTGAAGAGATCTCCCAGCCACGATAAATCGAGCTGCATCCGGGTATATGTCAGAACGTCAATGATGCGAGGATCATTTACCGCGTTGTTGTTCTGTAGCCTCTCGCTTTGCGTCGCTTTAGGATAACCCGTGTGGAACATGTCCGTAGCAGCTGGGCATCAGGTGCATCGCGAGCATCGTCAATATCCAGTAGCCCTGGAAATTGAAAGAATCTCCAGTATGATGAGCGTCGCGTGCAGCATGGTCCTGGTGTGTGCGAATCGAGTCCTAGTTTACCGGTGCGTAGGGAGCAAATCCAGATAGCATCCCGCTGAAGCCAGCATTTGGATGGTCATGGTTCAGAGACTGAGTCTTGCGCACCTTCCACGATGCGGCAGAGCGAAATGTTGCATTGTGCGTTGCGTGCAAAATCGAAACCGGCGGCGACACGAAACAAAATAAGCTGCTTCATTGAGGCACTCGTGTCTGTCTGTCTGCCTAGCATACATTTGGAAGAGAAGAGAGTGAAAAACGCGCGAAAAGGGTTGGAGAAAATCTGGAAAGTCGGAACAAGAGCTGACCAGGGGCTCCACAGCCAGCCAATAAGGGAGGGGCTGACGGCCCACAATAACACCAACTGCCGGACGGGAGCCCGATTGCCCGATTGTACTGAGGATGTCACGTGTCCCTTCTATGTACATGCACTCCCACAGAGCAGCTTGAAGAGCTCCTTGTTCCTTGTCCATAGTTATTAGTAAGAGCCTGCCCTACCCGAGGAGTGCCTATTCGTACGACGTACAGATTAGTAATAGACCAACTCCGACTCGCCTGAGTGCTCCCCGTTCTGTCTCGCGCCGCAGTGCCGCCCTCGAATCGAACAAATCCAATCCGGTAGGTTGTCGGCGGGGGAAGTCGTCGTGTTGGACGCGCCGGACGTAGTCGAATCGACCGTCGCGCGCAAAGCCACTGCTTTCACAAATTTGGACACATCGGTCTTGGAGGTTGGCCTGAACAAAGCTGACTGAGCACCGGGAACGACTGACCGGCATCAACCTGTTTAATACCCTCCGCCAATCCGAAGCTTGGTCTTGGCCGTGGGTAAAAAGCAATCCACTAATTGAGTCTTCACAGAAAAGACGGGGAGCGGTGCGTTGTTTGGAACAAATATGAGTATCGGGGGTTTTACAGTCACATGCATCTTCTCAGTTAGAAGATGCCTCTGAACATGTAGTGCTGCCGTGGGACATGGAACCGTAGTCTCAACGCTATGTTGCAGATCGTTATCATGTGAATGCACTGAATACAATGCGGAGTGTGTAGCACGTCAGCGCGTAGCACATGTTGATCCAGTGAAGTGGGCAAATGCTTATTAAAAGTGAGAAACGGCCAGTGCCCATTCGTAGTCATGATTTCGTGGTAACTAAGAGGATGAAATTGAGTAAAATAAGTCAACTGACGGAAGAACGATTGCGATGACACTGGCAACCAATTCATGCTTTTTTATAGGCGTCTGCTATTCCATAGTGCTTGGAACTCTGAGCCCGGCGTCACGACCAATTCATCAGGCTTGCCCACCTCGACAACCTTGCCACCAGCCATGACCACAATCATGTCGTAGTGCCGTACGATCTCCAAACGATGTGCCACCTCCACCACGGTCTTGCCGTCAAGGTCGGGCCGGAGGGCCAAGCGTACCTCGTCGTCGGTGCGCGTGTCCACACTGCTGGTCGCCTCGTCTAGCAGGACTATGCCACCACCCGTGTTTTCGCCTCGAAGCGAGATGCGCGCCAGGCAAAGTAGCTGCAACTGGCCGGCCGACAAATTCAAATCTTCGTGCTTGGCGTCTAGACCGCCGCGCGATTCGAGCAACGGCCAGATTGCCACCTTGGTGAGGGCTTTAATGAGCAGCTCATCGGCTTGAGTCTTGCCTGGATCGAGGCTGTCACGCACGGTGCCAGGAAGACGAAAGGCATCTTGAGGGAAGGCTGAGAGCTTAGAGCGAATTTCTTGCCGGGAAAGCGTGGTCAGATCGACACCATCGATACGCATAGTGCCACCGCGTAGCTCTAGGAGTCGTGACAGAGCAGCAATAAGAGATGACTTGCCGCTTCCTGAGCGTCCACAGACACCGACCTTCATTCTAGGATCAATCGTTAGGGTGACACCACGAAGAACGTCCTCACTGTCGTTACTATAGGCAGCAACAACATTTTCCAGCTCAATGCGACCCTGTGAAGGCCAGTCTGCGCTAGGCTTGTCCCTTTCTTCTGACTTGTTCTCATTTGGAGTGTACTGGTTGAACCATTTTAACCTGGCAATAGCACCGAGCGAGGTTTCAAGCTGTGTCCAAGCTATGATGACACTGGATAGAGTGAAGTTGAAGCTAATGACGTTCACCAGGGCTAGGCCAATGGCACCTCCGGAAGTTGAAGAAGGTAGAATGACGGCGAAGATGACGAGAGCCAAAGCCATTCCTCCAGAAAACAAGTCTAAAACTACCTGTAGCCAGCGTTGGATGCAAAACATCATATAATAAGGCTTCTGCGACGTGTCAAGACGTTGATAGTTTTCGGCCTTTAGAGCGTGGCCCCAGCCAAACGCACGGATTGTTATGAGGCCCACGACGGTTTCTGTAAACTGTGTGTATAATGGCGATTTGAGTTCCAAGTCTAGAAATCGAATCTGACGAGAGGTACGCAGATAGTATCGCTGAATCGTATAGACAGCAGCAAGTCCAAAGGGAATAATTACCCCTACATAGGACGCCCCTGAAGCAATTACGGCTGTATCTGCAATAGCCTGTACAACTAAAATGACGGTCCCCACGAATGCCATAGGTAAAGCTTGATCAATAAGGCTCATATCTTGACTAAATCGATTCAGGGTGATGCCATTATCAGTTGACGTGAAGAAGTGTAGAGGCGCACACATAACAGCCGTAAGCAAAATGGTGTGAAGGTGATTGGCAGATCTCGGGACGCCCACGATCAAGAAGTACGCGATGACCATAGGCTGGAAGAAAGAGGCGAGGATGGCAAAGACTATGTAGCCTCCCATATAGTTGAGCTTATTCGTGTCAGTGCCCTTCTCGGTCCAAAGGCGAAGCCAAATCTGAGGCATCTTTTCAATCCCAACACTGACACAGACCAAGATGATAGTGATGATGACGACGCAAAGGCCCAAGGCTTTGAGATACATTTTGTAACAGTCAATGTCCGCAGTTTGGCGACCTAGTTCCTTCTCGACCTGCTTCGTCTTCTCCTCCATGTCGAGCTCGGCTCGATTGAGCGGCTTTTCGAATTGCACACGCTCAACAGGAACCTCGAAAACGACATTGGTAGAGTCGGCCTCTGCCTCTAGGATACCCCACTCCAAGGGCCTGAACAGGCTGTATGGAACTTGATTGCGCACAATGCAGCCGTCCTCAATAATGGTGATGCAATCAGCAGCCGATAGGAAGTTGACATTGTTCGTAGCCAAAACAATTATTTGGCCGTTTTCTCGGAGCAAGCCATCTCTGCTGAGTAGGTGATTGAAGAGAGATTTGGAGGTTTTGTTGTCGAGGCCACTGAAAACATCGTCGAGGACGACAAAATCTTGTCGAGAAAATACGGCACGAGCAAGGGCAACTCGCTGCTTTTGTCCACCACTCAGAGCGACACCTCCCGAGCCCACTAGAGTCTGCTGACCATTGGTAAAGGTAGCGATATCTTCATCAAGACCACAGGCAGCGACTACCGTTTTGAACCAATCTTCATCGTACTGGGATTGGCCAACGATATTCTCCTCGACAGTGACATTCAGGATCCAAGGTGTTTGGTCGCAATAGGCAGCGAATTGAGAGCCACAGTCCACAGAACCGGACTCGATTGGCAGTTCGCCGACCATGGCTTTGAGGAATGACGACTTGCCACACCCTACACGACCGACTACCATAGAGAGGGTCCCTCGACGGACTTCGACAGAAATACCGCGAAGTACTCCCTTTTTGTTACCAATAGAAAAGGTCGCATCCTTGAATTTGATCATAGCCTCTGATGGCTTGTGAGTAGAAATAGAAGTCATCTCAACACTCTGAGAGGACTGGCCGAGAGGTGTGGTTTGATCGTGAGTGAAGAAGGAAGGAGAAGACTTCAAGTAGCGGGGATCTTTTCGAACTTCAGATAGCAGAAACTTTTGAAGACGGGTAAAGCTACCGACGATTCCAAAGAGCTGCATCATAGACACAAGAAGAGTCATTATAGGGTTAGACGCAATAGTAATTATAGAGAGTGAGGTAAAAGCAGTGGTCACACTGAGGCCCTCATCAGCCTTTGTCCAAAATATGGCAGCAAGAATGACTATCACTGGCGTAATAGACGCCGAGGCTGTTGCAAGTCCATGTAAATAGACCTGAAGCCAGCGGAATTTGACTGAGAGTCTTAGCTCATGGGCCCTCGACTCCCGAAGACGAGCCAGGAAGAAATCGGTCAGACCCATCATCTTGACTCCCTTGATTTGGCTGAGCATGTTGGATGTATCACTAACTCGCTGCTGGATGGCGTTATTCCATAGGACCTTGGCTGGTCCGAGTTTTGGAGAAACGACGGCGGCGCAAACCGTGGCCAGAAGGGCAGGAATGAGGATAAACAGACTCGGGACGCCAACTTGTCGGTATAACAGGAAAAGCGAAATTGGAAGCTCGATGAAGGCAGCCCAGATGTCATGAATAACAGCCCCACCTGCCGCAATGCCTTCCACATCGGTGCTCATGAGAGTGACAGGGGCCATGTCGCGAATCCCTGAGGCTTCAATTTCAAGCGTTTTTTTAAACACAAGAGCAACAAGGCCACCACGGTACATGGTAAGAAGCTGATACGTCGCATGTCGATACCAGGCGTGGCTTACGGCGCGTCCTGTGTAGAGGAGGATCGTGGCGCCAATAAGACTAGCACCTTCCGTGCCAGTGTTGTGGTCCCCTTGCGCAATATAGCCAACGATCGAGGAGATAAGGAACGGTTGTGAGAGGGTAAAGCTACTGTAAAGAAGCCTGGGGGGAATTCCCGCGGCGAACTGGCTCATGTAAGCCAGAAATGTGCATTTGAGCAAACTGTTACGGCCTTTTTTGTCATCTAGTGCTAGTTAGAAATGTCAGGAAAAAAAGGCGTGGCAATTACGCACTAGCATCCCAGACCTTTTCCATCTTTTGCAGCAAGGTTCGCGAATCGAACTTGGGGGCAATGGGACCAATATGATTGATATCGAGCATGGACTTGTAGCCAATAGACAAGAAGTCGTTGAGCCACCAAAAGACACTGCGGCTGATAAATCCGGCGCGTGTCTCCCTCGACTGCCACATTTCGCGTGCGAGAAGCTTCTTGGGCATTTCCTCCAATACCAAGAGACACAGGCGAGTCGCAAAGGCGGCAGTGAGGACACCCGCCAGCGGTGGCTGCTGGACGCGGATCCATGCGGTGCGAATCGAGGCGACATCGAGGATGCTGCTGACAAGGAGGTAGATGCTTAGGAAAAGAGACTGACTCGGCGAATGACGGTGCTCAAAAAAGGACAGCGTCAGAACAGTAGCGCTCTCCAGGACACCCAAGACTCCCTCTGCGATCGATGTCTTGACCCTGTGAGTTGATGGAAGAGCAAAAATAGCCAAAACGGCAACTTGCAGCGCAAAGAGTACGCTAGCCGTTGACTTTCCGTACGCAATCGTTAGCTTGCAATCTGGTAATATACACTTTTCTCTCTCTTCTCTCTTCTTCTAAATCCCTACCATTTTGGTGAATAAAAGCTGGCGTGAGCCAACACATTTCTTTCTCTTCCACAGCCGAAAAATGCGGTAGGGCGCGACGAGGACAAAGGCGCTGGCAGGCAGAAGCGAAAACAGGCTCTGCTCAAAGACAAGGGTAAAGTCAAAGGAGCCTGGGAACTTGGTTCCAAAATCATCGTCGCCGGTCGCCATGATGGAAGAACTTGCCGGGTTTCTACACAATCATGGTCCAAAATGGTGAATTCTCTCCTACTCGCTGGCAACTTGTCGTTCTGAATAAGGGCTTTGAACTACTCTTACTTTGTCCTGTGGACTTCAAGTTGAACTCGCTTGACGGGCTCTCGGGGTCTACGCACAGCCCGGCCTTGTACTGGGACCGTGTTTTTCACGGTGGGTGGGTGGCCTTGCATACTCAGTAGGTAGCTTATGGGTGGCCTTGCATGAGACAGACGGGCGCTATACAGTATTTTTGTCTCAGACAACGCTCCCAAACACACACATAGCAGCGACGCCAGCGCTAACTTCGGTCCAAGGGCATGCAGGGGCTTATCTCTAGAACCCAAGTGCAAACTGATTAGGCTCCTGTGTCACCCCTCAAATTATCTCGATCGTCTCCGTACCGCGCCCAGCCGGCTAGTGGAGGCAACAGCGACCCTGAGTGTGGGAGTGCATGTAGAAGGGAACTTGGTGTAATCCGTATTCGTCTCAGGGTTACTTAAAAGGGGTGTGTGTGCGGCGGGGACACGTGACACTGATCGCCACCCAGGCAGTATTATGTTACTGCTCGTATATCCAATCCTTACATGATCGCAGCTTCTAGAGCTATCGACAGAATCTCCACAAGCAGCCACACAGTATTATGTTTCTGCTTGTGTATGCCAACTTTATGTATCCAACCCTTGCATGACCGCAGCTTCTAGAACTATCGACAGGATCTCCACCAGCAGCCACAACACCAATAACGTGTACGGGCGGGCTAACATCGCCATCTATTGCATCACCATTACATGTTACTCCTTTCGAATCGTTTCCATAATCGTCTTGCGTTTTCCGCTCTATTCTACTGACTGTTATACCTATGCATCGTCTGTTAATTTTACATGAAGGAAGAAAGATATAAAGGACGGCTTTGTTCCTGCTGGTTTAGCTAGAATTCTACCATTAAATCTACAAGCAATCACATCGAAACAAGAAACACCAAACAACAAACGCAAATACTTCTATATACCATGTCTCTCTTCCCACGAGCTTTGTACGACAGCGACTCGTCGTCCTTTACACCCTTGTTCCGCCTCCTTGACGATTTCGACAGCTACAGTCGTCAGGGAGGTGCTTCGTCTCTTGCCTCTAATGGCCGCTCTGGTACTGCTTTCTGGCAGCCAAAGTTTGACATCCGCGAAAATGGCAACCTATACGAGCTGCATGGAGAATTCCCGGGCATGAGAAAGGAAGACATCTACATCGAATTCCCACAGCCCCAAACACTTGTCATTCGCGGAAAGTCCGAGCGGACGTACTCAGACACAGCGCCATCCTCCTCGGCTAATAGGGTCGAAGACGTTTCGGACAAACCAACAATCAGCGAAGCAGGCGAGGGCCAACAGGGAGATACCGTGGCACACGTGTCAACCAAAGCCATCGAAAAGCCGGAGCAGCCAAAGTACTGGCTTAAAGAACGCACAGTTGGCGAATTTTCACGCACGTTTACCTTCCCATCTCCCGTGGATCAGGACGCCATCTCGGCAGGATTTAAGGATGGTGTACTCTCCGTTTCGGTCCCCAAGGCCAAAAAGCCCCAGCCTCGTCGCATTGCCATCAACTAGGGATCCCGAAACAGATTGAAGGATGCTTCTCATGAAATATGTTTTACTTTGATTTACTTGCCCACCTTAGTATAGCAACCTTTTTTGTTCAGTATAAGAAGCGTTGTTGTCTGGATGGGTGAACTGATTACTCGTTCCTTTTATTAGTGTATCTTTTAACGTTCTTTAAAACAGCAATTGTATTTAGTACTATGTATACCAACTACAATACACTCGTTAATACTAGGACGCTGTAGCAGGTGACGTTATACCTAGGTTAGTGGGTAGCTGTTAAAATAGTGAGGTACCTGAAGTCAGAAGAGTATCCGCCTGATAGGTGATGATAGCGCTAGCTATGCCTGAAACAAGCTCTTATCTTAATCACCAGTGTCCCCTTCTTACTAGTTAAATAATGAGTCGAAAAGAAAATGCATATATATATATATATATTTATATTATTATATATAGATATACTTTTGAATCATAAATAGTGGTTAAATTCGAGTCAATCGCAGCATTCGTGCTTAGCAGCCACGCTGGAGGTGTGGGGGTGTGGCACAAGTCTTTGTCTTGCGAGGCGTTCTGGAGGACTCAGAATGACTTCCAAACACACAACATGCAGCTTTTTTCCTTGAACCGAACATACCTTCCCCACGTCATTCTCACCGCTCAAGGGATATTAACTCTTCCGCTCTCTGTCCGAATCCATCGTCAGTACACCTTTGATGGCCGAGGTTGCTGCAACCACTCCGCGCAAACGCTCCCGTGATGGTTGGTCCAAGGATGACTCCCCGAGCTGTACTGCCTGCTAATCTCACGCCATTAGGCTGTTATACCTGCAAGACGCGCAAGGTTCGGTGCGAAAGAGTCCCGCAAGTTCCTGGTAATGATGGCCAGCCTGAATCGCGGTGCATGAATTGCCAACGACTAGGCTTCCAGTGCAGGTGGCAGGTACCAACTACTGGCGAAGACTACACACCACCGCCCAAGCGTCGGCGGACGCTGGGCCGGCGTCGCGCTGTATCAAGCCATGAAGCGTCGCTACAAGAGTTGCCAGCGACGCACGACGTGCAGCAAGATGCTGGGCCCGCGACTCTCGTGACTGGGTCGACAGACTCGGTGACTGCCCAGCCTCTGGACGAGGCGCTGGATCTCTTCAGTGGTTTTCTCTTCGACAGCGATTTCGGGTCAGTTTCTGGGGGCTTCGATCTGAGTTCCGCAGGCGAAGGGCTTGACTTCGTGCCGTTGCCTGCCGTGGACAGCGATATGCTGCAGGACTTGAGCCTCTCTACCCCTTTACTAGATTGGCCGGCGCCGTCGTCCACCAACGCTCCGGTATCCAAGACACCCCCCTACAGTGGCAGCGACGCTGTCGACCTTGATGGCTCGCACTCTGTGAACCCGAATAACCGCCGTCTCATCCAGCACTACTTGGATGTCATGAAGGGCTACGCCAAGGTCGATGACCATTCCAAGGATGACAGCAACCTCTTCATCTCTGCATTTACCAAGTCGCTCTATTTTCCCCCGCTCTTTCATGCCATTCTGGCATTTTCTGCCTCGCATCTCGCCATGCAGGACGCGTCCTACGCAGATCAAGCCGAGGCGCTCGTTGCACTTGCCAGCGAATCTTTTGAGACATTCCGAGGCGTGGAAAACGCCCAGGTCGATGGATTACTGTCAGCGCTGTTTGTGCGCGTCAAGACGGTGCACATGGTTGCTGGTAGCGTCGACACATTTCTCAGCTTGATCTCAGCCGCTGCCGACATTGTGTCCACCAAGAGAGATGAGCTGGCGCTGGACGCAAAGCCCTCATTGACGAGACGTATCATCATGCGTCTGGCTATTCTCGATGCGCGGGCTACATACCACCGCATCGGGCGTGGACAACTTGTGCATTTAATACGGGATATTCCAGCCTTTTCGGTGCTTTTTTCTCGCGAGTGTTCCGCCTCGGCATCCAAGGGCGCACTATTTAACCTTCTCCGGGCGGACATTCTGCGGATGAGAGTGGCAGAACTGGACACAAGGCTTCACGCGCAGATGGAAAACGAATTCGTGATGGAGACACCCATACGGACAATCGAGGTCAAGACTCTTTATGAAGATATTGAATATGAGATTGATCAGTGGAATGTTCAGATGGCCCAAAGAATGGATACCTCCACGGCCATCGTTCCAGGGGAGGAAGAGGTGCTCAGCTCACTCGCATTCGGATACAATATCGTTCTTTCCGCCCTGCACTCAGCACTAGTTTATCTTTACAGTGTCTATGTAAGTGTATCTCTGAGATAACTTTCATTGCTAATAAAACCTAGCCCTTGCCGTCGTTCAATTTGGAGCGCTCAATCTCACTCGTCTTGCAATGCCAGTTGAGGATTAGCAATGACCCATCACGCGCCACATCACCCTCTTCAATTCTGCCTTCTTCCATATTCATGGTTGGTTTGATGACTAGCGACCCGATCCATCGTCATTGGATATTGCAATTGCTCAAAGCAGGAGAAAGGTGGGGGGTGTATGTGAAGAAAGCCCGACAGCTTCTAGAAGCCATGTTGAGGGAGCCAGGGCAACCTGACATACGCGATATGATGGATCGTTTTACAGGTAGATTTATCATCTAGTGAAAAGAATTGGGATAGTATGTTTGCCAGTTACATAATGTATCTGAATGTCTCCCACTGCTCAAAATCTGACCTGTCTGTGAACTCTGGCTCGCTAGTGCTACCGCGCCCTGTCAACTCTTGAACAAGGCGTTCACGACGGGAGTTTTCATGTCTGTACCATGCGATCTGGAAAACAGGGGTAATAATCATGAGCGCGTAGCAGCCCACTGAAATCGTTGTTAGCCGCAGAAACGACATAGACGCTCATACACTTACTCAGCATTCTGAAAGCTAATTCAAAAACTGGTGCTTGCCGGCGGAGGAAGAATTCTGCTTCATGTGAGTGTCAATTTGTAGGGATGATATGCATTGTTACATACGAGGTCCTGCAATCAGTCCGGCGGCCCATCCGGCAAAGATGATTCCTGAGGCAGTTGTTTTCTTCGTATTCCCAGCATAATTGGACGCGATCAAGCCAGTGTTCAAAGTGAAAGAGAGCGTGTGCCTTGGCAAGTTAGAATGAATGTTGCTTCTGGTCAAGGGAACATACGTGTAAGTGAGGTAGTACCCTGCAAGCCTTCCAGCTTGGTTTTGGACGGGCAGTACATGAAGAAGAGTGGCCCCTATGAGTGGAGGGACGGAACAGATGATACAGAGAATGAGAGAGATGTTTTTATACTTGGAAGCAAGTGAGGAAAAGATCATGAAAGACAGGAACTGGATGGTAGCTGCCGGACAGGTGGACACGAGTGTCGTCTGAATTGGCGTGAATCCAAACCCGGCAACGATCTGGCTGGAGAACTTTGACACTGTGAGCTTGAGACTTGCATACACAAAAAGGGTTCTTACCTGACTCGCAAATGTGGAAGGCATGGTGTTGCCTCTATTGATTTTGGTCAATACGCAGCCGAGATTCGTCATTTCTTCTCGACTTACACGGCAGTGATGAAGAACAAAACGGTCTGCGGATCGCGCAAAGCCTCCCAAAACTGATTCCACTTCCAGCGGTCATCAGCAGTAACTGTCTGATTAGCTCTCACCCTCTCAATCGCAATCTTTTTTTGTCGCTCGTTCAGCCAGCGTGCATTTGTCTGGTTGTCGGGCATCAAGACGAGCAGTATAAGCGCAAACAAGAAGCTAAAAGATCCAAAAAAGAGGAAGAATATTTTCCACGTCGCAATGGACCCGTGAACTAGCATCGTCAGTTGCTGCTAATTCATTCGACTGTGTGAGGCCGCCTCACCTTTCCCAAGCCCATATGTAAGAAGCCCTCCGAGAAAGTTGCCGACCGGGGTGCCGCTGAGCCAGAATGCGGTCCGAAAGGCCTGCTCCTGTCGTGTCCACCAGTTGCTGGTGACGATGACGAAGACGGGGCCAATGATGCTCTCCACGAGGCCGAGAAAGAAGCGAGCGGTCGCGATGCCCGCAAAATTGAAGCACAGGGCTAAAAGACACGTCGTTAGAGTTGCACGGTAAGGCCAACGGTTGAGCAGCGTACGAGTGAGAAGGATGATGGTGGACCATGCGAGGACGGCGCCGCTGATGAACTTTCCGGCATGCTGGGGCCAGCGCTGCACCAGCTTTGCCCACATCATGACGCCAATCATGTAGCCAATGTAAAATATGCTACACCGAAATGTCAGATCAAAGGGCTTTTCAAGCAGTTGCATTTGAGGCTTTACCTTCCAAGCCAGCTGTAGTTGCTGCCTTTCAGATTCAAGTCCTTTGTAAGACCAAAGATGGAGCCGTAATTCAAAAGTGTCTTGTCAAGAAACTACCCAAAGGTTAGCATCCAATTCTTAGCCTGAACGCATCGAAAGACCAACTGAGAACATGTAGCAGGCAGCTAGCAGAGGCAACAAAATCCAATCAATTTTTCGGAGCACCGTTTTATGCTCTTCCTCAGTGTAGGTGATGTGCTGTGTGTGCCCATAGACTTTCATATCCTCGTCTCGATTGTGCGATTTTCCAGCTTCGATACAATCAACGGTACCAAGACTGTTGCGCTTGTCATCCTCGTTGGAATCCATGGCGTTGTTGTTCTCTTGAGTCGCCGCAGTAGTTGTCACAGCCGGGGTTGTAAAATTGATCAATAATTGCCGGCCTGGGTATGTGCAATGCTACCTGAGGTAACAAAGAGTCATAGCCCAGATATATGATCTATCCCTGGCAAATACCACAATCGCGACACATGGTGTCTTATATAACTTTGTACTGGGTTCAAGCCGACGAAAAGTCTGGGGTAAAGTCTGGGGTCGGAGGAAGCCAGTTTCTTGCCGATATAGTCGGTTCGACAAGGTAGCCGACAAAGTCGGCTAGTAGCACACCCGACCTTGTCGGCTAGCGATCGTGTAAGTCGTGTAACTTGCAGGAAAAGAGTGTCACTATAAAGTTTCAAATTTTTCTGCCGTATCAACCCTTTAATTATATTCTTTGACAATAAGAGCCCCAAAGGTCTTTTGCAAGATGGCGGTGGGCAACCCCAACACTGAAGCGCCGGTCTCAACACCCAAAATTTCACCACTGCCCGACACGGAAGATTCCCCATCGGTCATCTTGGAGCCATACCACGTGGACTTGCTCCCAGAATATGGATATGTTAGTAGGGAGTACTTGATCAGTGGGGTAGCATACGGAGAGCCATATTGCACTCGATTGCTCCTGCGCTGTCCCGAGGACGTTTCTCGCTTCACCGGATTTGTGGTGGTGGAACCATCTCATCTCTGGGGAGGAACAAGTATTTGGCGGCATACGAATCGCTGGTTGATGCGCAATGGTAAAGCCCGATAACACAATCTATTTCTACGAGACTCTGCTAACAAAATGAGCAAAGGCCACGCATGGCTCGAGGTAGATTCACAGGCCACCTCGGCTATTGGCAAAATCAAGAACGTGGATCCGGAGAGGTACAAAGACATTCGTTTTATACCAGGACCAACATCGGACGAGTTCGCCGCCAACATTCCTTTCGTGACAGACGTTACCAAGGAAGCTCTCTCCGAAGCGTACATGAACTTCAAGGCCAAATGGTGGCCCGCCACGCTGCAGTCTCCCGAGATTCTGGCCGCTGCTTCGCATGCCCTTCGCTCTGGCGATTTGGGCCTGACGGCCCAACGCGTCATCCTCAGCGGACTGTCTCAGACGGGCGGTGTAACCCGGCGTTTCATCACGCACGCGGCTCATTTGCGACTCCCAGACGGCTCGTTGCCCTTTGAAGGCTTTCTGCCCTGCCAGTCCGGCGGCGACGCGTTGCCCGACGTCAAAGGCGCCAAAATCATCGAACTCGTGGGCGAGGCCGAGTTTCAAACCGTCAGGCTCCCCTGCGGCATCGGCGGTCAGATGCTCGGCACGGCGCACCGACGTCCGGACAGTGACGGGTTCCGTCTCTACGAGGTGGCGTGCATGGCGCACAGGGAATCGCGCTGGGCTTCGCCTGCTGAACGGAAGCGGTGGTCCGTCGCGGACCTCCGCGGCGCTCAATGGAGCGCCTTTGCAAACTCGTTTATATATCATGCTGTTTTTGAAGCAATGGAGAAGTGGACGCGGGATGATGGTGTTCGCCCACCTCCAGGCTCAACTATTGATACAATCGCGGATAGCGACGATATTGTGCGCGACGAGCATGGCAATGCGGTGGCTGGCGTGAGAACCATGCATAGCGATGCGCCGTTGGCTACATTTGTAGCCGCAACGCCAAAAGGCAGGCCAAGCTGGTACTGGGGTAAGTAATTTGAAGGGGGTTGCAAGAAACACAAAGTACTGATTTGTTTCCAGGTTCGCAGTGGTCGTTTTCCGCTGAAAAACTAAGAATATTGTATAGGACTGTGGCAAATTACAGACATGTCGCAGGACAGGCTCTGCAGAGGCAGATTGAGCAAGGGTTCCTACTGCCTATAGACGCTGAAGTCTTGCGAAGGGAGACAATTGAGACGGTTAGCTTCTAACACTATATCCGCCCGCACACGATGTCTATTAGGGCGCTATCTAGAGGAAAGGTGCAAGCTGTAACAGAGGACTGTACCTGACTATACAATCCAATCACCTCTGCGATCTAGCACCCGCTGAGCTCTTTTTATTTCCTATTCCGCTAGAGAACCCTTTCTTTTCCCTCAACAGAGCTCGCGATAGCTCATAGCGTGACGCGAGAGTGATTTGTGCGTTCTGCGGCATTTGTGCTGGGCTGTCCGTCCACTTACAGGCTAAGTGTTAGTGATTCAGGGAACTACGACATCCACATGTCTTTGGATTGATGAGATGCTACTTATAAATACTCAACAACTATCCTTGATTTCTATTCTTATTGATTGAACTTCTAAAAACCTAGAAACTATGCTAGCTATTCCGGTTTTTCTCGCGCTCAACGTGCTTTGTGCCGGGGCTGCCCTACATCGCTTCAACTTCACCTTGCATAGCGATCTGCGTTCTCCAGGTATGCCTGCCTTCCATACTTGTATTTGCCCGAGTAACCAACTTGCCGCACAGATGGATACGAGCGAGAGGTATACCTCATCAACGGCCAGCAGCCAGGCCCATTGATTGAAGTCGACGAAGGCGACGATATTGAAGTACACGTCCAAAACGACCTCCAAGTCGAAACAACGCTGCACTGGCATGGTGAGCCCAGTCTATCCCTGGGCACAATCGCCAACGGCGGCTGAGACAACTTTACCACCAGGACTATTACAGCGAGGAACTCCTCATATGGATGGTGTCCCAGGTGTTACGCAGGTGAGCATCGAACTTCCTGCCAAGGTTGTAGTTGTCATGCAAAGCTGACGCGCGCCTGTCATATAGGGCCCGATTCCGCCGGGCGGAAATTATACGTATCGGTTCTCGACTCAATCCGAGTACGGATTCTACTGGTACCACTCGCATTTTCGAGCATACTACAACGACGCAATCCGGGGGCCGCTTCTCATTCGGCCAGCCGCGTGGCGCCAACGTCCTTTCGCGGCCAAAGCTCGAACTGACGGGGAGAAAGCGGCGCTTCTTGAAGCTGAGCGACAGGCGACCAATATCTTATTAAACGACTGGACGCACGAGCTCTCCGATGTCACATTTGAACGCTATATTCGGACTGGCGCCTTCCCATCGTGCGTGGATAGTATCTTGGCCAACGGTCTCGGTAGAGTTCAGTGCCTCCCGGAAGATGTGCTCCGGGAGGGGCCTGGGCCGGAGATGCCAGCTCGTGACCAAGATATCACTTCTACTTCGCAGTTTGATACGTCAGAATTGACAGCTATGAATTCCTTGGGCCCTCGCGGCTGCATGCCGCCCATGATGTTCAAACCCGGATTCAACATGACCTCGTTGCCACCTGAGGTCTGCGTCAATACGAGCTCACCTCTTCTAACAATCTCTGAAAATCAGACCACCGGCTGGTTGGCATTGAATCTGGTCAATTCGGGTGCAGTTAGCGCGTTGGGCGTTTCTTTGGACGGTCATTCCATGTTCGTCTACGCGGCAGATGGCCTCTACGTTGAGTTGCAAGAAGTCAAGGTAGCATGGCTTGCCCTTTAACAATTTCTCGACTAACGTAATCTAGGTACTTTATATGGAACTGGGCCAGCGATATTCGGTCATGGTCAAACTAAATCAGCGACCTGCCAACTATTATCTCAGGTTCGCGACCTACCCAAGCGGCGATATGCAGCAAGTCTTAGAGGGACGTGCGGTTGTATCCTACTCTGTAGGTAATTGCACCAATGACGTGACTCTCGTGAGCCTGTGGCATGCTGACTTATTTCCTAGGCTGAGATACCCGTAGGTGGCGTCGTAGATGATGCTTCTCGAATTTGGATGTTGATAAACGGATCCGCCAAACCCGGTGCGGCGCAACTCATGCCACAGAGTCTCGCTCCATTCGAGAAGAAGAGCAACACCCCTCCAGGTGGACGAGCTGATAAAACTTTCTCGTTTGTGGTTAATCAGACGGATATCGTAACTTGGGTTCTCGACCGCGCACCGTTCAAAGAACCGGACGTACCAATCATATATGGCAATGTGTCGTCTGGCTGGACCTCAAATACGACGAGACGCCTGCCAATCAACTCTATCATAGATATCATTCTGAACATCTCGAATGATTCAATGGATACGGTACGCTATACAACCATGGAAGATGTGTCTCGAGTTACTAACGACGGACAGATGGGCCACCCACTGCATCTTCATGGTCATAAGTTTTGGGTCCTCGGCTCCGGCACTGGTTCATTTGCGTTTGAGTCTGTTCAAGATGCGCCTACAGGGATGTTGAACCTCGTAAATCCACCATTTCGCGACACGACCGCTTTGCCTGCGCAAGGCTGGGCTGTCATACGGTGCGTCTTTTGTCCGTCAAATTTAAAGAGGCCATGGTAACTTACATTCCTCGTCAGCTATATAACGGACAATCCTGGTGCGTGGATTTTCCACTGTCACCTACAGTGGCATGTTGTTGTAAGTGGTCATGTAATACATCTAATATGGCTCAACTAACAGTCTGTTCAAGGTTGGCATGGCCGTGGTTCTGGTCGAGGGCCAAGACCAACTGCCAGCTTTGGTAGGGCATTACAACAAGACTATACCTCCGGTCCGAAGTGGAGGAGAGAGTACAGCTGCCGTACCTTTCAGCTACCTTGTGTTTCTCGCCGCTTTTGTGGCTGGTATAAGAGGATGCTGGGGGAGTTGGCTGGGTTGATTGTGGGCTAGCGCTGGAAATCGAAAGATGATTGCAAGAAGCGAACTAGACGGCCGACGGCCTAGTGGATAATTTGAGAAATGCACCATTCATACTTGTCGTCCTGATCTAGATGCTAACGCGTGCCCCCATCTTATGCTGGCCAATTTGCCGGCTTTCCGCTGTTCTAGTATCTGTCTTTGTAGACTTCAGCGCGATGGGATCAACAGTGAACGCCCCATGTAGTATCTTCCAACTATCAAAAGTCTCGCTATAGCACTGCATTTATAATTATAGAGTGAGTTGGTTGATAAAAAGCCATTGGTGTTATCTAACACTTTGCATGGCCTTGAGACCAGTCTCGAGAAGCTGTCGCCGTCTTGCTGCTGTAGGGTACTGATGAAGATGCTGCTCTTTCTGTCTGGACCGCAGCAGAATTGCCGAGCGGCTGATAAATCACGCGATTCTGCATCTTAGCAAAACCCCAAAATTGTCAAATCATAGAGGCATCAGGATCAACCAAAAGACCCATCGAGGCTGCTAATAATGCGGGACGTCAGGAGTAACAACTAACAATTGCGCCGTCGATGAAAGCAAAATTACGTCACCGCACCACGGTATCCGGGTATAAATGGAAAGAAAAGTGCTACGTTATATGGTATACTGCTAATCTTCGCAGTTGCCGCTTAATTCTCCATGCCATGTTTCGTCGTTTGACTCCGAATCTCAAGGGCTCTATGCGGGCTGTCCGGCCGCAAGTGGCTGTCTTCTGCCAGGTTTCTATACCTGCGCTTACAAAATCTCCTCGGTGCTTCCACTCCCAAACGAAACTACATGCCTCGGCAAACCAGACTGGACTGAAAAAAGAAGAAAATGTTGGCAACAAGAGATTTAGCGATTTTGACTTGGCCGGCCGCGTCTTTGTCGTAACTGGCGGAGCCCGGGGCCTCGGCCTGTCCTTGGCCGAAGGACTTGTGGAAGCAGGCGGCAAAGGTACGTGACGACACCGGCGGCTGACAATGTATACGAGTTGGTAGAAAAAGAAAAGAAATCTGACGTGCGTTAGTGTATTGCATCGACCGCCTGGACCGACCGGATGCGTAATGGGAGGAGGCCCAAAGCCGTGTTGTCCGTGAATGGGGTGGCACCTTAGAATATCGCCAGCAAAATGTCAACGACACGGCAAGTCTCGACCAGCTGATTGCGGACATTGCCGACGAGAACCAGCAGCTCAATGGCGTGATTGCCGCCGCGGGCATCCAGCAAGTGACCCCCGCGGCCGAGTGTACCGCGGACGACGCCAATCGCATCATGGCCACCAACTATACCGCCGTCTTCATGACCGCCAGCGCCGCTACACGAATGATGTTCAAGTATCAGTGTCACGGCAGCATATGCCTCATTGCCAGCATGTCGGGACTGGTCGCCAACAAAGGGCTCCTCTCGCCGGCCTACAACGCATCCAAGGCGGCCGTGATTCAGCTGGCGCGGAGCCTGGCCATGGAATGGAGTCCTGCCCAGAAAGACGGGACCGGCGGCATTCGCGTCAATTCGCTCAGTCCGGGATACATTCGGACGCCCATGGTGTCGAAAATCTTTGAGGAAGCGCCGGAGCTCCGTGAGACATGGACCAAGGGCAACATGTTGGGGCGGCTTGCGGAAACGAGCGAGTTCAAAGGCGCGGCCTTGTTTCTCATGAGCAATGCAAGTAGCTTTGTCACCGGTAGCGATATTGTTGTGGACGGAGGACATACGGCATGGTGAATGCGAGTGGCCTATCACTTTATCAATGGTCTGCTGGGTTACATTGGTCTATTCTTGAGATGCCGTATGACTGGTTCTCAAGCACGGCTCCTGCCATTTTTTTGGGCCGTGTTGGCTTTTTGCTGTGTTAAATAGCGGCGACATGGAGAAATAGGATCAATCAAACTTTTTTGTATGCCTTTACTTTGATCGCACCTGTTGAGCCACCCAAATTTGGAAGGACGTTTGCGGCACCTCACGAAGAAGATGCTGACTAGGTTCCGTGGGCAGCCCGAAAACATTGTAAACAGGATGTATTGCAAGATATAATGACTGCTGGAAGTTTCCGAGGCAAGACGAAACGATGGTCAAGGCTCGCATTTTCATAACCAACTTTTAGCAGATACACGGGTTTTTATTACTTGCCGCAGGTTCGTGTAATATCTATCGCCTTCTTCGAGTCCCCCTGCACAACACTCCCAAACTTGTTCAGCTGCTCATCCGTCATCCCCCTTCGGACATTCCTCATCTTCTCAAACGACTCTCCCCGGCGCGGCAGCGACCCGGCGCCGAGCAGCATGCCAAACAGAATCATCGGCGCCTCGGCCGGATTCGTAACCAAGTCGTAGACGCTCTCGCCGACATTGACGCCCTCGCCAATCAGCGCCAGGTAGCGCGCCAGGTTGGCCATGCCCGCCGCCGCCGCCGCCTCCTCCCCGACAATCGGAATCACGAGCAGCACGGCCATGACAATGTTCCGGATCAGCTCCTTGCGCTCCTCGTCCTTTTCGGCCTGGCCCTGCTTCTTGACCGACTTCATGTACGCGAGCGACTGCTTCGCCATGGCCACGGCCACGGCGAACACCTCGGCCGGGGCAAACACTTCGCCGTCCCACTGCTGCAGCACGAGATCCATGTGCGTGGTGCGGATGCTGGAAGATAGGTCCGGGATGCTCAGGCTGCCGTTGGTAAAGATGTCCTTGGGGTTGTAGATCTTGATCGTCTTGGCCTTGGCGGGAACGTGGTACCAGTGGATCGCATGGAGTCCTGGGTCGGAGCAGTTGCCTTTGCAGGTATACGACAGGTTCTTGTCCTCAAACGTGATCCACGAGTCCTCAATGCCGTATGTCTGCAGCATCTCGTCATAGAACCCCTTCTTGTCTCGGAGCACCCAATATAAATTGTAGCTCGTCTCCCAGACCAGGTCAGTCGGTCGCAACGGACATTTGTACGTGGCATTCTGTCCCTCTGCTTCCACCACGCAATCGAAAAACGGCGCTGCGGTTGAGTGCATGGCCTTGTCAATGACTGGTTGTACAATCTTGTCCACTGACTTGATGTAGTAGCCAAACAGTGTATCGTAGTCCTTGTTCACGTCCTCGTAATCGGTGGCCACCGCGACGAGGTCATTCGCGAGCGCGTCCACCGCAAATACCGAGGCGCAATAGGGATGATAGTCACTGAGGGACCCATGGAGGCTATCCAGAGAATCAAAGTTGGTGGTGTAGTCGCAATCTATCGTCTCCAAGTTGCTTTCGCTGGCCGAGCCGTCGCTGCCATTATTGCCAAACGTGTAGTCCCTGTCAAGGTCCATGGCCCAGGTAACCGACCCGAGAAAGCCTTTGCTGAAATAATAAGCCAGGCGATCAATGTATGTCTGGTATGTCATGTAGGAGACCCATTGGTTGCCGTAGAACTGAACAAAGTCGCCCTCGTCGGTGCTCCACTGCTCGAAGCTCGAGTCGTTGCCTGCACTTTTGCTGTCGGAAATGACGCGCCGAATCTCATAGTTGGAGAGGTACCCAGACGTTTGCGTGCACTCGCCCTTCCAAGCAGGGGATTCGGGACCCAAAAACGTGCATTCCTCGGTCCGGCAGCTCGGGTCCGTCATGGCGAAGGACCGGCCGTACTGAGCGACGCCGACGGCGATTTTGTAGGATGGCACGCCAGCCTTTGTGATCATGGCCAAGGCATAGTTCGTCTCCGTCATGTTGACGTGGGATCGCAAGCAGTTTCCGTACGGACAGCCCGGATTCGCAAACTTGTTGCCATAATCCCATTGCCCGTGAAGGTCATAGGTCATGTAGACAATGTAGTCGACCACCTCTCCAATTTCCTTGATTGGAAAGCCGCGTAGGTACCAGTAAGATGCAGGAGCTGCAATAGATAGAGTTGCGCCTTTTGGAAGCTTTTGTCTCACTGCTTTGAGAAACGATAGGTATCTCTCCCCGTCACCCTCGTCTCCAGGTGGGATGCCTGGGATGTCGGGCGCTCCTGGGTATTCCCTGCCACCTTTTAGCATATACCAGCTTTTTTCTTCCACGTGTCTGTAATCTCACCAGTCAAAATCTAGGCCACTGAGCCCGTTATCCTTGAGAAACTTGACTGCATTGGTAGCAAATGTTTCTCGGTGTGCGTCTGTAACGCCTTGGCGGAAAATTGGAAACGTCTCTGGGGCTGTTGAAAAGGTCCAGCCTCCGAATGACAAAACGCGTGACCGGTTCAACTGAAGGAAGTCTTGGAATAGCTCCTCGTATTTCTTGCCAATCTCGACCTCGAAACTTTGTGAAATTGTGGCGAAAGCAAAGTGCACGCTGCCGTAGAAGAATGGCATATCAGATGGCTTCATATGCAGACAAGGACGATCGATGTTGAAGGCCTCAAAGTAGCCAATGGCCAACCCTATTTTTCCGCCATGAGATGAGACAATTTCGGTTCCGCAATTGGAAATGCATCCGTTTGTGCCGACTTTTGCGGTGCCTGGTGCACCAGTCTCTGATTTTGTGTCCGTACAGAACTCCTGCTGTCTTGTCAGTCTTTAGCTGCCACGGTTTTCTAATTGGATATAAGGAGGCACCCACGGGAGTAATGCCACACTGTCCCCAAATGTCGCAGCAAGAATTCAGCTTGCACGGGTTCAAGTCCGCCAACTTTGTACCATCCGTCGGCCGCTTTGTGTGCGGAACCTGCGGACCGCACACGGCATTGGGAATCCAGGCTGGCATGGGAGGATCGCCTTTGCTGAGACAAATCTTTTGACGAACCTGAAGACTCGTACAGCCAGCCCAGCCCCACGTGTTTTTGTTGACGCTGTTGATGCGATCGACATCCGTCTCGTGCGCCTTGGCGATGGAATAGCAAGTGTCGTTGCTCTGAACAAAGTACTCTGCACAGGAGCCATCCGAATTCGGCTGCGGCGAGGGGTCGGGCAGAGATCCAGCGGAGCAGCAAAGATACTGGTCTGCTCGGAGCGTGTTGCAAAAGTCCGAGACGTCGCTGTTGTACTTTTTCAGGTCGTCCTGGCTGATGCCGCATCTTTGGGCAAGGGACCAGCAGCCATCCCCAGCTTGTGCTTTCAAGTATTTGCACTCGCCTTTAGCTGCTACCGACTGGCTGCGCGGCTGACTGAGATGCATATCAACGGCGCTCAGAAGTGTCATTGGTGTCTTTTTTCGGGTGAAAATGGCATCCGTCGACAGACATGTGCCGCTCGCCCACCGTGCCAGTGTCTTTGCGAGTGTGGCAACATCCCCGTCGGCGCTGCCGAATATCCCCATCGTGGTAGGGGCAGAGGAGGAGCATGCTTCGGCCAGCTGAGTGGCAGTCGCGCGGGCGGCAACTTGTTCAGAAAACCGTTGGAAGACGTCCGTGATGCCAGCCTTGTCGACCAAGGCACCGGTGTAAGCACCGACAATGGTCTTACTAGAACGGGCCATCATGATGGTCTCGCCACACGCGTCGTCAATCTTCTTTAGGTATTCCATGACCGCGCTGGCTGCGGAGACCAAATTCTCCTGTGCAGCAGCACTTGCCTCCTCGCCCCGCTGCGAGAGATGAACATCCACTAGATGTTGAGACGTTGTACCACAAGCACTGCTCGAGGTTTCCGTTTTATTGCTCCGTGTGTGATTCAAGGAGAGCTTCTGCCAACTACTGGGAGGTTCGTGGGTTCTGCCGCCACCATCTCGGCGGTGTTGGTCATGTTTGAGGGCCGTAGTGCAGGCTCGGATGGTGAAGAAGTCGACGAGAGAGCTGTAAATGTTAAAGTCAAACAGTATAGTAGAGTCACAAGTATCAAGTTCTCGCATGGTGTGATAATATGTCCAGTTGGCGGGATTGGAACCCGATACAGAGCATGGCAGAGGGCATGGCGAAATGGCAGAGTAAAAGATACTGGCAGAGGCGCAGCTGACAAGTGCCAAATAGCCCAAGAGCGTAACGGTTAAAGGGCTACGCATCTTTGGGGAAAATGAGTCAAGTGTGAAGAAAGAGTCGCAAGCGATCTGGGCCTGAAATGCAACAAGGAAAGGGACATCCGTGCTGGACTTGTCCAAATGATTGTTGATTGTCTGTCTGTCCAAAGTTTTGAACCAAAGAAGCATCTTTGGAGGAGAATTTGTCCCAATACCTTTGATTCAGTGTGAGATTCTCACTTTTCCTGATTTAGAGCATGTGCATCATTATGGAAAGCACCTCCAATTCATCAAACGTTGTACGCGACTTGCATGATCCTGTTCAGCCCGCCCCCTCCCCCGCCCCCGCTCCCGAAAGATTATCAGTGAAACTGTATATTAGGCTTGTTATCAATACCCTCAGTTCAATCCAGAGCTATTGTAGGTATTGGTTGACCAAATATTTCTGCCGGCGTCTTCTTTTCGCGTGCGGTCCGTCGGGCAGCGGCGCCTTGAAAGCCGGCGGTTGCCGTATGACTCTGTAGGCCAGGTTCGGATCACCTTAACCGGCATGGCAGAGCCTGATTTGATCAATATTTTGATCAATATTTTGAAATGAGACCCCACTATCGGCAACAACGTGCCAGATTGCTATGCAGGTCTTACACTACGCCCGGCGTTGGAGGCAATGTATTTGTCACGAGCATCCATCCTTGGCCCTCGTACGGTTGTTAACGGCTCCCTGGGAGATGATGATCACATGCCCTGCTTCCAAATGTATGAAGGATTAAATTAACATCTGCTTGTATCTCAGAAATGCAATACTGTACGTTTATAGCGACAGCATAGCGAGGTCATGGCCGGCAGGATTGGCGTGCATGTTGCACATTTCGTTCCGCACTGCAGGTCTATGCAGGTGACAGCAGCTTTCAGGAATTATTGAAAGGCGGACGAACGTAGCAGGGAGCGACTTGGAAAGCAAAATGAAACTCTTCCAGTTGTAATTTGCTCCGCTTATCGGGCAGCTGCTATGTAACTTCTTTAGATGCAACTCGCATGGGCTAATCTACCCATTTCGAAGCGGCTCGAGTATCTTCTCTCAGGATCAAAGGCAAAACTTCTTCCCGCTCATCATCTCAAAAATCCTCCAAAATGAAACATATTGTCATTTTCTTTACTCTGTACTGGGCAACAGCCCTGGCATCTCGCGGCACGTGGCCGTGGGAGGCGGCGAGATTCTACATGCAGTATCTGCTCGAATGCGATGCCTGGGGCGTAGGCAATACCTACATTGCCCGAAAATGCGGCGATGGAAAGACAATCTGTACTGCGACCGAGTTTTTCCGTCACATTCAGAGCACGAATACGGGTCGCAACACCGCACAAGGGTACACCGTCTGGGATGGCCAGCTGGACAAGAGCACTTACATGAACCCCAACACCCTGGCCGCAGATTTGAAAGCAACAGGCTACGACACGACGGGGTACGACATGAGCAAGTTGTTCCCCGGAGGCAGCAGAGACCAGGCCGGGGAAGGGGCAGACAAGTTCAAGGGAGAAGCCATCCCGCAACCAGCAAACCACATGGGACTCACAACGGCCTCGGCAAAGGCTCTGGAGGAGACCAGAACCAGGCTCGTAAAGGATGGCCAGCCAGCAAACTGCAACACCAATGACAAGTTGAAGAAGGTTCGGCTTGCCATGGAAAACTCCAAGGCAGCGCGGCAAAAGGAAAACGAGAACAAGATTTGCCAGGACTTCAAGGAGGGGCTTGTGCGGGCGCTTCGTGAAAACGACTTTCCGGCTCGCTTCATCGACGAGGCCAACGAGCTTCAGCCACTGCTCGACAGGGAGGGCGACAGGCCCGCACCGCTGGATACGAGGCGCAAGATCGACACCCAGGCTGTCAGTGAACTCCTCCGACGCTATCTTGACCAGGGAGTAAAGGGAACAACCCCCGCTCAACGACTTCAAAGATTTAGTGCTGTCAAGACATTCATAAACGGCCACACGGCGGACTTTAACCGGAGAGATGCCCTCGGGCATTTAGGGATTATCAGACAGCTGGACGTCGGCATTGCGCAAGTCCAAGTTGTACGAGAGTGTCCTGCTGCAGCTGCCGCTGATGGGTGGAATATGGTTCCGGTCCGGAAGAAATGATAAATTTCACCTTGATACTGGGTTGAAGGACCCGGGTATTTTCTTTACATAGTCAATAAAAAAGTCAGCGCCAGATTCATTTATGAATTACAAAGACTGAAAACAGCAATCGACTACTACAGGGCTGCGGTTGTTTGCCTGCTGCCTATAAAAGGCGCCGAGACCCTTCCTCCACCCTCCACGATTGGCCTCTCCTTCTTCTCCTTCTTCTCCTTCTTCTCCCCCACCACCCTATCTAATCATCCATGGCACAATTTACTCTCTTTTCCAGGCTTCCACCGGAAATTCGCGACGAGATATGGCATCTGTGCCTGCCCCGCCGCATTCTCGAGCTTGATTACCCCATTCTCGAGGGATGCGGGCCAGAGTATACGACCTGGGAAAACGGCCGCCCGCCAGTCCTAGCCAGGGTCTGCCGCGAGGCGCGTCGCGTTGCGCTGGCGCATGGAGAGTTCAAGCATCTTCCCCTATCTCCAAGTCCGGTACTGGAAGTCAGACACAAATTCTGGCATCAGGTGTACCTCGATTCGGTCCATTTGAACCTCCTCAGCTGCTATGGGTCGGTGCCTGTGCAAGGGAAGACGCCGCTTTCTGATGCCCTGGTTCGCTGCTGGAACATGGCCACGCCGCTTTCTTTTACCAGAGATCGCTTTCATCAGTACGGAATGTTGGTAGAAGAGGCGAAGGCAGCTGGTCAGGCTGCGCTAACAAGACGGACTGGAGAGACGTTTCGCGTCGTCTTCTTGATTATACCCATCCACCTCACGGCCGCCCAGGTGACGAGCTCCGGCCTATTTGGTCATTTGGGCGATGAAATCATCAAGCTGGTCGATCTTGATGCATTTGATGTCATTGAGAAATACCGGCGTCTCTTTCACGCATCCAAGCGACAGCCGAAGAATGTGCAGTCCCTTTTTGATGCCCTGGCGCCGTCATCTGCCTGGCGGGAGCCGCTCCCAAGATGGCAGCAAACAGTACAGGCCATGCTGCTTTCTGCGGCCTGTAATACGTGGGACGAAACGAACCAAAGTCCCGAGCTCGACACGTTTTGGCTCCAGACGTGGTCGCTCGGCCCGTCTCCGCTGGGTTCTGGCCACAGCATCTATCTTGAACCCAGATACTTTGTTGGGCAAGATCGACGTTGGGTTGTGGTCGATGGAAGAGATATCCCCAACTACGAAAATCCGCTGGTAAAGCGTTTGATTGCCCAGTTTCCCGAGTTCAGGCCGACCGTCATGTTTCGGGCCTGCACGGATGATCGGTGCGAGGAGAGGCTTGACGACGAAGTGGTGTACCGAAAGTGGCCTCTGACCCTGGATATACAAACAGCCAAGATCTGGCCAAACTACACAACACCGGATGAAAGTGACTGAATGCAGCAGCCATAGGAACGCGTTGTTTTATTCAACACCAGCAGCGGGGTAGAGCAGTCTATTGAATAAAAGGATCTGTTATATATCTGACCCTTGCGCATGCAGCGCATAATGTGGATGGCGACGGCGTCACTCAGTCCGTCGATACTGCAGTGCGCTGCGGCACTTTTTTCGGCATTTTAGTTTCCCCAAAGAAAAAAAGGCATGTGCCTTGATTGCGAGGCAGTTGATCATGGAAGATGTTTGGCAGGGTTGAATGGCAATCTACAAAGACTCGATTCGCTCCCGAAATTGCTCCCCTCTTTTTGACAAGGACCTGGCAGTCATACGCAGTACGAACAAGGCAAGTAGCTTACGACATGCATACACTCGCAATCTTGTTCATCGGCGCAGTCGTCGCTGCTCGCGTGTCCCCATCGCATCTGGGCCCTCGCGACCCCAAGCCCAAAGGGCCCGTCGATCCCGGCATCAGCCCCTACTGTACCTACTACGACGAGGCCTACGACAAGAGCTACACCTGCGACGATCTCCTGTCGGCGTGGGCCATCAACAAGCAAGACTTTGAAGCCTGGGTTCGTCACCGCGCACAGGTCCCTCCTAGCACACACAGACATGTACCCAAACTAATGCGCATCTAGAACCCCTCCGTGGGCTCCGGCTGCAACCTCGTCCTCGGGCACTCGTACTGCGTCGAGGTAAACCACGGTAACCCGCTCCCGACGACGACGACGACGACGACCAAGACTGCGGCGCCCACGTCCACGACGAGCACGACCACGGCACCATCGGGACCGTCGCCGACGCAGGACGGCCTTGTCCACGACTGCAAGGCGTATTACCTTGTCAAGGCAGGCGACACGTGCGAAAAGATCTCCCGTGCGTATGGCACCTTCTCCGCGGCGCAGTTTATCGAATGGAATCCGGCGGTCGGCGGCAGCTGCACCGGTCTATGGGCTGGTTACTACTGCTGCGTGGGCGTGGCCGGCACCCCTACCTCGCCTACACCGGTCGCCGGCCCGACTTCCACGAAGCCAGCCAACGGGTACGTGTTCAAGACCTGTAGTCTTTTCCCCCAACGTATCGACAAGTATTGAAGCTGAATTCTTGCCTTTTTCGCCGCAGAGTGACGACCCCAGAACCCACGCAGCCCAACATGGTGCAGGACTGCGACCAGTTTGTCTACGTCAAGCCCGGAGACCAGTGCGGCGCAGTTGCATCCCATGCCGGCGTTTCCTTGGGCGACTTTCTCCAGTGGAATCCGAGCGCCGGTAAGGACTGCTCGGGGCTGTGGGCCAACACGTACGCCTGCGTCGGCGTGATTCCAGCCATCGTTCTCAACACCCGTTTCCATGCCGACTGCACCGGCGCAGTCCACAGCACGGAGCACTTTGACCCGGGCAGCGGCCGCTGTGTCAACACAGCCTGTCAAGTGGCATCGCTCGAGATTGCGGCCAATGGCACGTGTCCAGATGGCAACGTCCGCATCAGCTACTGGGAGCAGCCGGATTGCTCGGGGAGCTGGTTCGGCTACGGATACGGCAGCCGTGGGCAGTGTCGCACGCTGTGGTCGGATGGCTGGAAGTTCAAGTCGCTCTATGTTACGTGCGCATCGAAGGAAAGTGATTGTGTCAGCCAGAATAGCTGTGCCATCTCTCCCATTCCAGACAGCAACGTTTGCTAGAGCGCAGGTCGAGAACAGTCGCGTGGTGTAGCGGCCACTGGTACATGGTAGTTGATGGAGCCGCTATCGGCAACACTGGAAGCGATGTCGCTTACCGCGAGTAAGCGAGATAGCCACCCATTTCCCTTATATAATGTTAATATCCTACATAATTTTTACTAGCAATTTGCTCAGAACTCCGATGATCCTTGCACGTGGTTAATGAAAGCACTTATTTATCCTTTCTAGGCGTTTCGCACTTATAGGCTGATGCGCACGTCTCTATGGGTTAGGAGGTAGTAGTAGTCGTTAGCCCGTGATAGAAGATGCTAGTAAATTGTCAAGAGAAGGTCAAGTAGAATAAGAGAAAGGGGTCCATGAATTCATTAAAAAGTAAAGAAGGGAATAAAACAGCCTGTTACTGTCGCTTGGTGACGGTGGTGAGTGTACAGTGGTGATCGCTATTGCTAAGAAGAATCCGCGCCATGATGCAGAATGGCAATGTAACAAGAGGTTTTTAAGAGATGGAATTCCCACAATGACACCAGCTTAATGGAGTAAATAGGTTCCTTACTAAAAGTGGTATAGTACGTTAGTAAACTCTTGTGGATATAGCTAAGGTTGGAGAGAGAGGAGGGCGTTAGTAATGAAGGCACTTCCTACATCTCCTACATGATTACACATATACAGTATGGCAAATACACTGCCTCTACCAAATAGAACCTTGGCTGTAAGCATATCTCACCGACT
The DNA here is from genome assembly GCA_028828415.1 of Cordyceps cateniannulata. Taxonomy (NCBI): domain Eukaryota; kingdom Fungi; phylum Ascomycota; class Sordariomycetes; order Hypocreales; family Cordycipitaceae; genus Cordyceps; species Cordyceps cateniannulata. The sequence continues at coordinate 4,166,373 of JAPHMX010000004.1, read as the reverse complement.
CAATCGTAAAAATACTAAGTACCTAGTGCGATTATTGCCGCATCAAGCGACTGAGAGTACGCCCAAACCCCTTCCTAGCGACAACTCTTGGTACTCACAAGGCATAGTGCTCCAAAGAGAGGCCAAGATGCACCGCATGCATCCGCATTGACGAAGTGTGCCACTACAGCGGGAGATCTCAGAGATCTCCTCTTACTCGAGCGTAGGCTACGACGACAACTTGCACCGCTTTACCCCTCTACTTACCGGCAATAGGCACCTCACAGATGTGGAGAGCCGCCTGGCCCGCTTGGAGGGCTTGTTGAGCCAGCTCCTACCTGAAATCAACATTGACGACGCACTCTCGCAGCAGGCGCCAGACTCGCGGAATCCTACCGCTCTGTCAGCAACGAGCAGCGCGCCGCGCGGCAGTACGCCTCGTATTGACATGTCCGAAGCGCTTCCCGAAGAGGTGGATGGGTTCGACTGGCATGAGAGCGTGGATGAGATTGTGGATGGAATGGCGTCACTGTCGGTTGAGCCAAGAGGCGCTGGGTATCTGGGTATGCCTGCCAATCCGTCCACCCCATCGTTTTTTCTTCCCCTGGGTCATGCATGTGATGCTGAAATACTGTATTTCTTTTAGGCTCAACCGCTGGCGTATACTTCCTCAGAGCCCTGTTGTTCTGGACTGGCCAGTCCGGAACTCTGTTGGCCGATCACTTGCGAAGCGCCGCCCAGCACCAGTCTCCAGCAGACCATTCGCGACTCCCCTACTCCGTTATAACGCAGCAGGTGACTGAGCGCTTGGTAAACGAGTATTTTTCCATCTACCACCGCTGCTATCCATTCGTCCACGAACCGACATTTCGAGCCCAGTTTGAGAGCTCCCATCTGCGGCCGCAGTCTCGTTCATGGCAAATGCTGCTGCATACCATCATGGCGCTGGGAGCATGGTGTGTGCGTGGCTCTGACGGTGAAATTGACGATCGGCTCTATCACCAGGCAGCTTCTTTTGGACACGACAAGTCGCTCTTTGAAGGCGCGGATTTGACATTTGTGCAGGCCCTCGTCCTGCTCGGCAATCTGAGCCAAAAGCGCAACAAGCCGAACACAGGGTCCAACTTTCTAGGGCTCGCTGCCCGCATGGCCATCAGTCTCGGCTTGCATAGAGAGCTGCCGAATTGGAAAATCGGCCCCCTTCACCGAGAAATACGCCGTCGTGTCTGGTGGGGGCTATACATGTTTGACAGCGGTGCTTCGACCACGTTTGGTCGCCCCATCCTGCTTCCCGAGGAGGAAGCCATGGATGTCTTTCCAGTTCTTAACATTCGCGACGTGGTTAGTTTCCGGAGCAGAGGCGAGCACCCTTTGGGAATTTTCGCTGACATCGCGTAGGACCTCACAGACTTGACCGAGATGCCGCCTGTCGAGTCAGACGGCCCAACGTTGTACTCTGCAATGCGATATCAGAGCCATTTACATGTCAAGTCAAACTTCATCTCCAATCGTCTGCTTTCATCGTCGGGAATTCTGCCCAAGGAAGCTCTGTCCATGAATTCGGTCCTGGACAGGTGGTGTGACTCATTGCCACCATACATGAGACTAGGCCAGGACATGCCAGCAGAGCCATGGTTTCATTTCAACAGGTCCCGTCTATGGTGGCGCTTCTGGAACCTCAAGATTATCATCTTCCGCCAGCTGTTCCTCAAACGCGCGATTGAGATGCGCAGAGGCACACTCTCAGCCCTACCAGGAGATTGTCATGAGCAGTGCAAGGCTGCAGCCGTTTCGGCGGCAAGTGCAACGATTACTTCGATTGACATGTACGTCAGGCACCATGAAATCACATCCTTGGTCACCTGGTATTCAATGTGAGGTCTCTCCGCACATGAAAGAAAGCTTTTGTTGACATTTCCAGCTATTTTACGTTCCATGCTTCCCTCGTCACCAGCCTGGCAATCATCAGTGAGCCAGAGTCACTGGAGCTACCGAAACGATGCGAGGAGCTCAATACTGTTCGACACATATTTCGCACTATATTCGTTGGCAATGAGCTTGCTGCACGTTGCGCTGATATCCTAGACGTAATTGTGCCGGTGCAAGCCGCCACGGGTGATGATTGGCTCAACATACGCCCTGATCCTGCGTTTCTCGACTGCTCGACGTGGCCAGAGTCGGCAAATGACATGTTTGGTATATTTGGCTGGTCTGATTTCGATTACATTCCAGAATGAGATGCTCGCTATCCTGACAAATCGTGGATATGAACGTCCGGCTTGATGAGGTGCGATTTGATGTGTTCGCCATTGATCATGTCGTTCTCTTCAGCTCGAAACAATGCAGCTTCTCGTGTCCTTTCGATTCCAGCTTTCAAGTGCCGCGATACCAAGCGTTCCCTGACTATCTCGCTCGATACATCGACAAACCACCTTTTGAATTGTTAGTCTCGTGAACGCCTGTGAATGGAGCAGAATCATACCTATCATCTACCAGAGTGGAGATCCTGTTCCATGGCTCGTAGTCGAGAAGCGTGTAATTTCCTTCTATGATGACGACTTGGGTGCGAGACGAAATGCTTATCCCGTTGGCCACTGGATCTTTGATGGCATGGTCGAAACTAGGGGCCGCGATAAACGTATCGTGTTGGTACAATGTCACTGGCGTTTCTCGAAGTACCGACACGAGCTCCACGAAGCCATCGGCATCAAAGGTGAACGGGGCCCCCCGCCGTCGCAGAGCTTCATCGGAATCTAGAAAGGAGGATAAAGTAGCCCGAGAGTAGTGGAATCCGTCCTGTTTTCTTTATTAGAGAAAACATGTATCCTGGGACCTGCGACACGTACCATCGGGAGAACTGCAACATCCTGAAAGCCTTTTCCGGCCAAGTCTTGGACTAGGGCTTCCGCGATTGTACTTTTGCCAGATCCCGGCACACCAGCTAAAGCAATCAAGATTCGTTTACTCCGAGATTGCTTCTGTAGTTCCAACAGATGTTCAACTCGCCTTTGCAGCACTTTTATCGTCTGGGCCAACTTATTCTCCATGGTCTGCTTGACCCCGAGAACTTTGGGGGCACTTTTTTGGTACTCAAAAAGCCGCGTTGCGAACCTTGCAGGGCGCTGGAAAATGACCTCTAACTAGCTGACAAGCTGGTAGATACAACCCTTATAGGTCAGTGAGGAACAGCGTAATCCGGGGAAAGGCTGCAAGGATGAACATGCAGTTAGCCCCGGACTACTGTTGTCCGGGGCAGTGGGGAAGTCCCCGGAATACAGTTGTCCGGGGTACGAAATGATTGGCGCGGAGGACAGTAGTGCGAGATGGCGCTGGTTGCCCTCACGTTTTTCCAGGTATTAAAGCGTTGACAGAGTCAGTGGACATTTGGCGCACTAATCAGAGGTCAATTATATATATCTCTGAGGTTTGGAAAAGTTTCATATGGAACTCTCTCGCTAAGCATTCAATGCATTGGATATACTGTCAACTTCATCCTACAACATGCCTTCTCGTCTGTCCGAGCTGCCCGATCGCCCGCTCTCACCTGAAGTGGCTGTTGAAAAGCTTAGCTCTCAACATGTTGAGGATGGCGAGGGCACAGTTCTAGAAACCAAGTACGCTAGTAAGTCATGTTTGACTCCAAGTCTCCTCTGGAACAACACGCACTAAGCATGAGATGCAGCTCTTGGTAGGTGGGCAACCGCCAAGGTATTCTGGAAAGCCATGCTATTTTGCATGATCCTCAATTGGGCCGCGCTCGACGATGGCGTCAGTCTACTCTCCCAGACTCCGCTCTTGGATTCTACGCTCACAGTTCAACAACAGTTTCAACAGCAAATTCCGGGAAATGTCATGCCTATGCCAGCCTTTGTGAAGCAAATGGCCAACACTGTGGTTGACGGCGAGCCAGCTATCAGCGCCCAGGTCATCTCATACTTCCAAGGCTTCGCAGAAATGTCCAAGATGTTTGGATATGGACTTGGAGGCATCTTCTCTGACATCTTTGGCCGAAAGTGAGTCTTGCCGTTTCGAAATTGGAGACGGTTGTCTAACAATGCAATTCAAGAGGCACAATGTACATCTCAATTGTGATTCTACTGGCAGGATCGCTTGCAGAAATTCTCGCCCACGACTGGAGATCTTGGCTGGGAGCCGCCTGCCTCATACGCTTTGGGGTTGGTTTGACTACAAGCTGCCTCGTCACCTACGTTTCGGAGATTGCGCCTTTCCAGATCCGCGGCCTTGCCGTTGGGTCTTACCAGCTGTTTCTTGGCATCGGGCAGCTCATCAGCGCGGTTGCGGCAAAAATCATGACCACCTCGAATCCAAGCCAGTGGAAACCCCTGATTGCCACCGAGTTCCTCTTCACTGGTGTACGTCTCATCTCCCCTGCCATGCAGAGTGGTTTGACTGACGCGCAGGTAGATTCTTGCTGTTGCAATGCCGTTCGTTCCCGAGTCACCTATATACCACGCCCGACATGATCGCCACGATAAAGCCAAGAAGTGTCTGGCCCAACTGTACGGCAGCATCCCCGATTACGACGTGGTAGGCATCAAGAATGACTCATCACCTGGCAGAATACTCACCATTGCAGGAATACGAATACAAAGTTATCCAGCACGGCATTGAAGCGGAGAGGCGGTTCAACAATCTGCAAAAGGAAAGTACCTTTGGGGACTTGTTCAGAGGTTCTAATTGGAAGCGAACTGTGGCTGGCGCAGCCGGCATCGTTGCACAGCCATTGTCTGGTGCACCAATTGTCTTCACCTACTCGACGGTAATCAACTCCACAAGAAAACACTGAGAGCGAAGCCATTGACGATGTACAGTACTTTTTCCAAGTCGCTCACCTCAACGACCCCTTTTTGGTTACGGTGATAACGTAGGTCGCTATCTAGTCACGCTGGTGCAGTATGTCTGACTGGTTGCAGGTTCATCCTTCTTATTGCGGGCATCGTGGCCTCCCTCTTCCTATGCGAGCACATCGGCCGGCGGCCACTGTTGATTGGGTAAGTTTGCCGCTTCATCATTGGCATGTGTGGCTGACATGATTACAAGTGGATGTACGGCGATGCTTTTATTCAACACCGGCCTTGCGACGACTGGTTTTTTTACATCAGGAGCATCGGGGAAAGTTGCATTGGCGATGCTGCTCCTGTGGGTTATCTCCTACGGGCTGTCCGCTGGGCCCCTTGGCTTTGTCGCATCTGGTGAGGTGTCTACGGCTAGACTCCGGGCTGTATCGACGTCGTTGAATTTATTCATCTATGGTGTTGTCTTGTAAGTCACAACTGGCCCCCGTACACCTGGTTCCGACCAATATTTTTTGACGAAATACAGTGTCGTTTTCCAGTGGACCATTCCGTACATGATTAGTCCCGATGAGGCCAATCTGGGAGTGAAAGCCATCTACGTTTGGGCTGGCTTTTTGGTCCCAACAGTCATTGTTCTGTACATGTTCTATCCGGAGGTATATTTGCCCTGTCCCTTTTATAGGATCAGTTGCCTAACCTAGTATCGCTTTAGACCTTCGGACGGACTAATATCGAACTTGATGAGCTCTACGAACGAAAGATCCCGGCCTGGAAATTCAGCACTACGAAGACCCAGTCTGATCAATCTGGGCGCAAGAATGGGGCTCTTATGGCTCATGGGATAACATCAGCAAACTGATATTGTGCCATACTATTTTTCCACAGGTGAAGAAAGGCTGCATTCATTCAAGGGGCCGCAAGCTGTGCGGTCGAGCGCAACGTCCCCCAGTCAATAAAAACATTAGCAGAAGAGCCATGTGCATTGTAGATACCTTCTTTTTTTTCCTTTTTGCCAAACGGCAACTCGTACCATTCGTTGTAGTTTGCCGCGCGAGTAAGCGACATGGCCGCCTAAGCCAGCCTCGATTTCCACTAATTTCCTAATTACTATATCGTAATCATCTTCCCGCTAAGACGTAGTCTCTGCAACGCTAGGGCGTGATTTTCGATGGAAAACCGATCCATAGACGTAGTTCTAGATTCGTCCGTTTTACCGCCTAGTTAGGCCGGCGATGAATGATGTCAGCATGTGCTCATGACAGCGCTGCGAAAGCAGAAGAAAGCGCGAGAAGAAGAAAGGGAGAGATCCTTATAAGTAGCAAATTAATAGCATCTCAGCCCGAGATTCCATCTATTCTGTGCAATGTCGAAAGTTGTCGTGCCAAGGCTGCTCAGACTAAGCGTTTCTCACCCAAAGTATCGCTCTGCCATGTCCACCAAGACCGCTCCCGGCGAGGCATTCGAGCCGCGCCAAACCTTCAACACGTCTGACTTTACGCCCGTCCAAGAGGACTCTCTTCCGCTCTCCGCGCCGCGGCAGGCTCTTCTCGACGACGTTTTGGCGCTGTACTCGTGCCGCCCCTCCATCGAGCGTGTGAAGCGCTACACGCCCGACGCCGTCTACGACGACCCGTTTGGCTACGCCGACAACCGGTACAAGATTGCCGGCCAGTGGTTTGCGCTGCCCAAGGTCTTTAGCGCCAGTGAGAATCTCGGTTACCAAGTCACGCGCAACGATGCCGAGGTGATGGAGTTTAAGAACCAGCAAAAGTGGACGTTTCCGATCCTGCCAAAGACGGTCACCATGAACAGCATGGTTACGCTGAAGCTGGATCCGGAGACTGTGGATGGGGATTTCATTCGCATCAAGTATCACAAGGACCAGGCAAACGACAAGGAGTACAGCCACGAGGGTCTGGGGTTTCATCTGAAGAAATGGCAGGCCGATCAGGTTCCGCAGTATATTAGCTCCGAGGAGGTCCAGTACTTTGAAAAGGACAAAGACGCCGCTACGCAGCCGCCGAATAAAGAATGAGAACCTTGTCAATTTGACCCGGGATAGACTTTCGTTCGCTCAAGATGAACTCGCAAAATACTGTATAGTTATTCTACGAGTTGGCAGTGTCAAGGTTGCCATCCGTCGTCGTCGTCGTCTCTGCAGCAGTCTTTAGCGCGAGACCAGCTTTACAGTGTCCCAAGGACACGCTGTCCAAGAGATTCAGTTGAGAAACTAGATCTGATGTGCATACTATTGCCCTAATCTTCCATACGCAGGCGCATTGGAAATCGCAGCCGTGACCTCCATGTTGGCGATGCATGGGAGCGACAAGCTACCGAGTTGTCTGTCGGACAGCAAAGCAAGCCGCTACCCTGGACCAAACGCTCGCCATCAGCCGTGCGCTGGCTACACCGGCTTGCCCTCATCACGCACCTACACAGCGTCACCGCGGCGCAGTCAACAGGCTCGTCGGTTCAGTACTCACTCCTCTGATCTGCATCATCGCCAAAGCTGATTGCCAATGGCTGTGCCTAGCCTCCAAGGTGTGTTGGTCTTGTCCCCTTTGAAACCTGCCGCATTGCGCTAACGCAGTCCCCAACTTCTTTTCAACGGCTGGCGTCCGATCACAGTTCGCTAATCTTCCGTCTCATGCAAGGGGCAGACATGCAGAAAAAAAAAAAAGAAAGTTCACGCCATCATCAGCTAAATCCAGGGTTTTTTTTTCTTCCTTTCCTACTGCCCCCTTTTGCTTGTTCTCTCAGTACACAAAGAACCCCCCCCCCCCCGGCAAGGTTCCCGCAGCGCAGCCCACCGGAGCCCCCATATGACCTCACCGGGTTTAATTAAAGAGCTGGGGCGACTAGCTAAATGAAGATTCGAACCGCCAGGGGACCGGCCCTTGTCGAAATAGCAAGGTGGCATCTGCGGATGACCTCGTGCCCGCCAACTCTCCTCTTTACCCTGATAAACAAACGGAACCAACGGCCCAGTTTGCAGAATTGAATTCTTGCTCGCGTGCGTGCGATTGAGCCGCGTTTGCGAAACCCCCTCTCAACCTACAAAGACGACAACGACTTCGCCAACCCCTGTTTGCCGACGACAGAAAACAAACAACGCCCCTACCCCTCCCCTCCTGCGAGCGCGCAATCGCGAGAACCTGCCTTCTCGCTGCCTGCTAGCACACAATTCGCCATCGAAGACGAAAATACCCCCGGGGTGACAAGAAAGCATGGGTCCTCTCCTCATCTTGTTCGCCGCCGCCGCCGTGCTGCTGCCGCTGCTGTACATGTACACCGTCGGCGTCGTCCACGCGCGCCTGCCCACGCTGCAGAACAAGCGCATCTGCCTGCTGATTGCGCACCCCGACGACGAGGCCATGTTCTTTGCGCCCACCCTGCTGGCCCTCACCCGGCCCGAGACGGGCAACCACGTCAAGATTCTCTGCCTCAGTTCTGGTAAACAAAATAACCCATCCAGCAGTCCCAAACGCTGAACACTAACATGACTTTCTTTGGAAAGGCAACGCGCAAGGACTCGGAGAGACGAGAAAAAAGGAACTCGTCAAGAGTGGCATGACGCTGGGCCTTCGCGACGAGGAAGACGTCTTTGTCGTCGATAACCCGTAACCGTTACACCCCACCACCACCACCACCACACCATTTGCTAACAGCTTTGCTTGTCCACAGCGCCGACTTTCCCGACTCCATGACCGCTACGTGGGACGAATCCAAGATTGCCGGCCTTCTCGTGAGCGCCTTTGCGCCCAACATGAACAAATCCTCCTCCTCCACCGACCAACCACCCGCTGCCAACATTGACGTGCTCATCACCTTTGACGCGCACGGCGTCTCCGCCCACCCCAACCACATCTCGCTGTACCACGGCGCGCGCCGCTTCATCGCCGCGCTTCTGCTGCGCGGCCGGGCAGCCGCCGCCGCTCCCGTCGACCTCTACACGCTTCGCTCCGTCCCCCTGGTCCGCAAGTTCACCTCGGTCCTCGACGCCCTCCCGACCCTCGCCGGCAGCTGGGCTACGACAACGTCGGACAAGGCGGCGCAGCACCCGCCGGCGCTCGTCTTTCTCAATCCGCTGGTCGGCGACGGCGCGCTGCCGACGGCGTGGCGCGCCATGACGTCGGCCCACAAGAGTCAGATGGTCTGGTTCCGCTGGCTGTACATTACGTTTAGTCGGTACATGCTCATCAACGACTTGCAGCTGGAAAAGGTCAAGGCGTGATGGGGTGAGGGAAAGGATACATGGGTCGATGCATACCAGTTGGTTGAATATATCCTGCATAATAAGCGGCGTGCTTTGGAGGGCATTGCCTCGCCAAATTTGTATAATACGAGAACAACGAGAACAAAGAAGCATTTGGGCTAGATTGATACTGGCTTACATCTAATATATTTTAAACATTGCTTGCTCAGGCAGGTCAGCTACGCTCAAGCAAAATCCGATTGAATGGTACTGTATTTACTACATGCTTATGAGGAATCTCATCGGATATTATAACCAACTTTCGCTTCTGGGTATATTACAACATCACCGTCAGCCTTGTCATCATCGTCATCATCATCAAGTTCGTTTCCTGAGCGTCCTCCCCTGTGTTGCAACAGCCGGTTGCTTCTCATCCACAGGCTGGCCCATCATCCGGCTCATCAGCTGGGCCTTGCGCTTCTGCGCGTCTGGGTCGCCGTATTCTAGCTGCGTTGCTGGTGGCTGTCGTTCCTCCTCGTCGAGTCCGTCCTCTGCTTCGGTTCCAACGGCAGACGCTGATCGGAGCAGCTCGGGCGCCAGTCCGCTGCCGCTGCTGGCATTCGACGCATTGCTGATGGCGCGGCCGAGGACTTGGCGTTTGCGCCGGTAGTTTGGTGCTGTGCCGGCGGCGCTGCCTAGATCGAGACCAGGTGGGCCATCGGTAGGGTCTAACAAGTTCGTAATCTCGGATGCAAATCGCTGCTTTGCTGCAATTTGATCCCGGGCATTATCAAGTGCCTCTCGACCTTTACCGCCATCTGCGACTCTGCTCTGCTCAGTTATTAGAGGGGCAGATGGTGCTCTAGTAGTGCGTTGCTTGTCATTTGCGACCTCGTCGTTAGGATTAGACCTGTGTCGCGGTAGCTGCTCGCAAGCGGTCTTGGCCGGCGATGGCGACTTGTTCACTGAAGCTGATGACAGCTCCGACAGCGGACTGCCTTGTCGACGGCTTGGCTCTGCGTGCGAAACTGCCGAGACGAAATCGGCCGATGTTGTCGACTCCTCGTGCCGCGTCCTCATCTTGTTCGTCCCTTTCTGGGGACTATCTCGCTCGAATGCCGTGGAATCCATTCCAGCTGCTTCGGGTGCTCGTATTGTGCTAGAGTGAGCCTTTGGCTTGGGACGTACATCTCCTTCTTTTGAGGAGCTGGAGTTTCCTTTGCCTCTGTTCGCGTACTGGGACTTGAGTTCGGGAAAAATGTAATCCGCAGGCGGTACGTTGAAGCCAGTACTAATACAATCCCATAGCCACTCTGTCGACACAATTGGAATGCCCCATTCTACGGCATATCGCAACTTGTCTCTGCGCATTGCCTTGAGGGAGCGGCACAGTAAGAGGCTAATGTCTTTGCGGAATTGCTCCTCAAAAGTTGCACCCAGCTGTTTAATACTTCGAGCAACCTGGTTAAGCTCGAGTCCAGTAAACGCAGAGCTGCAAATAGACAAGGAGCTAAAGCCATCGATGGGAAAGGAAGGGAATGGGCGTCCTAGAACGTGGTCTGGCGGGTAGAGGAGTTGCTTCATGTGTAGGCACCTTTCGATGTAAAATTCCGTAACGATGTGTAAGTTGTCATGCTGTGTATGTGGATGTGTGTCGGGCTGTGAGTTTTGAGGCACAACGAGGAAGCGCCAAGCCGGCTCGACCGGCCCGACGGTTTGCAATGCGGCGACTTCCTCGAGGGACGGCACAATGGTACCACTGAGAGACTGTATTGTTCGGTGTAGGAGGTCTGTCTGCTGGGAACTGAACCCGTGGGTGAAGAATACGCAATTGGTAAATACGCCGTCTGGCTGCACGGCTGTCGTATTTTCCGGGACTGCCGGTCGCGCCTCTTCAGTGAACGAGTATTCCTTCGAGTCAGAGCGTGCTAGAATATTCTCCCATAGATTGTTTCGCTGCGAGCTGAGTTTCTGACTGGCGGTTTTGCGTAACTTTCGAACACCGTCTTCGATTGTCGTCGAGCCGGATGACCTAGACCGCTTGCTAGAGGACCTGTACTTGACCCAGGCATCTTTGCCTTGTTCCTCTGGTGGGAGTAAGGGGTCGAACTTGGCCTCGTCCAGAATCATGCCCCGCTCAATGCTCTGATCAAGCCAGGCGAGCGTCACAGTACGAACACCCCAGGCCGAAGCTGCCGCAAACTTTTTGCCATGAGGGGCGCTGGCAATAAGATGGGTGCATTTCCTCGTCAAGTCGCCAGTATATTGTGCGCCATTGGCTATTATTCGTTCGGCAATCTGCTCACGCTGATCAAAGCCAGTCAGGCATATCAGGAGCGAGGTTTGTTCTGGGGTCGGTTCGCCTTCGGTAGTAGGTTCGTAGCCGCATTTCTCTAGTGGCCGTAGCTTAAACTCCTCTTCTAGAGCTTGTAGATCGACTTTTTCGTCATATTTCCATAGATGTGAAACTTGATCGATCCATGCGGCGTGCATGGTCTTTACATCGGGCCGTTCTCGAGCGACATGGCGGTACTTTGGGGTGTCGTAATTGCCGACGATAAGATGAGTGACATCTGGCGTTAGGTCGTATTTATGGACTCCCCCAAGCTCGACAACTTTTTGGTCAATGTCAGTCTAGAGGGAAAGAAGCGGTTAGCTAGGTTGAGTAAGGTCAAGTAAGATGGATGCACGTACTCGCTGTTCGACGGGAATGCTTGTACAGCAAACAATGATGCCCCGTAGAGGCTGTGTTGGGTCTATCGAGTCATCGCCAGAAGCTGTTTCGAGAGACATATTGTGAAGTCAACCAGGCTGTTTGTTGGCAGCGCCTGGGTTCCTTAGGTTGTAGATGCATGCAAGTGCGCGAGCTGGTGGACGCGTTTTTGGATTGAAGAATGGCCCCCACACAGGCATCAGAGAGGCGCCCCACCTCACTGAATGAAGAATGAGGGAGGCAGCAGAACAGAAACACCGAAACACCCCCCACGTGCCCCTCTAACATTCAACACTTGCACCATTCCGCCAGATTCAACCAAGCACGATAAACTTTGCTCGTCGTTTTGCTTCGCTGCGACCGCCAAGCTCCCGGGCTGTCTGTTCATTTTCTCCCGGTCTTCAGTCTTTCCCGAAATTTCGCTGCGTCACTGCGCCACTACGTCCGAAGCCCGAAGCCTGAGTGGCGGTCCATCTCGCGGCGTTTCTCGTGTGCATTGCAAACCACACACCAACCGCCACACGCGCTGCTCTCGGCGCATTCGACCTTGACCAACCACAACACCGCCTAGCGACCGATCCCGAGCCGAACCAATACACGCCCGAACCTAGCTCCGTCATCGTCATCGTCAAAATGGCTTCCTCAGCAGCTCCCGGTGCTACGCGACTGCGAGAGATGGTTCTTGAGTTCACCAGCGTCACGGGGGCGACCGAGAGAGTTGCTACCAAGGTATGCAATCTATAGAAACTAATCCTGTTAATTAATGGCGAGCTGAGCCGCTTATTTGCTGCCGAGTTCCATATACGCTGGGAAATCGAATGCCGTGGCGCTGCCGGGTCAAAGCTTGAAAGACTGCTAACTTGGGTACCACAGTTCATCAAAGCATCGAGCTATGTACTTAATGAAGCCATAGACGAGTGAGTTTTGTTTTATTTTCTTCTTTAGCCTTTCTTCTTTAGCCTTTCTTCTTCAGCCTACCTCCCCAACCCACGTCTACCTACCGACTGTCGCTATGTGCCAACCTGCCGTACCTGTTTACCCTACTTATTCGCGGTACACATGTTGCGTGTGGCAAAGCAATACGACAGCAACCGAATAAATCACGACTGTCACATCCGTGCTGCATCCCTGGCATCACATAGGCCAATCTGTCTCCATAGCACGGCATGGACGTTACAATAGCGCTGGAGCACCTATGAGCACACTCAACATCACTGGACCAATGTCGCACGCCGCTGGTGGAGTGTTACTAGACATATCCCAAAGTACGGCCGAGCACTGCCCGAAACAGAGATTCAAACTGCCACGACGATGCCGATCTATTTATCCATCAATGCATTTATATCCCACCCTTTTCGCCCCCGTGCTGCATTTCCCATCGCATTCATCCCAACCAAGCCAATACCCAAAACGGCGCTACCATCTTCACTACCACTCCACCCCGTTCAACCTTTCCAGAGCATCAATTCCAGAATGGGCCTGAAAGGAGTCCGGCGTCAAATCCACTGCAAATTTCAAGCGCTGCTTCCATCAGGCCAAAAATCGGACAGTGGCTCCAATGACCTCGCCTCCGACAAGGCTTCATGGTACAGCCCTCGTACAGCAGACCTTCTACATTGTGTCCAAGTGGAGCCAAACAAAGCCTTGCCTTCTCCCAAGATCGGACCAATTTAAGCATCTACTTACATACTAAACAGGTACTTTGATAAGAGGGACAATGGCCTTCTTCCCGCACCTACAAACACAGCATCTCTCGTTGCCCAGCTAAACTCAATGTTCGAGAGCTTACGAGGTAGATGGCCTGTAGCTCGCTTTCTCAGCCCATCTGCTAACAATTATTAGACGCCAGGACAGACCCGAAGAATTGCATAGAGCTAACGTCAACCTTGAACTACCTTACAAATGACCTTAAAATCAACGTGGAAAATGCGGAGGTTATGGTCGTGCTGGAGCTGTTGAAGGCGCCCAGTGTTGGTGAAATTACGCGAGAGGGCTATGTCCAAGGATGGACAGATAGTGGGTAAGTCTTTCTTTTCCCTTTCTTCCCGCTTATTCATTTTTCTCTCATCTCTACCTACTAACTTTAATGAAGTGCGAAACCGTCGAGTAAGGACCACGCTAAGCACGTCCTCCAACTGAACAAGGCACTTGCCAAAGATGCCGCTCTCTTTAAAAGGGTTTATCGACACGCCTTTGTTGCCGGTCGCGAAAGGGATCAAAAGGCGTTAAGCCTTGAAACCGCCATCATCTTCTGGGATATGCTATTTTCCCAGCCTGGTATGCCATGGAAGAATGCGGAGCGCGACTGGTTGCCGCTCTGGAAGAAGTTCTTGGCCGAGCAATGGACTCGTTCAGTCAATCGCGACATGTGGAACATGACCCTACAATTTGCCTTGAAGAGCATCGAAGATGACTCCCTATCTTTCTGGAATGAAGATGGCGCCTGGCCGAGCGTGATTGACGACTTTGTGGAGTGGTGCAGGTCCAAAGGTATCGGTGGCTCTCAGCAGATGGAGGTTGATGATGTAAACGCGTGACAGGCCAGTCGGCATAGATACATTTCTGATGCCGGGAACGAGAACCAGTTTCATTCGTGAGATATAAACACGAGCAACAGCGAGAGTCGTTTGCCTGGCCTGCAACCCAGAGGAGGCTGGTGTATTGGCATAGCTTATGAGATTATGACTAGATCAAGAAAGCTGGCAGTAAATTCCAGGATAATCATTTTTACATAAACAGTCTTTTACTGTAGATTACAGTGTATCAGACTAAGAAGATGCTGCCACCAGTCAACACCAAATGATTGATCTATGCCATCCCTTAGTCCCTGTGTGGTATGTTTATACAGTCGTTGCCTTGTATGGCGTCTTTCACCATATCTTGTCGGCAAAATGCGCTTCAAATTTATATTGTACAATCGCAGACTCGCCCCATTGACCCTCACAAAAGGGTATTTTGAAGGCTGCGTACGCCAGGAAGCGTCTGCCGTCCAACTTTCGGGGCCGGGGGCTTATGCGTCCAGTTTTATCTGTCCCATGGGAATACCTCGATCGTTCTCGTCGCCGTCGTCGTCTTTTACGCCTCGCCGGGCTCGGTGCGCCACTTGGGCGCCCCGAAGCGCGAGAGCGTTTCCAGCTTCCCGTCGCCCAGCTTGACGTGGGCGGAGCGAATCATGCGCGGCTCGAGGCGCATGATGCTGCGGACCTCGTCGTGCAGCCGGGCCGAGGCATCGTAGCGCACGACAAAGTAGTGGCCGTGGTGGTGCTTCATCTGGTGTACCGAGACGGGTCGCGGCAGCGCGAAGACGCCCCAGTTGGCGATGCCGCGCACGACACCGCCGTTGCGGAGGATCGTGGAACCGACGGTCTTGGCGATTCTGGGAGGGGCGAGGTTAGTATCATAGGCTGGCGCCTAGTCGAAGGCCGCGAAGAGAGCGAGGTAGGTCGACTTTGGGAGGAATGGTTTTCGACGTACTCTTTGACCTCGGCCACCTTGCCGGGTCGTACCTATGATGGATTAGAATGGGCTGAAAATAGAATGGTGAGATGAATGGAAGACTGACTACAGCTATTAATTCGTATAGCATGGTGGCGACTGTGTGTGCTGGATTCGTCGTTGTCGGAGGAAGGTTTGGTGAAGCAGGAGATTCGAGATAGAAAATGGTACGTGGAGTGGACCCGCAGATTAGCCGGCGCGTCACGGACACGGCGCAGCGTCTTCGTCGAGTCACTCGGAACTTGGCTGTGGAAATTCAATTGATAATTTGAATGTATATGTTGCATGAGGTAAGAAGACTTTTTATACAGTTCTGTCTACATTGAAGGCGAGGGGGCGTTAGCATTCGCCACCCACCATCTCTCATGTGTCCATCTTCAACGCCATACAGCTAATATACAGATACTTTTACAGTTGTTCTTTTGACAGCGTCTGCCACACCCGCCAGGGCAGTTTCCAGCCGGCTGCCTTGACAGTAAAAGGGTCAAAGTTGGCCTGCTCCAGCCGTTCTAGAAAGTAAGTCGCCGGCGCCGCCTCCAGCAGCACGCGGAACCCCCGATGCAGGTCCCTGACGCGGTCGCTCTCCCCTTCATCGTACACGTGCGCTCCCTCGCCGTGGTGCTCAAAGTCGTGGCCGGCGTCTTCCCCCGCACGTAACCGCTTCAGCATCTCCCGCGCTGTGATGAGATGATCGTTGGCTCGGGTGGCGACCTTGAAGATGGCGTCTTGCAAGCCCGGGGCGTTGGGCCCTTGGCGGAAAACTTCTTCCTCCTTGACGCCTTCCTCGGCCATGACGTCGAGCGGTAGTAGCAGCGAGGGTTCTCGTGTCGGCGGGGAGTCGCCGCTCGGCGTCTTGATCGGCGCCGGGGGGGGGGCCAGCAGCGGAACGCCACGCAGGACGGCAACGATGCCGCAGGCTTTGCCAATGTGGCTGGCGAGATGGTCCACGTCCATTGACCGTAGACCAAGACTCGCCAGAGTTGCGTACATCATGGTAGAGTAGGTATTCTCAGCGTAGTCCTCGAGCGCAGCGAGGTTTGTAAACGGCCGGTTATCCATGTGCTTTTCGCGTGTGCGGACGAGGCGCGACAGCCAAAATTTGATCGACTTCTTGCTCGCGGCATCGGCGTGCTGCTCCATGGATAGGAGCGCCTGGTGAAGAAGGATGCAGATGGGCTCGCGCGGCGGCTGGCCGGCAAAGGTCTTGTCGATCGATTCCTGCCAAAACTTCATGCGCATGAGGCCAATGGTCGGGTTGGATACGATGTCGGGGAGGCGGACGAGCTCGAGGTTGAGGGCGCGCAGGGCTGTGTACATGTCCTGCGCCGGATGGGCGAATCGACGGATGAGGTGCGCATCATAGTCACCTTTTCTAATGTCGAAGATTAGCATGATTAGACTGTGCCGGGGCGCGATAGCACTCCCTGACGAGCTGGCAGCGGACAATCACCTACTCAAGTTCCTTTGCGCAGTATTGGCGAGCGCCGTCAACGTCTGCTTTTGTGATGTAGCTGCGGCGCGCAGCCGGGCTGAAGGCTAGACGCCGTAGGCCATTGCACAGAATGCGTGGTCTATTCATATAGGTAGGCACCCACGGCTGCGAGACGGCTGTGTTGGTCTCGTCGTCGCGGATGATGCTGGCCAATCGACAACATGGTATTTCCAAGAAAGTACGCCGGCAGAGGTCAAATTTTTTTGTCCGAGCCAGGCGACCTAGTTTGGCTCTGCCCCCCGCTAAATTTAAGTGCCTAGCAGTCCACTGTAATTATCGCTGCGGTCACCTGAGAGCGCCACTAAGACGCGCCGGCCACTTTAACCGTCGCGTCTCCCAGCCAAGACCAAGATCCGTGAAGGCCCAATTCACGACGCGCGGTGCAGAGTCCAATGAGTTTGACGACGCCATGGACTTTGGCAACTCGCAAGAACCCCCCTCCAAGAAACGGCGGTTCTTTCCAGACCCAGATGACGCCCCGGATCCGATTCCAAGTCCAAATGGCAACGCGAGAATCAAGACAGAAAACGGCGCCAACGCGACACCACCCGCTGCCATCTTATCGACGTCGAGTCACGATGTGGCCGGCTCATCCGCAGACAACAATGCGTCATTGGATGTCGATACGCTGGAAGCCTTTGTCGGGGACAAGGTGGCGGAAGACATACTCGCCGTCCTGCGCGAGCAGAGCAACGGGAACCTCGAGCGCGCCGTTAATATGTACTTGGACGGCGCGTACAAGAAGTTTATGAAGCCAATCAGCCTCAATATCCCGTCCTCGAAAGCCGCCTCTCCGTCCACGCCAAAGCCGACGCCAACTCCGGCGCCCCGGAGCATGCCGAGTGCACGCTACATTGGCGCCTTTGGCGTGGAGGGCTGGGCGACTCGCAGCGGCGCAAACATAATCAAGCATGGCGACACCATCATGATTGAACGACAAAAGATCCAACCACCCGCTCCGCCAAAAGTCAAGGCAAGGCTTGGCGTTCCCGTCACGCCAGTGCGAAACAACTCGGCCGCATCACGGCGCGTCGATGTCATTGTTCGCTTCACGAATGAAAGCGGCATGGAAATCGGGCGGCTCGCGAAAGATACGGCGAATTGGGTCTCGACACTTCTCGACCAAAAGATATGCAAGTTCCAAGGCAGCGTCGTCTACGCGCCGGAAAGACTGCGGACAAACGACACGATATTCCTCCAGCTTAAATGCTCCCTCCTCAAGTCTGCCTTTTACAACCGCAGCTTTCAGCTCGCCGACGACCGACCACAAGCGTTCTTTGAGCAAACGGAAACAACCGACGAGAAAAATCTCCGGCTGCGACAGGTTGCGCTCGTGCGACTGTTTCAAGAAATCGGCCTGCAGCCCGCAGTTGCCAACGCAGCCGCCAAGGACGGCCGGCAGGGCCTATTGAGAGCCGCGGAGATGGACGAAGAAAAGCAGGCGGACCAGAAAAAGGCCGGTGCGGCAAAGGGCTCAGACTCGCCGTCGTCAGAGGACGCCGAGGAGGGCAAGGAGCTGGAGCAGGACCAGCTCGACGCGCTGTACAAAAAGGCACAGTCTTTCGACTTTGGCACACCAGAGGCAGAGCCAGCCGACACGTTTGCCATGACGCTGCGGCCGTACCAAAAACAATCCCTGCACTGGATGATAGCTAAGGAGAAGGATTCGCGAAGTAACAGAGAGCCGTCCATGCACCCACTCTGGGAGGAATATGTCTGGCCAGTTAAAGATCACGACGACAAAGAGTTGCCTGTCATTAGCGATGTGACAAAGTTTTATGTCAACCCTTATTCCGGTGACCTATCACTCGAGTTTCCTATCCAGGAGCAACACTGCTTGGGTGGTGTTCTGGCCGACGAAATGGGCCTCGGCAAAACAATCCAGATGCTGAGTCTCGTGCACTCTCACAAGTCAGAGGTTGCGCTCCAATCGCGCGCCACCCATGGCGGCATCGCAACGGTAAACCAGCTTCAGCGTCTTAGTTCTACTTCCACGTCTATGCAGGACGCCCCATGCACTACACTTGTGGTGGCGCCCATGTCCTTGCTGTCACAATGGCAAAGTGAGGCTGAAAAGGCCTCGAAAGAAGGAACCATCAAGGTTGAGCTATACTACGGCAATGAGAAGACGAATAATTTGCAAGCGCTATGCGGCAGCTCCAACGCATCTATGGCGCCAGATGTGGTCATTACGAGCTACGGTGTTGTCCTCTCCGAATTCAGTGCCATTGCGGCAAAGAACGGTGACAAAGCCTTCCACAACGGCATCTTCTCCCTCAACTTCTTCCGCATCATTCTGGATGAGGCGCACCATATCAAGAACCGATCGTCCAAAACAGCCAGGGCGTGTTATGAAATTTCTTCAACTCATCGCTGGGTGCTGACGGGCACGCCAATTGTGAATAAGCTGGAGGATTTGTTCAGTCTGGTGCGATTTCTTGGCGTCGAACCTTGGAACAACTTTTCATTTTGGAAGACATTTATTACCGTGCCGTTTGAATCTGGCGATTTTGTTCGCGCGCTCAATGTAGTGCAGACGGTGCTGGAGCCACTGGTCATGCGGCGAACAAAAGATATGAAGACGCCGGATGGACAACCACTGGTGCCGCTGCCGCCCAAGCAAATTGACGTAGTTGAAGTCGAGTTATCAAAGACGGAGAGAGATGTCTACGATTTCATCTATAACCGAGCAAAGCGCACCTTGAACAAGAACATGGAAGCCGGAACAGTAATGAAGGCTTTTACGACGATTTTTGCGCAGATTCTGCGATTACGACAGTCATGCTGCCATCCCATTCTCGTGCGAAACAAAGACATTGTGGCGGACGAAGAAGAAGCCGGTGCTGCCGCCGACGCCAATACCGGGTTCGCCGACGACATGGACCTGGAGAACCTGATTCAGCAGTTTACCGCCGTCACAGATGAGGCATCCCAGGACAACCAGGTGTACGGTGTCCACGCGCTGAGCGAGATCCGCGACGAGTCGGACAAGGAATGCCCGTTTTGCTTTGAAGAGCCGATGAACGACCAGACCGTCACGGGATGCTGGCACTCTGCGTGCAAGACGTGCCTGCTCGACTTTATGAAGCACGAGACGGACCGCGGCGTGGTGCCCAAGTGCTTCAGCTGCCGCGCGCCGCTCAACGCGCGCGACCTGTTTGAAGTCATGCGGCACGACGACGAGCCGGACGCGGCCACCGGGAAGCCGCGCATCAGCCTGCAGCGGCTGGGCATGGCGTCGTCGTCGTCCAAAGTGGCCGCGCTCATCCGCCAGCTGCGCCTCCTGCGGCGCGAGCACCCGGCCATGAAGTCGGTCGTCTTCTCGCAGTTTACGTCCTTCCTGGACCTGATTGAGCCGGCGCTCGCGCGCGCCAACATCAAGTTTCTGCGCCTCGACGGGCGCATGGCGCAAAAGGCGCGCGCGGCGGTGCTGGCCGCGTTCACCGAGCGGCGCGGCTTCACGGTGCTGCTCATCAGCCTGCGAGCGGGCGGCGTCGGGCTGAACCTGACGAGCGCGGGGCGCGTCTTCATGATGGATCCGTGGTGGAGCTTCGCGGTCGAGGCGCAGGCGATTGACCGCGTGCACCGGCTTGGGCAGGAGGGCGAGGTGCGCGTGCAGCGGTTTATTGTCCGGGAGAGCGTGGAGGAGCGGATGCTGCGGATACAGGAGCGCAAGAAGTTTATAGCGACGTCGCTGGGGATGATGAGCGACGAGGAGAAGAAGGTGCAGCGGATTGAGGATATCAAGGAGCTGCTGAGCTAGGGAAGTAAGGGGGTGTGGCTTTGCATCGAGACGCTGTGGCTTTGCATCGAGACGGCGTTTGGCGTTGGTTGGCATACTGTTGGTTCATTACAATGGGACACGATCTATGGAGGTACTATCATACGCTGTACTTTTAAGAGACTCATGACGGCTCAATGGACTTTGATCAGCGGGCATATCATTGAGATTAAAATGTATTCTATTTCATTCTATTCCCAAAAGTCTCTTATTTTACCCTTTAGCTATTTACAAGACCACCTTTGTCGTGGCCGCCTTTTCGCGATCATCCCCAAAGATATCCACGTCCCAGTTGGGCTTGTACGTAAACGGAATGTTGAACCTGTGCTTGTCCTCGCCAATCTTATCCAGCCGCTGCACATCCTCCTCGTCCAGGTCGACCTCCTGGAAGTTGTCGCGGATGCGCGCCGGCGTGACCGACTTGGGGATGACCGTGTGGCCGCCGACCTGCGCCCACGCGAGCAGCACGTGCGCCGGCGTGACCGTGCGGCCGCGGACGTTTGTCAGACGCTCGGCGACGGCTTGGACTTCGGGGTGGACGAGCAGCAGCGGCGCGCCGACGGTGTTGTTGCCAAAGGCCGAGTAGGCGGTGAGGATGATGTGGGCAGCGGCGCAGTACTTGACGAGGGGCGCGTCGAGGAGGCGTGGGTGGCGCTCGACTTGGTTGACGGCGGGGGTGACGCCGGTGGCCTTGATGACGGTCTCGAGCTGTGCGGGGGAGTTAGTATGGAAGGTTGGGGTATTGGAGGGAAGATGGGAGGGTGATGGGACGTACGTGGTTGATGGTAAAGTTGGAGACGCCGACGGCGCGGGCCTTGGTCTTGGGGAGCTCGGTCATGGCTGGAGGGGTCAGTACGGGGGACAGCAAGCTGGTCAGGGATATGTAGATTCGTACCTTTCCAGGTCTGTGTAATGGACGTCTTCTTGTCGAGACGGGTGCCGCCGTTGGCGTCCTTGGGGAAGAGGCCGTCTCCGTGCTCAAAAGCGACTGGCCAGTGGATGAGGTAGAGCTAGGGAAGTCAGCAAGCGTTCTTCCCGTCAATTGACTTTTAATCGTCTCCATCGACGTGCACAGGTCAATTGACTTGCACAGTCTCCATTCAGGCATCACATACATCAAGATACTCGAGCCCCAGCTCCTGCAGCGTATCGTCCAGCGCGGCGGCCACATTCTCCGGCTGGTGGCTGTCGTTCCACAGCTTCGAGGTGATGAAGATGTCCTCGCGCTTCAGCCCGGGCACCTCGGCAATCGCGCGGCGGATGCCCTCGCCGACCTCGCGCTGGTTGCCGTAGACCTTGGCCAGGTCGAGGTGGCGGTAGCCGGCCTTGAGCGCCTCGACGACGCCGGCGCCGACCTCGCCGGGCGCGGCCTGCCAGGTGCCGTAGCCGAGCGCGGGCAGCTTGGCGCCGGTGTTGAGGGTGACGGTGCGACCAGAAGACATTTTGTTTCGGATTCTTTGGGTTTTGGGATGGGTAGTTGAGAGGAGAATGACAGAGGGGACGTGGGAAGGATCGCGACTTCTTAAAAGGTTGGTAGTTATGGTGGGGGAGGGGCAAATTTTCCAAACATATGACGACAGGGGGCTAGGACAATGTCGAAATGGATGAAAAGTAAAAAGTAGATGGCAAGTCTATACCGGATTCAACTAGTTGCCCCTCGCCAATACGCTGGCGGCGGCTGAAGTTGTCGGTGGTACTGAGGGTCTCGTCCCCAGTTTACCGACGGGGAAATTGTCATTGCTGCATGAGAAGAGGGTTGGGGGCGTCGTCTGGGACGGAGTTCGATCCGCCTTGCGTGATGCGTATGCAGGGTTTCGTGTTCTTGGTCTCTTGCCCAGTGTTTGAGGGCGAGACTCGGCAAAGACGAGTCAGAAGCGTGGTGTCTCATCGACCAACGCATCAGCCGTCAAGGTTCTTGCGCCTGGACAGATAAGCTGACAAGACAACTACACGTCGCATACTTCTCCATGCCGTGTGGCGTCAAAGTCAAAGACCATGGCAACTGTACAGTAACCAATAGTTCCCCAACAGGTCATCGTGGGGGCAGGCCCAGACGGATGCCCACATTCCCACTAAAACGTTTCGTCAGGTTTCCATCTTTCCATCTTTCCATGCTTAACGCCGAAAAGCGATCTTCGCAGGGCGGATTTTAACCATCTTGAGTCACGCCGAACGTTCTTTGGCAGCGGCATTGTTCCCTTTTGTTGAGATGATTTGTTAGCTTGGATCTCGCCGATGCTAGTACCGAGCCCTGCAGGCTGGGCCGGTGAAGCCTCGACCGTGTACTTGTGTCCACGGATGATGTATCGACAGTGTGGACAGTGGCGGGCTTGGCTGCGAATCGTGCCAACGGCGCCTCATACTATTTACCGCATCATACGTTGCATGCCAGTGTGTACAGAGTCAGCCGCCGTCATCGCAATCGAAGAACCTGGTTGTATTCTCCAAAACGGAGCATGTCCCGTCAAGCAGGGTTTCCTGAAAGACTGCCCTCTTGCGGTGACTGTGCGATGACATGCAAAAGTCAAACTGTTGAAAATGCAAATTGTCGCGCCCACTTTTCCCAAATTGTATGGCCAGCGAAGAAGTGATGCCAAAACCCTCCCAAATACCCAAGACGAAGAATATAATACACGAAAAAAAAAATGTACACAAAAAAGGTAAAAAGACTGGGAAATGAATCATCCAAGCTCACTCATCACAAGTTGTCGTCATTTCCATGATTGTCATCATCATCATCATCATCATCACCATCGCCCACTAGTCCAAAGTAGAAGAGTGGCGTGTGGTTGTCGAAACATCCTTGCCGTCCTCATGCCGGTGCAGCCTCTGCCTCTGCAGCCGGTGCAGCCTCTGCCTCTGCAGCCGGTGCCTCGCCTTCTGCAGCCGGCGCCGCCTCTGCGGCCTCACTCCCGTGATGCGACGACGCCTTGGAGCTCTTGGAGCTCTTGCGGCGCCTACTCCTGCGCGACGGCGAGCACCGGATGGTGTGGCGGTAGACCCAGAGAAACGCGCAGACGCCGGCGAAGAAGGCGGCGAGCGTGACGCCGACGGTGACGCCGATGCTAATGTTGGTGTTTTCAAGAGGGTCGTCGGAGAATTGGCGTCGGGTGAGGTGGGCGGCCGGCAGCCCCGCGGCGGCCGGGTGATGCCAGGATGTCGGGGCCCGGGGCTCGAATTGGCCGCCGCCGCCGCCGCCGCCGCCCGCGTCACTCACGCCGTGCGGGATATACATTCAAAACCCCAGCCAAGCGCCGTAACTGTTGACCCAGGCGTTTGAGGGAAGGGAAGTGGTGGAAGAAGTCGGCTGTGGGCGCGCAGGAAACTAGACGGTGGAAAGGCAAAAAGAGAAACGAGAGTGCTTTTTATCCCAAAGTTCAAAGTTATGCAAGCACGCAACACAAAGTCCCGGCCCCCCCCAGGAAGAGGGAGGGGTTGGGCGTTGCTCTGTGTTGCGGATGGGCCGGCCATTTTATCGACCCAACTCTCTCAACATGGCTCATGGTTTGGTACAACACACAGGGGGCAGGATAATAAAGAGCGTGCGTCGGCAGTGGCGCGGGGCGTATGTGGCCGCCTGCATGGATTCCGGAAGCGAGTGCATATGCAGTGGTTAAATGGGGAGTTTGGAGGGATATCTGCTGACTAGATGCAGGACTGTGTTGTTCATGGGCATGGTTTACTACATGGCTGTTGTAATGACGAGGGCAGACCGTGCTACTGTTCGTGACGTATCTGCAAGTCTTGTAGCTTCACTCTCACGTCATGTTATACTGCTCCATGTTGTACCATAATCTTGTGCTACTCTCAAGTTGATCGCTTTTGCGTGTCTGTCACTTACACCTTCCGCGGCATGTGATGACAGAGGAGCACCAAAGCGGTAGATGCCCAAGCAATTACGGCCTCACCATGCGACATCGGCAACTTTTGAATTTGGACCACTGCCAGAATCGGTCGCTTGGGATGCGCCCTGTGGCGGGGGACATTGGGCTGCAGGTCGGCCAACTCAGCACGGCCCGACGACGCCCAACCAGTCTTGTCCGGACTCGGGCTGGGGTTACGGGATGCAGAGACTGGGTGACTTGGGGGGACTGTAGAGTTTTTCAAGTCCTGCCAGCTATCAATCAACACTGCTAATCGGACCGCTGCTAATCTGACAATGCCTGAACTTGTGTGTCGATGGGTGTAGGTGGTGGTCAAATGTAAACCCAGGATACATGGTTACAGCACCATCAACACGACAACCACCATCTCGGAGCAGACACAACCAAAAGACGCCTGCTTCTCACTCCCATCCAGGAACAATGAAAGCCGTTCTTGTCTCACACTAACGGCGAACAATGTGCAGGTGTCTTTCAGTATGGGTACAGGGTAGGCCGGCCGCAACACGGCCAGTCTTGGCACGACTTGGCTGCGTAAAAGTCGGCCGAAGCTCACACAGTGAAGCAGTCCAAACGATCGACACTGCTATCCCGCTCACTCGGGCATCACTTCTGCAGCTCCAGGTCACGAGTAGCCCGCTGTTGTGGCTGCAGCACCAAGACACCACGCGGGAGGAAGCCAAGCCACGACTGGCGGCAAACACGTTCGCACGAGGTGCCGTTACACTGCTGCCGATGGAGTCGGCCAACTGCCATGCGGGCGGAATGTAGGTGACCGTTCGTGTATGGCAAGTATTGGGCCGGCAATGGGAGTTGGTTGTGCAGAGCAGGCGGGACAACACGGCGATGGGGAGGAAATATTTGTAGTCTTATCTAGTAAAGGCGGGGAATTTTGGAGAAGCTAGGAGCAAGGCAGTGACGGAGACGGGTTTCCTTTTATATAGTGAGGGCTGGGTGGCGCTTCCGGAGTGTTGTAGATGAGGCATGGCCGTGGCATCGTGAATAGCTGATGAGAGCGTCAATAGCAGAACGCTGGTTGGTGGTTATCTCTGATTCGCTGGACGTTTATGAACCTTTGGACGGCGGATGAATATACATTACACGGATTGAATACCCCATTCTATGATAAATGCACATCTCCCTCAAAGCGAACCGTGTCAAGCACTCTACTACAGACACAGACCACTGTAACCCCCGCCATCTCAGGGCGCCACATCGCTACAGATCGATCACCAAGCTGGAAATAGCAACTCTTCAACTCTTTCCAAGTCCTCTTCTCAACCCTCTGTCTCTTTTCTTGTCTTGCAGAATAAATTCATTTTCAAATCATCATCAGTCCACATTCATAGCAAGGACCGCCAACTTGCAGATAATACCCACCCGCCGCCAATATTTCTCTCGCCAAAAGTCCCACGCACCAACCTGCAGTTACACCACTCTACTAAAAACCACCAACGCCCCTAATTAACAGGCAGACATCCCCCCCCTTCCCTTTGCCTATTCACCCGAACTCTTTCTTCTGTCCTTGTCCGGCAACTGGAACAAGACAGACACCGGGCAATGGAACTGCTTCCCGCCTTGATCGCCTGGGCGGCCAGCGCCGCATGTCGCATCCCGCTGGTCACCTCGGGTGCCCTCGGCCCGCGTCTCTGCCGCAGCGCCTCCTCGCACGCCGTCGCCGTCGACATCGACGTGCAGGACTTGTCGCGGCGCCTGTCGCCCTCGGCGCAGGTCCTCGTCCCCGGCAGCGACGCCTTTGACGACGCCTCGCGCCGCTGGAACGTCTTTGACGAGCCCCGGCCCGGCGTCGTCGTGGTTCCCGGCGTGGCTGCCGACGTTGCCCAGACGGTGAGCCATACTTTTTACGCCATCAACATGGTAAATTTCCTGCTTACTGTGCAATATGGCTAGATCCAGTATGCCAATGAACATGACACGCCGTTCCTCGCTGTCGGCGGGCAGCACGGCGCGACCAGCAGCCTCGGCAAGCTCCAGGGCGGCATCGAAATCGCCCTCGGCAGCCTCAACAGCGTCGAGGTGTCCGACGATGGGCAGTCGGCCAAGATTGGCGGCGGCGCCCTGGCCAAGACGGTCATTGACGCTCTCTGGGACGCCGGCAAGCAAACCGGTAGGCTCTCTCTCTCCTCCCTCCCCCGACCCTCACTGACCACGACTGCAAGTCACCGGCACGTGTGAGTGCACCGGCCTGCTCGGCCCCGGCCTCGGCGGCGGCCACGGCTGGCTGCAGGGCCGTCACGGGCTCGTCGCCGACCAGTTCCTGTCCCTGGACGTCGTCCTCGCCTCCGGCCGCGCCGTCACCGTCGACGCCCGGTCCCCCGACCCGGACCTGTGGTGGGCGCTGCGCGGCGCCGGCCACAACTTTGCCGTCGTCACCGCCGCCACGCTGCGCGTCCGCGACATCCAGCACCGCGACTGGGCGCGCGCCACCATGTTCTTCACCGGCGACCGGGTCGAGCGCGTCTTCCAGACCCTGGCGGATACCGTCTTGAAAGACGGCGCGCAGGACGTCGACGTTGTCGTGTGGACGTACATGATGCTGGTGCCGGACGTGGACCCTGAAAATCCCGTCGTGGTGGTCTATCTGCTGCAAGAGGGCGTGCGCGCGGTCGAGGACCGCCACGCGGCGGCCCTGCTGGCGCTCGGCCCGGTCCGGGTGGACGACGCGCCCGGCACGTACCGCGACCTCGCCGCCTGGACCATGATCTCGGCCGCCGACCCGCCGTGCCAGAAGCTCGGCGCCAGCAACCTGCGCTTCCCGCTGTACCTGGAAAAGTACGACGTCGGCGCCGTGCGTCGCGCCTACGACCTCTTTGCGGCCGGCCTGCGCGGCACGCCGGCGTTTGCGCACTCGATATTCTTGTTTGAAAACTACCCCGTGCAGGGCGTGCGCGCGGCCAATGACAGCGCGTTTGCGTTTCGCGGCGACAATATTCTGGTCGCGCCGCTCATCAGCTTCCCGGAGGCGGACCGCCAGCTGGGCGGCAAGGCGGTCGTGCTGGGCGAGGCGCTGCGGGACGTGCTGCACGAGGCGTCGGGGCGAGGGGGCAGCATGCATACATATGTCAACTATGCGTTTCGCGATGGTAGCGAGGAAATGTACGGCGCGGAGGCGTGGCGCCAGGAGAAGCTGGCCGG
This sequence comes from Cordyceps cateniannulata, assembly GCA_028828415.1. NCBI lineage: Eukaryota > Fungi > Ascomycota > Sordariomycetes > Hypocreales > Cordycipitaceae > Cordyceps > Cordyceps cateniannulata. The sequence continues at coordinate 4,138,864 of JAPHMX010000004.1, read as the reverse complement.
GCTCAAGGCAAAGTATGACCCGCATGGGCGGTTCAACTTTTACAACCCGGTTGCATAAAAAGGGTTTCTATAAATGGTTTACGAGTATATACGGGGCGTGTCAATACAATGGACGAGTATATACGGGACGTGTTAATAATGCAAATTACAACTCCATGATGAACTTGGGTCCGTTGCCGGGCTGTTGCGCCATTTCTACTTCGTCCATGAATTCCGACATGCGTACGCACAGCTTGGGTGTTTCCTCGATGCGTCCGTCCGGCGTCCGCGCCAGCACCACGATGCCAAACTCGGACTGCTCATTCGCTACGAGTACGTCGCCGCGTCCGCCGTCCATGACGCAAAACATGCGCGGACGCAGACCGAGCGTCGACACCTCGTGCACGAATTTCAGCACCGGATGCTCGCCGTCGGCAAGCACGCGCAGGTACGCGACGCTGTCGTGCGCGCGTCCGGTCAGGCGGTTCGTCAGGTAGACGTGTGTATTGTCCGGGAGCAGCTCCAAGTGCCCTGCGCGCGCCGTAGCCGGCACCGGCCCCGCCGGGCCAAACGTGCTCGTCTCGGATGTCCGGGTGAAGGTGATGGTAGCGTCGGTGTAGCGCAGCGCAAAGACGACGACGAGGTTGGCGAGCTCGCAGAGGAGGATGTAGTGCGAGGGCGTGGCGGCGCCGACGGGGTAAAACGCACCGTGGCGCGGGCCGCTGCCGGGCGGTCCGACGGGGACGCGGCTGACGATGGAAAAGGCATCGTCCTGGGAGTCAATCACGAGTAGCTCGTCGGTGCCCAGGTCCGGCACGACGAAGAAGCGGCCGGTCGGGTCGAGCAGCACCTGGTGCGGATGCGGCGCGTCCTGGATCTCGGTCCGCGGACCGCAGCGCCCGTCCGACACGACCGTTTTGGAAACGGAGCGCTGCAGGGCCACGCCGTCGTCGCCGTCGCTCCTCACGTCCCAGACGTCTACGGTGCCGCTCGCAAACGCGGCGCATAGCAGCCACCGCGCGGTTTGCGAAAACGCCGTGTACACGGCGCCCGGGCTGGCCGTGTCGACGGTTTGCTGGTGGGTAAAGAGCTGCGGGGAGGCAGGGTCGAGGCGGAAGCGGTGCAGGTGGCTGCTGTCCTCGTCGACGACGTAGAGGTGGGCGTCGTGCAGGGCGAGCCACGAGGGACAGCAGCCGGGGAGGGCGAGATCGTGGAGGAGGACAAACGAAGTGGCGGCGGAGGTGGCGTTTTCGTCGTAGGTGGCGAGGTAGACGTGGCCGGGGCGGGAGATGAGGAATTGGGTCATGGCGGATATATGGCGTGTTGGGAGCAAGTTGGAGAAGAGAAGTTGCAGAAAGGAAAGTGTCAAGTTGCGAGGCAATCTGGAGGGGCATGCTGTTGGAGGGGTATGGTGGGGGTGCGCGGGGGTCACTGATAATGAGGCAAGTTTGCAGTCATCAGGACATGTTATGATTTGAACAAAGGAAATATATGATTCGGAATAAACTCAGGTAAATACGCAAGACGGATACTATGACAATGCACGCTCTTTACGCTGCTACAAGGAAAAAGAGAACTGGTGAGAATATTGTGCAAGTGAGTGTGGTTTGACACTGATCTAATGGATACGCGAGGCAAGGATCGAGTCCTTTATTCTCTTCTAAACCTTAATCAAGACATACTTGCTAGCTTGCCTCTTCCACACGCTTTTACAACCCTTTCATGTTCCCATGTAGTGTATAATCGCCTTCCATCATGGTCGTGTCTAGCATGACCAACAGACGGACACAAGTCCGGTCTATCGGTCTAGATTCACGACGGCTTGCCGTCTTTCGGTTAGGCCTCCTCTTGAGCAAGATCTTGAGAAAGGCCATCAAGACGTGTCTTTGTCATTTCAGCTTTTCTGACAAGTCCTTTGTTTCGCTGGCCGTCACGCGCAAGATGAGCGGGCGCAAAGCTGCGCTCCTGGCCGTAACGACATGACCCCTGTGAGACATCACGGCCAGGAGCGCAGCTTTGCGCCGTTTGGCAGCGCAAACGGCCACGTACCTGATATAGATAGACCAGGGTATTGAAGAGGAACAATGAATGGTGTAGCTACTAAATATATCCGGATAGTCTTTGTAGTTGACGCGCCACCTTGAAGGTGGTCTTTCTTTGACGACCATTCTATGTATATATAGCCGGCTGTTTTCTCTCTCTCGACAATTTCTCTTCTCATCATCAACATTATTCTCTACTAGACACACACCTTCCCCTTACAACAAGTTCACGTTGCAAAAGCTACAAATATGCGCGTTTCCGGTCTTCTTACCCTCCTCGGCCTTGCCAGCGGCGCAATCGCCGGTTGTGCCGGAGCATCCGGATGCTGCTGCGTCGAGTTCGACTCGTTCTACCACAGTGAACCGGTTCTGTGGGTCAAGCCTGGTACCAGCCAGGCAAAGATTGACGAATTCCTCGCCAAGAACGCATAAGTTACGGTATGTTTCCGGTTATTTCATCCATATTGAAGACGATTCCATACTCATTACGTATAGGATATGCCGTAATCGCAGAATCACGATGCCTTTACGCTTATGCATAATGTCAGAACGGAAAGACCCACGAAACATCACGGAACCACATTGTATAAGTTGATTAGCATCTTCAACTCGCTAGCACAGAATCATTATTATAGAAGATGGCAGATAAAATTTGTCCAAAACCACCGCCTCCACGTTGCCGCCGTAGTCTAAATAGTGAATGTGTCTATAATCATCGCATTGGTAAATCTACGATCATCAAGATGGTAAGCATCCTCTGGCTCAAAGAAGGAATCTTGACTAATATCAGAATCCGAAACTTGATTCTGATCATGGTCTTGACTCTCCAGGTTAGAGGTTTCCTTGACGCCAGCCTGTAAGAGTTCGTTGACAGGCTTACCTGAAGAACTGGATTTAGCCGTGGCAGCTAGAGAATCAATATCATCCACAGCACGACTGTTCTCCCGAACCTCGCTCTCGTCGCTCCCTTTGTCGTCTTCTACGCGGGGTAACGCGAAAAGTGCAAGATCTTCAAGGTGCTGCCCAACATGCTGCTGGTACTTTTTCACCGATCCGCACCAAAACTCGGGACAGAGGGGGCAATTCTCCCTGGGCTTGCCGGCATCTGCTCTGCTGCTGAGGCTTTCCAGGCTGGCCAGCTTGGTGACTGCAACCTCCTGCCCATGCGTTGAATGCAGATGCGCCTGCCACTCGTTCTTGGCGTGAAATGACCCAGGACAACCAAAGAGACAGTGCCAGGCCTTCCAATGCTCTGCCTTCATGTGTTGTATCCAGTGGGCGCGACGTGAGTATAGGTGATGCGGAACGGAGCAGTCATCTCGGAGGCAGATGTAAGGCTGCAGATCTCGAAAGACGTGACGCCTGGACTCGGTCAGATGCTTGCAATGACTGCTGGTAACGGGCAATACCTACTTCCAGTCACTACGATTGCGTACTAGGATAAACATGTGGCAAAACGGACATTTGATCGGTCCATCTTTATGCTCCTCTGGAAGCGGCGGAACGCGAAGCTGATATGATGAGGAAACGGAAGTTGCGTACGACGTCCCAGAAGACTCAGATATGCTATCGCTCATCAGTAGCTCTGTCGGACCACGAAACTCTTTCAAATGATCCGGCAACGACGAAGCCAGGGTCGTTGCACGCTCAACTGGATCAGCCAGGGTCAGTGCAGCAGCGTCCTGGTCCAATCCATCCGCTAGTCGCGCGGTGTGCTCCTCTCGATATTTGAGGTACTGCCGCCGACGAGATGTGGCCTCGGCTAGCCGCTCCTGAACGTGGCTCTCGGCGTTGGGAAACTTGGCCATGATATGCTGCGTGTCCCAGTGCTTGAAGTGCTGGACAATCTCAACGCTTGCCCGGGCCTTGAACTGGTCGTGTGGCGCCGGATTTCGGATTGTGACGGAGAGACGCAGCAAGCAGTTGATCTCATGCCCAATGGTCTTCATGGCAGCGTCCAGCTCATCCTCTTGCACTTCCTCGCCGTCTTGGAAATACTCTGCTAACTTGTCCAGCGTAGCATCTGGGGCTTCTCCCGAGATGGGAGGTATGTCGCCTTCAGTAGTCAATGAGATGGCTGGCCACTATTAGTACAAGAGATTGGTATCAGTTTTGGATGGAATCACCTTCGTTGAGAGATTCGCACAGGTCCTGCAGCAAGGAGAGAGTGTGGTTGCGGATAAAGGATGCGTCACGAAGCCGATTCTCAAGCGAGCGGCTGCCAGACGAGCGATGTGCGCCGAGGCTCCCAGCCCATAGTTTGAACTTGGCCGCGTGTGAGACGGCCAGAGAGCGTCTGGCACCATCATGATCGAGGCCAGCTACGAGCGATTTGAAGAGCGAGAGACCTCGCTGGACGAGCACGGCAAATGGCGACTCCATCAACGTCTACCCTGGCCCAGGCTGTGCGCTTGTCATGACGGCAAGAACAACACATCACAATCAACCATGCAAAGAAAAAGAAGTTATATCTTTGCTGGGAATCCCGCACACAGGCCAGCAACCCCGCTCATGCAGCCTCGTCGTTGCCCGGCACGTGTGCGGGGTTGCGGTTCGGGCCGCATCTCTGCATCGCCTGGGCTGGGCTGCTCCTCCATCATCGAGACGTTGCCACGTCCACCTCAGGCAGCATGTCGGGTTTCGAAGTGATTGGTGTGGTACTTGGTGTCCTCGGCGTTTTGCCCGCCGCGGTGGAAGCCGTCAAGGGCTACAAGAGTCTGCTTTCGTCAATGAAGCACGTGCAACGCGACCTGAGAACCCTCATCCAGGACCTCGAGACGGAGCAGGTTCGTCTGCGCACGACATGCGAAGTCCTCCTCGACGGGGTTGTGCCGTACTCCATCGTCGACACGTTGATTGAGAGCCCGTTTGGGGCAGAATGGAAGCCATACAGGGATCAGTTGCGGCTGCGGTTGTGGTCGTCGTCGGCCAAGTTTGAAGAGTATATATTGGAGATGCAAAAGGCAGCGCTTGAACTCAAGGAAAAGTTAAGCATTCAATCCAACGGCCAGGTGAGTCTCCATCACTTTTACGTGGTTTTGTGACGCTGAGCTTTTGCATGGTAGACAGCCATCAAAGACCGGACGTCAATCCTCAGAGAGCTGAAGCAAAGTGCCTCGTTCACGCTCAAGAAGAAGGACTACCAAGACATCATAGACAGGATCAAGACTAGCAACTCAGTCCTGCACGATCTTGCCAACCAAAGCTGCAAGATGGAGCCCAGCAGGCAGACAAGGTCGCAGGCTCGACTGATCAAGCTGATCCGCGCGCTGGCGGGGAGCTTGTTCCATGCTATCTGGCGTGCCACCATATGTGACTGCATCACGCCGCACCAAGTGTGCTTGGAACTGGTCCCGAGGAGAGCCATCATTGTACCTGGCGATGCCGAAGAGGATGTTGCGAAAGACTTTACCTTTGGTGTTGCATTCGGCTCACATGGCACTCCCACGGAGAATAACGCCTCTACACTGCAGAGACAGAAACCACGATGGAACACCTTGGATCTCCGAATAGCAAGCCTTGAGCCCAATGTATCCCACCCACCTGTCGCATGTGCACCAATAGCAACGGCCGCTCCAAAGCCATCGAAACGAGTAGGCTGGTCCGCGCAACCAACGCAGACCCTGGTTGACGTGTCTAGGACGCTACATGCCATGCCAAGAATGACTGTGCATGCACAAGACCCAATATCAAATCTATGTCGGGACATCTTGTGGCGGCAAAAGATGGCAGCCACAGACTGCTATGGATACCTTACCGACGCAACCCGAAATTTCGCACTGTATCCTCGATCACAGGCTGCCGACATTGTCGGGACCATGACGCTCCGCGAGCTGCTCGCCGAGCATCGACAGGGTTTCATGGGCTTCGACTATATACAGAAGCTCAAGGTTGCGCTTGCCATTGCGACATGCGTGCTGCATCTGTACAAGACGCCGTGGTTGGCCAGAGTAGTCACGCTGGATGACTTTGTCTTTCTACGGGCCGACGGGAGCCTGATGTCCGGGCCGCCGCCGTCTGCTGATGTGCCGTTCCTAGCAAAAAGCGTAGTGACTGGATCGAATGAGCAGAAGCACGGCCAGTGGCGACCTGCCAACCTGACGATTCTCTCCCTCGGTACGCTGCTCATACAGGTCATCCTCGGCACGACCATTGACGAGCTGGATATACCGGGAGACGCGGGGATGAGTATGAACAGCGTCATCACGCGGTACGAAGCCGGCAGTCGATTGCGTGATCGGGTGCTGGAAAGTGGCGGCGTGAGCTATGCAGGCGCCGTGAGGTGGTGCCTCGACAACGTGTTCAACATGGCCAACTTGGGAAATGAAGACTTTTGCCAGGATTTCTACACTCATGTTGTGGTACGACTGGAAGATGATTTTAGCTACCTGAACCAAGAAATATAAATAATCATTTTGCGAAATCAAGAAAATCCAAAGGTAGGGTAGTACCTCTTTGCTGTCTCACGGCAGTGGAGGCATGGCTTGTGCGATGTATCTGCCTGGTGGCTGCTGCTGCCCAGTGAGCCCCTCCCAACAGATAGTTTCTTTCATTCAAGCTGGCTGCCCAGCCCTTGCATTATACCCTGCCGTCTCAATTTCGCTTCAAACAGACATGGCAGATCTACATGCTCGGCTGGCCCGCCTGGGCCCTACCATGGAGCGGCTCATGTCCATCGGCTCATGTCCATCGGCGGAACGCCTGGCCTCGCACTCGGCGTCGTCAGCGCCGGCAGGCCGGTGTACTACGCCAACTACGGCTTTCGCGACGTGGACAAGCAACTCCCGGTCACACAGGATACCATGTTTCCCGCCTGCTCCCTCGCCAAAGCCGTCACCGCTGCGGCCATCGGCCTCCTCGTCGACAGCAACAAAATCACATGGGACAGCCCAGTCCACCAGATCCTACCCGCGTTCCAATCTGTTAGCCCGACGCTGCAGGAGAACACCACCCTCATTGACTTCCTCTCGCACCGCACCGGCCTGGGCTGGGCCGATAACCTCATCCTCGGCACCGACGGCAACGTTCTTCTGCCGGGCACTGACTTGCTCAAGTTTGTCAACCAAGTACCCCTCCAGTGCCCGTTTCGCGCCCAGTTCGGCTACAACAACTTGCATTATGAGCTTGCGGGGCGCGTTATAGAGCATCTCAGCGGCCAGTCTTACGCAGACTTTGTCCAGGATCGCCTCTTCAGACCTCTTGGCATGGATCGCACGTTGATGAGCACGCCAGCGGAGGTGCTTGGCCCTGTAACTGTCAACTACAACGCTCTGGACGACGCAACTCCGTTTCTGGTCAAGTTTCTCGGTATGGGAGACGCCGGATATGGAGCTCCCAGTGGTGGTCTGCGGTCGACCGTCGGAGATCTCGCCAAGCTGTACGGCGCTTTTCTTCAAGGAATCGACAGTCAATTTGAAGACAATAGTTCCGCATCTGAAGGCTCTATTCTCAAGCAACTCGCGCAAATCACGTCGGCCAAGGTGCCGATTGACCAGCCATCGAAGCTCGAGTCTGCCTACGAGCTTGGGTGGGCAAGGGTGCAACTTCCTGGCCGCATGGGTCAGCTTGGGCTGAACCCCGGCCTTTCGGCCGATGGCATGCCCCTCGTGGGCAAAGACTCTTCCACGCTTGTCCTATATCATCAGGGCAGCCTTCCCGGAGCCCTCGCCCTGGCGGCGCTGCTTCCCGAACACAACAGCGCCGTCGTCGTACTCACCAACTCGCTGGCTCTGCATGACGTGGCGGATTGGGTAGGGCAGCTTGTGATTGAAGAGCTTCTGGACGTGGCTCCCGGCCTCAGAAATGACTTTGTCAACCTAGCTGAGAAGGCGGTCGCCAGAAATGTCGAATGGTATTCCGCGGTTGTCCAAGACCTGAAGAAGGGTCAAAAGTCAGGCACGTCGCCCAAGCCGTTGGAGCAGTACGTAGGCACATACTGGGATCAGCAGCGTTTTTTCAAGATGTTTGTTGTGCACGAAAGCGGCACGCTCTACTGGCTCATCCAAGGGCTTGAGAGTGAAAAGTTTCCGCTCGAGCACTATCACGACAACGTCTTCACCTGGCTTCGCCCACGCAATGAGCTCGCCAAACGAGGACGGTGGGTTGGATGGGACCAGAAAGCTGCGTTTTAGAAAGTGGGATTTGGAGTCGGTGATGATGAGAGCATAAGTAGCTTGACCTGGGCGCATGACAGTGGTGTTCCAGCTGTGACATACACAAAGGTATAAAGGAACTTCAGGAAAGTTTTCAAGCTATCCTAACATGTCTCAATGCTAGAGCTAGTAAGTTTTGCTTTGCTTGGTTTACTTTTGCTTATATCACGGCAGTATCGTCTACCGCATGCTGACGTTAGGCCCAAGGTAGGGCTCGATAGGAGACATACACATTGCGTCAATTAGAAGAGTCAACTAGAATAGCTAGTAACTTTGGGTTACTTGGGCTCGGCTCTAGTTACACTAGCGGTGATATATAATGCTAGCTAGGAAGAAAATCTAGAGCAGAACAGTTTCCACGTTTCACCCGTGACACTACCCAACCGAGTCGCTATACTTTGTCGTCGGGGTGCTCGGCTAGTACGTGAGGAGCGAGCGGCCTTTGGTCTAAGTTAGAGGTTACTAATTCGGTGGCCTCGTGTGTAGATAAGGCTGAGTGCGGTCCAGTGTTATCATGTGTAGCCGCGACTGAAGAAGATTTAGTGTACTGAAGAGTAGCCGCGACTGAAGTAGGTCGCTCGGCCGTTGTTTCATCGCCCTGCAGCGCCGCAATGACCTCCTTTGCGCCGCGAATGCCCGATCGCACCGCGCCCTCCATGTAACCCTTCCACACGTACGACGTCTCGGTACCGATAAAGTGGACATGTCCGTAGCGGTCCCGAATCGACCGGCCCGCCGCGCTCGTCATCAGCCCGGGCATCATGACCGGGTTCGGGTTCCCCCGCGCCCAGGGGTCCTTGGTCCACTCCTTTTCGATGACGTTGATTGGCGCCGGAATACGCTCGACCGCTGTGCCAAACGCAGCGTGAAACTGGTCCAGCACAGCCTTGCGTCGGCCTTGTGCGTCCAGCTTCGACCACTGCCGGCCCGTCTCGCCGGTGTGGAAGCACGTGAGGCTAAACTGGCCGGCTTCGGACACGCAGGTGTCGCGCGTAAAGGAAATGGGCCCATGGTTGGACGAGAAGACGCCCGAGAGGTTTGCGTGGCGCCACCACGGCTCCGCATACACCAGCACCGTCTTGGAGTAGTAGCCGAGCTTGGTGGACTGGCTGAGGGTGCGTTTGGGCTCGGGCAAGGGGGGGTGAAAGTTGATCTGGGGAATGAGGCTGGTCGGAACGGAGAGCAAGACCTTTTTGGAGCGGTAGACCTTGTCGTCTTGGGTTCGGACGATGCAGTGGTCGGCGGCTTGCGTGATGCTCTTGACCGCGGAGGACAGCTTCACTGTATTGGGCTTGAGTTTGCTCGCAAGCTTCTTGGAAAAGCTTTGGTTGCCTTGGCGGTTCCGCAGGTATTGGCCTCCGTGCTTGGTATCGGAACTGATGTTGGTGAGGCCCGTTCCGCTTTTGAGGAAGTCGACCAAGTACAAGGCGCTGACCTCGTCGGGCTCCACGCCAAGCAGAGCCCGGACAAGGGTGTGCGTCAAGGATGTCGCAACTTTCGTCGGAAACTCGCTCTGCACGAATTCCGAAGCAGTCATGGAGTCGATTTTCACGGCGTCCGGCCCGCGGTGTGGGTTTTTGAGATTAGAGCGATCAACGTACTGTTGCAGGCCCTGCGTAAAGTTCAATAGCTCGACCACTTGCTCCGAGGTTAACTAGCAACATGTCAGTCCTCATGGATATCAACACGAGCGGACGGGCGATGACTTGCGTTGGCGGGCATGCCATACGGTATTAGGGACATTTGCCCTTGATCGTCTTGGGCGATAGACAGCCCCTCGCTACGCTGAACGACGAGGTCAAAGCCAAACTCTTTGGCCAGGGCGTACATCTCGGACTGGTTGCTGTCGTTGATCCACGCGGCGCCCAAGTCCACCACGGCGGTGCCGTCTGGAGAAGCCTGGACCGAGAGAGTCTTGCCGCCTACGCGATCCATGGCCTCGAGGACGACATAGGAGAGCCCGGCGTCATGGATCTCGGTGGCGGCGCGGAGACCGCTGAGACCCGCTCCAACGACAATGACGTTGACAAACGGGGCCGGCGAGACCATCTTGTCGAAGAACTTCCCTTTTCAAAAAAAGGGGGGTATTATAAGACTTGGTTCGTGTGGTTGCAGTTATTGAACTGCTGTTCCTGAAAGAGAAAAGTAATCGGCAGTAGCGTCTTTTATAGTTGTTGCCATTCTTCTTCCAATACGACGATTTTGATTTTCACACTGCGGCTTGCATCTTTCTGCAACACCAAAGTTAAAAAGTGACTTGTAAGACAAAAGGGGCAAAGCACATTGGCGGCTAGATGCATGCAACCAGTCCTGTCGTCGAGCTATGTAGTATTTGATATTCGTCATCTTCTGCAGCAACAAGGCAGGATAGCTACAAGAGCAGGCTACCCCGCCTGGGGGCTGAACTCTATCAGGTTCATGGGCATGGATACCGGCTCTGAGATTATTATGAGGGCGGGCCGATAATAACGGCAACTATAAGGCTGACAGGCTTTGTATGGTAGACTTTGCCGTTATTTAGCCGTATCTACCAGGGTGAACCCGGACTCATGCGTCTATACGAGGCAAAGTTATGCGTGCACTGCCCAACGCCAAGCCCGACTGATGATACCAGAACAGCGCAGATCTCCGCAAACTCCCCAGTTCACATCCGCCTTGGGCAATCGTCATGTACAGCCGCGATAGATGGGTCAGGTAAATTTCAGTACTCCGGCAATTATGCGAAATGGGCGGGGTGTAGACTGCAAGCACCATTCTCCACGATTACTATATCCTTGCAGACCCTTGCTCCCTCGGGCCCGAGGAAACTTGTCAACCACACAGCCTCAATTCCAAGCGCATCAGCCTGACCGCCAAGTCATTCAGCCATATTGTGCGGCCAAGCCAGTCAAATTCCGAACTTGAGCCGGTCGACAGCATAGCCGCGTGCAGAGGTTTGCTTACTTGCCGTTGGTCTGTGGTTAGATGTGTGACTACATCGCACTATAGGGCCGGAGTCGTAGAGTATAGCCTCTATGCCTATCGAGGACCAACTCATAATACCTTTGGCCTTGGCCGACCGCTCAAAGACGTAGGCGCTGTACGAAGCAGGTGCCTTGGCCATCCGACTTGGAGAGAAAGTCAGCTCATTATAGGATGAGGGCACGATAACACAGTCTTTCCAAAGATGGCGTCTAGTTGGACATGTGCACAGCCAGAGACCTGAAAATGTGTATATAAAGCTCTCCGTTCACCACTTCTTGGACTCACCAGAATCAACCATTCAATCCATTCAAACACCGACTTTGACCACAAAATCACTTTTGCGTTGGCCAAAAATGAAGCTATTCGCCACTCTTCCTCTTGTGTTGGCGGCTCTCGCAACCAGGGCTTACGCTCGCCCCGCGACAACGAGCTCAGCAGCTCCCTCGACTTCCATCCAGTCCGAGGACAAGATCCTCCAGCTCTACATGGACAAGCTCTCGAATGTTACCCTGGATGAAAAGTCACCCCCCAAATTCAACTCTTCTGAAGGGTGGCAGCCGGTTTGCGCCCCCGTCATGTTCGGTTCTGGCGGAGAGTCTGTTCGATTCTGGCACGAGGCCAAACTCTATCCCAACAACACCGAAACCAAAAAAGCCGTTGCCATCATCCACGTCGACCACGGCGAGCTCAACCCCGGGTCCAAGAACATTACGTTTAGCGTGAAAAAGTCCACTACCCTGTCCAAGACAGTGACCGACGGCTGGACGGTGGGTGCTTCCGTCTCCAAAACGTTTTTCGGCTTTGGCGTCCAAGTGTCCGGATCGTATAAGCACGATGTGGCCGAGAAAGAGGAGGAACAACTGTCGACGGAGAGAACCATGGAGTGCCTCCCTCAGCATGAATGCACCATTGAAACATGGTCATTCCAGCTGGAGCTTACGGCCACTTCGGTCTTGAACCCGTATTATCAGCTTTGGAGTGTTGGCGGGGGATATAGTGACAAAACCCCAACATGTCAGATGCGGATTGCCCAGGCAAGCTGCGAGCAATTCACTCAGAGGCTTCACGAGTGGTGTGATTATTCAAAGGAAAACCATCCTGTCGCGGCTTGGAACTACTGGCATCCGGGAAAGTGGCCGCCGGCAGCGCTTGAACGCAAGGAAAAGGTCAAGGTGTCAATGCCCATCTATGAAGAAAACGGCAACCAGTTGTTGAAGAGGGTTGTTCGGAGGCAGAAACCGCTGGTTAACAAGGCAAGAGAGGTATCGACGGACATGAAGACGGAAACTCTAGAGTCGATTGCAGCGGCTATCGAGCAAGGAGTCAAGTTTGAGTTTCTCGACTAAGTGGCCAATGTCACACATCGAAACGGGTCAACAATTCAAGTGTAGTACTAGTTTGATTTAGAACTACAGAACTAATTCTATACTAAGAGTGAGGAGGTTTGTGCGGAACCCGCAAACCTACTTGTTCTTCCTGCCCGTTTAGAAGCTACGCTTTCTCTTTCTCCCATGTGCTTGTGTTACATCTTGAAACTAGAAAGTAGTATAGGAGTAATACAATACGCACTTCATCTACGTGAGACCCTCACACAGAAGTGGAAAAGATCCAGAAGTAGAAGTGCGCCAGGAGTTGGAGATAGGTCCACCGGGGTGCAACCCGGGCAAGACGTCCTCTGCAACAAACCCGTCGGCATATGACGAACGCAGGATTCGACTTTCATTGAGCTGTACCTTTCTTGTGGTTAGTTTCCCTGCCTTTGAGAGGCGGCAACAGACACAGGCAGCCATCGACTCCCAGCCGACTCCTCAGGCACCATGGGACTTGTATGCATGCTCTCGTCTTACTGCACCAGCTGCAATCGCTTCACTATTGGGAACACCGTTTCTGAGCCCTCTAGTTATTCGATCCTGCGCTTCCACGCGCGCACCTCGGCGACAAACACGTCTGGCACCTCCCACGCCGCAAAGTGGCCGCCGCGGGGCGTCTCGTTCCAGTACACAATGTTCCTGTAGTACCGCTCGCACCACTCCCGCGGCGCGTAGCTGTTGTCGCCGCCGAACCAGCTCACGCCGACCGGCACATCCATCGGCCACGCCGTGTACTGGAAGTGGTTGTTCTCCCAGTAGTAGCGCGCCGACGACGTGCCCGCGTTGGACAGCCAGTAGAGCATAATGGTGTCGAGCATCTCGTCCGTGTCGAGCACCACCGCCGCGTGGTCCGACCAGTCGTGGAACTTTTCGTAGATCCAGGCCGCTTGAGCGACCGGCGAGTCGGCCAGCCCGTAGCCAAGCGTCTGCGGGCGCGTCGACTGCTGCAGAGAGTACCCGCGAAAGCTGGCATCCCGGCGCTCGTCTAGCTGCATGGCCCGCTGCTCGGCTTTTCCATCGTGGATGGGAATTTGTCTTTCCTTCTGCACAGAGATGGTTAGCACACCCCCTTGGATGACAGAGAGAGAGAGCAGAAAGCTTGCCTTTGCGTCAAAGTAGAGGGAGTTGAAATGAACGCTCCGCAGTCCCTTGGACGCTTGGTGGCCCAGGCTCGCGACGACGTAGGCGCCCCAGTCGCCGCCTTGCGCGACCCATCCGCTGTCCGCGTAGCCCAGGCGCCGCATCAGCTCGGCCCACGCGGCCGCCGTGCGGCGGTAGTCCCATCCGCTGTCCGCCGGCGTCCCGGAGAAGGCGTAGCCCGGGAGCGCCGGGATGACGAGGTGAAAGGCATCTTCCTGGCGGCCGCCGTGGGACGCGGGGTCGACGAGCGGCTCTATGACATGTCGAAACTCGAGGATGGAGCCGGGCCAGCCATGCGTGAGCAGGAGGGGGAGAGCGTCTTGGCGTTTGGACCGAATGTGCAAAAAGTAGAATTCCACCCCGTCAATGGTGGTTGTGAATTGAGGGTACGAGTTGAGCAGCGCCTCGCAGCGTCGCCAGTCGTACACGGTCTTCCAGTACGCGCACAGCGCTTGAATAGCCGCGAGCGGGACGCCCTGGGACCAGTCCGCGACAGTCTCCTTGTCCGGCCAGCGGGTTAGGGCGAGACGGGCTTGCAAGTCGTCGAGAGCGGACTGGGCAATGGAGAGCTTGAAAGGGCGGATAGAAGTAGACATTGGCGCGGCTCGAAAATATGCATATACATGTAGAAACTGGTCAGAGAAAGTGGAAACCAACACAGATTTCGGATTCAAAAGGTGACGATGGTTCTTTTGATGCACGGAATTACCAACTTCCAGAACCGGGACCAAGATGCAGTCGCAAGTGCGGGGAGAGAGCTCCATCCAAAGACGGCTTCTCACGGCCGTGGTGACAAATCACCAGATCCTACGGAGGGCTACCAAGTGTTAAGCGACAATTCACCGATCTTTCACGCCGCCAACAGAAGAAGTAGAATCAAATATATACTCTCTATTCTGCCCCTCTGTAGAACAATACTCGTAATGCCTCTTCTTCCACCACATAAGGACGTGTTATGGAGTCGGCTTATCCTATTTGACCACTTCATCAGTCCCATTGTTGATCTGACAAATTCGATAAGGTGTACGTACTATAATCTATTATACAGTAGTGCACATTTAAATTGCTTTGGGTTCAATTCTCACCTGTTGGTGATCATTTCTTTTTGGTTTTCCCCTGTTTCCCTCTGCCCGACAACGGAACAGTTTTATTTTTCCTCTCTAATAAAGCCAAGAAAGGCTCTTTTGGTCTCTTTTTTCTTTGTCTTTTTCTTTTTACCCAATTGACTATCCCGGGAGACTTGGTGGACGAAGTAGATTGCAGTTATTTCAAGGAGTATGCCTGTCTATGCCCAATGTCACAACACCATTGTCCTCCATCTGGACACCGACTGTTTCCGTCCAGCAGGCCACATGAAGAGCTCATGTCTCTCCTGGCTTCCAAAAGATAGCAGTGGTACCAGGCGTGTCCTGCTCTACGTTGTACTCAGTCCTGCACTCCACCTTGGCCCAATGACCTTTGTCTGGCAGCCGCATGCGGAGCTCGCAGACTCTGTGTGCTCTGCATATAAAAACGTCCGTTATGCATTCGCATCCCTGTGGCAGCGGCGCCGCCTGCGCACCGCCCTCCTCAATCGCCTGCTGCCTTTCCGCGACGGACACGAAAAAGTTGCTGTCAATGATGCCATCGGCAAACGGGATCGTTCGTAGCAGGGCGAGCGCCCGGCTCCGTATGGTCGAGACCCGACACAGATGGGCGACGGCAACCAGCGGCATACCAAGCAGCGAGCGGAACTGCATGGATCCCAGAAGATATGCTACATTCAACCGGGAGTTCCCAATGGACAACTTTCTTTGCGGCGTCAGAATAAATGCAACATTGTCCACCATCCCTTGAAAGTTGCCGTTGAACTTGTCCCAGGCAGCCTGACCACGGGCCGGCTCCACCATGACCATGGCTTCCAGCGTGAGGTCCAGAAGCTGCAGGACCAGCCTGCGCACGTATTCCATGCAGAGGCCTGAGGAGGTGTCCTCGATGGGCGCCATCCTGCGTCGGAGCTCGCGGTACTTGGCCTGCCAGATCTGAAACGGCTCGCGAAGGGATCGGACCTCGGGCACCATGAATCGCAGTCTAGTCTCACCGGACTCCAGCTCGGCCCGGAAAAGGCATTTCCACCCAACATCAATGCGCAAAAGCTCCGAGTATGCGGCCAAAGAGCCCGCAAAAGGCACATCTAGCTGGAGGTCGGGCGCCGGCAGCGGGTTCAAGGAGGACTTGGTTAGCTGGAACGGCCCCATTAACGTGATTATTTCAAGGCGTTGGAATCGAAGTTTGATGGAGCTGATAGTTGCTACGCAGCTATGCCGCCATTTCGAGTCCGTCGCACGGTAGTTGAGACATTGATGGTGCCAAATATTGGACAGATGGAAGCCACCCCGGATATGGGTGAGCGCCTCGTGAAAATTGCCACTCAGGAGAGAGTAGTGAATGAGGATAAGGCATGCCAGAAGCAGCATTTCCCAGTCTGCAGCGGTGGCCGTCGCTGGCTGTATTCGTCTCAGAAACTGCAGGGACATGTTGCAATGCCGCAGTGCTGACGCGCAATGATGCCTTTCTGTGCCCTTGGCCTGTAGATCGTGGTTGTTTGCTTTGATGAGCATCATGTGTTTGAGGGTACCAGTGGCCGCCAGGGCATGCCAAACTGCAGGATGCACCTGGCCAGCGAGTGGAACAGTAACGGACCAAAAGTCCGCATCAAATACATCCAAGAGGCCGGGAACGACTTGTTCTCGAAATATGTGAAGCATGTGCCTTTCATTCATCTGCGGAATCTCTGCGAAAGGGGTCGACACATGGAGAGGCTGCATCAACAAGGGTGTAGTAATCGACTGTGCATTCGTCGTACGCAACGGCACTGCATAAGGACCGTAGCCAGTTCCGAGGCACTGCAATCCAGATAATCGGCATCTACTGCAGACTGGCTTGATCTCGTCACATTTAATGCGGCGTTGACTATGCAGAGCTGTCAGCGGCAAGACCATTGCAGGCGTCATCTCAAGGGGGGGTATGGACGAGCATACCGACAGGTCACGCAGCCTGTGCGAGCTCTGGGGGCCCATCTCTTCTTTCGTAGGACCAGCGGTTTAACCTGTCCCACTGTGGGTCTCATCTCGTCTTGTGCTCAGAGACTGTCCTATAGCGAGATGCATCTCCTCAAAACGCAGCAAGGCTGAGGGGGATTGCGAGAGACGAGACATGGGATGGCGGGGTCCTGCGTTGCGATGACTAATGTAACACAGCCATTCCTCATGTAATCGCTGGAGCTGGCTCGCTGTTGCTTGTGGAATGTTGTGCAAGGGTCAGCTCCTGTGAGCTGCACCACTGTTGCTCAACTTGGGGTAAAATGTCTGGACAATGGCCACAGGCGGCGAACATGGGGGACTCGCCAATGTCTCATTCTGGAGGACATGGCCTTAAAATGATTAAAAAGGTCACATTCTCATCATGTTTTCCCTGCTGGAAGAAAGAAAAAACTGCACACCTGCACAAGATACCCATATCCAGGTATACCTTGGTCAGTTCCTGCAGATACTTCCCCCTCTCTTGGATCTTGTCGTCTAAAAACTCTGATGCCCGTCTGCCCCAGTAAAAGTAAAACACCTCGTCAAATACGGACTCATCCGGGTGCGCGTCGTTAAACAGCGGCTGAATGTGCCAGTTGAGCAGATTGTACATGGCCTTGGGTTCCGTCGCCGCCCGAAAGAACCAGAAGCCGCCGCTGTCCCACACTCTCCGCTGCGTCGCAGCCTGTCTACTAGAGCCGTTCCGTCGCACCTCTTCCTCCTCATACATCTTTAGATATTCCTTAACAGCCTCGTCAAACTCTTGCCGGTCTTTCTGGTCGTAGATTCCGTCGACAGGCTTGGACGTGAGCCAATACGGAGGGCTTTGCATCTCCGCAGGCAGCGTATGCGTCCATTCGAGGTCAATGATTGACGTGACGTTCCACTCTTCGTCGACGAAAATGTTACCCTGGATGATATCAGTAAGCGTCATGTAAAACGGTCCCTGCCGCGCGTCTGGGCGGACAAAGCGGTGCATGACGGCGCGCATCCCCGCGCAGGCCGCCAGCTGACGCCGCCCGTCCTCCACGTCAAAGACGGCGTTTGGCTGGCCGCGCAGCTTGGCATCCGGCAGCCGCACCAAAATTGCTGCATTAAAGCTACCAGATGTCCATAGGCTAGATGGAATGATTCGACACGTCGGTACTCGGAGTAGCTTGCAGATCATCTGCTCCCGGTCACTCTTTTGGCCGTCGATGGCATCGCAAAGCTGCCGTGCGAGGTTCGGGTAGCGAATTGACACTAATTCATTGTCTTCACTGTCGATGGCTTCTTCTAGGGATTTTGGCGTCCTGTTGGTCGCACCAAGGAACATTTCCTTCGTCGGCATAGAGCCAGTCATCATCAGCTGGCTGCAGAAGGAGCAGCTGCCTTACCAATCCGCAATAAGCGAGCCAAGTGGATGAAGATCTATAATAAAGTTACTAAAGGTAGTCTAATTAGGAAACTCGACTAATAAATTTAAACTATATTAGTTAGAAATAAGAGAGACATCTTATGTATAATCTCTAATAGCTAAGTACTCTTTTTATTAACCCTTATAATAATGCCATTGCACAAATCTATGCCAGAGCTTCCAAGAGCACCGGTGCTCGTTAGCTAATAACTAGGTGGTAACCGATATTCTTTCCCAGCCTAATTTGTATCTGGTAATCTTAACCCGAACCCTTAAGCTTAATAACAATTATGCATTAACCCTTAAGAATACATGTATTACTAGGATGTCTGTAAACCCCCCCTAAAGACAAAGTCAACGTCCTGACTGCTACCCATTATAAACAGATATCCCGCCGCCAGCTGACACCCTATCGCTCGAGTCAAGCATCCGCACAGAAGCTGGAAAAAAAAAACGAGGCGCTTGTAGTTACAAAGGGACTTGCAGTAGTGGGGAAGCATTGACCAACCAGAAGCCTCAGCCGGGTAACAACCATCTCAACGGCTTGGTCTTGGCTAACAGATTGATTACCAGCCAGAGCAGATCCTCGCGACGCAGGTCAAGACAGACTAAACTTTCGCCTACTCATACTCGTCCTAACTTTGGTCCAATCACGAATTAAAACAAGTCGAATAGAAATCATGTTATGTTCTCACACTCTCGACTCTAATCTACCAAAACAACTGGCCCTTTCAGAAGCGACTTCCTTCCTAGTTAGAGCCTAGTTAGTTGGGGAGGGCCTCGGTAAAGCTGGCCGTGTTGCCGTCGCTGGACAGCGTGGCAGAGCAAACGGCGTACGTCTGGTCTAGGTACGCCAGGTCGGATCCGGCAGCGTTGTAAGAGTTTCCGTCCCAATCCGTGTAGGACAGCGACGTGAAGTCCATGTTGGGGAACGTGGGGAGGTTGTTGGTCGGGGCCTCGTTAATCCACTCAACGTGCTCAAAGCAGAGAGGGTAATTGCCGACGGCTTCGAGGTCCCAAGACTTCGAAGTTCCTGTGGTCAGGTTTTCGAGGGTGCTAGCGATGAAGTGTCAGTGAGAGCCCTTCCAGGACGGGGAGGGGGGGGGGGGGGTCGCTTACACAGTCCCGCTAGTAGAGCTGTTGGCCACCACGGTCGCGCGGACCGAGTCTCCAGGGCTGACTTTATTTCCCATTGTGTTAGTTGACCTTGCCGTTACTCTCGTCTTCATTTAACCTCGAACACATACCAGGCGGGTCGTAGTAGTGCTGCGAGGGCTTGTTGTCCGGGGTGTAGTACTCCATCCAGGTAGAGTAGGACCAGGCGTTGTCAATCCACTGCGGTGAAGACGGTAAGTACTTTTCCTGCACGCCCAAACAACCGGTACAAGGTTCAAGGCGAATATGGACGAGATAAAACGTACCCTCTGCGCGGTGCCGATCTGCAGCAGAGCATCGGGGCAGCTCCCGCCGTACCCGTCGATGCCAACCCATTGATAGAGCTCAATGTCGTCGCCATTGCTCGAGCTGGGCTTGGACACCTCTGGGACGATCCATTCGGCCGAAACCGTCTGTGCGGAGGCGGCGAGAACTGGGCCGCACCAGACTTGATTCTTCACCTGGGTGCGCGCTTCCAAGGCACTGCGGGCCGGCGGGCTGGGGAGCGCCTGGGCGAGCGAGGAAAAGGCCACGAGGCCGGAGACGAGCTTGGTGAACATGGCGAGTAAGCGAGCTGCTTTCTGGTAGACAGTTGAGGACAAAGGCGAGTGAGGTGAGGACTGTGCGTTGATAATGCTCTTTGATACTCGTCGGAGGAGGGGGAAGCTTCCGGGCTTTATATCATGGAAGTCTACGACTAGCTAACGGAGTCTACGGGTTGAAGATTGCAGGAGAAATAGGCTCTGATGGTCCAGTCTTTCGAGTTTGAACATCGGCCAACCCGGAGACTACAGTATTGACTGACAGCAAGACCGGCCGAGTCAAGTCAACTTGCCGTGCGGCCGTGGAACAAATCAGTGTGGTGCGTCTTCCGTGTACCTGCCATGTTTGGCTAAGCCTGGCGATCTTTACGTAAAGGATGCTAGGGTTCTCCAACGACGGTTCTCCGGCACGGTTGTTTCATGAATCGACTTTTGGTTCCTGACAAGTGAGATTTGGCGCGGCGAGGAGCCGCACAACCTTGCCCCAACTCTCCCCTAATTTCCAATTACGACAGAGTCAGCCTCCTGCGGCGATCGGTGGCTGATTTCGGGGCCAATTGTGCTGTAATGGAAAATGCCTATTGACTACAAGGGTTGGTCCGAACAAGGATCGTTTTGGGGGGGTGACTGTGCATGCTGTTATCAATTGGTGACCAACAAGATTTGCCGGCCTCAAGTTCCTCGGTTGGCGTGCGTGGCGCGTGGCGGGGTCCAGAACGCAGGCGATTCATTGGGCAGCTAAAGGTAGTTATCGTTGACTAGTCGAGGTACGGTATCAATAATACATAAGGATGTACTGTGTTCATGTACTGAGTTGGTGTGGTCGCGGGGAAAGCTAAAAACTCTGAGGGGGGGGAGACGTTGCTTCTTTGGGCGCGGATTTAGCCTCCCACTTCCCATTTCACCCGGCTAGTTCTTCCGCTCGGGCTCTTGAATCGTGCGAGTAGAAAAGCCTCAGGCCTCAAACTAGTCATGATCAAAGAATGAATGGGCCATTGCCCAGTACGACTCGTCAGTGTCGCCACTGAACCTAGCCATCAGCCAGCAATGGTTTCCCCTTAACCAGTTCTCGGAGTCGTCGGAGGATAGACTGCACTCTCATTTCTGGGCCTGTATTAACAGCGTCAATCTTGTCTGACGACGGGCTAGGCTGTTTTTGGCAGGCAGTAACAACCTCACCCTTGAGTCTACAGCAACCTCCTATGACAATGACATTGAAGTGGCTACAGACTTTGAAAACAATTAATAATTAGTCTGCATTTTAGACCGCCGGGATATGGCTGCATGGAAATTGTGACAGATAGCGACGGGGCTACCCGTATGCTAGTTACGTACAGGTACACTGTTACTCTGCTGGCAGAAAGGACTAAAGTAAAACAGTCCCTCACAAAACGAGGTGGCCAATTCAGCTGGAATAACTCCAGCATCTAACTTAGTGTACCTTCCGTATTTGTCGCGATCGTTTCGGCGGTGGCTGAGCGACGGCTGAGGGCCCGCATCGCTTTGTCCACGAATATCCGCGAGGCTGAATTTAGTTGGTACGCCGACACATTTACAGAATGCTGTCAGAACCTCAGACGAGTCAACGATAATAGAGACTAGAACAAGAGCAAGTCTACTAGACTACTCGGCTTGAAGAGTCGTTACGGGTTCCCACGTTATGAGACAGAGTGTTAAGAATGCGGGCACTAGGGAGATGCGCTGCTGCTCTATTTGCTCCGTCCACACACTAGCAACTCGGTTGGTATGATGGTCCTCTCGGCGATGGCCCCTATTCCGATGGTGTATCCTTATGATTAGATCCGTTGGCGTCCTTGGCAAGGCCAGGACTGGAGCCGGAGCCGAACCGGCCATACAGGCAAAGCAATATACCCAAGACGATGATCCAGCGTACTAAGAAGAGCGGAGCTGCACGCCTGTCTTGTCTCCGCCCCCGCAGAGCAGATAGGAAATAGACCGTTCGTCTAACCGCTCGTCTAAAGCTCCCATATTGACTTGAGACGCACATGCTAGCTCCGATGCGCCACGCCTTGAGACGCTTCGCACCTGCCCAACGTGCTCTAGCCAAGGCACTTTAGTATTTTAGCCTTTCGAGAAGTTGGGGTTTTGTGGAGAGTCTTTTCATCTCTATCTGCTCCCTCCCACCTGGCGCGGTATTTCTAACATGATTGCTGACATGATAGCCCGGAGCACGTCTCCGACAACTTGTTTTATTTCCCCAGGAAGGTTTATCCGACGCGGGGTGGGTGTCCGGTGCTGAGCTGAGAGACATGTAGCCCAGGCGATCATGAGAGTTGGAGCTTATCGTGTTCGGGGTTGGAGAAAAGGTGTCGCACCCTCAACAGGGCACTTCGGCTACTGCTGTCGGTAACGCGACCATACACAATTAAATGTTTCAATGTCACACAGATTACTCTGGTTGGCGTTCCGGAAGATTTGAAGTTGCCAAGTTCGGCCGCATTACCGCCGCTTGCTCACGCAACCCGGGGTCGCCTGCGCATTCTTGGTCGATGAAACTGGACACATCTGGAGCTTAGCTCTAGATGATGCCTGTCGCCAACTCGTGCGTCATCGTTCACCGTCGGTGCTGCCCCGGTCTACCGCAAATGGAGAGCTGGCTGTTGCTACGGCCGGCGGAATGCTCCATCGCACTCATGAAGCCATCGTGGGCTGGCGGCGCCTCCTTTTTCGCGGTGCCGCTAGAAGGAGGTTGAGGTTTGTAACAACTCAACCGGCCAATCACTCCGAGTCGAAGCTCCTCGCTAATTTGAGGAATTTTGCCACCGGATGATGCTCAAAGAAAGGCCTGCGAGGCTTTTTACAGAAGCATCGCCTCCGGGAAAGACGGCAAGGATGGAGTTGGCCGATGGCAGTTGCATCACACTTCACGGCCGCTAAGGGCACAACGCTGCACAATCATCGGGAAGCCGTTTACCCCATACTCAAGGCTTTAAAGCGGTTCCTACCGGCGCTATGTGTAATGGAATTATAGCTGTAGCCAATGGCTTCTCCCGTGATGTCATGGACAAGGTTACAGTGACGGAGAGCAACGCCCGACGCGTACGGCCATTTCTACAATAGAACAAGACGCAGATGATAACGTTTCAGCTGCCGAAAGAGAAAACGGATGTTCGTTCAAGACGGTTTACTAGGCGGCGGTCTTGAGAGGAACTCTTAGCAAAGAGGAGTGTCGCTTTTTTGCATCAAAAATGGAAAAAAAAAAAAAACAAGACTTGGCCATTTCCTGGTGCGCAGGTACCCCAGGCAGCGTAATTTGGTGGCGGTGTGACACGACGGTGACGGACATGGTACCTAGGGCGGTTTTGGCAGCGGATGAAGAATTATTTCTCATGAAAGGGATGAGCGTGATTGGCTGGTTTGAGGAGAAAAAGAGCAGGCGGCAGATAAGAGCGAGAGAAGCAGGCAGGCAGGCAGGCAGGCCACATCTTGCCCACCATAGTTGTGCGTACGAACGGCAAAGGACAGTCGTGATTGTGTACGGTGGCACCCTTCGTCTATCCCTGGAGGCAGTGCCAATGACTAGAAACATTCTCCTCCAGGTCTCCATAGTAGCACCTGGGGTAGTGTGATTGCCAACTTATCCTTTTTAGTCCAAGGATGAGCACTTGATTGTCGATTATCAGATTGCCGACGTTTTTTGTCTTGCAACATCGCGCTCTAATCGTTTGGTTATAAGCCTCTTTCGCTTTCAATACCTGATTTTGGTCAAAAGAAGATGGATTTTGTCGATGCGTCTTTCTTCGCCGTCGGTGCAGACCGGCAACTTCTTGCGCCATTGCAAGTGTGAGAGCTTTCTCCATGGATTTCCATACAATCTCAGACTTGGCTGACGATGGGTTCATACTCGCCGTGCTGAATCACATTGTTTCGAAGTTGGCAGTAAACAAAGCTGAGCCAACCAACATGATTTTGCAAGTGGCTTGCCTCGTGTTGGCCTCCCAAGGTCTACACTTCCTGGCTTGCTGATGGAGCCTTGGCCCTGCGCCCGGGGTCAACTTGCCCCTTCCGGCAGTTATTATAGATGCGTAATGGTGATCCAAAATAGCCATTCTTACGATTTGTGAAATTCCCCCCTCTTATCCTCCTCCCTCCCCCGCACCACCGCCATCTCTCGTCTCGTGCAGGCTCAGCATGTATCCCACTGGCCCCAGCACGAAAGCTGGATGGATCGAAGAAAACACGTTTCTTTGCCGCTAGTTCGTGGGATAACAACCCCGTGCCCATGACCCGCAGAAGCTCACGCCTCCGCCGCCGGAGCAGCCGCAGTATGTGAGAGAAGCCACTTACACGAAGTCTCTTAGCTCAGCGCTACCATATCTGGAATCACCTGCCTAGGTAGGCAGGTCCCTAGATTGGGTATCGGCAGCCTTGGATGTCTCTTGAGTCCAAGTTAAAAATGAGGCTCTCTTCTTGGTTGGGGGCGTCAGCTGCATCAGTGATTTACGAGATTCTTGTCTATATTCAAATAGACAGACTCAATATAAACGCAATCAACCCGTTAGCATACGAAAGGGCTTATTAGCATGTTTTACCAAGATAGCAACAACTAGTTAAATTTTCTTTAATAAGCATTGCAACGTCAAATTACTCTCTCGTATCCCTACTTAGTATCTCATTCGTCGCAGAGATGCCAGCTTGCTGTCGCTGTGGACTAGGAGCGGCCCGGCTCCAGCTGCAAGGGTTGACAAACCTGCTCTGCGATGATCAAACGGTCGAACCAGATTTAAAGCCTTGTCACCGCCAGTTTTTATCATGTAACTCCTTGTTTGCCATGTCACTTGATCTGTCGGCCAAGAACTGCCTTGGCGTGAGCCCGTGCCTCCATCACCAGGGGCGAGGCCGGTTAGTTTTCGCAAATCTCGTTCAGCAATCCTTTTCGGCAGGAGCGATTGTATTCTGGGGCTTTACGACAGTTGACAATGCGCAAGCCACCTCCAACTACCAGCTGTTCGACATCGGCTTCCTAGGGGCTAGGGTTGTTGGTGATGGCCGGATCGGGAAGCTGCTCTCTCAAGGGAAGAACCTGCTAAGATCCCACGATAACGTTACAGACCAATAGCAAATAGAGACAATGACAATAGTCGTATGAAATCAACAATAATTAGACACCGGGAGTAGTTAGGTAATTATTAGTAGACCATTAACTCGATACGGCAGTCGAGTTCCGGGAATGGACACTAGAAGAGAGACATCCGATAACTATAAATACCGTGAACCCTTTATAAAATGAAATAGTCTTCTTAGATAGAAATCTACTTTCCTCTCTGAGCCCGGCTAAGCGACCACTTTAGGCTAAACATGCAGCTTAAGCACCTTTTCCTCTCGCTCTTAGCTGCGGCTACATGCCGTGCAGCAGCAGTTGGTGGCGCTGAGTTGTGCGGCACAGCACCCCCGACCGAGGAGTTCCTTCAGGCTCACAAGGAAGCCGCAGCTGAAGAAGCTGCCGCAGCGGCTTCTGGCGATGTAGTGAAGAGAGACATCTTCTATGTCAATACCTATGTCCACATCATCGCCGCAAGCGAGTCCCTCGCCGACGGCTACGTTGAGGTAAGCCCTTGACTGACGAGTTGGATGGGGAATGAGAGAGCGCCAATTCGACCGACTGTCAAGGTTAACGAGTATGATGTAGGACAAAACAGTCGATGCTCAAATCCAGGTCTTAAACGACAACTTCTCCAACACGGGCTACCAGTTCGTCCTGCAAAACATTTCACGCTTAGTTGACAGCCAGTGGTCCGACATTTACAACGGCCAGGACCTAACCCAGCTTAAGCAAAGCCTCCATAAGGGCTACTACGGCGACCTCAACCTCTACTACTTCAGGAGTGTCTACACTGATAGCACTTACAGAACAAGCCTGACTGGCTTCTGCCCTTACCCTGACAACATCGCCGACTGGCCCTTTTTCTACAACGACGGCTGCAACCTCCACTTCCAAACCATGCCTGGCGGCACGTTCTCGCCCTGGAACCAAGGGAAGATTACGTCCCACGAAGTCGGCCACTGGTTCGGTCTCATCCACCCCTGGGGCAACTTCACTTCTGGCGGCTGCTATGCCCCCGGTGACTACGTTGACGACACGCCGCCGCAGGATCAGGCCGTCTACGGCTGTGACGAGAACTCCGCAAGCTGCGGGGGTAACTGGAACGACCCCATTCACAACTACATGGGCTACAATACCAAGTACGTGACCTCTCAACGATCGCACGTCCTTTCTTCTTTTGCGTCGTTGTTTTCTTTTTGCTAACCTCTCAATTTCTCAGCTCCTGCGTCAACCAGTTCACGAATGGCCAAATCACCCGCATGGCCAGCATGTACAAGAGGTACCGCACCTAAAGTAAAGCCATGTGAGCGCCTTCTTGGTGAGGTGAAAACCATTTGTTGCTTTCACATCGCGTCTCACGCCCAGAACGCAAAGAGGGCAAGTTTGGAACGATCTATCGCGTAACAAATTATATGAAAAGCGCGGGGCAGTGATACATGCCTACCAGCCCAATGTATTTAACCGTCCTATAGTAAATATAACTCTTAGAATTTCTATTAGTTATTTATTTTAAGCTATAAACTTATAGTAAACTCTTTAATACAGTTAACGAAATTATTATTCTAAATTAGATTAATATATAAACCTGTATAAAGCTAAGAAGAAAAAGTGTTTTATAAGAGTATAATAAAGTAGGATTTAAGAATATAGTATAAGAGAAATAATATATAAAAATATTTAACTTTAAACAGGCAACAGCAAGCGGGCGGTAAGAAAAGACGTAATGACACTAAGGCACTGGCATTTCGACAGAGCTCATTCACCGTTATTATAGCCGCCAGACACTCTAGAAATGTCGGGGAGACTGACCATGAATCAGAGGGCAACTGGTATTGGACAATGCTTACTCTGGCAGAGGTGATTAGGATCCGTGGCCTATCGACGACATGACCACTCTGAAAATACTGCTTGATGGGAATGCCATTTAAGTATGAAGCCTGATCTGCCGCCTCTTTCCTGGCCGTTGAACTGAGAAGGCTTTGAAGAACGAATCGGGGCGTGACTGCCTAAGTCGTCCTCCTCTAACGCCCAACAAGGGCTGCTCTCATACACGCGATAGGGTTATCCCTACCACATAGAAGCAAACCCTAATGAAGTATAAAATAAGCTCGACGTTATACCACGCTATCCCCGAACAGCGAAGAGAAATCCGACTGTGGCTGTCGCAGTCTAACCGGAGAAACCGCCCTGTAGCCTGTCCACAAAATTAATTTGACGCTGCGCGATACATGCCAAAACAGAGAGACGGAAGCCATCGTACCCGACGCATGCGAGCGCCTATTGAATGACGCTTCGTGGCTTGTGGGCAAAACTAAATTCGTTTAAAGGAGGAGACCGACAGAAGGCGCACATGGAGCTAGCTATGATGTAACGTTATCTGTTGCTCAGATTTTGCTTTTGACTCGATCAACCTTGCCAGCAGTAGGAGGGCATTAGTTCTCGGGTAGCTAAAGTATGCGTCGAAGTAAAGATTTCAGCAACAGCGTGCTATTAGGGGATTCGCGATGTATCACTACAGGACACTATGGTCTACGAATAGCATCAGCTCGCTGGGTAACCAGCTAGTTACCGGGTAACCAGCGCTTCACGAAGCACGCACGCAACCAAAGCAGCACCCACGCAAAAGGGGCAACTTTTTAGTTAGCAAACAGCGGTTCGTGGCGCCAATACAGAAGATGCGTATGGCACACAAAATATCTTGTTTCTTATTTTGCGAAAGTTTCAGTGTCCTACTTAAAACTGTGCGATATGTCACATGCCGATATTCGTCCAGAGAAGCGGTCCCCATACTCGCCGCGAGCCGGGCTTACAGCAGGTACCAGCGCAACAAACCGCATACAGTATTGTGCCTACAACACACATGTGTCGTCCAACATTTCAGACTTGTTCATACACTCGTTGTTCCACTCGTTGTTCTAAACCAGGAAAGCAGCGATGCCCAGAACGTTGGCAGCAGCAACCATGGCAACGTTGCCAGCACCGATGGTAGGGGCAGCACCGCCCTTGGTGCTGCTGCTCGCGGCGGCGCCAGTGGTGCTGGGAGTACCCGTGGTGCTGCTGCTACCGGCCTTGCCGACGAGCTGCGCCTGGCCAAAGTTGGCGTTGAGCTTCTCGCACCAGAGACCGACGTAGGCAAAGTCGGCGGCTGTGTGGCCGGCGTCGAGGGGGATGGTGATGGAGTCGGTCGTGGCGGCGGCGCTGACGCGCTCGTTGTTGATGCGGAAGCCCTTGGGGAGGTCGCTTGTCTCGGAGCCCCACCAGTAGAGGGCCGGCGCCGAGGCGGACTTGAGCGTGTACTGGTTGATGGTCAGGGCCGTGTCGTTGGTGACGGTGATGGTGCCGCCGAGACCGCCGTCCTTGGTGTCGATGACGCCGGACGCGCCAACATCAGCGGCGGAGGCGAGGCGACTGGCCAGGGCGACAAGGGTAGCGGTATAGAACCGCATGCTGAGGTTGATGGAAAGTGAATACCCGAGGGGTAATGTGCGTGGGAAGGAGTTTTCGCGGGAAAAGGACGAAAGAAAGAGAGTGGTAGATTGAAGCTAATGAGGATCAAGGTGAAGAGAATGATACCTTTGCATGTCCCAATCGTCGGCTTATATAGAATGGGGCCGTTTACAGCAACGACGAACGGCCAATTTCGAATCATACAACTTTACCACGAAACCGATTCAAAGCGGTGAGTGATTCCAAACCAAGTGTAGCCTCCCAAACAAGCCACACGGGCATCTCGTCAAAAGCCACCTAGTTACCGACGGACAATCTTGGCTCCCTTAGACTGACATGCGCAATGATAACGCCATTTTTGGTACCACCGGTAAAAAGAGATCCAATCAAGTGCGAAATATTGTGTGCTCTATTCCACGTAGTAATTGTTGGATAATGTCTCAGCTCTTGGGCAAATCGCGCAGATCTTACTGAGATACGCGAGGCAGTTTGGAATCATTTGAATACCGACCTCTGATTGGCCGAGTTGGACTTTTTGTATCCTTCATCGGGAAAGGCCCCTAATAAGTAAGCCATAGTTACGCCAAGTTACCCGAACGCCAGATGAGTAGGGCTAAGAGAAAGCATGCTCCAGGAGTAGGGGGTGGAGATAGGACAGGACAGGGAGTTCGTTATGAGTAGGGAGTTGAAAACGAATTGGCGGGAGCTTAGCTTCGGTGTGCGTTCCAGACTTTGGAATCATTTTCCGGTCAGCGCACAGATCATAGAATGGGACAAAAACGGTGGGCGAGCAACGAGGCCATGTGCATGGAGAGAGATTGTGTATGTCCCCAATGCGCTGTGAGTGGTATCCAGTTCGGCCGAATAGTCCGAGTTGGAAGGCTGGTTATGTTGTCATCACGATTTTGGCTGCTTATTTTCCCTCCCTCCCTTCACCGGCGCCGTTACTTGTTTTAGCTAGTCCTGCGATAAATGAGTTTTGAGATAGAACTTTACTCTTCACTTGATTCCTGATGTTTCCCGCTTCCCCCTTTTTCTTTCTATGCTCTGGCATGATATAAGATAAAACCATCTTCTTCTGAATCATGTATACAGTACATCCCCATCTCTCACACTCAACAAGTTTCCTCGTGTCTTGTCTTAAAGCCAAATGTTGCAACCAATCATTGTGGACCAGTACGTCGCGGCCCGCGTCTACTTTGGGTCTGTTGTCGCCATCTTCTTCCTTGAAGGCATCGCGCGCAATGCCCTACTCCTGCTGTCAAAGCTACAAAGTAATGTTTCCCCCAATTTTATCCTATCATCTCGTAATCGAAATTCGAAATACTAATAAAGCCTTGAAAGAAAACAAGCCGACTCCCGCATCCCACTGGGGCCTCACCGTCCTCCTCCACAGAACCCTCACCCGCTCCCTCCCCATCCCCTACTTTACCGACTACCACATCCTCGACGTCATCCGCTTTACCGTCTTTGCCGTCCTCAACGTCGTCTTTGCCCTAAATACGAACCAGTACACGACCGACTACACCCTCTACGGCTGGCTCACCATTGCCAATGGCGGCCTGGCTTTGCTTCTCGCCTCCCGCAGCAACCTTTTTTCCCTCATCCTGCGCATCCCCGCACCCGTTCTCCTCCAGTACCACCGATGGATCGGTCTCGCCACCGTTGCCGACGCCACGGTGCACGTTTTCTTCAACGTTATGCACTTTATAGACACAGACCAAATCGCGAGCAACTTGGCCTCAGCCCGTATCCAGGTCGGCCTCGCGGCGTGGGTGTGCCTGGTCATCATGCTGCTCACGGCACTGCCCATTGTTCGTCGACGATTGTTTGAAGTCTTTTACTACGCCCATTTCCTCTTCTTTGTCTTTATCGGCGGCGCGCTGTTCCACACCACCAAGGGCCCCGAGTTCTTGCTTCCTGGTTTCGGACTGTGGGTGATTGATCGTGCCATTAGATTGGTGTATACATTCCGCAAGATTACCGTCGAGAGTGTCGCGTACTATGAGGGCGACTTGACGAAGCTGCAGCTCCGTGGTATGAGGGCCGCCAAGCCCGGTCAAATGGTCTGGCTCCAGCTTTCTGGCGTCTCGCGTCTAAACTGGCACCCACTTACCGTTGCGAGCAGCGTTGCTCTGGGAGGTGACGCTGCGATGCTGACCGCGACCATGACACCGATAACGACTGTTGCGATTCGCGGACTGGGCGGCTACACATCTGCCGTGCAGCATCTCGTCGAGAAGGAAGCCGAATCGGCTGACACGCCCGTCAGTAGCCGGAACCTGCATGTACGTCTCGACGGTCCCTATGGCGTTTCCCGGTTCAACTGGCACGATGAGCGCCTCGTCATCCTCGTCGCGGGAGGCGTGGGTATCACACCCAGTATCAGTATTGCCTCGTCTATAATCACCGCTGCCACCATCAAGTCTTCCGGCCCTGCTGTCTCTCCCACTACCACGCACATCCATCTGCTCTGGGTCGTCAAGGATGCCACGCACATCACCTGGTTCGCCGAAGAGCTACGCTCCTTCCATACTCTTCTCGCGCGCCAGCATAACCCGGTTGTCCACTTCAATATCACGATACATGTCACCAAAAGCACCTTCAGTGCGCCCAAGCCGGCCTTAGAACTCAACAACTCTTCTCCCGTCGAAATAATGACGCAGATGGAGGCCATGTCGTCAGGGTCGACGTGCTCCGTAGCGAACAGCGGTGGACCATGGCGGGCGCAGCAGGGACGACCAGATATCCAGCGATGGTTCACCAATTGCAAAGACACGGCACCTAATGTCGACGCTGCCGTCAATGTCTGCGGTCCGGCAGCGCTGGTATTAGACGTGCGGAGGGCCAGTGTGGCACAAAGCTCGGGCAGCTGCCTATTCCGCATCGAGGAGGAGACCTTTGAACTTTAAAGTCTTTTATTTTAATTTATTGACAGTCATAAATTAAATATAGGGTTTCTTTTTTATAAAGCTTTCCTTCATAAATTTATCTTTTATATTTTCTTTTATATTATTATAAAAGATATCTATTTTAATATATTTATCTTATTTAATATATATAGTATTGTAGTTATATTATAAACACTATAATATATATATACGAAGGGCTAAGTGAGGTAAACTAAGGTTAGACACACTAGTACCCTAAATAAAACGCTAGGTTATATAATAACTGAGTGGATTATTTTAATAATCTAGTGAGCCTAGGGATTATTAGGATTAATAGCTAAACTAAGTAAATAAGGATTATATTGTTAGGGTTATAGAGTAATCTAAGGTAATCTCAGTATATTATAAGGGATAGATAAATATATAAAGAAGGGGATTTCCTATAGATAGTTAATTTAGATTTATACTAATTAATTTAAGTAATAGTCCTGCTATTTAGAGTAACCTCCTAACATCTCTTACGCCTATAATACTACTCACTTATACTCTATATATACTTAATATAACTCACTTCCTAAGAAACAGACCTACTATGCCTAAGAGAGATAAGCCACCGTTACACTAGAGTGGCCGGATAGCCAAGGTTGAAATGCAGTTAGTAATCGCCCTCTTCTTTCTGCTTCCTTAATGCCTAACTTTTTCTGGAACTGCGGGGTAGTCGAGCCTCCTAGTTTTCTGGGATGGTGAAGTCTAGGCCTACCTTCTGCCACCACAAGCATTCCAGTCCACGATGGACTTCTTGCTCTTCGCCCGTCAGCTCAACAGCCGCATAGCCAGCAGCTTTTACGCACCGCCTCTACTAGTGATGCCGGCTGTTTCACCCATCAAGCAATAGTTTTGGTGCATCAGCCCGCCAGCAGAAATAGGTACATCACGACAACGATTGAAACGGGCATAACTCTCGACAGAAGAACTAAACCCAAATGCACGCTGTTCGATAGAATATAGTCGTTCGCAGGTTCGCATTGACCACCATGTACCCTGGACAAATAGCATGAGGCTGCGTGCAACTGGACGGTAACTGGCCGAAGACCTCGCAATGCTAGCCCTTTTTGCGGAAGCACTTGACACAACCTGCCGAGGGGTTTGATGTCATGATAGTCTGTAACGGTAATAGATGGGCAAGATAACCCGGGCTGAGTTGAGACACCTAGTCAAGCTGCATTTCAGCTGCTTGGACGGGGCAATCCATTGGGCGAGGGGGCGTCACACATCGTCAGCCTCAGCCGTGTGCCTGGTTTAGGACTTGTCAAGCCAATCGGAAATAAAGAAGGCGTCCTAATGACGGCGCAATAGTCCCGATCAGCCCGCGTGTTTAATGCGTCCGCTAAACTGTTCAAGCGACTCGAGAACTTGTATAAAGGCCGTGGACGCCCGTCTGCCAAAGTAAACGGAGCTTAAGCGAGTACATACCAACCCGCAACTTGAAATTATTTCGAGTACAAAGACAAAGGTTTATCGTGACTTATTTAACAATGAAAATCTCTCACGTCCTTACTCTTCTTAGCCTCACGGCTTTGTCGGCAGCATGGCAGTGCGGCTACGGATGCCA
The DNA here is from genome assembly GCA_028828415.1 of Cordyceps cateniannulata. Classification (NCBI taxonomy): domain Eukaryota; kingdom Fungi; phylum Ascomycota; class Sordariomycetes; order Hypocreales; family Cordycipitaceae; genus Cordyceps; species Cordyceps cateniannulata. Next base: position 4,106,047 of record JAPHMX010000004.1, on the reverse strand, counting down.
TATTACCGGGGGCGAGTGCTGGAGATGTGTAAGTGCTAATGGCACTACCCTATCCACGTGAATGCAGGATGAGGACGAACGTTGACTAACAGTCAATGATACAGTGCCAGCAGGAAGCTCCCTCCCACGGAGGCAGCTGCGGCAACCACTGCGGCGGTCCTGGGTGGTCGTAAGTTTATCAAGTGCCCGCATATTGACTTGGCCCGCTAACTCTGGTAAAAAGGCAGTGCCATTGCCACGAATGCTAGATCGAGGTTTGCTAGGTGGTGATGCAAGCCATGAGTGGATGGCCGTTGCCTGCAGATTCCAATTACTTCAACCAGGGCATCGAGACAGATGTGTGAGCAGACATCCCAGTAATAAATTATTACTGATTTTTATTATCTTCCTAACCTGCATGCCTGCAAACAAGTGAACCTGCCAAAAATGTGCGGCGTAAAAGTTTCTTGCTAAAACGCCCAATTCCTTCACAAACTCCGACGCGTCGCCGCTTTCGCCCAACTGGAGGCGGGGACGCCGGCCCGTGAGGTGCCGCCCTGTGTACTGAGGAGGAAATTAGGAACTGCGTGTGTTTGTTTGACGTAGGATTTACTACGTGCCCGCTGTACTTGGCCCTGGTAAATGCTGCAATTACTTGTAGGTAGCAGGTCCGCCACCCAGGTCCAGACCGTACCTCTACTATTACCCCAGTCTCTCTTTTGCTTCGACCCCAACAGCCACGCGCCCATCCGGCCAAGATCGAACCGTCCCAAGACCTTGTAGATGATCCTTTCTCCAACGCTTCTTCACCTCCTCATCCGTCTCCCCGCACGCTTGCTCCAAAATCAGAAGCATGTCCTCCGAGACGAGCTGCGCCACCGCCTGCCAGCAATTCCCCATCATCGAATGCCACGTATACTTGACAAACAACACCACAGTAGCCGCTAGTACAACGAAATGCACTGCTATGATGGCCACACCGGCAACGAACCCGCCCCACCGGACGGGCATCAAAGCCGTGGATGCAAACGCGGTCGACGCCGATGCTGTCTGGTCCTCTCGCATCAAGTTCTCGTAGTACGCTGCTTGCGTTCCCCGAGTTATCAGCGCTTGCAGCGCGAGTGCAGGACTGTTCGTATCGCGCACGACATCCTTGAACACGTCGGTGTGGCTTTGATCCGCCGTGCTGGTGTCTGCCGTGTTGGCCGGCGCGAGAAGAATGCCCATGTTGGCGGGCGGCAGGTCCGGCGGCGCCAGCGCTTGCTGTGCCGGCGGCAAAAGACCGAGAAAGGTCGCTGCATAGTGAAAGTAGGCGTGATAGGCTCGGAAGTCGTCTTTGATGGCATCGATGCGCATGTCAAAGTCTTGCCACTCCGACTTGGGGTTCAGGGCAAGTACGCCGCGGTGATGCAGGGGATCTGGTGTCAAGGATGCGCCAAGCTGCCGTCGAACGGACTCGGTGTTGAAGCTGTTGCTGTTGCGGTCCCAAGATAGGCGTGGCTCGGAGCTCTGCGGGGAACGAGCCGCCATGTCGACGGTCATGGTCTTGGAGACGAGGTTGGTGAAGCATGCGGACACGCGGAGCGCTGCGGTGTTTGCGTCGTTCATAATCATCGACCAAGGGCCGTCGTTGCGAGTAGTCGTTACTGTGAATGGCGTCGTGATATTTTTGCGGTTTCGGGCCATCATGGCTTCTCTGTTCATAATGTCCAGCACAATGAGCAGGGATGCGGCCAGGGGGTTATTGGAGGCGACTCCGGTCTGGTTGGCGATCCTGTCGTCCGCGTTGACCTTGACCAACGGGTCCTCCAGTTGGATCGTCAAAGCCCGTCCCAGCCGCGGATAGCAAAGACTCGACATGCCGTATGTTGTGTTCTCAGATGGGTACGGCAGCGCGCAAGTAAAGTTGATTGGTCTTTGCGTCTGCATGTTGTGCAGCATCGGATAGGATGACGCATTTTGGAGGGTCATTTGCCCAAACAAACGCAGAGGAAAGGTCGAATTGAGGCGCAAGTCAACAAATGACGGGGAAACGCAGACCACGCGCTGATCCATAACCTCCGCCGGGCCATGGAAGCTCTGGAGGCTCGTCCGCCGCGCCTCATCGATGAAGGGCAGGAAGGCGCGATAGGTATGCCCTGTATCATGGAAACCTTCTCCGTGGGAGAAGGACCCAGCAAGCTCGCCAAACGTCCAGCTCGAGGCTTGGGGAACCCTCCACCAAGGTGTCCCTGCAGCACCACGGCGGCTAAAGATGCCGACTTGGCTCACGTTCTTGGGCTCGACGAAGCTGCTGTCCGCAAAGTCGGAGATGAGAATCGTGGAGAGAAACTGGGAGGCGACCGTCACCAGCACCTCGACCACGACCAGCGCCGAAACCAGGAGCGACAACGGCCGCTTCGGCTGTGCCAGCGTGCCCTTGTTTAGTAGAAGAGTAGTCGGACTGACGCTGAGAGCCCTGATGAGGGAGTAAAACGGCGCATGGAGCAAGCGTGTTCCGATTGTCTCGAGGATAATGCTGCTGACCATGGCGGTCATCAGGCTGGCCTGGAGCGTCACGATTGTCCGGGCAAGCGCTGTGCAGACGGTGACGAGCCGAGCCATCCAGTTGGCGTGGACGATCCATGTCCAGAAAGTGTTTGGCGCGCCTCCGGACGTCGCCGTCATGGATTCTCGCCATAGCAGTCCTAATAGAGCCCATGGGAGTAGCAGCAAGCCCGAGCCCAGCGACACCATCAGAAAGCTGACGGTGCCGATGCGCTCCCGTGTGCTTCTCGTCGTTTGTTGGGTCCGTGGATGTGGACATTCGCTCTGGGTCTCGTCGGTGCTGCTGCCCGTCGTAGTGTGTAGAGTGGCCAGAGGGCTGTACTCGCCGGCGCTGGCGGATGGCATGGCGGCAAGGGAGATGAAGAAAATGAGAAGATGAGCTACTTTTAGATGACAGGTAGCAAGACACTTTATCGGAGATCTGAAGCCGAGCACGACAAGCCAAGGCGAACCGTGTGGCCGCCGATCCGTATGTATATCCTGCAGTCATCGCCGCCCCCTGTCTCTTTTATTGCGCCTTGTCTTTCAGCCCAAAGCCTGGCCTTGACGATGATCCTACTGCAACAGCCGCTTGTCTCACACCCAGCTGGCTCTGCTTGTCGCAGAATCAATTGGCAGGGCAAAACCGCTTGATTTCGTTTCGATCAACCTTGTCCTTGCCTGCACCATACCGCCAAGGCTGTCCATCTTAAGCGTCTTTTCGTCCCTGATTTCCTCCACCGGCTCTCTGTCGCACCTACAAGGTACCGGTTCAGCCTCGGCGCTGCATATCCGGCCCCCTAGCTGCATCACACAGCCCTGGTGCTAGAAAAATGTCAGTCAGTACGCTGACTGTGGCGCCCCCAGCGTCAGGTATAGAAGTGATGGGCGATGATTCTGATTTTTTCCCGAGTACGGAGTAGAGAGAGAATGCTATAAAATAACTACCTACCCCCCTATCGGGAGGATCGACGCCCTCTGCCCTTCCGGCCTCCCGAACTTCGACCACGGTATATCGGCCCCGCCATTACCATCGTACATGATCCGAGTTTCCCAGGCCTGGCCATTCTCTATCTCGTGCTAGAAAAGTCGAACCTTGAAAAACTACCCTATCTTCTCGCCTCGACCAACTTCCACGCCGCATACGCGCCATATCCCACTCCTGCCAACACCACTCCCCTCCCCAACAGCCCATACAGGACCTCATTCGCCTCCGCCACTATCCTCGCAAACCCCAATTCCACATTCTGCCTAAACGCCGCCCGATCATTAATCCTCGGAAACGGCGCCACCTTGCTCTCCCCCGTCTCCTCATCCACCACCATCGGCACCTCCACCCCCAAGTGCTCACACAGCGGCTCCCAGCCATCCTTGACCGTCCACTCGATCCTCCTCTCCTCCGCCACCACCCGCCTACACTCGTCATAGCTCTTCTCCATGAAGTCAATCGCCTTTTGCTTCTCCGTAAAGTGATCGTACCCGCCCTCCGCAAACAGCACTTCGCGCCAAAACGCCGCCGAATCGCGCAGCTTGGCGCACAGCAGCCAGCAGTACGCGCGCTGCACGCGCCGGAGCAGGCTCGGCGGGTCGCGAACCGCCGCCACCGTGGCGCTCATGCTGTCGTACCACGCGTCCGGGTCGCGGTTCAGCATCACCACCTTGGCGTCGGGGTAGAGCTGGGCGAGGTCGGCGGCGAAGAGCGCGGACGGGTAGTCGATGCAGGCTTGGCAGTCGCCTAACAACCGGTCCCAGTCGAGTTTGCTGAACGTGCCGTCGTGCCGGTACTTGGCGCGGAGGGCGCGCGTCCACTCGGGCATCTCGCGGCCGTCGGGGTCGGTGGCGACGTGGATCATGTGGTGGGTGCGGTTGAAGCCGAGCATTTGCAGCGCGGCGTGTGTGCCTGGATGGGGGCGATTAGTTGGGAGGAGGAAGGACAAGGGGGGACGCTGGTACTCATGGTGCCGGTTCGTGGAAAGCCGCAGACGATGAGCTTCATCGGCGTGGTGCGAGGGTAGCCCTCGGTGCCGTCGATGGGGTAGCGCTTGGGCAGCATTATGGCGTGTTGGTCATAGACTGGTACTTGTACGGCGGTTGCTTGTGATGGTTTATCAATCAGATCAAAAGTCAAGAGCCACGACAAGGCGGGGACAGGCCGTTTATAAACGTCCACAAGAGCCTCAGGCCACATGATTTCGGCCCGTCGCTGCCACCTCCCTCTTTCGACGGTATTTTATTGGGGATTTGCATCTCACAAAGTACCTTGACTAAACCCCAAGTCGGACAGAACCCGGCGCAGTATAACGTATTTACTTTGCCCTCTTCTGGCAAAGCTACCCCTTCGCTCCACCGCTCTCTCCACAATGTTCCTCGTGGTTTGTGTAAACCTCCGACGTCCGATGAGGGGGCAAGTGGCCTAAATTAACAAGGTCCGTTACTGCTGGATAGTAAATAGCTGGCCACTAGCTTATACAATGGTTCCAATATGGGATGGGCTTGCGTAACTATTGCAGGTGGGCATCATTGCAGGCGGACATCGGACATGGTTGCAGGTGGACATGTCCATCTCCAGCCTACGGAACCCCGAATCCCCACTAATACCGGCCCTGCGAGGATCCGAAGCTCCGATATTCCGAACCAGGCAATCCACCTCTAGAAACAAAGAAACTCCACATTCCAGTCTCCTCTGTCCTGTCTTAAATGCGCTGGCAATCTGGTAGAGTCGCATAAATTCGTGAAGGACTTTTCTTCAAGTCATCGTTCTTGGTAGCTTTCCTGCTGCCGCCTGCTGGGAACTGCACCATGGCCCGACCTCGTCTTCTGCGGATGCATCAACGAGGGAGCCCATGTGTGTGTGGAGGCGGGGCTGCAGTTAGTCATCTATAAAGGTGCCCCGAGAATCGTAGCCCTCTGGGGGTCCTCAGAGTGGATTCTGCAGACCCGCGACGTAAATATACGTCTATTTAGCTCTGTATAGAAGATGCAGCCAGCCTTCGCTACTACTGACTTCGCCACTTGGACATGCCAGTATATGCAACTAATTCCGCAGGGTAAAGCTTAGGGAATATAAGTTCAGCGTACGTTTTCCACTCGTGTTCAGCGGGACGCTCAAAAAACTTGACAACCTCCCAGTATTCTGGGTACCACCCCGCTTCCTCCCAGTCAACAATGCCGGAAATCTTACCATCTTGTATCATGATGTTCCTCGGCGCGAGATCTCCATGCGTAAAGACAACGCGGTGGTCGGTTCCTAGATAGCTACGGAAAGAGTTCCGTAGCCCGGGTGGGATCTGCTTAAAGAGCGACGAGGTCAAGTACTCGTTAAACTCGGCCACGCTATGACAAATCGGCATTTTGTGTGTGAAGTAGATTCTAGTATCTCGACCTCCGGAGCGGTCGCAGGAGCCAATGTAGTCTGGCGGCTCCAACTCCCGCATCTGCTGGATTATGTCGTGAAGCTGCCTAGCGATGGTCTCCTTCTCCTCGGTCGACAAGTCGGGCCATAGCTCTTCGAGCGTCTGCCCCGGGACATGGCTCATGCGTATTGCCATTTTCCCGTCCTTGGTTAGTGTTTCAAGGAGACGAGGCGCACTAATTCCTGCCTCGGCAGCGACTTCGAGTGCCTTGACCTCTGATGGATATGTGCCCGGTCCTAGCTTGATGACGGTATTGTCTGGTTCAAGTATAACCTCACGGTCTTGCATCTTGTTCAACAGGACTGCGCCTAAGCGTGGCTTTAGTTCCGCGAGGATGCAGGTTTTGCCGTGGACAGGTGGAGGTGACGAACCTGGCTCCAAGTGGTTGGATGTGGTTTCATCAATAGTATCCTTGGCATCTTTCTCTCTTTTCCGCCGCTTGGGTGCATCTGGAGGGGCGTCGGGGTCGTAGGGTACTCTCTCCCACTGCGATATCCAACTCATGGCTGTGAAGACGACATGGGATGCGCGCGGCAAATCTGCAGCTAGATTGGCGGGAGGTGGTTGCTTCCTCGGGGTGAGGGGTGAGTCGTGAAGCTAAGTACTAATGTATGTCTGTAACCAACCTATAAGTAACTTAATTACCTAGTAGTGGTAAGGCAATATTAAGGCAGCCGGGGCACGGCTTTAAGTTGTTCCAGACCATCGCAGCAGCTTTGCCTCCGCTATACGAAGTACATAAGGCATCATAGAGAAGCGACCACATGCCTGCTCTCAGAAGTTATCAGTCAAACTGGGAAAAAATCGTTACAAATTGGCCATGGTCCCTTTTAGAATTTGGCGAGGCCTGGTCCCTAGTTAAAGTTCTAGTTAACGTTGGATGGGCTTCCTAGGCATGTGGGGTAGCTTTGTCTATTCTCCTCTTACTAGGGTGGATTTTTTCAGAAACATAAGTATAGTAGAAAAATAAGGAATAAGGAGAAGCTAGGAAGCCTTTATAAGACTCAAGTAGAAATAGTTGCCACAGTATAATGCTGTATATATAATCGCTTTTTGCCATGTATGTATAATGGCCCATGATGGCTACGAAAGCCTCGTGAACATGCGGGACATGGACCTCTGGTTCCTCAAGAAAGTCAGATAAAAGACTGTCTAGTATTATATACTGGTATAAAAAGTCGCTCCCATGTATAAAACGTGAAAAAAAAAGTGAATGAGCAAAACGGCAAGAAGAAAAACGACGGCAACAATGTAAAAGAATGGACAGCCATAGCAATATTAACATTACCCCCTTGTCATTTGCCACCTGGACAGTGATACAACAGCACGTCATCAATAGGCGCCAAGAATGCAACACACACGCAGCATGTACAGTCCAATAAAAAGAAAGACGTTAAAAAAAAACGCTGGAGAAATAGAGAGCCAACCTGTCAAGCCATATTACAGCCAAAAAAGAGCAGCGCTCGCAATAACAATTGCTAGAATGCTGCTAGCCTGCGTTTGCGAACCAGAGCTCTTGCCACTGGATTTCGTATTGCCATTGCTGTCCGTCGTCGTGCTGCAATCCTGGTTAAAAACCTTGGGGTCGCACGTTTTCGGATCCAGGCCCTGCGCCGGAGGGTTCGTACCCTGGCCTCCGCTGCCACCGTTGTTGGGGCCAGCGTCGCCGTGGTCGTTTTTGCCTGGGATTCCGCCGCCGGGCACGGAAGCTTGCGTGGACTTGGGCTTGTCGGGGTCGGATTTTCCAAGGTCCATGTTGAGGCCAGTAGCATCAAACGAGCCCAAAATGGTGCTCTTATCCGTGTCTTGGACGGTGTCGTTGGTGCCCTTGGCGTCCGTGTAGACGTAGCTCTTGCCCTTGTTGGTTCCGGGGGCGTTCTTGGCGCTGTAGCACTCAATCTCGACCGACTTGACAGCGGCGTAGTAGTACCCGTTATTCTTGACATCGGGGTGGTCCCACGAAATGACACCACCAGCCCAGTTAATCGTACCAGGAGGGTTACTGGCCTTGCCGCCGGGCCAGATAGAGAGCTGGATACGGGCGGGCGTTTGCGGGAATCCCCAGGCATTGGCAGTCTTGTTCCAAGTGTCCTTACGCTCCTTAGTGCGATGGGTGGTACCGTCAACCAGCCACTCAATCTTGTCGGGGGTCCAGCGGATTTCATAGTCGTGCCAACTGCCAAAGGTGTCGTCGGTAGAAATGTTTCCGGAATTGCCGTCTGGGGTTCATTAGCATGCCAACACAAACGCTTCAATTGATTCTGACTCACAGTCGGTGATGCCCTGGAAGTAGTAGTTGGTCTGAGAGGTAGTGAGATCGACACCGACCCATTCATAGTCAATCTCGTCCTTGACATCGGAAAGCAGAATAAATGCAGTCACGACGCCGCGGCCGCGGCTCGTCTTCATGGTGGCCTTGACGTTGCCGTACCACATGTACTCGGTGGATGCCAGGACGGTTCCGGGTGTATCCTTGGCCATGGTCATAAGGGTATAGTCGTTATACTGTACCACCTCGCCCTGCACCATCCAATCAGCCTTGCTGGCGTCGCCGAGGTACTTCATAATGTTGACGCTCGTCTTGTCAATCTGGTCAAACCTCATTTTCTTGTTGGTGCAAACGGGCGCAGGGGCGCAGGCGTCGAGCTTGAAGGAGCCCCGAGGATCGCATCCGCCGAGGCAGTAGGCGCCAACGCCGCATTCACCATATTCTAGCCAATGTTAATCCCGGCATTTTCTTCTTCTTTTTGAATGGCCGGGCGCACTCACGGGAGCAACAGGGCGAGCTCTGGGGGCATGGGTTCTCTGGGCCGCAGAGGGCGAGGACGGAGGTAGCGCTCAATAGAGCGACAACCACAGCACGCAGCATGGCTGGCGCTTATCGGAAACGAATGTGTATGGTGTTGAAAAAATTGTACAGAGAGCGTTCCGGGCGTTCCGCTTGGCAGCGTCGAGTACCGTCGTTTCGAGGTCGCTGTGCATTATTAGTAAGTGCTTTATTAGCGACGTTCCATCAGGAGCGAGAGAGTCTCTTCAGCGACACCAGCATAGGCCTGTTGCGGGCGCAAAAACAAGCTCGCCGGGCCACCCAGAACGCATGATTGTTCTTTGTAAAATAGCGACAATGGAAAGAGCACGCGACATCGAGATTCTTAAGGACAAGCGTCCAACGCAGCGTGAAACCGAGACATTTTCGCCCCGGCTGCAAGGGCAGTGGTTAACCTCAAACAACGGGCCGTGCGAAGAAGCAAGCAAAACGCAGCGTTACATTCGATGTTGACAGCGGTTTTGTTTTGTTCTTTCTCTCTCTCTCGCGCGCGTGCTTCTTCTCTCAGCGCCTCGCTCATCATGCAAAGGGCGGCCGTTTTGCGTTTTCTCTGGTAGCGCCCGCTGAACAGACGTTGAGGGCATTGGTGACCCACCTGTCAAAACGTCAAGGGCAAACTCAAAAACCCCGAATGGTCGATAGTGGCGGGTATAGTATCGAAAGGGGAAGTTGAGTTGTTCGCAATCTGGGTATAACGAATGTAATGTCCAAAGGGGACGGTGATGGGTCGGGGAAAAAAGTACGACGAGTTAATCTGACTCGGGGGGTTTACAAGTCTGGATGGCGAGACGAGGCAGAATACGGAGTAATAATGGATTTTTCACTGGCGCCTGGGCATGGATGGATGGATGGATGGATGGCGACGGCGGGCTCAGCCAGGGGTCCACCGCCCAAATACGAAAGGAGCATTGGGCGAGGATTCTAAAGTCACTTGAGCCTGTCTGTCTGACTCTTTCCTCCTGCCTCCCAATGTATCCCTACCGGTTCACGCTATTGAAACTAGCTGTACGGATTAACATGGATTGCCCTACCACTCAACCACTGTTGCACTCCAGGCTGCTACCAGTGAAGCTTGGACGGCCTAATCCGAAGCAGTCGCAGCCTTTTTCGAGTCCTCCTCCCACCAATCAAGACGCAAAGAAATTGGCGGTCCGGCAGCCAAGTCACCTTTTTTCTTGCCAAGGACCCTTTTAATAACAACGCATGCTGATCCATGCCCTGTGTAGCCCGGGCTCTGTCACCTGCTCCATTTCGGCGCAGCCTCAGCCCGCCTTCCTTACCAGGCTGGTGGCACAATCGCCACCTTTTTCTGTGCTTTTATTAGGTACTGTTGTTGCGTAGGTAGTAATTAATGTGAGAAGTCAACCCGGGTCGATCATGTATTCAACGTCACATCCATTCCAAATGCCCAATGCCATGTTCATCTCTGTTTTGATTGATTCTTATGTACATTACATGCTGACTCTCGCTCAACATCACTTCCTCCTACGCGCTGAAAATGTCTTTAATGGGTCCCCCTTGCGCGACCCGATCCTCTTGCCCGACTTGCCGCCCCTCTTGCTCCTTCGATCCTTGCTGCCAATTTTGTTCAGCGGCACAAATCCAATCTTCTCCGCCGTCAGCGCATCCTTGCCCTCCTTTGGCAGCAGGTATTCCGGAATGTGCTTCAGGTGCGCTTGTTGACGCGCCGTCCGGAGTTCACCGTCGTGGCGCAGGTGGACCATCTCGGTCGGGTTCTCCTCAAAGTATCTACACTCGGTCAGTCTCCATTCACCAATACTCAACGAATTTTCATAGTGCTGGCAGGCACATACCGCTTAAGCTTTTCGCTTTTGAGAAGCTCTTGTCGGAGTTCCCTTGTTCTCGCCTCGCGCACCGCCACCTTGGTAACGGCTCGCAGCGCGTCGTTCATGCGGTACCGGAACGCCTCCACTTGCTCGGGGTTGAAGTTGTATGGCTTAATCTCCTTGCCCTTTTTTGCCTGCTGCTTCGTGATGCGCGCGAGAATCTTTTCGTCCTTCTCTGCGCTGGCTATCGTCGTGGGCATATGCTTGCGGTACTGATCCTTGGGCACTACAAAGGACAGCGCCATACCGGCCTTGCCGGCCCGCGCCGTTCTGCCGATGCGGTGCGTATAAGACGAGGCGCTTGTCGGCAGGTCAAAGTTGATGACAGCCGCCACGTTCTTAAAGTCAATACCCCTCGACACACCGTATTCCAGGTCCTGCTTCGTAGACTTGCGCTTCTTCTTCGGGCGCTTCTCGCTCGTTTCCGTCGTCTCCTCAGCGTCATCACCCTCGATGGCCTCCTCTCCCTCGTCGGCCTCCTCCTTGGCCTGGTCTTCGTTGCCCAAAATTTCCTTTTCGTCGGACGCAATGATAATATCGTAAACATTTTTGTTGAACTCCTCCACGACGTGGATTCGCGAGTTGACAGGCAGCTCCGAGTTCAGAATACAGCTGCGAATGCCAAATTGCTCAAAAAAGAGCTTCAGGCGGTAGCAGCGGTCAATGTCGCCGACGAATATTATGCACTTGCCCTTGACGAGCTTGAGCTTGAAGATGACATATGCTAAGAGAAACTTTTCGTCTTCTCCGCATTTTGTCACAAGCTGTGCAACGCCCTCGCCCTCGTTGTCCGGCTCTTCCAGGTCCAGTAATTCGGGCGCGTTGTCGCGATAGAAAATCTTTTTCAGAGAATCGACCTCCGACGTCAATGTAGCGCTCATCATGATTGTCTGTATCCCTTTCGGTATTGACCAGGACAGGCTCTCGAGGTCGTTATCGTAACCGTATGATAGTAGCAAATCCGCCTCGTCTAGGACAAGATGCGACAGCTTGCTTAGAGATAAGGCGGAAGAGTTGCCGTTGACATTATGCCATGCGCGAGCGGGTGTCGAGATAACAATATCGGGCAGTGTGGCGAGCAGGGATCGTTGGACGGCATCGGATAGCTTGTCGGTGAGCTTGACGGCGCGGACATCTTTCGAGCAAAACGCCGAGAATTGCTCAATCGCTTTAAAGACTTGGTCGGCCAGTTCGCGGGTCGGTACAAGGATAAGGGCGGTGGTGGCAGGGTCGGGGTCAGACTGTCTAAAGTTAGCATGGAACAACGACCGACAGAACTCCAAACATACAGCTTTGCGCTTCAGGATTCCGGCCAGCAGGGGCAAAACATAAGCAGCAGTCTTTCCAGATCCAGTTTTGGCCTTGCAGAGAACATCTTGGCCCTTGAGAGCAATGGGGATGGCCATGCGTTGCACCAGCGTCGGCTGGGAAAACTTTTGCTCGGCGACGGCCTGCACCAGGCGAGGATCGAGGGCGAGGTCGCTAAAAGAGAAGCTGTCGGCTTCTTTGGGAGGCACCGCTGCCTTTTCGGCGGGCTCGTTCGTCTCTTCAATTTTGCGCTTCATTGCATCGACTGTTGTGAAAGCTGCGATTCTCGTCAATAATGGCCAGCAAGATCAAGGCTTGAAGAGCAAGCGCGATAAGGAAAAAAAAAGTAAGAGGCGCTCCACTCCTCTCTAATCGATAACGGCGAAGTGGGCTGTGGCCTTTGCCTGTTCTGTGCAAGTCAATTTTATGATACAATATTGATGAATTGATTGCGGTTAATTAAAAGTTAGTAAAATTAACTTGATTTCCTTTTACATTACTTCTGGTGTATACTATTCAAGCGCTTTTACTGGTTGATCCTTGTATTGATTCTCCCACTGTTTTGACTCAACAAGGCGAGGCCAAACCGCCCCGCTCCGCTTGTCAAGTAGGACGTGAGTAATCTGTACCTTGGTAACTATCATCATATATAACCAGCGTTTCTCATCATCCAGATCTGGAAATCCGAATCTGATATCTCCAAGCCTTGCCTAGGTCATCCAGCGACAGCGGCCGGCGGAAATGACCGAGCTGGGCAGCCTCGTCGTGTGCTGGCCTGGCCAGTAAGTGCGTCTTTGCGCGACGTACCTTGGCAGTTGTTGGACAGTCTTTCACCTAGGATAAGCGAGAGTTGTCATCGACGTATCTTTTGTGCAGCCATGCATTTTCAGGGGCACTTCAACTGACTAGCCACTTGTCGACTATTCATAACACTGCACGGTCCGCACTGCTCCGTCGGTACCCCATGCATCAATCAACTGCCGGCCTCGTCCATAACGCTGCTGCCCAGGATCGTCTGCCCGATTAGATTTCCTTCGGGCCAAGACGTCGCCAGATGATATTCTCCTCAGCATTAAACCGAAGGCTCCGATATCTCGAGGCAAACATCAACCCCACGCTCAGCCTCGGCTGCGACTTGGCATCCCGACAGCCGGATTCGATGCGCGTTGATCTCTCGTGATACTCCTCCCTCCACTCTATGAATCCCAATTGGGCAAACGAACGGCGCGCCTCTGCAATGGCGGGTGACAAATGACGTATCAGGGATGGCAGCAACGAGCAACGACCGTCCCACAGATCCCCTCGCATGTCAACTGCATCCGTAGGCGTGCGGGCGTCAGGTCGTGCAACCTGGCCAAGCCCCCAAGCAAGCTGCTTCCATGTACCTGTCAAAGCCAGTACCGTTGTTAGCGAAGGTCCTTCGGGGTTCTGCGAGGTTATCCGAGACAACAGGCTTCGCTGTGTTACTGCGCGGATACAGCACCCACCTTGCAACCAGCCACAGCGATGAGGAGGCAACGGTCTCCAGCATGGAAGAAACGGTCAGGGCCGAATCTTGTCGGTACCACAATGCAAAGCAGCATCTGCCGGCAGCAGAGCAGAAGCATAATCCTTCTCCACCAATCGAACGTCTGTTACACTGGGACAGATTGGAAACGGCCACCTCTCGGAGGCTCCGACATCAAACGGTTTTTTTCTCTCTGGAAGCTTTTGGTACATTTCAGAATCGCGTCCGAAATTCTACGCGTGGCTTTTCATCAGAGACAGGCCGCTGACACGTAGGTAGCCCTGTGGTACCCGCACCAGTACAGATTACCATTCATCCCATTTCACTTCTCGCCGGTTGCCCGGGCTCAGGCCCGAATCCTCTTGATCGTCAGATTAATCCAGTCTTTGTTGGATTTCCCAGCACTGAGTCTTGCCCATGCTAGCTCGCCACTCTGTCACGAGGCGCTCAATAACATACGGAGTAATCGCGACCTCGGTGGCTGCCAATGCGACCCGAGACACTTTTATTATGCGACAGCGTTGAGGATGCCGACAGGCCTTGTGAGACTACCAGGTTATTGGGACTGATGAGGGGTCACAATTTACAATCGGAATTCGGCGCTTCTAGCCCCCTTGACCTACTCCCAAGAAACATCACAGCTACCCGCGGAACACGGCCCAGCCAACGTGTCGCTTGAAACCGACCGTCCTACAAGCCTTACAGGCGATGGGGTCGGGACAATCTGAGCTATCCTATTTCTCTGTGAGCACGCACGTGGCAGCGTCCCTTCTGCGGCCAGCCGTTACGCATGCGGCGCCCACCCGTCCAACGCGTTCGGTGACTGACGCATCTCCTCAGAGGCTCTAGAGACTACCTAGTGCAGTATACGTCACTCGTACAGCAAGAAACCCGGTTTAAATCAGCATATCGCAACGATGATTCTCCAGCTATTTTACGTAGAAGCGTTTCTCACGGTGAGGCATCGGTCAACCTGATGGTGAGGTGTAAGTCGACCTCTCCTTTCCCAGTGCCCTGCAAGGTTGGCCCATTCTGGCCGTTCACAGTTAAAGGTATCACGCAACACTCCCGATGCTGTCGCTCACACCGTAGACCGTAAAAGAAAGACGACCGGGATCAATTTGCGTGAGGTCTGAGACTTTGTATCGAGGCTGCGGTGGGCGGGGGGGCCGATTATCCACTAATCAGGAAACCGTCGGGCCTGAGCAAAACCCAGAGCTCGCGATGAGACAGGAAAGACATGTCAGAGAATAACTGCTCAGAAATATATCGGAGTATATTGTCATGCTCTGCCAGCAAAGTACATTGCACATGTGTCGGCTAAGCAGCCTTACGGGACCTCGCTTCTGATACTTGATCCGTCATTCTGGAATGCACGCCAATTCGGCTGTCGGCCACACCAATCTGCTGGCCCTGTACGCTGTCTTTCTATTTTGAGACGCCCAAGGAGTAGACCTCTTTGTCACCACAGACGATTGGGGATCCCGAGCAATGACACCGAGAGGAGCCCTGCAGGAGGACAACTGACAATTTACTTACACCATCAAAATCGGTATACACCCTGCCTCTACGCCGTGATCTCGAACCAATAGGGTCATTGATGGGTGTTACCCCTGATATCATTCGGCATATCTCCCCCTACCTAGCTTTATATATCTCGAGCTTGCCTTTTTATTGCCGGATTTTTCGAACTGTCTTATGGACACAAAGGCCATTACTACTTTCACTTGCACTTTCCACAACAAAATCATTGACAGTGTCGCACTGTCTTCCTTGGCCATAGACGCTTCACAGTACTTTGCTCTACAGCCTCTTTCGAAATGGAGACACCACACAAGCCTTCTACTGATGACTGGTCCCTGACGTCCTGTTATCGCCTGGCGCAGCCATCACCGCGATCCGGCATCGACTTTTGCTATCGCAGTTACGACCAGGAAATGACATCTTTTTTGAGCCTCATGCGCAGCCATACAACGAGTCTCAGCCCTCGCTTCAACGATCAACACTCCACTCGTGCTTTTGGAGACCCTTTCCTCTCGGCTACTGTGTCAGACTTTCCCAACTTGTCTCCAATGGCCTGCTCCGTTGCTCCCGAGTGTGAGAGCTACACGACAGACACAAATCCTCCCCATCAAGTGGGCTACGCTGATGCCATCTCAAATTACTGCATGCCTTCCGCGGACAGCAGCTTGGAGTGGTCCACTCCTCCTCCCTTCTCTACGGCAGATGACACAACTGCCAATGCCAGTCTGGACCAATGTCACGCTGTTGTCCCATTCGGATACTCATCTCTCGCTGATTCCCATCCGAATCCAAACAATCAGCTTGGCCTGTCGATTTCTGCTACCACCGAAAATTTCCCCGAGTTTGCTATGCGCCACGCAGTCGCATTCGCCGCACCCTCTTCCTGGGAGCATGTCCAGCCTGGGCAGACCAGACCGCTGTTCTGCATCTTCCACTATGCCGGCTGCACGTTGCGATTCACCTCCAAGAATGAGTGGAAGCGCCACATCATGTACCAGCATCTCAATCTGCAGTACTGGGTCTGCACCGAGGGCGGCTGCGGTCTGAAGCGGCGTCCGGTTGCTGAAGCCGCCCACGCCTCGTCCCTACCGACCCGTGGTACCATTTTCAACCGAAAAGACCTGTACACGCAGCACATACGCCGCATGCATCTCATGTGTGAGACAAGTCCCGTCGACGCGGGCTCTGCCTCGTCGGACAAGGTCAAGAACCACATGCGCACCCTGCAGTCCAAAGCCGCGCGTACGCGCTGCACTCTGCCGCGCTTCATGCTCTGCCCGGTCGCAGACTGCGCGTTTGAGTTTGCGGATTCGAATTGCTGGGACAACTGGATGGAGCACGTGGCTGGACACATGCAGCGCGCGGCGAATGGCGAGGAGGGTCCGGTGAGCTTTGGGGGGCGCAAGGACTGGACGCTGACGGAGTGGGCAACGAGTGAGGCGGTGTGCATCACATATCGGACGATGGAGGGCAAATGGGCGCTTTGTAGGCCAATTCAAGGGAGGGGAAGCCAGCCAACAGGTGGCCGAGTTGCGCAGCGCAAGTGAGCGAGATGTCCTGTTGAGGGAGATGTCGCGAGCGTTGGATTGAGTCCCGGAGCAGCCATGGTCATGTATAATGAGATATGAAGAAGAAGTAATAAATTATTCGTATATCTCCGTTTCTCTGCAACACTTTTGGTGGTATCCTACGTTGCTTCCTCATGGTTGTGTGAAAATCAGCGTGTTGCTTGTGCCCGCATTAGCTGCGTAGGAGTTCGCTAAAACCCTTGTTGGCTAAACCGCATGCAATCCAAAGCGTAGGGAGTCCTGATGCATAAAGCAGCTGATTGATAACTACTTCGCTTTATGTAAGGTAACATTTTTATAAGATCAAAAATAAAATAAGAAGCCAGGACCCCAGTCGGCCTGGGTGGTTTTCCCTACTTTGTGTTTAGGGTAGGGCTCACATTGCTCAGGTCTTCACCGACGCCAACATACAACGGCTATCTTGGTAAAGAAAATCTATTGGTACATTCATTAAATCTATGCTTCTAAAACAAAATGGAACAGCCCTACTCCGACTTGGGCGGCCACTTGACCCTCTTCTCCGCGCGCACATACAAGTTATTCGGGCGAATCAGCTGAAAGTACGGATCATACTCAATCGGCCCATCATCCTGCGCCAGCGTAAACTTGTACCTCCAAATCAGCTTGGGCAAGAACACTTTAATCTCCTGCAGCGCAAAGTTGAAGCCGACACACATGCGCGGCCCTTGCGCAAACGGCGTGTACGCGCCCTGCGGCAGCTTTTGGCGGCCGTCCCAGCGGTCCGCGTCGAAGCGGCCTGGGTTCTCCCAGATCTTGTCGTTGTTGTGGATGTGATGGAGGGCCGGGATGACGACGGCGTCTTGGGGCAGGCGGTAGCCGCCGGGGAGGATCATGTCCTTTTTGGCGGTGCGGGCGGGCTGGTAGGACGGGTTGTGGCGGCGCTGGGTCTCCTTGATGAACTTGTCGAGGAAGGTGAGTTGGTTGGTGAGATCGGCGGTGATCAGGGTGTCGTCGGCCCAGTCGTGGTCGACGAGTTCTTGGAGGAGCCGCTCTTGGTTGCCGGGGTAGGTGACGAGGCTGTAGATGAGCCAGGAGAGGAGGGAGGAGGTGGTGGTGAAGCCGGCGCCGGTGGCGACGACGAGGGCGGGTGCGAATTGGGCGGGGGGGAGCTTGTTTCCTTTGCTGTCCTTGGCGCGGAGGAAATAATCTTTGCCAGGGATTAGTATGCGGGCTTTATGGGGGCGTGTAAGAGGTACTTACCGACGACGTTTTCGGCTTTCAGAGCCGCGTCCTGGAGTTCAAGGTCCTCCTCACCCTTTGAGGCTTGCGCGATAGACTCCAGCAGCATCTCTTCAATGCGCGCCTTTGTTTGCCGTAATTTCTTGGGGTCGCCGAATGGCATGTTGGCATACCAGGCCCCCATTGTCGACACCTTCTTGTTGAGCTCCAGATTCCGCGCAATCTGCAGCACCATTTCGTGCAGCGGCGCGTCCACGCCCGCAAAGTGGCCAAAGTCCATGCCGAGCACCAGCTTGCCGACCGCCTGCGCGCCGAGCTTGAGCATGTACTGGTAGACGTTCCACGCCTCGCCCTGCTCGTCCAGCGCGTCAAACACGGCAAAGGCCTCCTCGACGCTGCGCTGCATCGTCGGCGCGTAGTGGCGGACCGCCTTGGGCCCGAGCGCCGGCGGCAGGAACTTGTGCGCGAGGCGCCACTGCTCGGTGTCGGTGTCGCCCAAAAACACGCCGGCCTCGACGGACTTGATGGGATGGAGGGGGTGCCCGGGGATGATGCGCTTGGTGAAGAAGTCGCTCTCGGCGAAGAAGAGGGTGGCGAGCTGGGGGTCGTTGGTCTGGTACACGCGGCTGCCCATGTTGCTGGTCGAGAACAGGGGGCCGAGTTTTTCAAAGAGGCGCTGGTGGTTGCCGAGATGGTCGGGGTAGACTTCGAGATAGTTGCCAAAGTAGGGGATGCCGGCGGGGGAGGGCACGTCACGCACGGCTTTGCCGTCAATGGTGATGGCTACGGGGCCATCTTTGGCGATGATGTCGGCGACGGCGGTTAATCTGTGCTGGTCGTATAAGAATCCGACCCCTAGGTGGTGTTAATTGGATTGATTGCGGTATGGTTAGGGAATGAATGTGTACTCACCCTTGGGCTCAACTATGCTGTAATGGGCGGCAACGTGATGTTGTAGCTCCTCTAGATCGGAGGACTCTGGAAGCTCGATGTCGCGAGCTGTGGAAACATCTTCACCAAGAAGATAAAACTGCTTCGTGGTCATACTGAAGAAGCGCAGTGGCTGATGGAAGTAGTGCCAGTGACTTGCAGGAGAATCTGGTAGGGGATCGCTAACGAACTATAACTGTCGAGTTTCGCAAAAAACGGCGGCCAAGCGAATAAATATCGCTGCCAACAAGATTGCTAGTCTGGAGCCTGCCGAGGCATCTTTTCCAATGGTTCCAGAAATACTTCCCCTGGACGAAAAAAAAAAAAAAAAAAAAACCTCTCATGTTGCGATCATACCCGTCGCCGGAAATCACGAAGCCGTCCGAATCGCCTCCGGAGATCTAGGGCCGCGGGATGGGCGCGATGTTCCGCCACCAGAAAAACGCCGGCGCAGTACTTGTATCCGCGTATCGGTGAGGGCTTACATTTGTGCCGTGCTTATTGGTGAATTTGGCCCCTGTAACAGACCCCAAACTGGGACAAGGTGTAAATAAAACTGGGCAAATCTTGGGATGACGACGCCACTGTAGGCGCGCCGGACGATGCCGTCCCGCTTGTATTCGGCGTGGCCGGACGCTATGGCTCGGTGAAGACGCCAGCAAGCAAAGGTCCGTGGAAGGAGAGCGGTGGGAATGGAAAAGTCCGAGAGAGTAGGACAGCCAACTTAGTTAGCCAGCCCAATTTGTGACGTCTTGTCCCACATACATCGCTAGAAGCCGAGAAGTGAAACCTTTATCCCACTTCATGCACCCAAAGTGCCTAGGCAAATGCTCACTGTCCTATTGGCCCCGTTCTATTGTCCGCGGACTATGCCTTAGCATTGCAGGGGTAGGAGATACAGCCATGGAAGGAGAAAATCGTGAACCTTGCTAAGCTGCTGTTAGTCGCGACAATTCCCGTCGGCCGGAAAATAAAAGAAAATTAGTCTGATTAAAACTGATAGACTGTAAGCTATTTAGAGGTTCTTAAAAAGTGAACAATCGCAGACTTCTGAATGTTTGCAAACTCCTACTAGATCAATCTGATACACTCCCCTAATTACACAGCAGTCATCCCTCCACAGGCGCCTGCGACTACGACACAATGGAGTACGATACGAGACAAGTCGCCGAGCACAAGGTGGCAAGTGATGCTTGGATGACCATTCATGGCAAAGGTAATTCCATAATATTCTCGAATTGCACCTTGACCAAATTACTGACGAGTTTTAGTCTACGATGTGACAAAATATCTCGAGGATCACCCCGGCGGCGCTGAAGTCCTCGCAGAGGCCGCTGGCACCGATGCCTCGGAGGCCTTTGACAATGCCGGCCACTCGGAAGACGCCTTTGACATTATGGAAACCTTTCAGATCGGCAGCCTCAAAGGCTACAAGAAGAAACCTCAGCGCAAAGCCATCTCCGTACCACCACCACCACCCCCTCAGACCGACAAGACCAAGACGCAATCTCTCGCATTCCGACTCGGCAGTTTCGGTGTCTTCTCCCTCGCCGTCACCGGCATCTACTTTACCATCCGGCACCACGCGCCCCCTCCACCACGTTGGCTGCTCTCCCTCCTGCACCATCACAACCACCAGCAGCAGACGCCGCCCGGCCTCGGCTTCACCAAGGGCCTTCTCCTTGGCGGCGGCGTCTTTGCCGTCCTCGACGCGCTCCTCGCGCAGCACTTTGCGCGTCTCGCCCTGCAGGGCCGCAGCAAGTCTTTTACCAGCTACCCGGCGCACATGAAGGTGCCGGAGCCCGTGCAGGAAGACACGCTGCTGCAGCGCGGCCTGCTGGACCCGGCCGCGTACGCGCCGCTGCCGCTGCGGGCCAAGACGCTGCTGTCGCCCAACGTGTACCGCTTCACGTTTGCGCTGCCGACGACCGAGACGGTGCTGGGCCTGCCCATCGGGCAGCACGTCGCCATCAAGGCCGACGTCGCCGGCGAGAGCGTCGCGCGCTCCTACACGCCCGTGTCCAACAACGTCGACCGCGGCGTGCTCGAGCTCGTCATCAAGGTGTACCCCGACGGCCGGCTGACCAGCAACTACCTTGCGAACCTGGCCGTCGGGGATGAAGTCCTCTTCCGGGGGCCAAAGGGCGCGATGCGGTACACGCGCGGCCTGGCGAGGCGGATCGGCATGGTGGCGGGCGGCACGGGCATCACGCCCATGTTTCAAGTCATCCGCGCCGTGTGCGAGGACGACCGCGACTTGACGCAGATTAGCCTCATCTACGCGAACCGCACCGAGCAGGACATTCTGCTGCGGGACGAGCTGGACGCGTTTGCGCGGCGGTATCCGAAGCAGTTCAAGGTCTACTACCTGCTGGATCGGCCGCCGGAGGGGTGGGCGTATGGCAAGGGGTACTGCACGCAGGAGTTGATGGCGGAGAGGCTGCCGGGGGCGAGCGCGGATGCCAAGGTGATGCTGTGCGGGCCGCCGGGGATGGTCGGCGCGGCCAAGACGGCGCTGGTCAATCTCGGGTTTGAGAAACCGGGCGCCATGTCCAAAATGACGGACCAGATTTTCCTTTTTTGAGGATGGTTTTTTTTTAAGAGTTGTTTCGATCCTTGTATTTTATTTGTAAACATCTTCACTTGATTAGCTTAATGACACCATAACTAAATGGATTTCTATCATCCCGGTCCATCCGATGTGTCTCAGCCTGGAAAGTGAAAGTGGCGCCGAGGCGGATATTCTCCTACAATCTTGTCCCCCGAGGAAACTTCCAATGATTTTACTTGGAGCTTTCGTCCGGCAGACATGTTTCTATATAATTACGTCTCTTCTCCTGCTGGATAAAAAAAGAAGAACAAGTACCAGCTTGTTACCGGAGCACTCTCATCAACGCCAATGTTACTGTCAGAGATGGACGGGAGAATAAAGCTAGATATAAGTTTATTATAACAGTTATTTAGCTAAAAGAAATAACGCTGTAGTTGAGTATTTCTAAGAATTACCGGGTTTTAGTAGGGCAGTCAAAACATCTAGACGCCGAGCGGTTCCCTTCGAAACTAAGTTACCACCTCTTAAGCAAACCTCGCGTTGAGCCGCCTCCTGTGGACATTCATCCATTCTCT
Source organism: Cordyceps cateniannulata (assembly GCA_028828415.1). Classification (NCBI taxonomy): domain Eukaryota; kingdom Fungi; phylum Ascomycota; class Sordariomycetes; order Hypocreales; family Cordycipitaceae; genus Cordyceps; species Cordyceps cateniannulata. The sequence continues at coordinate 4,084,292 of JAPHMX010000004.1, read as the reverse complement.
CTCGGTCACAGAATCGGCGTCACCCCGACTACCGATTCGTGTCACGGACATGCGCATGACAAACGTAGCAACATTTAACCTAGTCTGCGTCTTCATGACTCTTACTTTGAGTAAATACGCGTGAAATTCGGTCTTACTTCTCACTCATAGTATCCTCAGCGTCCACGAGAGCCGCTGCCTCAGTGACGGCTGAGTTAAAGATGCTGCCCGAAGCAGTATTTAACCACTTAGCCCTACCACCGAAGCTTCCAGCCGCCCTTGAAGAACACCAATTGCGTGACTATGGTCATAAGGGTAGACTGCGGCTTTCATGCGGGATTAGGTTAGGCCACTATGAGCTTCATAGGGCGACGGCATGGTACTGACCATTGACGGTATTAACGACGAATCTACCACTCGTTGGCAATGCATACACGCATTCTCCGCGTATCACGAAAAGGGACCTGGACAACTTGACGAACAGATGCAATAGATTCAAATTCTGGTTTCCAAAACATATTGCTTACGTGGACTGGGGTACCGTATACCTATTTACTCCAGCCGCCTTCGCAGGGAGCCGATGACACTCTTCGAGAGCTGGCCATGTGCTTCCAACAAATCCTGAAATTGCTCCTCCAACCATAGCCTTTCAATTTCGCAGGCAGCAAATATAACAACAAGTTCTTTCAGGTTATCCGGAACGGTTGATTCATAGCAGAATTGCGTCAGCGCTACGAATTCTGCCAAGTCTTTGGCGTCCTGCATGCCGGTCAAAGATTGATGGAGCTTGTTGTAGGAGAGCAACATAAGCGGTGTTATTCCATAACATTCGGAAAAAGTGTAGACTTTGGCATGGTATAGTAAATGCCGCTTTTGCTGTCCGTCTACCTCGGCAGCTTGCCCGACCTGGTTCGTGTGAGGGTCACTGCTATCACTCCGAAGTGAGAGAAAACTGGACCAAAGGCGTTCCTGCTTTGTCGAGTAACCGGTCATTCTCCCTTTTTTCTTTTTCAGCACCCAATATTCTTCAGCCACCGCTGCATCTTTCACGCTTTCGCTTGTATCGATATTCCGGAGGTCGTAATTGCTTGTATAGGCAAACTGCCAGAAGCAGACAAATATATCCTCCTCTACATGAGGCCAAGATACTTTCCTCGTGGATCCCTCTAGAAACTGTCCATCTACCAATTTCTTGAGATATTCAGATAGGCTTCCGACGATGGCCGAATGAATCTTGAACTCGCGGTTCTGTGGGCCTACGACAAACGTAAAGGGCTCGGAAGCAGCAGCACTGGGCCATGTCAGTCGGGCACAAGCGAGGTAGACGTTGTCTTACTCTGCATTCATCGCTGTGTTCACGGCTGAGCCCATCTGTCGACCAAAGCTGACCGTAGTAACGACGTACAGTCCAAGTTTCTTCTTGAACTTGGCAAAATTCTTTGATACTGACAAAAAATTATGGTTTGATCAGACTGTGAACCACACATAGTAGCAGCCGGGATTGAGTAAGGGAGGGGTCAGGCATCAACGGCAACCATTGGGCCGTGGCATAGCCGCTCATATGCAATGATGTCATCTTGTTACCTCCTTTCCACTGTGAGCAGCTCCTTGGCCTTCACCTGCTCTCTGGCAGGTTGACGTCGCCTTAAACTTGACACCTCATGAACCGCACCATAGCCATCGCCATCCTGAAAGAGCGTACCATTCGTCGTGAAGCGGACGCCGGACTAGGCCTAGCCTACCAATCATCAAACCAAGAACAGCGCCTCAAAATCCAGCGCAGTTTTCATCGGTCGTGAATGAACGAGACAACCCCAGCCGAAGTTTTCTTCTTCACAACTCAACGCTGAGACCATGCACAACTAGAGAATTATCCTCCCACTTCTTATTGAGCTAGCAGCAGCTGGACCGCTGGCATATGGTGTTTGCCAAGCTGGATGCGCCGCGGTTGTGATGGCTTGTTACGGCGCCGCTGGCGCGACCTGGGGCGCCACAGCGCCCACAGTCGTTGCCTGCAACCTTGCGTTTGGCAAATGCCAGGCAGCTTGCTCGGTCGCTGGGTTTTGTCCCACTGCTTAAAATGGCAATTGAGGATCGGCGTGGCAGTATCGATCAAAGAGTACGTAGTTGTCTGCTTCTAAGTTCGTGTTGTGTTTACCTACGTATTGCAGGTATGGTCGCTTTCGACCTACAGTAGGAAGTGGTCGCGCTAATGATAATGCTACGCAGCTTATACTTGGCTCGATCCTGTTCGTGCTTCCACTTTCTTCCTGCTATGTGCTGGTTAAACACTGAAAAAAAAAAGGATTTTTACTACCACGGCTTTGACTTTAGTTACTTATTAGGTTTCTACACTGACATGAATCCTGAGTAGAGACATTATGTTATCCCTATAGTTTCTTTCCTAATATAACTTTGAATTTCTTATTATAGTAACTAAAAGGTACCTTTAATAAGAATCATTAAGATATTTCTTTACTCTAGACTTAATTTATATTAAAGTAAGATAACTATAGCGTTCATGGCCTTTATATAGAGGAGTATAATAGTAACCCTTAGTCACGAAAATCAATGCTTTCTATAAATGAAGTAGCTTTTTTCCACTAATTGTTGGATGTGAACATCCAGCCGGCGGACCACACGGAGGCGTGGTAGAGCGCAAATGCCAACAATATCACTGTCAGCAAGACGAACGATCCCAGAATAACGAAAATGCAACCAATGACAAGGTGAAAGAAGCCAGATTCACCGTAGTCTTCAACATCTCCTGCCTCCTCTCGCCGCAGGGAGCGAGTGCTGTCCGTTGTCGTTGCTAGCAGGTAGCGAGCCCAAGCAAACGCATGCTTGGTTGTGTCGGACTGCTGACAGGATACCTGTGTATCAATCATGATGCTGTAGAATTGTTATTCCTCAGTACAACACGCTTCATGGTAGCAGTGTCACCGCTGGTGACAGTTTTGCTCGACATTAAGTGGCAGGGTCGCGGAGAAAGAAACACCAGATGTATTGGATAGCACCTACTGGTTGAATAAGCTGACAGATGTGTCCTAACCAAAACAGCTAAAAAAAGCGACGAGAAGCTGGGATGGCGAGCGACAACGTTGTGCCGTGAGATTTGATGGTAAATTGAACCTGAGAGCGGTTCTGTTTTGACGAAACAGCTGTCGGCTGCCTTAATGAGAGCCAAATGACGCGCTCGACCCGTTCATACGTATCTATGCATGGCGGTTTTGCATTATATCAGGCGCTCGTTGTACTGATGATCAACAGATTTGCGTTGGGTGCGTCTGTGAAAGGATAGGGCCGCAGTTGATAGAGTTGTTGTGTAATCTGGCAAAATTCCTCGAACACGCACTGTTTCAAGGGGTATAGATGGGAGGACGCCTCTCTCTCAAGGTGGACCAGCGCATAATCATTCGCGTTTCTTTTAGTCGCTGGCTTCTCCCTGCGCTTGCGCGTGGAAACGTCCAGCGAGTTACAAGGACCTGACTCGGGCCTCACTCCACCCTCGGGTGCTATCTGGCGATTGTACGCGCTCCAACTCCGTCACATGGGTTTGCCACGGAAGCCCCGTCCGTTTCAGATGAACCCCATTACCCGATTGGGCAAGCCTCGCAGGGGCTTTACCTAGATTCAAGCCACGATGATTGCGGGACTCTTCATCCGGCAGACTAGCCTATATCGAGAGACATATCAGTCCTAATTGTTGAGCCGCATGGGTCAAGTTCACCTTGCCTCTGTGCCGAGCGATTGCCCTACAAGGGGACCTGACAGCGCGGAATCAAGCGAATCGTGGATTGGTATCCACGGGCCCTAAGAAACTTGTCAAGTGGGACTCATATACTATGAATCGGTTGTCTCTTTGCTGGCGAGGACAAAGCTTGCCAGCTTCCTAGATGGCCTCTTCTTCGCTCCTTCATCAGCAGTGACAAGTAGACGAAGCTCCATTACACCCCATCCCCTTACCGTCCTAAGAACTACACACCCAAACGTGCGAGTTGCCATAGCTGACTCGTATCGCCTATCATCGGCCATATAGCCCCTCGCAACTTGCCACTTTCGTTTAAGCCCGACGCAGCAAATAGACTACCGCCAGTCGAAAGCGGCAGCCTTTCCTTCCGAGCCACAGTAGCCGCGATTGATCCACTATCAGTGAGATACGGGTAGCCTCGTGGGATCCAGAAGTCGGGATTTGCCTGCTCGAAATGTTCATATCGGGAGCCCACCCCTTCTCGCTCAACCAGCCCGGGCTGTGAACGGTGTCGTCGGGGATACGGGGCCATGGCGAGAATCGAGGGAGCCGCGCCCTTGTCTGGCCTGTACAGATCGGCCTGGAGCAGAACGCCGTCGCGTTTTGGGATGGAAATGTTGAACTCGCAGTGCATTCGGATGGAACTGTCTGGCTGGGAGAGCCCATAGTAGTATACAGGGTCGCCGCTGGCGATGCTTTCGGGGGCAACATCTTCGGAGGCAGCCACAGTGCTATAGAAAGAGAACAGCCCATCATTGTTCGCCAGTGAGATTTTTGGATTCCACCAGGGTCTTCGCGCCATTTCTTCGTCTTATATGAGCAACGAGCCTATCTATATGATCAGGGTAGCGACTAGAAAGAAAGGATGAACCTCTCTAGCTTCAACGGATGACTACCACAACCTAATTATGATGGTGCGATCAAGGATAATATGTACTGGGCGGCGCTTTGCAAAGGATACTTCGGCTCCTCGTGGAGTGACCGCTCGGGCCGAATTGAACTTCGATGATTTTTTGCTCGGCCCGAAGGTACCTACCCTCCTGCCTCTTCTAATTGACACCAAGATTCGCCGCTGGATAAAATGTTTGCAGCTTGTTATTCAGCTACCGCTAACTAAACAACTGCCATATATTGTATGTCCATCTGCCTCCATAATAAAAGTTTTTAGGTAGGCGACTACTAATATTCATTACTGGGTGCGGCCTTGTCTTCCTCGATGCTCCTCCACTGACTGGGAAATCTTCTAATTCTTTTATTGGGGACGTTTTCCCGGCATATTATTTTCTCTCTCGAAGTATCTCTCTTCTCCTGCTAAAAGAAAAAAGAAAAGAAAAATGCGAGTACCAGCTTAGTACCATGGATGCCGAATCTTTATAGTATAGGGGCTGGACAAAGATTCTGAATAATTATACAGTAATATTTATAATATACAAAGTTATAAAAATCCATCTCAAGAGATTAGATATTTAAAAAGTACTTAACAAATATAATCAACTATATCTTAGTATAGCTCAGAGTCGCCTTCGGATTCGAACCCGTCATCTTAGCAGTTGGATGTATCAGAGACGCCTCAAGAGCCTGCTCCAATCGTTGCCTCTCATCTCGGCTCGTACTCTCCGAATTATTTGGAAGCATTGATCCAGTCTCCTGGTCACTCGCATCGTCTTCCGCTGCAGCCGAGTTTTCTTGCATGGACTGAAGCTCAATGTCGCTGTCTTCTCCTTCCTCCCTTAAACAGAGATTTGTAGCCTTGGCTACATCTTCAAGCTCATCCAAGCTTTGCTGTCGCGTTTCTATTACGCGTCGGGACGACTCGCTCTTGTCTGGCCGAATATCCAAGCACAGCAATGGCAGGAGGCTGGACTTCCAGATGGCCACGTGGTCGCGATGCCGGTGGGCAGTAAAGAGCGACATGACAAACAAGATCAACGTGATAACATTAAGAATGCATGAAAATAGCAACCACGGCCAGCGAAGCGTCATGCAAGCTGTTTTCTGTATAGCTATGCCGTTGATGTGGCGCTGTTTTCCGCCCAAACGGAAAGCTTCGTTAGGGCTCTCGGAGAAATTCCAAGGGCCAGTACCGTCTGTTCGAAGAAAGTTTGTAACGGATGCCGCCAAGTTGATAAATGCTTGCTCTTGATAAGCAAATGTTACGTTGTACCCGTCATACAAACGCGCCAACCAGAACCGGTCGCCACAGACAATATGGTTTGGCGCGTCGGACATGGGCAGGCCGCAGTGGCCATTGAAAAACCTCCAGTATAGCCACGTACGTATGGACCAGGCGTAGAAGGACTCAACGACGTAGACACAGTCTCCCGGAACAGCAATCATCTTGCCGTCGACCATCAGGTCCACAACCCCTCTCTCCCGCGTTCTATTGCCTAACAATGAGAAGTTGGCGGCCGTGTAGATTCTGCCATCTATCAGACAGGGAATCTTAGCCAACATGCGATCATTCGTGCGTCCGGGTCCCCCTTCCTTGGGAAATTCACCGGTGGCAGGCATCAACGTTGAAGACAAAACTGTTTCCACAAGTTCGTTGCTTTGCACGGTGGCCTCAATGTCTTGCTTGCAAAAATACAAGCTGCAGGCGGCTGCAACAGGCCACAAGGTTTCGTTCTCTCTAAAAGACGGTGCCTGGCTGAGGATCGAGATGTCGGCCACTGTGTGGTTCATCATTTCCACAAAATCGGATGGGAGAGGCGGAGAGTAGTCGGCGAGATCCAGCGCGCCGGTCATCACTTTGGTTCCGTTACGCAGAGTCCAGGGGTCAACCTCGAGACTGCCCAGCTTGAAGAAATCACCGCCTAGTCCACCAACCTTTTTCGTCACATACTTGGAGGTTTCAATGCACTTGCTGCACATGGCCACGGTAGAGTGGGTGATGCCGTGATCAGTGGGAAAGGTGCAGTTTCCTGTTTTGCACTTGACTTTAAGCCCGGCATCCCCATTACCGGATTTCATGAGTGCAGTTACAAATGCACTTTTGAGTCCGATCCCAGGTTCCCAGTGGCCCGACGCATATCGGATATGCGAGTCCGCCCCAGGCAGAGCTTGGGCAACCGGTAACGATGCCTCGCCAGTGGCTGCCGGCTCGTCGCATACTGTAGTCCTGACTGCCTGCTGAAGGAATGGGCCGATGGCGATGGAGAAAATGAGGGTAACTGCGGCCAGAAATGGAACGATGGACTGCAGCATTTCGCAGGCGAGGAGCTTGATGATGCGAAGAGAGCCAACCATACCGCGGCTGGCTTGGTCAAAAACCTGAAAGTCACGTACACGACGTGGCTTGGGTGAGTACAACCACTGCCATTTGGCTTGGCCGATGATGGAAGTCAAAACAGCAAGCAAGCAAGCCCTGAGGGCCGTACTCATTAGTGCCACCAGAGTGTTGATGGTGGTTCCATTGGGCCATTGAGGAAGCGGACGACCGTCGTAATACACGAGGACGGCTGCGATGGCAATGTGCAAGCCGGCTGAGAAGACGATGGAAATGCACTCCCACGTCCAGAGTTGGTAAAAGGCAGGCTTCGTCTTCGCCTGCGCATTTGGCTTGCCTTGGCGAAGAGCCTCATTATCGCCGTTCATCCTCGCGTTGCGATTTCGCTGGAAGCCACTCATTGAACAGAATATACTTTGTTCGTTTCAAAAGGCATACAGTCAAACGGAAGAATGGGCATCGACCGAGAGGGGTTCGAAGGCAAAAGGCGCAGCACAGAAGGATTTAAGACACTGGGCTCGGCGGTCATGCAAGGCGCCCAGCGACAACGCCAGGTGCATTTCAGCCGCAGATGCAACGCAGAAAGAGGCTGTGTTTTATGTTTCATCACTTGTTGACCACCTGCATTCAACCTTGCGGCCCGGTCGTGGTTCGCACAAGGCAGCCTCTCCCATCACTCTTACAGTATTCATACAACCGCTATGTGTTAGGCATACTGCCCCTGGTGCATTGTCGTAGAATGTCTGCTTAACCTTATCAAGACGCCCTCTTCTTGGTGATGTCTACTCCGACAAGAACCCGCATGAGCTAATCTGTCTGCTATAGTCGGAACTTGTGAGCAGTATTATGGATGCCGGTGCGAGCCGCGATGCGACGCCTGCCGCCGCAACACATGAATCAGCGAATGCGACCTTTACGACAACGAACCTCGGCGCTCTGACTACGGAATTTATAGCGGCAGACAGTTGCACGTCGACAACATTGTCAGATGCAGGCATAGCCGCTGGGACGAGGCCATCGCAGGACGCCCCCGGTGCCGGCGACATTACAATCAGCGGAACCTACTTCATCTTTACGCAAGCCAGGACTTGCGGGCCGGATGGTACACCTCGTGCAGATGAAGCTTGTTTTCCGCCGAGATATGCCGATGCCTGGGACAGCATGTACAGGCAGGAGCCTGCGATGACTGTGTTTCCGGTCTACTCTCCCGCGACGATTTGTCCGTCAGGGTATCACGGGGGCTGTACCTTTGCCAATCCAATTCCACGTACATGGCTGGGAGATGATTTGTCGACGACCACAGCGCAATCACACCTGACTACAACACAGGGATCGAATCGCGAGACAATCACGACGACCGTGGCCACAACAGTGACGGTGGCATTGACGGACGCATTTGCAAACGCTGCCAGTTTTCTTCTCAAAACTGGAGAAATAGCCGTGGCTTGCTGCACGAGGTAATAGCTCCCTACTGCCTATTTTCTCTTTGCCAAGACTAACAGCGGTACTTATCAATAGCTCCTACTCTTGTAATGGTGCTGCTCCTTGGTATTGCCAAAGGGAGATACAGGAAAATCAGACCGTCTTGGCGGATGTCAACTCGCTCTGTCCTGTTACACAAAACCCTGCTATGGGGACCTTTGTCGCTGAATGGCAAGCTTCATATGGATGGGTGGTCGCTCATATGCCGGCGGTTGTGCTTGTACACACCACAACAGGTCCTGGATTTCCATCATCTCAGACGAGTACGCCGCTACCGACAACCAGCTCTATCAACGCCAACTCTACGCAAGTGCATCGTACTGGATTAACGACTGGGTCGAAAGCTGCTATTGCAGTGTGTGTTCCTTTATTGACTCTTGGCTTGGCGGTTGGTCTGTTTCTATGCTTTCGTAGACGCTCGCGTCGTATAATACCTATTTAGTCTGAAGATGTATCGACGGCCTGTATATTGTGTCATTAGCGTTGGTAAAGTTCATTCCAATCTACTTGCGACTCACTGTTCTACTCGCGATTTGTCGGCGGACACTATTTAGGCGCGTTTATATATCCGACTTGACAGTATCCCCGAATTTGGTCTTGCGCACCCGCGCGGACCCCGATAGGCCGCGCTAATTGCCAAGCCGAGACGCTGTAATATTTCGCTCCAATACAATAAGTGTTCAAGGTAAGTAATTATTCTTAAAAGGTAATAGTTTTATTATTATAACTGAGTATACTTACTATAGGACGATCCATCCTATCCTTTGGTAAGGATCCATGGAGCTCATTTAGTCGTTAGTCGATAACAAGGCCACAATTGTTGAAAGTAATGCATGTGCGAATTGAGCGACAAGTTTACCCGGCTCTCGCTGCACTGCTTTTGCTCAGTCCCCGTGCAAACCTGTACATCTCCAATGGCATACTCGGTCCGTGTAGCCGGCCCGTCGCGCAACCAGTACTCGGGAAACGGGTGCCGAAACCCAGCCGCCAGTGGCACGTATGTGGTCGCCACGTCTTGGTAATGTGTGACGCGATAGTCACGCGGCGGCGCTTGCGCCTCCTGGTACCGCACCAAGACATCGTTGCCGATGCGCGGGCTACCGTAGTTGTACTGCGGCACCGCCGTGAAGATGCCGCCCTCGCGGCGCAGATCCAGCGCCGCGAGCTGCGCGCCGGCGCCCCCCAGCGAGTGGCCGGTAAAGACAAGCGTGTACTCAGGATGCTGTGCGGCGGCCTGTTGGGCCAGCAGCCGGACTATTGGCTTGACCTCGCGCCATGCCTGCGCAAAGCCGGCGTGCACGCGGCAGTCGGGTCCGCCAAAGGAGCATGCTGTCATTAGCACGACGGCGTCGGCGAGGAAGTTGGGAATCGAGGCTGAGCCGCGGAAGACGACTACAATTTCGCGACGGACGTGATCGGCGGCCACGAATCCGGCTAGACCTGCCAAGTCGCCTCTAAATCGATAGAATAAGTCATTCGTCAGCACATTTCGTAGCCTTTTGTTGTGCGCAGGTCCCCGTCTGAGCTCATACAGATGCAAATCTTCCGACTTACTTGAACGAGGCAACAACGGAAACATTGTTGCTCTCAAGCGTTGGACATTGATCCTCGCAGCAAGTCAACAGCGTTCCAGAGGCCGCACCAGATTGGCAATACGAAGCGGGAAGATATTGCGCATAGTGTTTCAGGCTACTGTACAACTCTTCAGTCACTAGATGCATCGGCTGTTAGAGATATGCCATTGGGCGATGCTTGTAAATACCAAAACGAGTAACTGACATGGCTGCCGCTCGACGCGCGTGGGTAGGCACGAGACAAATACGCCACTGCAAACTGCAAGAACAAAATTGAGCTTCATATTCCCTATTGCCAAGGTACCCGATATCGAATAGATAGGAGTGCAGAATGAGCTGCTCGACAGAACTCTGGTACAGTGTGTAGCAATATATTGGGGGTTGACAGCGCAGTATATTCCCTGCACCCGTGCGAAGCTGAATACTTATAAATAAATCCAGAAACAACTAGCACTGGCAACCCTATAAGCAAGTGAAAGGCACAATGTAGCCGTAGTCGGACAGCGGAGTCTCTCTCGTTAGTGCGCTTTGACTTCCCTCGCGATCGCCTGGCTGTAAGATGCGGGGAAGACGAAGCTGCTCAGGCTCGGTGCAGCAGAAACTCAATCACATCGGTAGATGCCACGACTTGGCAATTACTGTACCTCGGCTTATTCTTCTAGAAGACCACTACTAGTATTCACTCAAGAACTTAGTTAGGTGGGATCGTTGCGAGCATTAAAGATTGCGGGGTGATGATCATCTTCAACGGTTAAATAATGCGGGGTAGGGCTGGGGTTCATAGACACCTAGATTATCTACATAGCCGAGATCGTTATGGCAACACTGTATGCCAAGTACAATTAAAAGTGTAATGTAGGCTACTAATTACCGAAAGAGGGATAAGATACGTTCATGATGCTCGCAGCTGTCTCGTGGCTACTACGGCAACCTCTTTCGTGTCAGCACATCTGATCGGTGGATCGCGACTACGAGATTGTAGAGCTTACCAAGGCCGTACTGGCTGACTGCCCTGCATCTGGGTGAATATCTTAGTAGCTTGTTTTATTCGGCTCAAAGCTTGCGCAATGGAACTTTTATTAATAGGCTTGATAATCGCGAGTATAAAAACCACTGGCGTCTGTTCGATACACTGAGCGTGCCCGGCCCTACGCATGGCCGGCCCTTACGTCGACACTATATTCGGCTAGCTTTACCATGGCTCACCTATTGGATTTTGTCAACACGCCCAAGGATTTCCTTTGTGCTTGCGTCGACTTTGACTAGTGCATCCACATACGGCAGACATGCAGTCTTTGATGTTGACTCCAGGGCTGTTACAGTGTACCCTGAGCTATCTGTCCACCTCCTTGAGCGACTGTTCGGGCTGTTCGGGCTGCTCGGGCTTTTTATCAGCTGGGGGAGTCGATGAACAGCTCTTCTTGGATCCGGACTGAGATGGGGCTTGAGCTCCAGATTGAGCTCCAGCCTGGCACTCAATGACCCTCTGAATGAAAACGATTAGCACCAGCTTTAATTTAGATCTTGTCGAGCCAGGCACGGTCAACTCTTACAATGTAACTGCCAAGAAAGCTCTTGTCGCCCTTTTTCTCATCCAGAAGATACATTCTGCACTTGGAGCACTAGAGTTTTCCCGTCACGTTAGTCTTGACCATTGCCTTTTCCTCTTGCTGTGAAGCAGAAACCTACCTCGACGCCATTATCTTGGCAGTACTGGCCAAGCTGGGTATGCTTGAGAATATCGGACTTGGGCGTCTTGCGATCAAACTCCTCCTTGCACTTGTTCACCAGTTCTCTCTCCTCATCCCACTTGTCCGGGTCCTCTCCCATATACTCTTCGCTGCAAATTGTGCGTCCCAAGTCCGCTCTTGCCAGTGTCGAATTACATTTGACAGAGGTATCCTGCAGGTAGTAGATGTTAAAGACTCAGCCCGAGAATAGAAAAAAGGTGAAAAGAGATGTTACCGTTTTCGTGCAAAGCATATTGTACGCCGTGGGAATACTGGCTAGGAAATTCTTTAAAGTCTATAATTTCTCGTCGCATTAGTCTATAACAAAGACAAGATTTTACGGCCCCGTGGCCTGTTTCTGCTTATTATACAGGATATGGGTACTTACATCTCCGTCTTTGTTTAGGATTCTGCCGGCAACGCAGGTCTGAATATCTGCCAGCGCGGTATTCTTGTTCACTCTATTCTTGGTCCAGGCAGCGAGATCCATGACACACCAAGCCGTGTTTGAGTGGCATTTCTCGCGTGTGACGTCGAGGCCGTCGCAAACAGTCATGAAGTCGGTTGTGTCCTGTTCGCGAATTAGCTGGTTAGTTTCCGTGGAATCTATGTGATGAGAGGGACTTGGAAGTTATTACATACGTTTCCAATGATAGGCGAAAAGGTGCAGAGAGTAACATCGTCCTTGGTAAGCTGGGCAGACACATTGGACTTCTTTACCTGGTCCTCAATGCACTTCCGTGCTCTAGATCGGCAGTTCTCATCGGGATCTGTCGGGGAATTGTGTCGTCCGGTCTCGAACCAATCGCAGACTTTCTCAGGGGTCAGCTGGACGCTCTCATTAGTATCGCATTATCATTTGCCCGCAGTCCTCCGAATAGCTACATACATCTTCTTGTCGAACAGCGACGGAGCGAGCGTTGCTGATGCCAGCGAGTGCCGCAATAATGAAAATGGTGGCCTTCATTCTCGTATACTTGGAGTTGGAAACGGTTGTAATTGAGAAAGCGAATGGGAGTATAACTAGTTGAGTAAGTAACGAGAGTAGAACTAGTTGAAGATGAACAAGGGGTAACGGAGAGTTGAAGAAGGCTTTATATGCAACGATGGACTTATAGGTAGCTACTGACCCATGCTACTGACGGCAATAGAGTACAGTGTACCATCCCTTCAATGTCCTGAGATCATTTTATGCGGATTGTTTGACTCGCATCGGCTCATAATGCTCTGATCTTGAGTTTTTTACTTGGTACCCAGCGACTCAGTCATTCGCTCAACCTACATGTTGCACATATCAACAGTGGAGATTTACTCCTCCTGTGAGTACCTGAATCATGAATAACTCTACTGAGGTATAGCTATTAATTCTAGTCCCATTTTTCTTCTTTCGCTGTCGAAAGGTATATAATCGAGCCCCCGAGTCTTGCACAGCGATTGAGTTACTTTTCGACGCACCGAAAAAGTGGCAGTCGGCGTATCATAGTAGGCGGTTAGCCCCTACAAGACCCCTATAACGTGGTACTTTGCCACAGGGGTCACTACAGGGGCGTTCCAGAGTCATACATAGGTAGCTACTAGAACTCTGTATAAATCCTTACTGAATCTTGCAAGCCGACTATTCTATGCATTGTAACTCAGCCACAGTCGTCTGCTGGAAAAACTCAGGATCTGGGCATAACAGGACCAGCGACGAGTCAGTCAATGCCGCGATCAGCATTAGGCCGAGTTTTGACACACGTTCATGCCATGCATGACTTTGAGACACATTCATACCCATACATGGCACGGCTCGTTCTGTCGCAGCCTGCAACGTTCTTAGTGTACAGCCTCAACTACATGTTTTCTTAAACCCTGGAAACTCCATCTAGCATGTGAACATGCCAAATACAAGGCAAAGAAACACATTGATATATATCCTTGGATCTTTTGTATTCCCGTTTAAATCAACACTTGGCGCTAGGGAAGATGTACAGCCGCGAAATTTGCCATGTTTGATACAGCATATGAAGCTTTGGACAATTTCATTGGCCTTGTAAAGAGCAACGGGGTCTTGCTCTTTTCACCCTCAAAGAAGGCCGTTTGTTAGTCCTGCCAATCTCATTCGTTTTAGACATTGTCGATAGAAACGAACATTGCGCCACCTAAATGCGTAGGCCCTGTAGCTTGAGTTTGGGGGTCGTGTCGCGCCAGTCACCAACCGGCTGCACAAACAGTCCACGAAATTTTGCTCATGCCTAATTGGGCCGACTGATTCTCAGAATAATTCATTTCTATGCAATTCTTCCCATAGACCACCGCATCTTCTCGCGGGGCTCCTTGGACTAATTTTGACGATACTAATCAGTACTTCAGGGCAAGTCACCTCTATAATGGGTCCAGCCACTTTAGTTGTAGATTGGTTCGGCTTAGATCTTTCGCTATGAATACCTAATTGTCTCCCCTTTTGACTTCGCGACAAAGCTTCCTCGATGAACCTACTTGTTGGCTGTATGTAATCTTGAACAGCGGCGACTCACTCGCATCCCAGTCCTCTTCATTGCTAGAGTTGCCGAAAATCCTCAGGGCTCGCACGACGAGTTTGTAATAGCCCTCGGGCACATAGCTACCTGTGTCCAGCTGGCCATTCCATTCAAACTGGGTGAATTGAAGCAAGTCTGGCTGTCCTTGCTGTAAATTGCTTGGTCTCCATGAGACAGGAAACCCTTGAACCTGGCCAATCGATGCATTGGCTCCATTTGATGTGGCATTCTTCGCCGGCACGACGTCAACACGCACGAGAGGGGTTCCCAGTGTTGCGTTGATGTTCAGCACGAGTTGAGATGTCGCAAGGCGGCCCGGTTTTGGCAACACAACAGTGGTACCCTCACTGACAGACATGTTTCCAAAGACAAGCGAGGCGCCGTCGGGTGGCAGGACCTGGTATTGACGGATGGAGCCGGAGAATCCTTGATACGGAACAGAAAGAGCGCTGCTATCAGACCCGTTTATCGCAATCCAGCCGGACCATAACGGCATTCGACGTGCGTCAAGGCCATCAGGAACTGACGCGGACACTTGGATGTTGGCGGAGTTCCCAGGGGCCACGGTGACAGATGTGTCACTCAGGGTAATGGCAGCTGGGGCCTCAATTGCCTCGAGCGTATTGGGATACGAAGAAATGGTGTCATCTTGCGTAAAGGTATACACCGTGACCGCGGGAACGTGAGAAAAACGGTACGTGATGGCTTCGGTGCCAATGTTCTTGATGGTCAAGTTGAGAGAGGCTGCCGCATGCTCAGTGTCGTTGAAGTTGAGACCGGCCGGTTGGACAAGAGTTGTAGCATAGGCAGCTTCATGGGCACGCGTCAGACCACCGCCCTGCTGAGCGACCGGGGCAAGGTAGGGTAGGAACTCGTCTCCGTTGTGGTAAAGCTGCGGGTTCGAGTGCGAAACAAGAAGGCTTTCGATGGTGGTTGGATCCAACGAGCCGTGCACCTCGCCAATCAGTGCAACGATGGCAGCAATGAGAGGACCGGAGAACGAAGTTCCTCGTGTAATCGTGTAACCAGAAGGATTTGAGTCTCTAGAGTCTGTAGTGATGATTTCTTCGCCAACCGCGGTTAGGGAAGGCTTGAGGCCGAGATTCCACGAAGGGCCCCAGGAACTGATGGCGGAAACAGCGCCTGCAATCTCGTCATTAGGCGTCTCAACATAGGTTAGTGGTGCTTCAGCATTTGAGAATACTGTCGCAAGGACCTTGCGGCCAGAGTGGAGCGCCGTGAGCATCGCCGTCGCAGTATCAAACCCCAGCATTCCAACAGCGACGACACCCTCAGGCAAGTCCTCCATCCAATAGCTGGCAGGACTCCAGTCTTCGCTGTCTTTGTAAAAGAGAAAGCGCGTAGCCTGTTTTTGACGAAAGGCCTTCATCCTAGTCCGCAGGTTGCAGTCCCCTTCGCCGGCGCGGAAATGAAGTAGG
Source organism: Cordyceps cateniannulata (assembly GCA_028828415.1). Classification (NCBI taxonomy): domain Eukaryota; kingdom Fungi; phylum Ascomycota; class Sordariomycetes; order Hypocreales; family Cordycipitaceae; genus Cordyceps; species Cordyceps cateniannulata. The sequence goes on along the minus strand of JAPHMX010000004.1, from coordinate 4,068,592 downwards.
ACGAGCTTGTCACTCAAATCCGGTGTTTCAGGACGAGGCAGTCCACAAGCATGAGTACCGTTGCCAGTAGTCGTTGCATCTGCAGGCAGGGCGTAGACCTCCATTGGGGCGCCGGTAAAGTTGTCCGAGGGCTCTGTCGGGTAGAAGTGGAAGGTGGCCGCAGGTGCATTATCGATGGTGTACTCGGCCTCACTGACCAGCTGGGGAGCCACGCGGCTATTCACCATCCCAACACTGATAACCCCGCTGGCGACGGCCGGGTCCAGGTGTGTAAACAGGCCGAGCTCGCCGTCGTTGCCGGCGCCCTGGACAAAGACGACGCCGCTCTCCGTAGCCCGCGTCGCGGCCGACGACAAGAGACTGTCGGGCCACCCGCCCGGCAGCCCGGCCGACGACGAGATGATGTCCACGTTTTCGCCGAGGGCGCGGTAGATGGCATCAACCATGACGTCGGTGTGAAACTCGCCGCTGCAGGTGATGCGGTACATGCCGAGCTGGGCGCCCGGTGCGGCGCCGGTGAAGCCCATGGCGTTGGGCTGGGCGCCGATGATGCCGGCCGCGTTGGTTCCGTGGCCGATGCAGTCCTTGGGCGTGGGCTCGTCGTGGACCAGGTCTGCACCAAAGGAAAAGAGGCACCCGGGACCGAAGCAGCCTCCGAGTGCGGGATGTTCATAGTCAACCTAGATGTGTTAAACTCGGGGTTGAAGGAAATAACTAGGGAGGAGCTCCTTACACCAGTATCAATCATGGCAATCTTGATGCCCTTGCCCGTGATGCCTTTGCTATGGAGCTTGTCAACCTGCATCATAGCGTGAGGAGGGTATGCAGTGGTGTTTGTTTGGCGCAGCGCATGTCGCGTTGCCTGACGTTTGCTCATCTTGCCAATCGACGAGTATTGCTTTTGGTTCTTGGGCACCCTGACGTTGGACGGATCAATACCGCCCAGCGAATGCATCTGAACCGGATAAACCTTGACAACATCATCCATGGAGGCCACATCGTTGATGTTGCCTGCATTTTCGAGCGTTATCGAAACAGCCTTGTAGGCTTCACCTGCCTTTCCCTCGCCAGGTGCGTAGTCAATCTGCCTACGAATGCGAGCATTGGCTTCTGTCGTGACTCTTTGTGCAAAGCCAGCGACATCCTACACTTTCATGTTAGGTGACAGAACCGGAAAGTTTCTCTTGGGGACTCGGACGTACAGCGCTTTTATCAAGTTCAACAAAATAAGTGCCATGAATCACTCGTGCTGCAGTTTCGTTGGCGGCAGAGTGCGTTATTGCTAGTGCAGCAATAGCAAGCAAGAACCTCACCATGGCGTGCATTGTTCCGACTCGAGATGTCGAATTACTTTCAACGCGATGCTCATTGTCTACGGTCTTGTATTTATAGCCGCGGCAACAAGATAAGAGCTTCCCAAAGTCTATCACATGGCATAGAGAGGCAAGCGCTCCGGCCCCTTCCCATACGTGTCGGATAGAGGGCCATGGCTGACATTTCGATCCTTGATTGCAAGGGTCGAGAGCGGCCGGACATCGCGGACCGCTTTAGAATGGATTGTTAGCATGAGCGCCATGACCTGACCAGGGATCTATCAGAAAATATTCTGATTTTCTCTTGGCAGCATCTCCGCCCACCGGTTTGCTGCGGATAGTTGACGTTGCCGTGAGTCTGTAATCTGATACGAGCTATAGCACCCTAGTTATAGTATCGTTATCGTCTGATCTGTAGCATAAAAGCCTCACCTTGATATAATTACGGCAGCGCATCAGACAAAGCGTCATCTAACGAGTCAGTGGGTATAGTGTAGCGATCAGAATATAAGCACATTCAATCTAAACAATTGTATGCTATCGCGAGCGCCACAGGTGTGCTACATAGCGCGCTGTATTAGTAGAGCGCTGTGTGTGTGCGATATAGGGCGCTGTATTAATAGCTGTATATAAGGTACTACACAGAGCGCTGTATCAGTAGGTACTGTACTGTATATGTGCTATAACGCGCTGTATAAAGCCCTGTACATGTGCTGTATACAGCGCTGTATATGTGCTATAACGCGCTGTATAAAGCCCTGTACATGTGCTGTATACAGCGCTGTATATGTGCTGTATACAGCGCGGTATAGAGTGCTATATAGAGCACTATACACACACTGTACTCTTATTCAAGAAAAGTTAAAAAAGGCTAGGAGAGATTTCCCGTACATATCATTGCTTAGATATTATTTAAGCTATATAGAAATACAGTAAAACTATATCCGATAAGAGGGGTATAAGACACGTTGTGAGAATCATCGTCCCGCGGGCCGCTCGCGGTAACTAATACCAGTTGAGAGAGAAGTGATAATAGAGACGCTTGCATAGTTTATATTAATAAGCGTGTAAATTTTGATTACACATGCTTTCTGCTGTTTTGGGAACTCGGCGAGGAGTTTACCAGGCGCATTTCAACAATTGGATATTTTGTCCTGGACTGGATTGCCGGCCCTCCATGTTTTCTAATAAGGCGGGCAAGGCAACACCTGTCAAGCAAGCAAACATTGTTTTGTATTGTTGGCGCAAAGCCGGAAGGAGGAGGAAGATGAGGGTATGATGCGCAAAGACTGAACAGCTTGCGTTTTCTACCTGCCACGGAGGAGAAGAGCTGACTCGTGCGAATGAGATGCAACAGATTTCATTGGATAAGTATATCTTTGTAATGGTTGCTAAAAGACGAGCCAACGCGGAGGAGTTGCTGCCATAATTTGGTAGCAAGTCTGTATACTCAAAGTACCCATGTTCCGACTCCCTGGTTACTGCGGCTTGGTAATCGTCATCGTCGTCCCAGAGGAGCTGGGCATGCCGTGACCTATCTCGGATGCAGACTCGCTCAAAGACATTGCCTTCTGAAGCAAATTTTTGAGCTTGGCGTCTGTGGCGCAGTCTATTGGCTTCCTTCCTCGTCTATCCCGATGGTTCAAGCACGCGTTGCCCACTGTCTTCATATAAAACGGTAGCATAAGCTCCGCCACTCCCGGGCATTCTGCGCACGCTATGTGTAGCGGTGTAGATCCTGACATGTCCTCCATCATCGTCACGATACCTCCGGCTCCTACCTGCTCGATCTGTCGTAGCATAAGCCCCATCGTCGCCTCGTCGCCATATTCTGCTGCGATGTGCAGCGGCGTCCGTCGTTGGTAGTGCTGAGACTCCATATACGCGGTATTTCCTGACTGCGTAAGATGTCGTAGTAGCAACTTCAACATGTTCGCATCGTCTGGCCTCACGCTACACACCGCGTGGTCTAGCAGCGTCGTGCTCGGGTCGTGGGGGTTGCTCCGGAACGTCACATCTGCACTAGCCCCTGTCTGCTCGAGATACCGTAGTACTGCCTCCAGTATTACAGTGTCGTCACGTCGTAGGGCTGTCTGTATCCATCCCTCTACCGCGACCGTTTCAACGAGATGCCGTAGCATGGCGTTGCTTATTGGCCCCCCGGGCTCTTCATTACCCAGAATCAAGTGCAGTGGTGTCATCAATGCTCCATTCAGCTGTCCCATGCTTGAGCCGCCATTATCTCTTAGGCGCTTTAGTATGGCGTCGATGGCGTCCGTTTGACCGTGCTTCGTTGCCCAGTGTAGCAGCGTGTCGCCCTCAGCATCTACCTTATCAATATCCAACATGTTTTGGACTAACAGGGTGAGAATCTCGGCACGCTCCAGTTTCAGCTTATCGTCGCCAAGTAGCAGCACGGTGGCTGCACGGTGCCCATTCTCAGCAGCCCGGTGTCCTGCCCTGCGGCCTTTGTGGTCTTTCATCGTGACATCGGCCCCGAGCTCCATGAGCTCCATTATCATGGCTTCCCATCCGACGCGAGCTGCGTAGTGCAACGCAGTCCAGCCTTTTCCATCTTGAGAATTGATATCGGTGCCGATCTCAAGTAACCTTTTCGCAGCGTTTCCATAGCCCCTGATCACGGCGTAGTGTAACGGCGTTCGCTCATCAAAGTCAGGCAAGGAGATGAGTCTTGGCACCATGCACATGCTTATAATTGGAAAGCAAGGCGAATCCAATGCACAGTGAAGGAGGCTTCGGCCGCTTGCATCGCGTCGTTGTTCCTCTTGCTCATTGTAGTGCTTGCTGTTTAGGAGGGCGCTCAGCATGTCAACGTCTTCGCGCTGAATCGCGTAGTGCAGCGCTGACTGTCCAAGCCAATCCGTGGCGCCAATTTCAACATTTTTTTCAAGCAGATCCATCACCAACTGGCGTTTCCCTAAAATTGCAGCCCAGTGTAAGATTGTCCTGCCATGTCTGTCGGTATGGTTGAGTCGGATCTCGCCAGTTTGGATACTGTTTATAACAGAATCGTGAGCCTGTCCAGCGACAACCTGACCCAAATTGTCGACGACAGTGTTGTCGCGTGGTTTTATTCTCCAGAAAGATGGCATTTTGGGCATTGAAAATAAAGATATGTCAGCATAAAATAAAGAAATATCTTAAGATCCTCCGCCTGCTTTGTAGTCTACTACGGATGCTTGATTCTACCACCAGCCCATCGCTCGATCAAGTGTGCAACCTCCTGTGTAGGTAGAAATGCCAATCAACGCCATCTCTTATGCTAGAGTAAGGGATGCATCAGAATTGTCCAAAGCCTGTAGCAGGATGGCTTGAACCCGAGACATTCAAAGCCAATCACAGCGCTTTGCCAAGCTGGAGCCCGGATCAAACTGTTCAGCTATGCAAGTTGAAATCCAGTCGCAGAAAACCCATGCATTGATGCCTGACGCTCGCCCACCAGCCGTGCCATCCTCTGCCGTGCGATTCCCTGCCGTGCGATTCCCTGCCGTGCCACCCCCATCGTGCCGACACCAGCCCAACAGCCGTTCTGCCTGATTGCCAATGGGCCTGGGGCTGATCGACGAGCGGTTTGCTGATCGACCATGTTGGCCAGCAAAGTGGCAAAGAGGCGTAAAGCATACGTCACACTCAACATAGATACTTTCCATCTTCCCGATCAGATCAAGTCATGTTCAAACGTGCAAAGAATGTGCCGTATTAAACAAGGTCCACTGCCTGTCCTACCAAGCATCTGGGGGCGACAATATCAATGCACCTTGTTACTACTCCGCAACTTGCCTGGTCAATCACCCTGCCAATCGGACACTACCAGCACCTTCTCCCTTTTTTCACCATGCTCAAACACTTGCTTCTGGCATCGTTCTCGTTCACGCTGGCGGCGGCTCGCGACTGTTCAGCCCGAGACTTGACCAATGCTCCAGTGGAGTGGCAGCCTGGGAGCTGCTATCGGGGTACTTGGACAATTGTGAGCTCCTGCTTGACGACGATTATTGCCTGCACATGGACCATTCAGCACCTCAACATTCCAGCCAGCAACGATGGCACCTTGAAAAAGTTTGGACGGAAATTGAAATGGATGTTGATAACCGTGCTGTTCCCAGAGATCATCTTAGTACATGCCGGGTTCCAATTTCGAATGGCATGGAAAGCACTTCAAGAACTGGAAAGCGGTAAAAAGGAAGTCGAGTGGCCGTGGTACCAAAGGTCGTGGAGGTGGCTACGAAGGAAGTGGCCGTGGTACAAAACTTCTTGGACGTGGCTACGGAAGAAGTGGCTGTCGCTACGGGAAGAGTGGTCGTCGCTCCAGGAGAAATGGCCGCCGACGCTCAAAGACTTGCGGGAGTGCCTGCCAAGTAAATCTAAGCCAAAAGTCGCTGACGAGCGTGGCAAGGAGACGCAAGAAGACGCGAATCATATCAACAAATGGACCATGACACACTGCTATTATGTCAACATGGGGGGTTTTTCATACTACAATGGCAAGAACAAGTTTCGTCTTACCGCACGGGAAATGATCGCGCTGGGCCAACATCCACCGATTGCCAAGGAGGACATTCAAGACAAAAGCAAACAAGACTGGCTGGCAAAAACATGGGCTAGCCTGCAAATCCTACAGCTCATTCTTTCCGTCATCACACGCCACATCCAGCATGCGCCGTTTTCGCAACTCGAAATGGTCACACTCTCTTTTGCTCTCTGTGGTGTGTTGATTTACGTCATCAATATTCATAAACCACAGAACGTCGACAGGGCCACAGAGTTCATCGAAGAACCGATCCGCAGCCGGGATCCAGCAATCTTCCCCTCCATATTTCAAATTCAAGATAGCTTGTGGGCAATCTTGAGTAACAAGAGTGGCCGCGGCACTGTCAATATTGGCTGGAAAGGCGACGCACCACGCATACCAAACGACAGAATCCCATTCGATAGCAGCAACAATATCGTTCATCCAGTCGTATATCCTCTGGCGGGGGCCTCGGCCATCTTCGGCCTGATTCATGCCATCGCCTGGTTCTTTGAGTTTCCCACGCCGGAGGAGAAATTGCTGTGGCGGATAGCGACTGGCGTCTCTGCAGTGAGCCCTGTCTTGGGCCTACTCTTCATCCCACTGGTACAGTCTACCAAGTCTGCAGGGCAGCCTGAGCTTTTTGTAGAACAGTCTCTGAGGCTCCTAAGAGAATATCGATGGCATTGTCCATCTCAATATCTTCACGGTGCGACAATCTATTTTCTGGAGCAACAATCCAGGGACTTTCTCCCGCACGGGTCCAAATTTTTCACATCCCCTCTGATGTATTCCCAAGTGTTCATAGTAGACTCGATGGGAGCCAGTTCGTTTCTGCTGGATGTTAAGGAATTTCTGCTCTTGAGCGGTAGGTACAAGGACGTGTACAAGAGGCCGCTAGGCGAGTCAGGCGAGGATCGAGGCCAAGACAATGAAGCAGAGACGAATAGGTTGAAGCTGCACAAGGACAAGGAATTCATCCGCAACTTCAATCGCCTCGTTGAGGCGCTACTCCGTCGCGGTAGCAAGAAACTCCAGCAGGAGGCTCGAGGTGACATGTGGCCGAGGAAACCAGTGTTCCCAGCTTTCTTGAACGACTTCATCTTGTACAGCACGAGTGTGTTGTACTGTTTATCTCGCTTGGCGCTGCTCGGCGTCGCGTTTTCGAGCCTTCGGAAAATGCCTGGCAAGGTGTATGAGGAGACGGATTGGACAAAGTACGTGCCGTCTTTTGGGGCAAAGGGCTAATATGGTATATCTTAATCAGAATCAATAACACTAATATTAAGACAATATTAAGAAACTCTATCCGTACTAAGCAGCAAATTATAGTAGAAAAAATCATGAGCAAACTATGTGGGGGACCGAAAAAACGGCCGCTTTAAGGCACCTCATAGTTAGCTAAACTAAGTACTATTTCCATAACAACAATCTGTTATAATAAAAATAAACAATTTGCTACTTAATAAACAAACATATATAATACATTTTCTAAAACATTTTTGGGCTTATTTTAGTGTGCAGCCGCGACGAAGAACACAATATTAAGAATCCACGAGGGCGCCGGCCCCCTCTCTTACCTACTTATCTACCTTCCTTGAATGGTAACCAACTCTAAAAAACAAGGCGATGGTGGCGGCACTCTCAGAAGGACCAAGCCACGTTTTCAAGCCCACACTATATACAAGTCTATAATTAGGCAGATCGGCCTTTCTATGACGACTTACCAAGCCGTTTATCCGGCCGATTTACCGGGTGGACAATAGCTAGCACACGCGAAAGACTTATAAAAGCCTTGTCACTGTACGTAGACAATGGAAATATGGCCATCAAACAGTCATCTTTTGGAGGCCCTCATAATGGTGTCCGACCATGTTAAGAATTTATGTTGCGAACCCAACACGGTCAGTTCGCAATTGGTGAATGACCCGACATCCGCGCCCAGCAACATCATTAATCGCCTGTATGGACGATACTCAAGAGATCGTACCTGCGAGCCAACAACTCGCCGACAGCCGCCATCTACAGAGGAGCAACGCGACGCCTTCCAATGCGGCAAATGGGGACCTACGGAACCAAGTCCCTTATTTCTGCAGGCCTTTGCCGACGCCCTCGGCTGTTTAGACGCCGACGCACAATCCGGCGTCGTGTCGCCTCCGCTCATGGGCTCCCATGGCACCATGCCGCTCACCGTCATCGCGCCCCTCGGCGACGTCGTTCGGCACTGCGCGAACCTGATTGCGTCCGCCGAAAGCGAAGTCTTCTTTGTGACCTGCGCCTGGTCGCCGTCTTTGGCGCAGCGATTGGTCCGCGGCGCATTGTTAGAGCTGTCCCGGCGAGCGGCGATGCGCAACCGGCGCGTCAAGGCACACTTCATGTACGACGCGGCCGGCCTGTCCAACCTGTCCGACTCGCATCGCAGGCTGGGCTCGAAAAGCTACGCGGCCAAATCGGTCGGCCTGCCTGCGCCCGAGGAGATTCCTCATGTGGACCTCGAGGTCATGAATGTGCATACCTTACCATTGGGCACGCTGCATTCCAAGTTTTGCGTGGTGGATGGCAAGGTTGCCGCGATAATGAGCAACAACATGGCGGACAATGACAACTTGGAGATGATGGTGCATCTGGAAGGGCCAATTGTGGAAGGCGTTCGTGATGCAGCGATTATCACTTGGTATGAGCAACTGAGAGAGCCTGATCTACCACGCAACACGGACTCACTGTCGCCGCATGCTGAAACGGCGCATCTCAACGGACAAGATGGGCAAAATGGTCAAAATGCAGAACTAGAGTCTCCGAAAGCAAAAGTGCAGATTTCCCCGCCGGTTGCCGCTGAGGTGGTTCAACGGCCTGTTCATACCCCTGAGGACCCCCATTTCGACATGAGCATCGCCAATGAAGTTCTCAGAGTCCAGGGAAGCTACCAACCCACCAACGGAGAAAGTAATCTTCAAGCGGCCAATCGCATCTTGAACCTTGCTACCAAGGAGCCTACTGCTCCCACTGGACCTGATTTCACCGACGACGAGGCCATGACGCCGTACCTTGTGACAGACACACCACATTCCGTTCCCATGGCCCTTGTTTCCCGGCCGCCCTACGGAAAATTCGGGTCTAAAAACTCGTACGTTCCGCAAAATGAAGCATGGCTATCCCTCATCCGCAATGCCCAGAAAGACATCTTCATCCAGACCCCAGACCTCAACGCCGCGCCCCTCCTTCCGGAACTGGCCAACGCACTGCATCGCGGTGTCGCGGTCACTATATACACCAGCTTTGGATACAATGATTTGGGCGAGATGATACCAGGGCAAGGCGGCACAAACGAGCAAGTGGCAACGTCATTTGTCGCGTCGCTTCCCCCCACTACACGAGAGACATCTCTGCTGCAGATTTACAATTATGTCGGCAAAGATCAAGACCATCCGATACATCACTCGTTCAAATCACGATCGTGCCACATTAAGCTGCTGATTGTGGATGGTTCTGTTGGTGTACAGGGGAGCGGGAATCAAGATACACAGTCCTGGTTCCACAGCCAGGAAGTCAATGTCATGGTTGACAGTCCAGAAATCTGCGGAAAATGGAGGGAATGCATTGACAGGAACCAAAATACAAAACTCTTTGGTCGTGTCGCCGAAGACGGGATATGGAGAGATGGAAATGGCAACCCGGGTGCAGGGTACACGGGCAACCCAGGTATGCTCACTGGATTAGTGAAGGGGGTCGTAGGGATGGTGATGAAGGCTGAGGGTCTAGGTGGATTTTGAGAATAGAAACTCTCCAATATAGTCTATTTCGTTCAACCCTTGCGCTGCCATTAATAGTGATCCTTATCTTAGGTTTGCGCTCATACAGAGACTGGCAAAAGCTTTTCTCACCAACACAACATGCCCTCGAAAGCCCTAATAAGACACAACCGGCACTAGCTCAGCCTTACATAAGGACTTAGTATGTAATCCCCCAAAGTCTAGAGCTTACGGTGCTAGTAGAAGAGAATGGGGAAATTAATGAGCTTAGCTTTAGGTTAGTATAGAACTAAATGCATGCATATGATACCTGCTGCCCTGACTTTGTCGCTTAACGTTGCTGGCGCACTCTTACAGAACTCAAAGAATATAATGTTGAGCCATTTAATGCTGTTCTCATTTAATTGACCCTCAATGATGATTGCTCTTCTACATAGTTGCCAAATGGTCATTAGTAAAGAGGTACTATAACGTTACCCGACAAGTAAAGTCAGGCTAACCTCGTGCCGGGTCGCAAGGCCAGAGTACTGCTCTTGCGGGGCAATCGGGTGTCGCCTCCATACCTCAACAGAATATACCAACGCATCGAGTGTATCTGCCCAATGTGAGGGGCAATATTTTTCGAAAATGGCTGATGTGCTGATCGGAGCCATGTCGCTGCGCAGCTTGGACGACTCGACCGTCCAGAGACTCACCCAGGTGCTCCCCGATGTGCTGAAGGCGTTCGCTCTGATGGTCGGGCATTGCGCCCTGACCCCATTACACCAACAGGCCAAGTACTATGTGCGCAGGTACCCTAGGTAGGTTGATTGCTCCCTGATGGCTTGTAGCCTGGCCCGGCTCTCGACTGACCGGCCTTCCAGCGCTATCGTCAAACGCTTCCGAAAAAAGTACGCAGAAGATGATGGGGGTGAGAATTCAGAGTTTCAGCCCATCACGATGAAGGAATAAACTCGCACGACAAAATGCAGCGCTTTCTCTCAAGCTTGGCAGTCGGAGCCGCGTCTGATGCAGGATACTTGTCCCAGAACATGGAAGAGACGGAGTTCGATGCGGCGAGCGAGGGCGCTACCAACTAATATAATGAAGAGATCTCAGGCAGCTCTGAGCCCGTCGATACGTCAGATATCAGCAAGTACCGAGACTGTGTCGTCCAGTCCTCAGCCTACGAATGGCTTCGAGGAGCCTTGCTGGCGCAGATCATTCAGATACCCGCAGTTCCTGATATAAGAAGCTATTCAGGAGAAAGGTTCCTCATTCATTATGTTCTGCCAGGGGAGAGAAGAAGAAGAGTAGAACAAGGCCCACGGAGTCTCGTCGGAACGGGTTCGAGTTGGACTAGGACCCACCGTCATTTACAACATAGAAGATGAGTTTGTAAAATGGTCTCCTATTTTCTCCCTTCAGTCATCATTACGGCTCTATAAAAGGCTATAAAAGGTAGTAAGTGGCTGAGATTATAGCTTCTATAGTCGTGACTCATATCCTATAATGTAAGTATCTAAACCCTTTACTTGTTATGATTGAGTAAAGTCCTCGCCAGTAGGGATGCTAGACTTTTTTCTAAAGCATTATAATCATAGAGTAGAAAGATAGAGAGTAATATGCGTACGTCTAGCAAGCGACGGAATGTCGGAATTGGCAAGCCGGAATCGTAGCGACCACCGGCTTGTGGCCAACGTAAGTAGCCCCATTATACAAGCTCAACAGAGATATCTTTCAAGAAAGAGGGAAAGGCCTAAAGCAGACAGGGCTACATATACATTGGCATATTATTAATGTTGACTTTAGGATAAGAAAACTCGTAGTTTCGCCTCATATGGTCCGTAATAAGGCTGAGCCTATCCCACTGCACCTTTTCAGCCAGCAATATGTATTCTGATTACGTTGCGATTCGTCGAAGAGGACCAAACGGTCTTAGTAGGTATCTTGTACCTGTCCCAAGTTCTATAACAATCAAATGGAGTTTCAATAGCAGCGCTTTAGTACAGGCCACGAAGGCGCGTGTCAACCAAATAAAAGGCTGAGGGCTTGGAAAGACTCAACCTATTGTGTAGCCCTGACAGCAGATAGCGTGATCATTCGATTTGTTGCTTATGCAGCCACCTGGACGCATAGCAGACTCAGTTACAACAAGCAGAGGGATGGCCAGAACGCTGCTAGCTTGATGTTTTCGTTAAATGGGGAAGGACTTCCCTAACTACTACTAGCTCGCTATATAAATATAATGCTTATAATAGCCGTATAGTAATCACCCTATAAAGCCCCTTCTAACTTTTACCAGATAATTCCCACGAAGCACAAGCGTCGTAACATGACAGGTTTAGTCTAGCATCCATCACCATACACATACCCTACTCCACAAGGGTGGCTCGGAGCAAATTCGAAACACAATCATTCATCAATGCCGACGCTAAAATCCATCAAGGCCTTGGCAGGAACGCATTTCCATCTCATTCCTTGGATTCAAATCTGTGTCCGGTAATGGTGAAAACGCTCCACAACATCGGCGCGGCCGTGCGCATGACGAGCTGATCCTGGCCACTGACTAACTGATGGATTTCTAAAGGATTTGACGGCCATGATACCATGTTGACTTTTGACAATGCTGGGAGCTTATTGGGCGTCTCCACTCTACTAATAAATAGACAAATTCAGCACGACCAACAGCGCAGAGAGGCATGACCCAGTGTTGGTGCGCTTTGCTCTAGAAGCGGACGCTGTCGAATAGGGGCTGGATGGTCCGAAACTAACAATACAGCTGCAAACTTTATCGCATGCTTTAGTGCATGATTTCTTTCTAGTCCACGTGGGCAAAACGGTAGAACGTGTACGCGTGCAAACTTTCATGGCTCTGTTCGGAACAGCCTGTTCCTGTGGCTACGGAGGAGGAGTTCCGAGATCAGAGGGTCTAGGTAGAAATAATACTTTTTCCGCGGAGCTTCTTCCTTGCAGCAATTTGCTCCTCCGAGACATGTAGTGTTACTTGCCTGTAGAAGGTACATAGAGGCCCCTTGCCGTTGCAGAGGTAGGAGTAGAAACAAGCTCTCGCAGTGTAGCCTGGCGGTTGACATTAGCCCTAATCGAGTGTATCGGAATACAGTAAACCGAATGCGAGTCTCTATACCGTAACCAAGGAGTGTTGACAATGCACAAAGTGAAAGAGTCATTGGGGCAGTACTGCAGTATTTCCGCTTCTTACTCAAGCATCGAGCGACTCAGTTATTCCCACCTTTGGTGGATTCGACATAGATACAGGACACATTATTGAGCGGAACCAGGGAATATTTTCTGCCAAAGGCGCCGCCCATCATGCATACGGCTGCGACATTATTATACAGTATTATGACTGATTCACTAGATACAAAGAGCATTGTAATAATCGTCCTGAATGATGAGCCGAGCGTGGCAGTCAAGATTTGATCCAGCAAGCGGTTGCGACATGCCTGTATATAAACGCACAACGACGCTGCCAGAAAACAGGAGGTCAGAGAACACGCCCTGACTTGATTTTCACCATATCCGCTCATTTTCAGGTACTGGGACCGCATAACTTCTCACAAGATGGTTCTCTTGTCGAATTTGGCCCTTGCCGGGCTCGCTGCGGCAGCCGCTTCATCCAACGGGACAACAGCCGTGAAGGCCGAGGGAGCTCCCGCCAATGAATCAGCCACAAGCGCCTTCATCATCGAGTGCCAGAGCAGCCAGAACCTGGATCCGCTCGTCAGGGCCGTCCAGGCGCAGGGCGGCGAGGTCGGCCGCCAGTTCAACTCGACCGTCTTCTACGGCGTGTCGGTGCGCCTGCACAACGCCACGCTGAGCACCAACCAGATGGAAAGCATGCCAGGCGTCACAAAGGTGTGGTCCATTGCCGCAGGGAAGCAGCAGGTAGAGCTGCAGCCGGTGGAGCCGCCGGAGCAGCAGTCCGGGTTCCAGCGCCGTGACACCGATTCGTCGTGGAACCACGTCATGACGCAGATTGACAAGCTACATGCGGCTGGATTTACAGGTAGTGGTATTAAAATTGGCATTGTTGATACCGGTGTAAGTTGTTTCCTTTGCACATGATAGGGAAGATGAGAAACGAAGCGTTCTTGGCTTACACGAATATCTAGCTCAATTACACGCACACGGCCTTTGGCGGCTGCTTCGGCGAAAAGTGCCGCGTCGTCGCGGGTGACAACTTTTCCAAGGAAGGCAATAAGAACGACCCTATGGACTGCCAAGGCCACGGCACCGCCGTCGCGGGTATCCTCGCCGGCCACGATGCCCGATTCACTGGCGCAGCGCCCAACGCCACGCTCGCCGCCTACCGCGTGCTCGACTGCAAGGCTAGGATGGAGGACGAGGACCTCATGGCTGGCTGGCTACAGGCCCATCAGGATGGCGCGCAAATCATCGTCTCCTCCTCTGGCTTCTCGGGCTCCAGCTGGGCCACGCACCCCGTCGCGGCCGTCGTTTCGCGCATCGTCGCTGCGGGCGTGCCGTGCATCGTCGGGCTCGGCAACGAGAGGAGCGCGGGTCTCTTCTCCGCGTTGAACCCGGCCAGCGGCGAGGGCGTCACCGCGGTTAACGCCTTTGCGCAGGCACCCGGCGCGATGGACGGCGGCACGGCGGTCATAAAAAACGCCCCGATGGCGCGGTTCTCGACGTACGGCCCCAACTGGGACCTGAGCATCAAGCCGAGCGTGGGCGCGCCGGGCGACGACGTCCCGACCCTTAACCTCCGCGGCGAGTATAAAAAGGTCTCAGGGACGTCGTATGCCGGGCCCCTTGTGGCGGGCATCGTGGCGCTCGTGGCCGAGGTGCGCGGCGAGTTTGATCCTGAGCTACTCAACTCCCTGCTCGTGTCGACGGCGGTGCCGCAGGGAGCGTCGCCGTACTCGGTTGCGCAGCAGGGCGGCGGCTTGGTCAGGGCCTGGGATGCTGCGCACGCGACGACGCTGGTCGAGCCTACTAGTCTCGCCTTTAACGACACTCTACATCGCGCGCAGTCTCTAAGCCTCCGCATCACCAACACGGCCAAGTCCAACATGACGTACTATCTCGACACCGTTGCTGCGGAAACGCTGTATACCCTCCAGAAGGATGATGGCCCTCTGAAACAGAGCCCTCCGGAGAAGAGCACAGCCGATATCAAGCTCAGCCAGCGCGTTCTGGTGCTCGGCCCCGGCCAATCAGTCTCTGTCGACATATCGGCTGCAGATCCCGAGGGCCTCGATCCCGGCCGCCTGCCAGTCTGGTCGGGTTGGATCTCCATTAAAAGCTCAAGCTCGAGATGCGCTAGCAACAGCTCCAATAGCGCTTCGCTGACTGTTCCGTATCTCGGTCTCTCCGGGTCATTAAAGGAGCACCAAGTTCTGAAACCAGATGGGGCTTCGCTCAACACCCAGCCGGATATGCCTGAGTTTGACTGGGATAAGATGATATCCGATGGGGAATTGTTTCCCTATAGAGTTAGCAATAACAGCTCCTTGAGCCTTGAGTTGCCCATGGGCATTAGACCCTTCCTTGGAACTCCTCTAGTACGAGCCGAGGCCGTGCCAGTGTCAGTACGCAAGTGGCTTACTGAGCGCATTAAGGCCAAGAATCTAAAACTCAAGGCCTTTAGCATCGAGGCGCTCTCTCATACCGGTTCCACGCGCAAGACATGGAATGGCCAACTAGAGTCGGGTGATTACCTCCCCCTAGGTTTATACAAGCTCGCTGTTCGTGCCCTTAGGCTCTTTGGCGACGCCAACCATGAGTCGGATTGGGATCTCTCAGAGACTGTGACGTTTCGAGTTTCAGGGAGTGGTGGCAAGGATGCCTGCAAAATCTACGAGTCCGGCCAGCCCGCGATTCCCAAAAATGCCTTGTTCGAGAGCCTCGATGAGTGCCTCCTGCTTCACGGGAATTGGTCCGTCGCCTCGCCAGCCTTGCCTTGGGTAAACGAGCCTGAGGATGAGGCCGAGCGCAACAAATGCACCGACGGTAACATGACAGAAACAGCTTGCGGCACCTACCGATTCTGCAAAGCGCACCAGGATAAGGCCCTTCAAGAGGGCCTCAAGTCCCCGTTTATGTCAACGAAGACCTGCGTCCAGGGCCACGAGAAGCTGCCAACTACGCCTCTCGACAATTCACGTTTTACCGAGTGCGGAGCCACAAAAGAGGAAAGCATTTGCGGCACGGACGCTTGGTGCACCTTCGGCTTCGGCAAGCAAAAGGGCACTCTTCGATTCAGCAATCCGGAAGAATGCAAGTGGGCTCATGGGATATAACGCGCTTACTAGAATTCATAGTGCAAAGCATGGTCTTTTAAGAGTGATAGGAAGAGGGCACTTTCGGTTCATGTGGCAGAGCACATTGGTCAGTGAATCTAGGCTCCTTGTATAGAGGACAATACAACACGCTCCTACTCTACTATACTACCGCAGCACTTGTGATTGCTATGAGCAGCACTTTTCGTAGTAGAGACCAGTGGCCTTTGTATACTGTCATGTCTTTCCACTGGCTGCGGTGGGGTTGACGAGTCGGCCGGTGCCCGGCGAGGATCCTTGCCGCTTTTCAAGAGGTTTGTGCTCATCAAACATTGACTGCTAAAGAGAAGTGCAGATTCCAACAACACAAACTGCCTTGTATATGTACTCGATGGCTAGGGTATCATAGAGAGAGCTATGAACAACAGCCAGAGAGGGGTATAAGCCTCCTACCATTCAACACGAGAGAAAAAACGAGTGTAAAAAGCCCTGTACTACACCGCACTATGCGTGGTTCTCCGCCGGCCGCCGTAGTTGTTGCAGGTGATGCAACTGGGGATGATGGCGAAGAAGGCGAGAATCGCATCGAGGGTATTGAAGATGGATGCGATCTGCGTTAAGGAGGCGGAGTCAGTAAAATAATAAAGTGTTTTAGTAGTCGCGCCAAGGAAAATCTTCTTACACAAGATATAACGAAGCCCATGGTGACGGCTATCGACTATCACTGGTCGTTACAGGATGCCCTCTTCGGATAGACAAGAGGCGGAATATAACCATGACATGGGAGATGCAAAAGTAGAAAAAATGCGGAAAGGGGCGTGAGAAGCGGATTATTGGGTGACTGTGACTATGTTCACACTCCCCAGCCTGGATTTATTACTGGTACAAAGTACCATGTTTAAGAGATGCAATTTGGCCCTGAACGGCGTCGGTCGGGAAGTGTACGTTGGTCGCTGGATGCAGTTGGTTACACAAGAGTTATTCTTGGCCACACTACAGGCCACGGGCTATTCCATAGCGCAAATGACTGTCGATGAGCCGGTGGGCTGGTGGATTCCCGGGAGCCGTAGCTCAGTCGGATGTTGGCAGCCCGTTTACTTGTAAAGGCGGCGCCATCCATCTCACCCTAATCCCCGGCCATCTTCATGATTCAATCAACATGGACGCCTCTATCAAAGTTGACGTCGTAATCGTCGGTGCTGGCTTCTCAGGCTGCCTCGCGCTTCATGAGATGCGATGTCGCGGTCTCTCGGCGCGCATCATCGAGGCCAACGACGGCTTCGGCGGGGTGTGGCACTCCAATCGGTATCCCGGAGCCAGGGTAGACTCTATACTACCATTCTACCAGCTCACCAAGCCAAACGTCTACCAAGGCTTCAGCTTTACGGAGAAGTATCCCGACTCGGCCGCCCTGCGTGACTACTTTAGTCACCTTGATGAGACCCTGGACTTGAGAAAGGACACAGTCTCCGGCCACAGAGTGGTCATGGCTAGCTACAGTGACGAAAACGCGACTTGGAAGTTTGAAACGGATAGAGGATTGACTGCTTCGTCTCGCTTTGCCATATTTGCGGGTGGCACCACCCATAAAGCGCATATTCCGGATCTCCCAGGTCTCGACACTTTCCAAGGGCAAATCGTGCACCCCGCAAACTGGCCCTCTGATCTTGAACTAAAGGGTAAACGGGTTGGGTTAATTGGACAGGGCGCATCGGGTATCCAAATACTGGAGCAGTTTGCCAAGGACGACCACGACATGACCCTGTTCATTCGCACCCCTTGTTTGGCTGTCCCGATGCGACAAGAAACAGACTCCATCCAACAGAGCCAGGAGAAAAAGCTCGAATATGACGATTTATTCTCCAAGGCAAAGTATGGAAAAGACGCTGGATATCCGTACATTCCAAGCCCACGAATGTTCAAAGACGAGACCCGGGAGCAACACCAAGCAGTGTTTGAAGAGTGCTGGCGTGGTGGCGGGCTGATGGCAACGATGGGATACATGGACATTGCAACCAATACAGAGGCCAATTCCGCCATGTATGACTTTTGGCGAGACAAGGCGCGCGCGCGCATGACAGACGCGGCCAAGATGGACATTGTGGCGCCCATGGAGCCGTTCCAGTGAATTGGCGGAAAGCGAAGCGCGCTGGAGCAGAATTACTTTGAGATGATTGACCGACCCAACGTCAAGCTCGTCAATCTCCAAAAGACACCCCTCAAAAACGTCGTTGCGTCTGGGGTGGTTGCGGGCAGCGACCTACACAATCTCGACGTGCTCATCTTCTCCACCGGCTACGACTCCGTCACCGGCGGCCTGTATGACATGAGCATTCTCGACCGCCACGGGAAGTCCCTGCAAGAAAAGTGGAAAGACGGTATCCAGACCTTTGCCGGCATGATGGTCCCGGACATGCCCAATGCGTTTCTGCTGTACGGTCCGCAGGCGCCGACCGCACTGGCGAATGGGCCGACGTTTATCGAGCTGCAGGTGGAGTGGATCGGCAAGCTGCTGGACGGGTTGGAAGAAAGGGGCGGCGAGACGGTGGAAACGACGGAAGAAGCGGCAGAGGAGTGGGCGGATAGGACGTGGGCGATTTGGAACGCGCTGAGGGTCCGGGAGCAGGATTCGTGGTGGGTGGGCTCGAATATACCAGGGAAACGACGGGAGCCGCTGATTTGGTTTGGCGGGACGAAGTTGTGGTGGGATATATGTACAGCTGGGATGGTAGACTGGGCTCCTTTTACCTCTAGACTGTGAATTCTGTAGAGGATGAATAACCTGCTCTTCATTAATGCTAAAATTAGGATATCATGGAAACGAAACATGACCAACGTAGCTACGCGATGACGATAAGAGACTAGCAGTGATGACAGATGTCCAATCTTTTGTCATCCATTCAAGCATTCGTGTACTCCGAGCGCATCCAAATCTCCCCAATCGGATCCCCCGGCTCCGACACGCACCGCCACTCCCCGATGCCATACTCCTTTGGCGCCCTCCGCACCCCTCGTCCTCCGCCGCCGATAATCAAGTTCCCCGGCCTATACTTGTCGTCCGCCTTCATCCTGCGCAGCACACTCCCGTGCACACGCACCCCCGGCGGCACATCCCGCACCTCGCCGCGCGGCAGCGGCCACCGAATCGGCCGCCAGCTGCCGTCCGGCTGCAGGTCCATGCGGCGAAACGGCAGCCACTCCATGACCTTCCACGCCGTGACGGCCACGTAACCAAGGCCGTTGCCGTACACCAAGGAGTCGTGCAGGCGGGAGGTGTGCGAGCGGTGGAGCGCCTCGGTGAAGCCGGACGAGTGCGGCGACTGGAACGTGTTGGTGGACAGCAGCGGCGCCGGTGCGCAGCCGCCGTCGTCCACCTGCGTCGTCTCGGCGTCGTCGCCGTCGCCGTCGGGCTCTTGCACGGTGACGCGGACCTGGGCGTCGGCGCAGCCCATGGCCTGCACGCGCTGCATGTCAAACTCGAGGCCCGCGTTCATGGCCTCGCGCACGATCCAGGTCAGCGGGACGTGGCTCGCGCTGCGGCGGTCGTCGTCCGTCACCGGCCAGCCGCCGCCAATGTCGCCGTGGCCGCCCGCGAACCAGACCTCGTCAATGTCCTGGGCGACGTCGGCCTCGTACTCGGGCTTGGCGCTCGGCGCGGCGGTCGCGTGGACGGCGGAGGAGGGGCCGTTGCGGCGCCGCGATTTGAACGAGTGCGTGCGCGGCGCCATGCGGTACGGCAGGTGCCGGGGTGACTTGCTGCGTCTGGGAGCTGACGCGGCCGCATCGGATGGGGAGAGAAGCCGGCGGCCCTCGCGTTCGGGGGGAGCAGCATCCAGAATATTGGCTGCTGCGGTGCATTCCTCATCGGCAGCGGCGGATTCCGGAGCGCGAGAGTCGTCACCGCCGACGTAGTGCTCGAAGCTCCGGCGAACGGGGTCCAGCAGCTGGCTCAGGTGGTGGTGGTGAGGACGCGTATCGTCGTGCCGCTTTTGGTACAGCAGGTCCTGGCGAAACTTGGCTCGGCGCTCGTCAATGCTCACGGCATGGCGGATGACTTGCGCGCTCGTCCGCGCCGTGTACGGAAACTTGGCCCGCTGCATCCACGCGCTCTCGAACCGGGACACCGAGTTGACCGTGTCAAAGAGGCCGAGGAAGCGGATGCGGCCGACCGGACGCGAAAACGTTTCGCGGAAGTCCTTCATAAAGTTGTACATTTTGTCCGTCTTGTTCTCGCCGTCGCTCGTTTCCGAGCCGCCGTTTTTTTCCCCGTCGTCGTCGTCGTCGGTGCTGCGCGACTTGCGACGACACTGCCACTGCGAAAAGGCGCGCCAGGCAAACTTGATCATCTCCTCGTTGCCGTGCGACAAGAGGCCGATGTAGTCGAGCATCTCGGCCAGGAAGCGGGCAATGTAGGCGCCGCGGCTGAAGCCAAACATGTAGATTTGGTCGCCATTTTTGTAGTAGCGCATCAGGAAGCGGTAGCCAGAGACGACATGCTGGTCAAAGGTCGAGCCAATGGCGGAATCTTTGGCTTTCTTGTAGTGCTCCGTGATTTTGGCCAGGGTGCCCGACTGGGACAGCGTCTCAGACGTGACATAGGTCCCGATGCCAGCTGCAACAGCGTCAGTAGGTGGGTATATGAGAAAGAGACGGCATGACATACGCTGGTAGTAATGATACTGGTTCTGCGAGCTGCGATCCAGCATTCGGAAAATCTTGAGAATGTTGCTGTCGCTGTCATCGCCGTGAAACTTGTTGCCAGTGCCGTCAAAGCAGAGGACCAGCTTGCGCTGGCCAGTGCCCTGGGCGTCCACGTGGGCTGCCATTGCGGAACGCGATAATTCGCAAGAACAATGAGAGTTTCCGGGAGGAGCCGAAAAGTGTCAGCTTTTATTGCACAACATTCCGCACTGTCGAAGACTCGCCTGGCCTCGGACACGGCACTGGCCACGGCATTTCAGCTTCATGTGTGAGACAGGCTGTCCAGGTCAGAGCGGGGTAAATGCATCATGGTACCGGTACGTTGAGATGTATATGAGCTGGTTCTCATTGCATTTGCTAATAAAACGTTGATCAATATTTAAGTAAAGCTGCATGTCGCGGGATATCATACCCGAGCCAGTCTTTCAAGCCTGTCTAGACTCAGCCAGCCACCGCCACTGGGCGCACATTCTGCTAATCTAAACACGGCACATATAATTTGGACCGAGATTAATACCCATATGTTTTAGTTTACGGGAATCGGGGATCGCTGAGTGGAATAGACAAGGGTTTGGAGGATCAGCTCGAGCTAGGTTCGGTCCGCCCATGTTTCTCATCCTCACAATAAGAATACACCGCGTGACCGATTTCCTTGTGGTGCTTGGCACATACCAAAGTGATGCCACTTTCACAACGGCATTGAATGTACGATGATGCATTATGCCGCGCTGCCCGGCCTGCACTGCGATTGCAGTTCACCTGCCCAACCTGTTAATCCGAGCGCCTGCAGCAAAAGCAGATGCACGCTGCTTGCTTTGTCAAAAACAAGTATTTCCGGGCTGGAAAGAGGGGGTTTGCAATGTCTACACATGCATGTCTCGGAAGTTGCGTGCAGCTGAAGGAAATGAGGCAAGCTGGTTGGCTGTTGTGGGTACGCAAAAGCACTGCGATGCAGTTTATACAGCTCTCGCGCAAGGATGTGAATCAGTTTGTCTGCAGCTGAAATGCGCTCATCTCAGAGGTCAGCCAATGAAAAGGATTCCATATCCAACAGTATCCAACACGGCCCGGGCCGGTCCCCACGGCGAGGCCGGCTTGGATGTACCAGTACTTGTACGATACGGAGAATAGATTTGCTAGGAGCAGATTATTTAGGCGAACGGCCGTCTGCCGAAATATAATCCGTACATAGATCGAATTGGGCGCATTTCTTCAAGCCGCTCTTCCCTCACCCTGGTTTTGAACACCAATCTTGCAACGGCTCTGCAAACATGTCGACACCCCCAAAACAGCCTTCGGCGACTGTGAATGGCGCCAATCCATGCAGCAGCAGCAATGGACACTCTATTGGCGCGAGCGCTCAAGCGCGCGAGCCCTTGCCAAAGTATCCCAAGCCCTCCAAGGCCAAGCCCCAGGGCAGCAGCCAGTCGCACCTCTCGGGCTTCCTGAAGCTCAGGGCGGCATCGCGCCGACCGCTTCCGACCGAGATGGGCGATGGCACGTATCGGCTGATTAAACACCGTCCGTCTCTGTTTACAGATTTGCGCAGCATCAGATATGCGGGTATGTTCTTTCCTGCTGCTTGCGACCGTGTTCGCCCGACTAACACGCCCCAAGATCTCAAGACGCTCAAGGACATCATCGCGGCCAAGTTGAAGCGGGAGACGCAGTCCAATGACAAGACCATGATCATGGAGCGGACAATTCAACTCGTCGCCAATCTTCCCGATTACTCTAGACGCCAGGAGCTGTTGACGAATGACTTCATCGACAAGCTCTGGTACTCGTTGGACCACCCGCCGCTGCTGTACATGGGGGATGAATACCGATTCCGCCAGCCTGATGGATCCCACAATGTATGTACAGGTGTGAGGGTTCCATTGGGTAGAAGATAACTGACTTTATGTTGCATCTAGAATCCAATCATGCCTCGTCTTGGAGCAGCTGGCACCGCGTACTCTAGGACTTGCAAGCCACGAGGCATGGGACTCGGTGCCCTGCCGCCCCCAGATACCATCTTCGAGTCCATCATGGCGCGCAACGAGTTCAAGAAGAACCCAAACAATGTTTCCAGTATCTTGTGGTATTGGGCGACAATTATTATCCACGGTAGGCGAGTTGTGTGTCTGATGCCGCGACAAAGCTAACAGCCCACCAGACTTGTTCAATAGCGATCCCACCGACGGTAACATCAACAACAATTCTTCGTACCTGGACCTGTCGCCGCTCTATGGAAACAGCCAGGAAGCCCAAGATACCATTCGGACATTCAGAGACGGAAGGCTCAAGCCTGATGCCTTTGCCGACAAACGCATGCTAGGCAACCCACCTGGTGTCTGCATCATCCTCATCATGTTCAACCGATTCCACAATCACATCGCCGAGAACTTGGCCGCCATCAACGAGGGCAACCGGTTCCCACAGCCGTCTCCCAATCTCGCCCCGGAGCAAGCTGAAGCAGCGTGGAAAAAGTACGACGAGGAACTGTTCCAAACCGCACGACTCGTGACGTCGGGGCTGTACATCAACATTACCCTCATCGACTACGTTCGTAACATCATCAACCTGAACCGCGTCGATACTACCTGGACCCTCGACCCTCGCCAGGAGATGGGCGTTGCTGCCGGCACCGGCGAAGGCTCGCACAGCGGTGTCGGCAACTCCGTCTCTGCCGAGTTCAACCTCTGCTACCGCTGGCACTCGTGCATCTCCAAGAAGGACGAGGCCTGGATGCAGGACTTCTTCGCCAACCTACTCGGCAACACCGAGCAGGAGCTGGACTTTGCCGCGCTCATGACCGCCATGAAGAAGCTCGAAAAGACGCTGCCCCAGGACCCCGGCGAGTGCGAGTTTGGCGGCTTCCAGCGCGGCGCCGACGGCCGCTTCAACGATGACCAGCTGATGGGCGCGCTGACCGAGGCGATTGAGGAGCCCGGCGGCGCGTTTGGCGCGCGCAACGTGCCGCGCATCATGAAACCGATTGAGGCGCTCGGCATCCTCCGCGGCCGCAAGTGGCACGTCGCCAGCCTCAACGAGTTCCGCAAGCAGTTTGGCCTCCAGGCGTACGCCACGTTTGAGGACATCAACTCGGACCCGTACGTCGCCGACCAGCTTCGCCACCTGTACCAGCACCCGGACAACGTCGAGCTGTACCCCGGCATCGTCGCCGAGGAGGCCAAGGCGCCCATGGCCCCCGGTGTGGGCATCGCGCCGACCTTTACCATTTCGCGCGTGGTTCTCTCCGACGCCGTGTCGCTCGTCCGCGGCGACCGCCACTACACGACCGACTACCACACCGGCGCGCTGACCAACTGGGGCTTCAACGAGGCCAACTACGACCTCGCCGTCAACCACGGCTGCGTCTTTTACAAGCTCTTTATTCGCGCTTTCCCGAACCACTTTCGCGAGAATTCGGTGTATGCGCACTATCCGATGGTGACGCCGGCGGAGAACCGCAAGATCCTGGCCAACATGGGCCGCGCGGACTGGTTCGACTTTGACCGGCCGGTGTACGTGCCGGACAAGATTGACATCATCTCGCACCAGGCATTCAAGCACGTGCTCGGCAATGAGCTGACGTATCATCCGCCGTGGGAGCAGGGCTTGGGGTACTTGATGAACGAGCGCAGTCTGCAGGCGATGCTCGCGGACGGACCGGACCTGCACGCCATCCAGCGCGCCTCTGTCGGCACTTCCTTGTTTGGCGAGGGCTGGAAGGCCGCCGTCAAGACTTTCTACACGACCATGTCCGAGACGCTGCTCGCCCAGAAAGCCTACCGCCTCGCCGGCCAGACGCAGTGCGACGTTGTCCGCGACGTCGGCAACCTGGTGCACACGCACTTTGTCGCGCGCGTCTTCAACCTGCCCCTCAAGACGGCCGAGCACCGCAGCGGCGTCTTTTCCGAGCAGGAGCTCTTTCAGTTTCTGAGCATGATTTACATTTGCATCTTCCTCGACTACGACCCCGTCAAGTCGTTTCCGCTGCGCCGCGCCACCAAGGCCGCCGCCGCGCAGCTCGGCGCGCTCATCGAGACCAACGTCAAGCTGGGCCTCGCCTTTGGCCTGCGCGGGCTGTACGTGCAAAAGTTTCGGAATGATGTGCTCGCGCAGTATGGGCAGCAGCTTGTCAAGGCGCTGGCCAAGACGGGCCTGAATGCGCATGAGATTGCGTGGAGTCAGATCTTGCCGACTGCTGGTTCCATGGTGCCGAATCAAGCCCAGATGGTAAGCCCCAACACAAAGCTCCATGCCATGTATAGAGAATGCTAACAAAGTAGTTTGCGCAATCGGTTGATTGGTACCTTTCGGAGGAAGGCGAGCCGTACCGCGCAGAGATTGAGCGCATCGCCGCGCAAGACAGCAGCGACGAGACCGACGCGCTCCTCCTCGGGTACGCCATGGAAGGCGTGCGCATGGCCGGCACGTTTAGCCTCTTCCGCAACGTCGCCGACCACGACACCATCAACGACGACCACGGCAACCCGTTCCCCGTCAAGCACGGCGATTCCGTTTTCGTCTCCGTCACGCCCGCCACGCGCGCCGCCAGCGGCCTGCCGGACCCGGAGCGGGTGAGCCCCACCCGGCCGCTTGACTGCTACGTGCAGCACGGCCTCGGCCCGGAGCTGTGCCTGGGTCGCGAGGTTGCGCAGACGGCGCTGGTCGCGCTCTTCCGGGCGCTGTTTAGGAAGAAGAACCTGCGCAGGGTGCCCGGCCTGCAGGGCGAGCTAAAGAGGCTGGAGAAGCCGGATGGGAGTCATGGGTTCATGACGGAGGACTGGGGGACGATTTGGCCATTTCCGACTAGCATGAAGCTGATGTGGGATGACGAGTAGTTGTTGTGAAGAATCGCTTTATTGTTTAATAGTGCCAACTCTAATAGGCTTCCTTTTTCTTACAATACCAATCTGGTCGTTGAACTATTGAATACTGCACATTTTGTCAAAAACGGACTTGGCTGGTGATATCGTAGAGTTTCACGCCAGGACGCCGCCAGAGTGACAAGCGCCAACTATACAGCACCACGACGCCGCTATTGCCTCGAAGCTTCCAGATCTATCTCGCGTGGTGCATCTTACCAAACTATTGAAAGAGCCAAGATGATGGCGTCTATTTAGTACTCTAGTCTCACGACGCCGCCTGGAGAACGTTGTCAAGCGAGGACGAAAGCTGATAAAATATCAAGTGGCTGGCATATCTGTTTTTTGTGCTATTTTAGTAAAAAGAAGCATCTCGTGAACATAAGAATCGAGTTACTTCCCACTGGCTCGTTCAGACTATTGGAAAAACCAAGATAATGACGTCTGTCAAGTACTCTCACGACGCCGCCTAGCTAGCACGTCGTCAAGAGAGGGCACGAAAGCTGATGAAATATCAAGTGGCTGGCATCTCTGTTCTCCTTGGCTTTTAGTCAAAGCAAACATCTCGCAAGTATAAGTACCGAGTTACTTTCCACTGGTTCGTGCAAACTTCTCCCTTCGCCAACCTCCTCCTCTCCAACTTCTTCCCATCTCTCCCTCACCCTCACCCAAGCAACCTCACGCGCATCAGCCATGATGTTGCTCTCCCTTCTCGCCGGGGCTCTCATGCCTCTCGCGGTCATCGCCACTGAGGACGCCTCAGCGGTGGATACTGCCGCCCTCCAGCCCACCAATATCACCCTCGGGATGGAGCCCGCCAATGTCACCATCGGGCTGGCGGCCACCAATATCACCCTCGGGGAGGTCCTCCCGCCGAGCCGTGATCCGTGGTACCAACCCCCGGATCACTTCCACTTCTCGCAACAAAAGAACGGCGCCATCTTGCGGATCCGGTCTCTCCCTGACGGCATCCTGGCCAAGAAGCTAGGCCAACTGTCCAAGGCCGACCAGATCCTATACCGTACTTCTGACGGTCACGGCCTTCCGACGTGGACCGTTGCCACCGTGCTAGTGCCGCGGAGGCGAGAGGGATGGAAACCCGCGTTCATATCCTACCAGATGCCCTACGACACGGCCTGGGTCGACGCCAGCCCGAGCTACCAGCTGGCCACGGCCGGCGAGGATGTGCCGTACCACCTCTTGGATCGGATTCTGGCCAAGGGCTGGCACGTCATCCTGCCCGACTACCAGGGTCCGATTGGCGCCTTTGCCGCCGGTCGGCGCGGCGGCCACGCCGTCCTCGACGCCATCCGCGCCGTACGCTCCGTGTCCGGCACGCGCTATCGGGTGCGGCACCGCCGGGCGCAGTACGCCGCGTGGGGCTACTCGGGCGGCGCGCTCGCGACCACCTGGGCGTACAAGCGCCGGGTGCCCTACGCCAAGGAGCTCGGCAAACAGTTTTCGACCTATGTCATCGGCGGCCTGCCGGCCGACCTCCCCAAGACGCTGCGCTCGCTCGACGGCAGCGCCAACGCCGGCGTCGCCCTGAGCGCCATCGCCGGGCTGATGAGCGAGTATCCCGTCTTCAACGCCAGCGTCCGCGCGCATGCCAAGACGACCGGCCCGTTCAACGTGACCGTGTTTGACACGGTCAGGACGCAGTCGGCCGAGGAGGCCCGCGTCGCGTACGCACAGCACAATCTGGGCGACTACTTTCACGGTGGCCTGGGCACGGTGGTCACGCAGCTGGGAAACGCGCCGTTCAAGGACCACATTTCGCTCCGGTCTCCGCCCAAGTGGGATCGGTTTCAGCTGGTGCAGTCTGTCATGTTCTATCACGCCGTCCAGGATGAGGTTGCCCCGATCAAGGACATGGATGACATGGTCCGGCATTGGTGTTCTAAGCTCCAAAGGCTCGACTATCGTCGGCTGCATCAGGGCGGCCACCACCAGGTAGATGCTGTTGCAGAAGACATTGTACTACTTTGGATCTTGAGGCAGTTCAGGCACAAGTTCAGGCTCCCACTCAATGGCGTAGTCCGGCCATCGCCGCTGTTTTGCAAAGTTCGTCAGATAGGCCCGAAGAAGTAACGGTGGTCTGGACTCGATGGGCTTTTTGTGCTCACAATCTGCGGCATTGTGCTCACAACCTACCTCATCTGTCCGCAGCAGTGCCTTATTCTCTGCTTGTTGGCTATACGGACACCACCGTCTTCCCACCCTCTCTCGGTGTTGGTCGAGCTCCTTTCCCCAGCAACCAATACCTAATAGGTACCGAACCACTCGCTCGTGACAACAACATCTCTCCTATTTTCTTTTTTTTACTTTCTTTCAGAATGGACTTCTGTCCTATTTTCTTTTCTTACTTTCTTTCAGGATGGACTTCTCTCCTATTTCTTTCTTTTCTTTCTTTCAGAATGGACTTCTCTCCTATTTTTTTTTTCTTTTACTTTCTTTCAGTGCACTTCAACAACGCCCTGCTCCTTACGAGCGCCGCTTATGGTGGTAATGTGGGAAATCAGCGGGAGGTACATAAATTGGCCCCAGCTGGCGATGGAGGCAAGCAGCTTAGATAGAGCATAGACAACGCAGAATAATCAGAATGGACCCTTTGCTATAACATCACCATTATCATTCGCGACCTATTCCAACAGTTCTTCTAGCTTTGTTCTCGGTGTTGAGAGAATTCTAGTAAAATAACCCAACAATGATATATTAATAAAGCAATACACTTTGTTCCATGTCGTTTGCTCAATGCTTCGAATCATGCCCTTACAGTGGCTCGCAGGAGGTAATTTCGAGCAAACTGCCACCAAATCGCAATCCATTAGCGCTCCGAATTACTTGGATGCACTGTAACAGTCTCTGTATTAGTAGTAGTGCCATGTGTAGCGTGCCATAGCGCCTTCCAGGCGTGCCCTAGAGACCTTGAAATGCCCTATATGGCGGCGTCGAAGACGAGCGGAAAGGCCACAAACTCACAAAACTTACGTGGCCTCAAAAATAGTGTCGAGTCATTCTATCCTGTCTCCATGATATTCGACTGTCATTTCTTACAGTTCTGGTCATCGTTCGTGGAAGATCAAGTATATAGTTCTTTCTCCTCGGCATCGCTGGGACATCATGCGTTGGATTTCTCTTTACAAAACATACTTAAACAGTGGACTCTTGTCTCCCAACTTGATGAGCTCGTCCTCCGAAAATCGCGTCCTTATTTCCTCGCTATCCAAACTTTCCCTGCGCTTGTTCGCCCACATGTAGCTGAGCTCAAGAACAACGGCCACGATCATCCCGCTGGCACCAAAGGCCAGCGATAGACCAAAGCCTGTCTCGTAGGTCGGCGCCTCGCGATCAAGGTACATGTAACTACCTACGATACCGCCAAGATTGCCGACGCAAATGTTGAACGCCACGCCAATAGCACGGCGGCTAGATGGCGCGAGGTTGTTGGCCGCCCAGCTGCTGCCGGCCGGCTGCACGGGGTAGATGCCCATGCAGGTCAGCACGAGGGCAAAGTAGCCGGGCCCGACATGGCTACCGGTCAGCTTTCCGTGGAACGACATGATGACGGCGTAGCCAATGGTGATGAGGCCGAGAGGCATGACCACAAAGGGCATGCGCCAGTGGAAGTGATCGGACAGCCGGGCAAAGAAGATGGCCGAGGCGGCGCCCGCGACGTACGCCGGCGCAGTCATGAGCTGCGCGGTGGTCTTGGTGAAGCCCATGCCCTTGACAATGGACGGCAGGGTAAACTTGGTGCCGTACGAGCAAGCCGAGATGCACAGCAGGATATACGCCTGCAGGTAGAGGCGCCAGTTGGTCACGACCATTTTGAGATCATGCCAGTTGAACCTTTTGTCGCTGTCCTCGTCGCTAAATCGACCACCCTGCTTGATAAAGTGCTGCAGCTCCAGGAAGCGCATCTCCTCCGGACTCAGCCACCGGCTCGACAGCGACGGCGAGTCAATCAGAAAGAAGAAGCAGCAGACGCCGAGCACAACCGTGGCGAGCCCCTCGAGGATAAAGATCCAGCGCCAGCCCTCGTAGCCGCCCACGCCGTGCATCTGCGCGATCCCCGCGGCCAGCAGCCCCGAAAACGCGCCCGACAGGGCACTTGTGCTGTAGAAGCAGGCGATGCGCGTGGCCAGCTGCCGCGGCATGTACCAAAACGTGCAGAGGTAGACGGCGCCGGGGTAGAAGCCGGCCTCGAAGACGCCGAGCAGCAGGCGGACGACGAGCAGGCCGGCAAAGTTGTGCACGACGCCGTGGAGGGCCATGATGACGCCCCAGACGGTGACGAGCATGCCGATGTAGTGGGAGGGGCGGCGGAAGCGCTTGAGGAGGATGTTGCTGGGGATCTCGAGCAGGATGTAGGGGATGAAGAAGAGGGAGAGGACGATGTTGTATTGGAGGCTGCCGAGGTTGAGGTCGGTGGTCAGGCCTTCGATCTTGGCGTTGCCAATGTTGGCGCGGTCGAGATGGGACATGAGGTAGAGAATGGCCAGCATGGGCACAAGGCGGACATCAATCTGTGTTGGTTAGAGGGTGTCCAAACATATTATTGTATGGGCTTCAGGACGTACCTTGCGTGTGATTTTTTGCCGCATTTCTGGCGTCACATTATTGTAAAAGTTGGCATCATCGTCACTCAAGCCCAGCACCCGAATGGTGTCAATGACATGGATTCTAGGCCCTTTTTCAGCATCACCCGCAACTCTCTCGCATTCATCAATCATTATCATGTCGGGCTTTTCAGCTGTGGAGGCAGCCATGGTGTGCTTTTGTTGTCGTGGAGTCAATCCTAACTAGAGAGATGAAAAGTCCGGGGAAGCGTGGGGTCAACACCAGTTCATCTGGAGATGGGCAACTATAAGTAACCTTGGAGAATCCCATTTCCAGAAAGGTCTGGTCCAGACTACCTTGACCAGTGCTCTTTGGCGAGCTCGATTATCCCTTGAATTGATGTGGCGTTTCTGGGGAAATGGAGAACTGGGGAACTTGGAACAATGGCGTGCCTGTTCTACACTTCAGCGTCTGGTAGAGGATATATATCCGGGGCGGATTACCTGAGGCATTTTACCTGCGGAAATAGGGTGGCGCACTCTCGTTCAATTTATATGACTTTTGAAAATCGCGAATCACGCAACAACTGTCGTGTAGTCGAACGTGCTATACAAACCAAGTTACAGGGCACTCTCCGGGACTTCAGCACACTAGCCAGGCGTCGGATAAGACCCTAAACAGGCTGTGTGTAGGCCACGCAAACACAATATAGGGCATTTGTGCCACCTTCTAGAGTGTGAGAATGCCTTGAAACTAGATTTGTGAGTAACCCGAGCATACTGCGGTACAGGAAATTCAGTCCGATCATCCTTGCTGAGAAGTCACTCGCGATAGTGAGATTCCGTCGCCTTATGCTTTGCCTGCCGGAAAAGAATCCCGGCCTGTCAAGCCCCCGGCTCTCAACCGTCCATCACTCTTCTCATCCTGGCCGCAAGATGCCGTGACTTTGGAAAAGTGCATTCATACGCATTTCCGTCACATCAAATCCGTCCGGCACTCATTTCCGCGTCTCGTTTTCCGGTCGCCAGCAAATGAACCGCCGATCATCCGCTCCGACCACGGCATCCGACTCCGGGAACTCCGCCTGGTTGCCGGCTTTATAACGGCCTGTTATTCTTACAGACCATGTCTTCTTGTAACTTACTGAAACCATTTACCCGAGCTATTGGGAATCTTTTTGAAATTTCGCAGGCCCCCCGTACCGATTGCCCAAGATGTCTGCCTCGCGCGTCCTCCACAGCACGCCTGACAGCTTGACATCCAATGGCATCAAACCCATCCCTCGCACCCAAGCCTCCATGATGGACATAGACGCCAATGCCAACGGCGACGATGACTCGTCGCTGCGTACGGTCGACGGGCTTATCCGTCGACGGGCACGCATGCACCCAGCCGCCCATGTGGTCTCATACCCGTCCTCCGGCATCGAGTTTGTGGATTACACCATGCAGCAGCTCGACGTCTTTGCATGGCGCGTTGCGAAGCACTTTGAATTACACCTGCCCGTAAGGGCTTCCTCGGATGAAAAACCTGTCGTCGTCGCTTTACTTGGACCTTCCAACCTTGAGTACCTCATCACCAAACTGGCCATCATCAAGCTGGGCCACTCGGCGCTGTTGCTGTCGACTCGTATACCGCGGCCTGCTATTGAGTCGATATTGAACGTCACTGGCTCTCTGGCCATCCTTGCTGATGCTCGGTATATCGAGCTGGCGGGACAGGTACGGCAGAGCATGCCTGCCGTGCAGGTCATGGAGATTCCCCAGCGCAAGGTCTTTGAGTTTCCCATCGATGTTCACGGCAACACTCGCCTAGATAGCCATCTAGATCCCGAGGTTGAAAAGGACAACATCGCTTTCATCATTCACTCCAGTGGTAAGGAGGTTCACTGCTCAGGGTCTCATGCTCATGAAACTAATACAGCCAGGCTCGACCGGCCTTCCCAAGCCAATCTACCAATCCCAGAAATCGTGTCTGGCCAACTACGCCACCAGCATGGAGATGAAAGCCTTCATCACCCTGCCACTCTTCCACAACCACGGCATCTGCAACTTATTCCGCGCCATCTGGTGCCTCAAGCCCATTTACCTCTACAACGCCGACCTGCCGCTGACGCAGGATTACCTGGTGCGTATCATGCGCAAGCACACGTTTGAAATATTCTACGGCGTGCCCTACGCGCTCAAGTTGCTCTCTGAATCGGAAGAGGGCATCCGGCTCTTGCAAAAGCTCAAGATTGTCATGTACGGCGGGTCCGCCTGCCCCGACGAGCTGGGCAGCACGCTGGTGAACAACGGCGTCAATCTCGTCGGTCACTACGGAGCGTACGTCATTCAGCCTCCCCGGCAAACTTGTAGATGTATATATAGCTAATACTCCCAGTACCGAGGTTGGTCAGCTCATGACGTCTTTCCGCCCTCCCGACGACAAAGACTGGAACTACGTCCGCGAGAGCGAGAAGCTGTCGCCCTTCCTGCGCTGGGTGCCACGGGGAAACAACCTGTTCGAATGCACCGTGCGCGACGGTTGGCCCGCCAAGGTCCAGTCAAACCGGCCCGACGGCTCCTACGCAACAAGGGATCTGTTCGAGCCGCATCCGACCATCGCCAAGGCCTGGAAGTACATTGCTCGCTTGGACGACACACTGGTGCTTGTCAATGGCGAAAAGTTCAACCCGGTCGCGATGGAGGGCCAGATACGATCCGACCCCAACGTTGCCGAGGCGGTCGTCTTTGGCGCCGGCCGCCCCAACCTCGGCGTGCTTGTTGTACCTGCGCCCAGACTGGCTGGCAAATCGAACGAGGAAATCCTCGAGGCTGTCTGGCCGACGATTGACCAAGCAAACCAGTCGGTCGATTCCTTTGGGCGTATCTCTAAGAACATGGTCCGGCTTCTGCCGACAGACTGCTCGTACCCCCGGACTGACAAGGGTAGCATCATCCGCCAGGCCTTTTGCAAGACCTTTGAAGCCGAGATTGACGAGACCTATGACGCGCAAGACGTCGGTGCAGGGGCGCTGAAGACACTGAAACTGCCCCAGCTGCGCGAATTCCTCCGCAAGCTTCTGTCAAGCGCCACTTCGGGCCAGACCAAGTTTGAGGATGATACGGATTTCTTCCTGCTGGGTCTCGACTCGCTACAGGCTATCCAACTTCGTAGCGAGATCCTCAGGACTGTGGGACTTGGTGGTAAGAAGCTGGGTCAGAATATCGTATTTGAGAACCCTTCGATTGAGAAGCTGGCTGTGTTCCTGGATAGTCTGAGGAGGGGAGAGGACGCAACAACAACGGCGGTTGAGACGGAGATGCAGGCGTTGATTGACAAGTACGGGGATATTGGTGCGATTCCAGCGTCTTCAGTTGTAAGCTTCACTTTACCCTGTCGACGCATAATAAAGCACCCAACTAATGCTTCCAGGTCGTCACTGGCGCGACTGGGTCCCTCGGAGCCCACGTCGTCACCACGCTCGCTTCCAACCCTGACATTACCACCATCTTCTGCCTTGTCCGCGCAACCGCTAAATCTCAGGCCCTCTCCCGCATAAAGGAATCTCTCATCCAACGTCGCCTCTACCACTGCCTCTCCCTATCCTCCCGACGCAAGATCGTCGCGCTTCCCTGCGACCTCTCAGATGCCAAACTCGGCCTCTCCGCCCAAGACTACCAAGCCGTCGCCCAAGACCTCCGCTGCATCATCCACTGCGCCTGGTCCGTCAACTTCAACATGCACCTCTCCAGTTTCGAAAAGGGCGACATTGCTGGCGTGAACCACCTGCTCGCGCTCGTGAAAGCGTCACCCACAAAAGCCTCCATGAACTTTTGCTCCTCGGTCAGCTCGTGTAGCCGCGCCACGCAGAGCCCCGTACCCGAGTCTTTGCCGGATCTCGCGTGGGCGCAGGGCATGGGCTATGCGCAGTCCAAGTCGGTGGCCGAGCATGTCTGCGCTCGCGCGGCTGCCGCCGGGATTCCGGTGAGGGTCCTTCGGGTCGGACAGATTGTCGGTGACACAAAGCACGGTGTATGGAACGCGCAGGAAGCGGTACCGATGATGATGCAGACAGCGGTGACTGTCGGAGCCTTGCCACGGCTTGCGGAGACGCCGTCGTGGCTACCTGTCGACACGGTCGCCAAGGCAGTGGTGGGAATTTCGCTGTCAGACAAGAAGTGTGATTTCTCCAACATTACGCACCCCAAGACCTTTAGCTGGACCGAGGATCTGCTTCCGGCGCTGCGCTCTGCTGGTTTGCAGTTCGACGAGGTTGAGCCCAAGGAGTGGGTTTCCCGGCTGCGCGCGTCCAACCCGGATCCCAAAGCCAATCCGCCCATCAAGCTCGTCGACTTCTTTGCGTCAAAGTACGATAAAGATGAGCTTACCCCGTCAAAGTCTTTCGCTACCGATTTGGCAAGGTCGCTAGCGCCAGCACTGGCAAACGCTCCCGTCCTCGAGCCGGACTTTGTCAAGCTGTTTGTCCGTTATTTCCTCGAGAACTGCTGGGGTTCAGCGGCCGAGGAGAAAAGGGCTGCCAAGACAGCCGTCTTCATGGCCGGTCCCTGCGGAAGCGGCAAGACAACGGCGGGTACGAGCATCGCCACCTGGCTAGGCGTGCCCTTTGTCGAGGGCGATGCTCTCCACACACGCGCGGCCGTCGACAGGATGCGCGCGCACACGGCGCTCTCAGACGAAGACCGCGCGGGATGGCTCAGCCGTATCTGTTCACGCGCGCGTGAGACGGTATGTGAGCTGGACTACCCGGCAGTCGTCGTCAGCTGCTCGGCGCTCAAGGCATCGTACCGCGCCCATATCCGGGAAACTCTCGGCCGAGACGGGGTCCGAGCCGTGTTTGTGGATCTACAGGCCAGTAGGGATGTGCTGGTGAAGAGGATGGAGGCTAGAAAGGGTCACTATATGGGTGCGCAGATGGTGGACGGTCAGCTGAAGGTGTATGAGGCGGCCGGTCAGGATGAGATGGACGTGCTACCGGTAGATGCGGAGGCGGATGAGGAGGGGGTTCTTGACGAGGTTAAATGGATGCTCAAAAGGTCCGGGGACTTATCTGGATGAGATTTTGTCTATTAAGCACTTCGTACATATCACCAGGGTTAGAGTTGCATGGGTAAATAGCATCTCGGTGGGGATACCTTTGTGTTGCAATGTCAAGATCGCCAACGCCAGGCGACGCATTATTCAGCGTACTATGCATCAGGGTAGATTCGGTCGTTTCATCTTGGAGAGGCTAAGTGATGGTCGTTGACGTCTTTAACACGTCTTGACGCTTCGTCAGCCCTGGATTGGTATGTAGGCGTTACTGTAGGGTAGCTCGCAAGTCCCTGAACGTGGAGCGGGGTTTACATGCCCATGACCGTTACAGTGGGCTACAGTGGTTTGTAGGCTTGTTTGGCCCTGGACTCCAGCTTTTGCTAGCAGATTTCCGCCCAAATACCTCTAATAAGCGGATACAAACCCGTCGCCCAACGTTTTTTCCGCATCCTTGATAACCTCAACCGCCATCTGCCACTCACGTACGGCTTTCATATTTAACCACGCATGGCGCATCCAATGTCACCCAGCTAGCTATGCAAAGACGGGCCAGCCGCAGAGACACCTACCGTCCCCCTGCAGCTGCGGATCGTACTCGGTCAAGCTCAGCCGCAACGCCTCGCCGTCGTAGTTTCGACACGTCGGCTGCGGACGGCACCTCCCCATCTTCACGCGACCTCTCTACAACTACTGTTGCCGATTCGCCATCCAAACTTCGAAAGGTTAGCCGCGCTTGCGATTTCTGCAAGATCCGCAAGGCCAAGTGCAGCGGCAACCAGCCTTGCTCAAAATGCACCGCCAAGGGACGACCATGCCTCTATACCGCAAAGTACACAAGGGGACGGCCCCCTACACCTCCGGCCTCGGTCGTGCCATCTTCTCGCCAGGTTCCTACGCTAGAAGATCGAGATCATTCGTCCTCGATAGATAATCACGTCCAGGCTCAGATTCGCGAGACAAGTGATCGTGCGCTTCATCAGAGTGGAGCCCCCTCCAGGGCGTCGCCGGAGCTGGGCATGGCCGAGATCCAGGGCCAGGTGTTTGATCCGACGTCCGGGATGACGTTTCTACATCGCGCGTGGAAGAGACTGTCCGCTCAGACTGCACGGAAGATCACGGACGCTGTCAGGACATCGGCGGAGGATCAGCCGCTGTCCATGGCAGGTGATAGACCACTGCTGGAGCTGGACGAGCAGCAACCCATCCGCCTGCCCAGTCCTGATGAAAGTCGTCGATTGCTGGGACTCTACTTTGATGTCTGCATCGCCACATATCGTATCCTCCACCGGCCCGCTGTTGAGAAATGGCTTACCATTCTCGAGTGCAACAACAACCAGCGCAAGCCCATCTGGAATGATGTTGGACGAGCGCGAGCTTCAATCGTCCTTACGGTTCTGGCTATCGCTACAGAGCACGACGCCAAGTCAAATGACACAGCCTCCAGAGACGACTTATCAATATCCCCCACCGTCAGCGACGAATTCTTCTGGACTTCATTGCGGCTCACCGAAACGGAGAAGGGCTACCCCACGCTCGAGTCTGCCCAGGCTCGTCTCCTCCAGGTTCTTTATCTCCTTACTACGTCGCGTTTCAATAGGGGCTGGTACTTGTTTGGGAATGCTTTGCAAATCATATCCACGATTGGCTTGCATCGAAAGGCAAACTCTAAGCGGCGAGGCATATCCGCGACGGATGATGTGCAGAAGCAGGGTCGGCTGCGCACATTCTGGACAGCGTACATCCTCGACAATTATCTCGGCGTTGTTTTTGGGCGGCCGCGGCATTTCCACGACGAGGACATTGACCAAGAATTTCCGGACCGTGTTAACGATGACGACATGACGGCGCTTGGGCCCTCCGACACGCCGCAAACCCCAATGAGCTGTCACATTGATGCTTTGATCTTCCATGCCAAGTATGCCGTATCCTAGATCCTCCGCCCACTAAACTGACTCTGCACAGAATTGCCCAAATCCTCGGCTCCATATCCAGAGAGGTCTACACCATAAAAGACATTCCCGAACCGGATCGTGCCTCAGCAGCCCGACGTCACATCCAGCGCATCCACGAATGGCACGCCTCTTTGCCCATCCACCTTGGCTCCGTCCCTCCCTCGATACTCATCCCAAGTTACCGCCGCCAGGCCACCGTTATTAAGCTCGCACATTCACACGCCATCATGCATGCCGGGCGGCTGTTTCTCCTATCCAACTCGTCCGACGCCTCGGCGGAGGAGGAAGCGGTCATCAGCGCAGCGCGCACTGCACTCGAGGTGGTGGACAGCATGGCGCGCGAGGGTCCTATATTTCACGCCTTCTGGTGGACGCATTACGTGACATTTTGTGCTCTGGTAATTGTGTACGTGTGGGAGATTCAGCAACGGCGACAGGGCAGGGCTGCCGGAGATGACGACGGGACGAAAGACGCTCGGACTGGACTCCTCCAGCTAGCGGAGCGCTGCCAGACGCATCTTGCGCGTGCGACGGCTACAAACTCGCCGAGTCGACGCTATGCCGTGATTCTTGAAGAGTTCAGGCCAGCAGCAGCGGGCGGTCCTACCTCCCGCCATGACTCTGAAGAAAACACCCAGCCACAGCACGACGCTACAGCCCAATCAGGCGAGCAAAGGGCGCAGCAGGTACCTGTGGACGCGTATGGGCAGACTTTTGGTTCGGAACCCGGTCTGTTTCTGGATCCGCATCTTTTGGATGAGTGGCAGACGACGGACTGGCTGGAGCTTGATTCTTCGGTATGTTGTATTTGGTGGGAATTTGGTTGGCTATCTGCTAACTTGTGTAGGCTTTCTGGCCCCAGATTGACGTTGGAGAAGCTATAGTCTGGCCGGGTATAGGGTGATGTCCTATGCCCTAGCCAGAGCGGCATATGCAGTCCTCGGCAAACGTTATCGAGTCATGTTACAACAGGTGGCCGGTCAGGACACTAATCACGACGATATGACTACGGAGCATACGAAGGTGGAATAATGGTGCTGCAGCGCACATACCCCAGAAAGCCAGTCCCTACCACCATTCATGCAGGTTCGTTGGCCCAGCCTTTTAGAATCTAACTGTGTAGGGCTGGTCAACACTTGCTCCCATGGCCCTGCGAAAATGAAATCTCGTAAGGGAAATTTTGTAGTCGCGGATCTGCATCGTCCTGCTCCTGTTCAGTCAACCCCGTGACCTGATCTTGACGTCGGCGCTGGTCTTGTCTGAGACCAGTGCCGCGGCTGAAGACGTGGACTCCGAGTACCGCGGGATCCCAGTGGCGACGTCGAAGCCAGCACAGGGGTCCTGTTCCTGCAGGGTTCTCCAAATTCTAGCGTGACCTAGACTTGCAGAATGTCACTCAGGAGCATGGCTGGTTTCGGCCGGTGCTCACAAAGTCCACATGGCCTTGTCTCTCCCGGACCTGCCTGGTCTTGCGACAATGACTGGGGTATTCCGAGATGGCGCAGGGCCTGGTACTTTTGCAGCTTTGGTGGGAAGAATTATTCGATAATTTTTTGCTGAAATTTGAATAAGTCCCTCATCCCTCATCCCTCATCCCTCATTGCCCTCTCGGATCTATTCATCCTTTTACAATTTCATCTACCAATCATTTCCCTCTCTTGGTCTTCAGCTCGCCGGAATTTGTCTATCTTCAAGACGGCCCCTGACTCCTGTATGTGGAGACGGTCCCACATGGGAATCGTATGGGCGTTATTGGTACACGAGATTTCGGAATATTTCTCAGCACAGACATACAAGGATGAGCCTCATGTCACGGTGATCCATAGAGAGCTATCTGATCGCGCCGCCCAGTCTACCTGACCGCAACTCAATCTCACCAACAATGTCGCCTTTGCACAGGGTCTCAATCGTCAAGGTAGCATTTTCGACTCTGCATCTTCAAGACCTCCTTGTGCATTAGTGTCTGGAAGCCAGCCCAAATTTATCTCCACCAGTGTGGCGTCCGCTGGTCTGGTCTTCCAATGGCTCGCTCGGCCAGGCTCGGTCGTTGCGCAATCACAAGCACGCAGGTTTTTTTTTTCCTTTTCCTTTTGCATCCCATCTCGTTTTTTTGGGGATCGTCCGTTCGCAAGCCACGAGTCGCGAGCCTTGCGCCGGTGCCTCGGGTAGACGTCCCTCCGCCACATTCCCACTCCCTTGCGCCGGAGCGCCGGATTGGCCATATACCCTTGGGGTCGGCCTCCTCAATTAA
Source organism: Cordyceps cateniannulata (assembly GCA_028828415.1). Classification (NCBI taxonomy): domain Eukaryota; kingdom Fungi; phylum Ascomycota; class Sordariomycetes; order Hypocreales; family Cordycipitaceae; genus Cordyceps; species Cordyceps cateniannulata. The sequence continues at coordinate 4,029,400 of JAPHMX010000004.1, read as the reverse complement.
TCAGGATGGGGTTTTTCTTTGCAATATCAGCCACTCACATATAGCTTTCTGCACATTGAAACTCGTTTCGCTATAAATTGCCCCCCAAAAGTGCCAGCGCCACTGTTCCTAGTCTCCCGCGGAATGCGACCGTGAAGTGGCGCTCCCCGCGTTCGCAAAATCTTCAGCAGGGCGCATTTCGTTTCTGCCTCATTCTACATCCTTTCCAAGTCAACTACACTTCGCCAGACTGATATCGATTCACCGAAGATGAGGATGAACAAGGTCGCCGTCTTGGCGGCGACGGCGGCACCGTTGGCCATGGCGGCCCAGACCCCCGCGAATGGCGGCTTGGCACAGGCACTCGGAGAATTTCCAAAATGCTCGGTAAGTGATCCCGGACTCACTTTTGCTGGCAAGCAAAGGAGGAATTGCTAAGAAATTATCGCTGCTAGTTGCCCTGTCTTGCCGAGTCTCTGACCAAGACGACGTGCAACTCGACCGACACGGCTTGCATCTGCGCCGATCAGCCGCTGCAAGACGCCGTTGCCGTCTGCGTGCTACAGAAATGCAGCGTAGAAGAAGCCCTGTGTAAGTCCAACCCAGCTCCAGACAATGCACCGTGACGGAACGCCTTTACAGAATCTAACCTCCTTCTCCAGCCGTCAAAAACATCACCAACACAGTATGCGATGTACCCGCACGCGACCGCAGCGCCAAGTACATCATCGTGTCTAACACGCTGGGTATCATCTCCGCCCTCTTCGTCATCCAGCGCTTCGCCTATAAGCTGTGGGCGGGCCTCGATTACGGCTGGGACGACTGGTTCTGCCTTATGACAATCCTCAGCGGCGTGCCGGCGACCGTCTTCAACGCGCACTGGCTGCCGCAAAACGGCATGGGCCGCGACGTCTGGACGCTGACGCCTACGCAAATCACAAAATTTGGCCTCGGCTTCTACGTCATCGAGGTGCTCTACTTTCAGCAGGTCGCGACGCTTAAGCTGTCGCTGTTGTTCTTCTACATCCGCATCTTTCCCAGCCGGCCGGTGCGCCGGCTGCTCTGGGGCACGGTCGCGTTTGTGTCGGCGTGGGGGCTCGTGTATGTGTTTTTAGGGATATTCCAGTGCACGCCAATCAGCTACTTTTGGACGAAATGGGACGGGCTCAACCCGGGGCACTGTATTGATATTAATGCGCTAGGGTGGTCGAATGCGGGCTTGAGTATCGCGACGGATCTATGGATGCTGGGGATTCCTATGTGGCAGCTGAGGACGTTGCAGCTGGATTGGAGGCGAAAAGTCGGCGTTGGGATGATGTTTAGCGTGGGCACGTTGTAAGTGGTCTCTTCCGTTCCGAGTTGTCACTTTTCCGCTCCGCCTGTCAGTGCAGGAATCTAACATATACCAGTGTGACTGTAGTCAGCATCCTCCGTCTCCGCTCGCTGGTCACGTTTGGCGCCGACTCGCAAAACCCGACGTGGGAGTTTTTCGACGTGGCTATGTGGTCGGACATTGAGATCAACGTCGGCCTCATCTGCGCGTGCATGCCGTCGCTGCGGCTGCTGCTCGTCCGGCTCTTCCCCAAGCTGCTGGGCACCACGCAGCGGTACTACGCCAAGTACTCGCACTCGGGGAACAAGTCGGCGCCCGACAATAGGGAGAATCGGCGGGGGCAGCGGCTCGGCACCGTGTCGACGTCACGGGCGGAACCGGATCTGTTTCAGGGCCAGCACCACCACCCGCACGAGCTGAATCAGATTTCGTACCAAAAGACGTATACGGTGAATTATGGTGAGCCGGATGACGTGGAGCTGGTGTCGGGGGCGAGTGAGATGGACGTGAGGAGTGCAAAGTCGCTGACGTCGATATCGGCACGGGCGTCGTCGGATAAAGCACCGCATGCGTTGTAGATGAAATGTAAATTATGATGATAGTAATATTAATACCAAGACTTTATGAAGGTCTTGAACCGATGACCACGTATACGATTTCTTCCTATGTAGTGGCATATCCCAGTCAGCTGGTGGACTGGGCTTGGCACGGGCATCTCGTCCCGGGCGCGCAGAGTATGGCGGTTCACTTGCAGCACAGTTCAATTCGTTGCAAGTACATTCTGGAAAGAATTTCATTTTACATTCTCCTAATTGAATGAATTATTTTGTGAAAGTAGCAACGTCAGGTCGAGCAGGATTTGAGCGCGATTGCGTAGAATAGAGAGCTGCGTCACGGCCACGAAAGAACAACACAGTCCATTTACATTGTCCAGTGTCAAAAACAAAAACACAATCTCACTGAGATAACCAAACCTTTCCAAAAACACCACGCCCAAAATTGCCAGACACCTTCTTGGTGGCCGGGTAGCCAGGGCCCGAAATGTCCCCGTACCCTCACGACCAGGGGTTAGGGACGCCTCCCATTTTCCGTGAAAAACATATCCAGGGATATTTCCGGACTGCCCAACCCTAAGTAATCGAAAACGATAGACAGTGGCGAGAATGACCAGCGATATCGCCTGTTGTTTGCTGCAAACACGGCGCCGATCACGTGGACGCCTACAAGTCCGCCGACCACCGACGGCGCGGCTAGGCGAGCCCACCGCCCGAGCACACCCCGTGTAAGTCAGCTGGCCCGGCGCCTGGAACGAGGACGGACGAGTCTGGAACAAAGGGATATAATGCCATTACTCTCTTGAAGTAGGCTGCATATATCTTGTGCTTCTTGTCAACACAGTTCTGCCATCTCCCCTCATTCGCAAGCCTGCTTCCCTAGTTACTTGTTTCTTATACCCAATACTAGTCATGTCCATGTTCAAGAATTACCTTGGCCTTGGCTGGTCCAACTCGTCCTCCGAGTCCAAAGACGCTACCAACAACACCGTCCGCGCCCTGCCCGCCTCGTGGTACACCTCGCGCGACATGTACGAGCTCGAGCGCCGCGCCATCTTCTCGCGCAAGTGGCTGCTGACCACGCACAAGCTGCGGCTGCCCAACTCTGGCGACTGGCTGCGCTACGAGGTCGCCAACTTCCAGTTTGTGCTGTGCCGGGACCGCACCGGCGCCATCAACGCCTTCCACAACGTGTGCCGGCACCGCGCGTTCCCCGTCGTGACGGAGGCGCAGGGCAACAACAAGGTGTTTGCGTGCAAGTACCACGGCTGGTCGTACGGCATGAACGGCAAGCTGGCCAAGGCGCCGGGCTACCAGGACATGGAGGACTTTGACAAGGCGGCCAACGGGCTGCTGCCGATTCACGTGCATATTGACCATAATGGGTTCATTTGGGTGAATATGGACGGCAAGGCGGTGCCCGAGGTGGCGTGGGAGGATGATTTTGGCGGAGTGGACACGCAGGAGCGGTTTGAGGAGTATAATTTTGACGACTACGAGTTTGACCATGCGTGGGAGATGGAGGGCGAGTACAACTGGAAGATCCTGGCGGATAACTACAACGAGTGCTACCACTGCAAGGTGGCGCACCCGGATATCCCGAGCATCGCGGATCTCGAGGCGTACAAGGTCGAGGTCAAGGACTCGTACATTGAGCACTACGCCAACTCTACGCCGGAGCAAATCGCCAAGGGCTTCAAGGTGGCGCCGACCTACTTCTTCCCCAATGCCTCGATGAACGTTACGTGAGTCCTCCCACCATGCCTTGCATCAGAACCCCGTCTAACCCTCGGCAGCCCCAACTTCTTCTTCACCCAGCGCTTCGTGCCCATTGGCCCGACACAATCCGCCATGAAGTACGAAGTCTTTCGCCACAAAAACGCCGACGACACCGCCTTTACCACCATCAACGACATGTACAAGCGCATCATGTCCGAGGACAAGTACCTGTGCATCAATGCCCAGCGGAACCTCAGCGCGGGCGTCTTTGTCAACGGCGAGATGCACCCGACCATGGAAAAGGGGCCGCTGTTCTTTCAGCGCAAGATTCGCGAGGCGGTGCAGGAGCATCATGGGAAGGAGATGCGCGCCGAGGAGGAGATTTGGCCGGCGCGGCAGGCGTTGCCGTGCGGCGCGGCCAAGGATGTCGAGTTTTGTGCAAAGGTGGATTGTAGCAGCAAGATGGCGACCAAGATGGCGGCGAAGCAGATGATTGAGGTGTAAAGTTAATGCGAGGCGGGTAATGATTGGATGAAAAAAGATTGTACTCTTCTGGCATTTGCTTCATTTTTGGTTTTTTAGTTTAGATGCGTACTGTTTCAGCTCGTTGGCTTTTTTTATCAATTCAATTTTTTTATGAATCCAATATTTTTATCAATTCATATTTTTTAGTTTGGATATGGATACGAATGTATCATTGTTTTTTCCATCATTGCAGATAACAACACGGTCCGATCATCGTTTTCCATCATTGCAGATAACAACGCGGTCCGATCATCGCAATAGAAGTAACCAAGACTGTAATCTCTGGTCTGTGCTTGGTCCATGATAAACTCTGTTATCATAGAGCGACCGTTGTTCAGCCACACCGTATCATCTCTTCCCCCACTCCCAAGTCCCAGAGACAAGAGAAACGACCGTATCGCGCCTTGCCACTCTTTTTTTTTTCTGCCACTTTACTTGACCTTGCCTGTCTTGCATGGAAAGGATAGTTCCGTAGGACAAGACAACGCACAGGCGAACCACAACCCCCGCGATAGGAACAGCTGAGCTCCAACCGACGGTCCACTCCGAATCAGGGATGGTCCCCCTCTCTGTCTTGTTATTTATTACTATGAATCTCTCTTTCTTCCCGCAGAATCCGGGGTGTGGAGCGCGGCGTCTGCAGGCATGGGCATGGGCTTCCGATCCAGGCTAAAGTTTGCTCATGGACTCAAGTTCTAGACTTTTATCACCACCCCCCCCTCCTCCCCCCTCCCTCCCATCTTTGCGACCATCCGTCTGAGAAGTCTCTGGGCTGCCAATCACCTGGGCCACAAAGGTAATGCTATCGACAACTCTTGCGTCTCAGTGTCTTCTTAGTACCTAGTTGCCAAGGGGGCCTGTTTTGCCCAACACACCGAACCCAAAAAGCCATCGTCACTTGGACCCCTCTTTTTTCCTTTTCCTTTTTCCCTTTTTCCCCCATGGAAACAACAAGGTCGTGATATATACCAGTGGTGGCGGGCGTTCTTGTCCTCCTTCCCCCCTCCCTGCCTGTGGCGGACAGCCCCGACCAAGCATTGTCCTTTTTTCATCATTCATCATCCCATCATCACTGCGAAAGCACGTGTCCATTCGCTCAAGGAGCTACTTGTTGCTTCATCTCTTATTGCATGACCGTTGAACTTTATATTGTTGTGTCTCGATCCATTCGTTATTCCAAGCAGTGACACCAACCATCCCGCTCGGGGCTTCATCCCTCCCTCCACTTCTCACAACGGCGCTCGCTGGTAGAATGACCTCTCCAGAGGAAAGCTCTGCTGGTCGCGGCCGGCGGCGATCCTACCACGCGTGCTTGACTTGTCGGTTTGTAAAATTCCAAGTAATATAACCCAACTCCCCGGTGCACCTTTCTAATTTGAATGATTTCCTACCGCGCAGACGGAAAAAGACGCGCTGTCCTGGAGAGAAGCCCGCATGCTCCAGCTGCGTCCGTTTAAAGCAATCCTGCGCCTACCCGCCCGCAGTGCGCACGACGAGAACTGGTCGTTCAGTATGTGGTGAAAAGCCAAGGCTTGTGCGGCTCCCTAATCTAACAACCCGAAGGAGGAGAGGCTGGCCCATCTTGAAGAGAAACTCGATCGTCTTTTAAGTAGCAGGTGAGCCTTGACAATGTCCCCATCTGGATGATGCCGACCGAGAGCTGACCTCTGCAGTACCAGACAGGATCATCCGCCGCTCCAAGAACATCCCAACGAAGAAGTCGCCGATGCCTCGGAAAAATCCGTCTCTGTGAGTCCTCCGGCGCACGAGCCGGCGTTGAAGCCCATCAAAGCCCAGACAACGTCACCGTTGCAGCCGTCGATAGATGTCGTCGTCGGCACGGGACCTGGGCCGGCAGATGTCGGCTTGGGCATCCGATTGTACTTTGAATATTGCCATCGGCAGCCCATTTGGTGCTTCGAATACGAAGATGTCGGTGACTTTAGCCAGCTGTCGGAGGAGCTGGCGTGCAGCATCCTGGCACTTACAGCGCGCTTCTCGCCCATGCGGGAACGGCTGCAAAAGTACAACAGCGACGCAAAGCGGCTCGTCATGCTGCGCATCGCAAGCAGCAGGGTAGAGGTTTCCACCATTGAAAGTCTGTGCTTGCTTGCATATTCCTCTTTTATTGGTACTTGTGCCCCCTCTCTCAAGTATTCTCTTTCTGCTAACCGCCGTGCCCAGATGGAAACGTCAGCCTCGGCCAATTCCACCTTGGCCTCGCCTTTCAACTTTCTCGGTCGGCGATGCTGGATGTAGATGCCAGTTACTCTGACAAGGATCCCAATACGCAGAGAAAACGTAAACTCTTTTGGAGCTTGCAAGTGCTGGAACAATACTATGGAAAGCAGACCGGCCTGCTTAGCCTGCCTACGGAGATCTTGCGCCCGTCGTATGCATCTTCAGTGTCGCGCGATATTTCCCGACTCGAGACGGAAAACAAACCCCCTCCTCTTCCAAGGGATGACCTCGGTCATTCCAGGCCTACACCGGAAGAGCCAGGCGTTTGGAACACCAGCGTACATCTTGGTTGGGTGTGGAGTCGGGTGCGCAAGTACGTATCCGACTGCGCTCAGAACATCTTTAACGAGCCGTGGCGGCGAGACTCCATGTACGGTTCCGTCTTGTCGGATTTCATGGACGCCGAGAATCGGATTCCCATGTGTCACCGCTACGACACGGTCAAGTTTTATGAACGAAAGGTCGAGGAGCTCAAGCTCAACAGAGGATACTGGACGACGTGGCTCAAGGAGCAGTTCACCTACCATGCCATCCAGACCGTCCTCAACCACCCGTTTCTATACATCATCGGGGCTCAGCACAATTCCAACCTGGCCATTCCAAACACATTTTGGCGCCGATCGTCCGAGCTTGCCCTCATACACTCGACTTGGATCGTGCGACTGATTGACATGGTGGTGGACAAGCAAGTACAGCTCATCGACCCCTTCTTTGGCCACATCGCCGCCATTGCCGCCACAGTGCACCTTTACTACTGTTGCGCTGCCGCCGCCAAATTGAAGCACAAGTCAAACACCGACTTTGCCAAGTGCCGTCGATTTTTAAAATGTTTTATTCCATTTTCCCCCGCCTGTGCTGCCTTGGTAAGTCTTCCTACGCCTGCCTGTCCTTGCCACTACCCAACATTAACACGCCAGCAGGAAAAAAACCTCGACAAAATGGCCCGCATCGCCTCTGGCTCCGACTCGGTCGACGTCGAAGACTGGATGCCCTCGCGCATCTACCTCAGCGTGCCGCTCATGTGGGACATTTTGCAATTCACCTGCGTCTCCGGCTCGCCCGGCATCTTCGCCAAGGACCTGGCCGCGCACGCGCCGCACCACCGCGATGCCACCGAGGAGAACTCGGTGCTCGAGATTGTGGTGGCGACGTCGCCCGAGATCAACATCAACACGGCCGACGGCGGGCAGGAGGCGCCGACGGCGTCGTCGTACAAGGCGTCGGTGTCGCCGGGCGGCAACCCGGCCGGCGGCGCGCATCCGCTGCTGAATACGGAGCCGGTGCCGCTGGCGGACGACTTGACCATGAACACGACGCCGTGGCTGTATGAGGACTCGTCGCAGTTTACGGGGCTGGGGGATATTGACTTGCTGGATGCGCAGTCGGAGGGCGGGGAGGAGACTGGGATGATTTGGTGGGAGGGTGATGTGAATAATTCGCTGTTTAGTCACTTTTAGACAGATGTGGTCATGGTAACTGAGTTGATGATGGGGTACATGAAAGCGCCTTCTTTCTTTCCTTTTTTTTTTTTTGCTTTTCGTTGATTTGTAGTCAAAGACCCTTATTCAGTCACTTACGGCCAGACAGTCAATTCTAGACCCCTTACTCAGTCACTCACGCATACTCCGTAGTCAGGCTCACAATGCGCTGTCAACATGTCCGTGTAACCTTCTCAGGCTGCAGTTCTCGTCAGGTCTCCCCGCACACACATAGTTAGTGCTGTCTATCAGCCTGACTTGCCAGCCCACAGCCGACCCGGGTATGCATCATGGACGCATGCGCATCCTATCGGCTTGCAGTTGCACCCAAGCCAAGAACTTTCCCCAACCGCCCTCGAGGAACGCCCAAACCCGACATCGGTCCCCTTGGTTCTATGGGTTCCCGATTAGGAATGACCTTGACAATTGCTGCAGACGACTGAAATGCCGGCTCCACCGACCAACGATCATGTGTTGCCATGGGCGCAATCTGGACTGCTCTATATCCACGCCATGGTGCGTCTCTAGATGTCCCCCGTCGTTGCACATCCCCCAGCCTGGCCCGTCATCCCAGCATCATGGAGTCAAACCCGTCAAGTATCTCAGTAGTTCCGTACGCGCGGTCGGCTTTGCTCCGCTCAAAGACGCGCCGTGGCGATATTTCTTTTTCGTGGCTGGTTCTTTGACTGCAGCTTGCCTGTTGATGTCATGCAAACTATCAAGAAAGGAAACAGATCTTCAGAGGAATGGAACAACGTGGTGTTTATGACTGGATAGCAACACAACAGCGAATCCGGATCACTGCAATAGGTGACATGTTCCAAGTCGGCACGAAACAGGACCGAATCCTTCCCTGAATTCCGCCACCAACAAGTCGTGCTGGCTCGGACCGCTGTAACTGGTCTTGCCGGTGGCTGCGACTACGCAAGAATGTATACGTCAAAACGTAAAAAGAATCATGCTGCTATCAATATAAGCTTTTACTATATTTATTATTATGGTCCCTGTTATCAACAACCTCCAAGCTCGGCCGATGATCAAACCGTTGCTGCGACCCCGGTACAAGTCCCCTCCGAGGGGTAGCTGCTTGCCGCTTCTGGACCGGCTGGCGATGATAGACGGACTCGTCAACAGGCCGATCACGTGAGCGCAACGGCACGGCGTACTGAGTGGCTGTCCAAGTATACTCATTCATACGTGATGGTTACTCGTGGATTCTATAAGAGTGATGTATTAGTGTGGTTCTTGCAATCTCTGTAGCAACAGACTGAGGTACTACTTTGCATCTTGCCCATCGTTCGTCCTTTGTCTTTACTGGTGTTGGCGCCACTTACACTGAGACGCTTACAACACTGCGAGAACAGAAATCCGCAACACCATGTCAAAAGACCAGCAGGTCGTCATTATCGGCGCTGGTATTGTTGGTGCCAATCTTGCCGATGAGCTGGTGTCGCGAGGATGGCGAAACATCACCGTCATTGACCAGGGTCCGCTGGACATGCCCGGCGGCTCCACGTCCCACGCTCCCGGCCTCGTCTTTCAGACGAATCAGTGCAAGTCCATGACCGGCTTCGCCCGCTACACGGTAGAGAAGATGCTGAAGCTGGAGCTGGACGGCAAGCCCTGCTTCAACCAGGTCGGCGGCCTGGAAATCGCCACCACGCCCGAGCGGCTGGCGGAGCTTAAGCGCAAGCACGGCTGGGCGGCGTCCTGGGGCATCGACGCCAAGCTCGTCGAGCCGGAGCGGTGTCTGGAGCTGTACCCGCATCTGAACCCGGCCCTCGTCCTCGGCGGCCTTCACATCCCGACCGACGGCCTCATCCTCGCCGCCCAGGCCGTGCAGCAGCTCATCGCCCAGACGCGCCGCGTCGGCGTCCGCTACCTCGGCTGCACCACCGTCACCGGCATCCAGCAGGACAGCGGCCGCGTCACCGGCGTCTGCGTCGGCGAGGGCGTCATCCCCGCCGACATTGTCGTGTCGTGCGCCGGCTTCTGGGGCGTCGAGGTCGGCGCCATGGTCGGTCTCGCCGTGCCGCTGCTGCCCATGGCGCACCAGTACGTCAAGACGACGTCCGTCGCCGCGCAGGCCGGCAGGTACCAGGACAAGAACGGCGCGGGCTTGCCGATCCTGCGCTACCAGGACCAGGACCTGTACTACCGCGAGCACGGCGACCAGTTCGGCATCGGGTACTACGGGCACCGGCCCATGCCGGTCGTGGCGGCGTCGCTCGGACCGACGCCCACGGACGTCGACGAGCAGCACATGCCGTCGCGCATGGCCTTTACGCCGGAGGACTTTGAGCAGGCGTGGCAGCTGTCCAAGAATCTGCTGCCGATCCTGCAGGACAGCGAGATTGCGGACGGGTTTAACGGCATCTTTTCGTTTACGCCGGACGGCGGCCCGATTGTCGGCCAGGCGCCGAATTTGGACAATTTCTACGTTGCGGAGGCTGTGTGGGCGACGCACTCGGCTGGTGTGGCCAAGGCGGTCGCAGAGGTCCTGACGGACGGAAAGTCGACCATCGACCTGGCGGGTTGTGACATAAACCGGTTTGAGCAAGTTCAGCTCACGCCGGAATACGTCAAGGAAACGTCGTCGCAGAACTTTGTCGAAGTATACGACATCATCCACCCCCTGCAGCCAAAGGACTCTCCACGCAACATCCGCCTGAGTCCCTTTTACATCCGCCAAAAGGAACTCGGCGCCTACTTCCTAGAGGGAGGCACATGGGAGCGGCCGTACTGGTTCGAAGAGAACGCCAAGTTGCTGGCAGATCTCCCGCCGGAATGGCAGCCCGTGGATCGCGACGCCTGGTCGGCAAGATACTACTCCCCGATTGCCGCCGCGGAAGCCTGGAAGACGCGCACCGCCGTGGCCATGTACGACATGACGCCGCTGCGGCGCCTCGAGGTGACCGGTCCCGGCGCCGTCGACCTACTCGCGCGTCTAACCACCGGCTCCGTCTCGCGCAAGCCCGGCGCCGTGACCTACACGCTACTGCTAGACGAGATGGGCGGCGTGCGGAGCGACATCACCGTCGCGCGCATCGAGACCGAGCTCTTCCAAGTCGGCGTCAACGGGCCCGTCGACACCGCCTACCTACAACGGGAAGCGCGCCTGCAGAACCAGCGCACGCCCGACCGCGCCGCCTACGTGCGCGACATCACCGGCGGCACCTGCTGCATCGGGCTCTGGGGCCCGCTGGCCCGCGACGTCATCCGCAAGGTCAGCGCCGACGACTTTACCAACAACGGCCTGAAATACTTTCGGCTGAAGCGCGCCAGCATCGCCGGGGTGCCGGTCGTGGCCATGCGGCTGTCGTACGTCGGCGAGCTGGGCTGGGAGATTTACGCCAGCGCAGACAACGGCGTCCGGCTGTGGGACGCGCTCTGGCAGGCCGGCCAGGCGGAGGGCATCATCGCGGGCGGGCGCACCGCGTTCAACGCGCTGCGGCTGGAAAAGGGCTTCCGGTCGTGGGGCACGGACATGAACGCGGAGCACGACCCGTACCAGGCCGGCCTCGAGTTTGCGGTCAAGATGGACAAGGCGGAGTTCAGGGGCAAGAAGGCGCTGGAGGGCCGCTCGCGCGAGACGTGCGCGACGCGGCTGCGCTGTCTGACAGTCGATGATGGGCGGTCGATGGCGCTCGGGCGGGAGCCGGTGTACGTGGAGGGGAAGCCGGCGGGCTACGTCACGAGCGCGGCGTTTGGGTATACGGTCGGAAAGCCCATTGCGTATGCGTATCTTCCGAATGATGTTGCCGAAGGCGCGGCGGTAGAGCTGGAGTACTTTGGGCAACGGGTGGCCGCTACGGTGACGGCTGAGCCGTTGTATGATCCCAAGATGGCTCGCCTTCGCGGCTGAGACGATCAACGGATGGTTTCTTAATTCAGTTACTTAATTTTTATGACACTTATAAACCGGCCGATTGGTCAATTCATGTCCGGTATCCCACTTATTCGTGCATACGCCCTTTACACGACCAACTTGACATCTTGGCACTGATAGACACCCTGCTGCTATGATCTGTTTCCGAGTGTTATCGCCGATCCACCAGCCCAGGCTTTCCGGTGGCGGGCCCGGACCAGGCGCTTATCCTGGTTCTAGATGCCTCTTTTCACGCGGGGAAAGCACACCACGTGGGGTCAGCTCCCGGACCTGGTATACCGGAAGCCGCTCCAGGATGGCCGATATCGCCGGGACCAAGAAGCAAACTCAAGTACACGTGACCGGCTTCACAGCGGCCACCGGTCCAGCGCATGCGGGGACGGTAGTGTCAATAAATAAATTTAAAGTTGATGAAAGTAAACATTGTGTTCATACCAAGTTTGCAATTCCATCTTTGTTTTCCCGCGCGTTTTGCTGCTTTGGCTGAGCGACCCCGCGCTCCCATCCCAACTACACGCACCCTAAACCCCCAATTGCTCACACAATGGCCAACCATGAATCCTACATCATCATCGGCGCCGGCGTCTTTGGCGTGTCCACCGCCCTGCACCTGATCCAAAAGTACCCCCGCGCCTCCGTGACCCTCATCGACCGCGACGCCTACGACGCCGACACCCGCGTCGCCGCCTCGTGGGACTGGAACAAGGTCGTCCGCGCCGACTACGACGACCTCACCTACTGCCAGCTCGCCCTCGAAGCCCAAGACGTCTTCCGCGCGGACCCGCTCTGGCGGCCGCACTTTCACGAGACGGGCATCTTCTGGATGGCGCGCGACGACTACGCCGACGACGTCATCCGCAACTACCAGACGCTCGGCCGCAAGGCGGACCTGGCGCGCGTGTCGGTCAGCGAGGCGCGCAAGCTGCACGGGGGGGTTTTCAAGCATGCGGACTACAGCGGGGTCAAGAATGTGCTGGTCAACAAGACGAGCGGGTGGGTGGCGGCGGGCGACTGTCTGCGGAGCGTGACGCGCCGGGTGCTGGAGCTGGGGGTCCGGTATGTGGTCGCCGAGGTGGCGACGGTGACGCTGGGGGAGAATGGAGAGTGCACGGGGGTGGTGACGAAGACGGGGGAGAGCTTCGGGGCGTCGCATGTGATTGTGTGTGCGGGTGCGTATACGCCCAAGTTGTTGGAGTACTCGGCGGCGGAGACGGGCGTGGAGGAGCTCCGGGCCGGGCAGCGCATCGTGGCGGGCGGCATCACGACCGGGATGACGACGCTGAACGAGAGCGACTTTGCGAGGCACGAGAAGATGCCGGTTGGCGTGCAGTGGTACTCTACCCATGGTTAGTTGGTTCCTACGTGCCCTGTCCATGGTTGCTTCGTGTATTGACCAAGCGTAGCACCGTTCATCGGCAGCCTCCCGCCGACGCCCGACCGCGAATTAAAGTGGTGGGGGCAAACCATCTTCCGAAACACGACCGAGGTCGCCCCCGGACGCCTCATCTCCATGCCGCCGCCGCAAGACGACTACAACCAGTGGATCGTCTCGGAGAAGCTCAAAAACGACATCCGCCACGCCAGCCACGTCTTTTACGGCGAGCCCAGCAAGAGCTGGAAGTACGACAAGCATCGCATCTGCTGGTATGTCTCTTGTCCCTTTTTTCATAAATGCCTGCTGTCATCTCCCCGACTAACACGGCATTCACAGGGACGCATTCACCACGAGCTCCGACTTCATCATCTCCCCGCACGCGGCCGCCAAGGGCCTGTATCTCGCCACGTGCGGCTCGTTTCACGGCTACAAGTTCTTCCCGGTGCTCGGCAAGTATGTCGTGCAGATGCTCGAGGGCGAGTTGGCGCCGGAGCTGCAGGCCAAGTGGGCGTGGGATCGGCAGCGGCCGGACCCGGCGCGGAACCCGGACTGGCCGCGCGTGGAGATGCGCAACTATCTGGATGAGAGCTTCACTGCGAAGCTATAATTTGGCATGATTTCATGACGGCGAGATGCTGTCTAATGAGAGGTTTTTGGCTTGGATGCGTTAGAGTTATAATCTTATGCTTTGCGCGTGTATTTTTTCTTGCTCATTTCATCTTGATCGCGGCGACAAAGCCAGCATAGCATACGCCGTGGCTAAATGATCAATAATTCTCATACAACGCACGATTATTCGGCTTGTTAAGATACACTAGCTGTTCCGGTACTTCGTCCTCTTAGCTCAGTCCCGCCTGCTGTTCAGCTAGCGACAGCGGATTCCCGTGCTGGGCTTCCGCCAAAGCGAATGAGAATGGGCGACGGTGGCCAGGGCCAGTCATGCGGCTCTCTCAACATAAAAAGTCAGCTTACAGAGGAGAAACCCATCCTTGCGCTAATTGCTCGTCACAACTTGAGCCAGCCTCAGCGTAAAATCCCTGCCCGAAGCCCGATCGATCTGTGTTAGTGCAGCCACTGAAGATGGCGTCGCCCCCAAACCAATGTGCCACCTACCCTATATCAGGTTTCGAAAACGTCAAGTCTTGTCAATTTCAATTTTACTGGACTGGATCTTGGGTGCGATTCTCCATAAGGTGGTATTTGAAGCCGCGGGGCATGACTTTAATTTTTTTAGTTATTTGATGGTGGGATTTTTCACAGTAGCATCGTGCTGACTATTTGTTGCAGCTAGCTAATACAGTTGGGCCACTGCCAAGAGACAGCAAGAAGCAAAGCTGAACTTCCATCCCCGCATCCACACGGATAACCATTTACGGCATAATACCTTCCAATATTTCGGTAAATTTATGCTCCAGTCTTGGCAAACGTTTTGCGTCCAGCAATGGCCCGTACCCCAGGGTCTGTGTGCTGGGATGTGGAACGTGTTCGGAAGCACGAGGGGGATTTTCCAACTGTTTGATTGATGCAACTCTGCGATTACGAAGCATGGAGCCTGCTGAAATATGTCTTCTTCCTCTTTTACTGCGGCTGAAACAGCTGGCAGGTTGAAACTGCCGTTGCTGATGAGCTCGCGTGCATCCGGTTCCTCTTGGCAGTGCAACGTAGGCAGTGTCTGACCCAGGAAAGACACAGCCAATGATCTCGTGAGACAGAACCCGACGGATAGCCCGACGGATAGCAGGCCATGCATGCAAGGAACTGGCTTGACGCAGCCAATCACGGCCCCCAATCGGAGGCGTCCGGACCTCGCCGCTGTCGTGCGCCGCAACCGAGTCCGCCGCGGCGCCCCAACGGGGGTTGATCCTTATCCTTATAATTAAGCATTTCACGGTTTCGCTGACCCTCTTACCTAATAGTCGGCGGGCCAAGACGAACCAGTCTGTCAAGAATGACGTGGGGTGCATGGCCCGCGATGGGGCTCTGTTACTAAGTCTGACTGTATTGGCGTGTAAGCCTAGGGTGTCGCTCGGTTCATTTCGGAGGGCTGCGAGACACATCAATAAACAATGATGTGAACCATAATGGGCTGATGGGGCTTCCTATCCTGCAGTTCGAGCCCCTGATGGTTTGATAGCCAAGGAAAATCGGGCAAATAGAGGTTTGCCGGCGTGCATGGTGGCGAACGGACACCTTACCCTGGTAAAGGCTTGGCCAGAGGCTTCTTGCATGTTGGCTTCTCCATGTGCTTTGAATATCAAATCCACGCGAGTAAGAAATGCCTTGATTATGCTCAGTACCTGTAAATCTTCTAGAACGGAGTGCCTGTTCTGCCATGTTAACCAAACAGAGTTATCGTGATCCTCTCCGACGCCGCCATCATCTCCACGCCAAGAGATGGTAGTCTCCGATGAATTAGACATGCGACCCAGCCTCTCCAGTCTTGATGCGTGTTATCATACCCACCAGTAATGCCAAGAGCCTGGACGGTAAGCATGGGACCCGCCAGTCGTATGTAATATCGCGTCTCCAAGCAAGCCCGATGATATGATATCGGAACTCAAGACCACGACGCAATCTTTTCATGTAATAGCATCTTTCCAGCTGGTCTGACATACTATTTCAACCCTTGCTACCCCCAGGAATTTCCTAGCCTCCAACCCACAACCTCTGACTTTACTTTCCTCTTCACCTCCCAAAAGTCTTCATCCCTCTACACCATGTCTGACTTCCAAGGGCCTCGAATCGCCATCATTGGCATCGGCAAGGTCGGCGCCGCCGTCGCCTACTCCATCATCCACAAGCAAATCGCCAGCGAGGTGCTCATCCTCGACCTCAAGGAGGACTTCCAAGACGCCCAGGTGCAGGACCTCCGCGACTCGACCAGCTTCGGCATCTCGCCGCGCGTCCGCCCCGGCACCTGGAAGGAGTGCGGCCAGTGCGACATCATCGTCTTCACCGCCGGCACCAACCAAAAGGCCGGCGAGTCGCGCCTCGCCCTGCTGCAGCGCAACCTGAGCGTCATCCGCGGCGGCTTCGAAAAGATGTCGCCGTTCAAGGAGGACGCCATCCTCGTCATGGTCACCAACCCGGTCGACATCATGACCTACTTTGCCGTCAAGTACTCGGGGCTGCCGGCCAGCCAGGTGTTCGGCAGCGGCACCATCCTCGACACGACGCGCCTCAAGGACACGATTGCCCAGCGCGCCAAGGTGGCCCCCCGCGCGGTGCACGCGTACGTGGTCGGCGAGCACGGCGACTCGCAGACGATTGCGTGGTCCAACATGGCCATTGGCGGCATCCCGGTCGACCAGGTGCTGCCGCTGGACGTCGAGGAGAAGCAAGAGGTGGCCGAGTTTGTCCGCTTCAAGGCCGACCGGCTCAACAAGGTCAAGGGCGAGACGTCGTTTGGCATCGGCGCCGTCATCTCGTCCATCTGCACATCCATCCTGCTCGACGAGCGCCACGTGCTCCCGCTCAGCCACTACCACAGCGACTACGGCATGTGCTTCAGCAAGCCGGCCATTGTCGGGCGTCGCGGGATTGTCAAGTCGCTGGACATTATCCTCGACGAGGATGAGCAGGCGTCGTTGGAAAAGTCCATCAACAAGCTCAAGACGGTTGCGTACGCGACGGAGAACCCGGAGCCCGCGATTGCGAGCCGTCTATAAATATTGATGCATTGCGTTTTTTCCTTCTTTTTCAACTTCTTGTATGAAATTTTGGGGGCCTGGAGCCCGGGACTTGGGAGCATGGTAGTTTGTAACGACCCCTAGCATGGTAATATATCCTCTATTGTTATTGTAACCGAATTGTAGTTTATTTTCATCAGTTGGCAATCAAAAAGTTTTTTTTTTTAAACTTGAAGAGCGAGAAAGATAATCGATGGATAAATTGGCCGAGGCATGCTGCAAACATGTGCAAGGTTGTCGCGTTACTAATACGGCAAGTGACTTGGCATAAGCATAGATGCATACTTGCTCTACTACGGCTCCAGCATGAGAAACGCATTAGTATGAGATCGAAATGCTCCCCATTCTAATCCGAATTTAAACGAACGCTGAGGATTTTACGTTTAATTCAGGAGTGGTTGCCTGTTGTAACCTCGCAGATCTTGACTTCTCTCGCCAAATCTCCCCATCAAACACTGTTGCTCTCACTATGCCCAGCCTTTTCATCATCCCTGTAAAATTGCCCATCAATGGCGACTGGCTCTGTAACTCCAGTGAGGTCCTTTGAAAATATTAGCACAAAATCTACCACCAAGTCTTGGACAAGGGCACACGTACCAGATACCAGTGCACCGCAGCCACAAACAAGCCACCACCCAAAATGTTGCCCAGCAGCGCCGGAATCATCGACTTCCAGATGTAATACCCGATCCCAATATGCGGACTGCCCAAGAATATCGCCATTGGGATAAAAAACATGTTTGCGACGACGTGGTCCAGCCCGAGCGCCACAAACGCAAACACCGGCCACCAAATACCCGCAATCTTGCCCGCGACATCGCGCGCCTGAAAGGCCAGCCAACAGGCGACGCAGACGAGCCAGTTGGCGCCAATGGCGCGGAGGAATATCTGGTGCCACAGGGGCGTGTAGGCCTTCTTGTCGGCAAACTTGATGGCCTCGTCGCGGTATGGCTTGTCGTCGAGGACGCCGCCGTGGCCGATGATGACGCCGACGATGAGCAGCGAGCCGGCGAGGTTGCCGAAGAAGGTGAGGGCCCAGTGCGCGAGCATCTTCCAGACGCTGATGCGGCGGTGCAGCGCTGCGAGAGTCGTGTACTGGAGTGAAGCCGGTTAGCAGAGGCGGTCGCGATGGCTGGCAAGTGATGTACCATGAAGCTTCCGGTGCAGAGATCGGTTCCGGTCAGGACAATCATGACGAGGGACAGCGGAAACACGATGGCGGCAATCATGCGGATCAAACCGGGGGCGTTTTCTTGATACTGTATTTCGAAATGGTTAGGCTTTTGCTTCGTTTGGAGATTGTTGGCAACGACGCACCCATGGTGAGGTGTTGATGACTAGGCACACCGACGACGAAAACGCAAGATAGCAGCCTGCAATGACGGCGCTGATGAAGGTCTTGTCCACGCGCATGTTTGCCTTTTTGGTGCCGACACGAGAGCATATCTCGGTCGTCTCCAGCGGCGTGTACGCATTCCCATTCAACGTGTCCATTGTTACTTGGTCACAACCTTTCCGTGTACGTGGTGAGAAGGAAGAACTGGACAGCAAGAGTTCAAGGAGTGGCGGCGGCGGAAATAAGATCCAGATCTCACCTCCCGTTAAGGGGGGAACGTCAGAGACACCCTGCTCTCGCTGGAGGCAGGCAACCCCGAGAACTCCCCGCGTTTTGCTGGTGCCGCTACTGTGCGCCATCGAAGCATTGCTACCTTGACGCATTTCAACCAATCCCGTAGACATATCGGCCGAAAGATGCTGGGTTGTCTCGCCATGATGGGTTTAGAGGCAGAGCCTTGTCGTGACGCTAGGAGCTGACGGGAAGGATTGGCGGTGGAGTCTCAAGACGTCACAACGCGAGCCAACGTCGAGCCAATTGAGTAATCGACAAGTCGGGAATCAAGCTTGGTGCAAAGGTTGGCTGGTAGTGTTGTCTGTTAGTGCTGGGATCAACAAGTCTATTGCAGTCCAGTGAGTGGCCCGGTCGCTTGATTTCTTCGGTTGGGCTGGGCTCAACTTCCCCAGGTATATTGCAAACTTGTCAGTTTCGGCTTAATTATACTCTGGAGGAGGTGCCAACGGAACAACGGCACAGGAGTGGAACTCGGGGAAGCAGGCTTGATCCGGATGGGGGGGATTTTGATGATGTCGCGTGGGTGGAAGCACGACTCCAATGAGGAGAGATTATTGTATAAATAAAATTGCATAATAAATGTAAAAACTCTTGATTTCAAAGATTCGTCCACTTCTCTTCATCTCTGCCGCTACCGTCTGAAAAATCGTGGGATGGCCGTCCTTAACCCCCACTGATCTGCCCGTGTAATTGAATCCGACCAGGATATCCAGCACCTTTCCTTGTCCACCCTGATGGGACGGCAAAAATGCCGAAACATATAAATAGACGGCAATTACGGATTAATCCCCCCGTACCTTGTTACTTCCTCCCCTGCTCCTGTCTCAGCAAACACTGCAGATACTCCAAACCCACAGGCTCGCACCGCACCCGCCCATCCTGCTGCTCAATCCGCTCCAGCAGCGGCCTCGTCTTGCCATCGTCCATTGTAAACATGACGTGTCCCTTGTCCAGGTACTCCTTGTACATGGACAGCTCCAAGTTGATATTCTCGCCGCTCACCGCCGTAATCGCCTCGAACCACGCCTCCAGCGCCAGCATCTTGCCCGTGACCGTGCCGCCGTGCAGCCGCGCGACCAGCGCCGGGACCTGTGAGTACGGCAGCGGGCTCGGGTTGGTAATGTGCAGACGCAGCGCTCCTTGCCCAGCCGGTGATGCCACGTCGGCCAGTCGGACCAGCGTGTCCGCGAGGTAATCAATCGGGACCATGCCCATGTCACTCTCCAGGCCGTCCGCGCGCTGCGGCGTCTTGAGCACCAATCCCGTCTGCGCCATGCGCACGCACATATTGATGGTAAAATTATCCTCGGGCGTCGCGCACCCTCCCGCCACTGGCGCTGTATGCGCCGGACACCTATAAATCGCCGTCTGGAAGCCTCTCCTCCCCGCCTCCTCCAGCAGCATCTCCGCGACCCAGCGCGTCTTGAAGTAGCCGTGATCGTTGGTGGGCGGCGGCCGGAAGCTGGCTACGCTCTGCTCATCGCGCCAGACCTCATTTTGGGACAGCGTCGTGGTCTGCCAGGTCTGCATGTGGACGATGCTCCAGGTGGAAATGTAGTGCAGCGCGGCGCGGTTGCAAGCGGCCAGTTCGAGCATGGCGAGGACGCTATGGACGTTGCGAGGGCGCAGCTCGGCGTAGGTGGCGAGCAGGGAGACGAATCCGCCGGTGTGGTAGATGGCGGTGAGGCTGCGGCCGAGCGCGGCAAAGGCGGCCAAGTCGAGGCCAAGGTTGGGCTTGCTCATGGTGCCGGGGACAATCTCGGCGCGGGTGAGGAGGTCTGTCTGGGTGACCTTGTCGTCCAACATTTGGTGCTCGGTAAAGGCAGCGAAGAGGTCGCCTAGGTTGAAGCGATCGCCCAGGCCGATGAGGTACACCTTGGCGTCGGGATGGATGGCGAGCAGGAACTTGAGCAGGTAATAGCCAATGTAGCCATCAGCTCCCAAAATGAGAATTCTCTTTTGCGCATGCCCATTCGCCTGCCCAGCCTCAGGATTGGGGAGATATCGACTGTCGTTCGGAAGTGCAATTTCCTCATCCCAATTCACCTCTGCCTTGGCTTGCGGCGCTGCGGTCGGAGCACCACCAGCCTCGAGGCCGAATCTCTTGGCGAGGCCAGAAGGCGTCGGATGGCGGAAAATATCGACCAGCTTGACCTTGACGCCCAGCTCCTTCTTCAGCGCCTTTTGCAGCCGAAGAGCCAGCACGCTTTGGCCGCCGAGTTGAAAGAAATTGTCCGTGTCCCGGACCACCTTTTGGCTAGGCAGCTTGAGAATGCTCGAAAAGAGGTCCTTGATAATCTCGACCGGTCCAGAAGCTTCGGCTTCGGCGACATCTTGTTGCTGCTCAGCCGGTGCGCTGACTGCTTCAATATGGAATACAGGATCCAGTGTCATGCTGTTCAAGCCAACTCGATCAATCTTTCCACTGACCGTCATCGGAAACGCCGCCAAAGGCTGGTAGCACGCCGGAATCATGTACTTGTTCAGTGTCTTGCTCAGCTCGAGATGAAGCTTCGTCGCGATTGCCTGACTGTCCTCTCTCTTGAGCTCCGACTTCGTCGTCAAAAACGCCACCAGTTGACGATCATCCGTCATGTCTGCCGCCACCGACTTCGTCAACGTCCGCGCCAGCAAAATCACCCCCGTGACAACGCCCACTACTACATCTTCTGCTGCGACGCGTCGAATCTCCGCCTCAATCTCGTCGAGGTCGATGCGATGGCCGCGCAGTTTGACTTGCTTGTCGCCCGAGATGCGACCCTGCAGGTCAATGCTGCCGTTTGATCGGAACCGGGCCATGTCGCCTGTTCGGTAGAGTCGGTCCCAGCCTTTGGTCCTGAAGGCGCCAGAGACGAAGCTATTAGGCAGGAATGCATCGCTGGAGCGTCCGAGGTATCCCAGGCTGACTTGGGGTCCGCCGACGCACAGCTCACCGGAGACACTTGCGGGGACTGGTCGGCCTCGGGAGTTGAGAACGTAGGTACTGCTGTTTGGAATCGGTCGGCCAATTTCGACGGTGGTTTGGCCGGGTCTTGGGTATGGCACTTTGTAGAGCGTGTTTTGTGATGTACTCTCCGACGGCCCGTACTCATTGAAGACTGTCAAAGACGGTAGGCCAAGGTCATAGACTGCTGCCACTAGACGCGGTGGAAGATGCTCCCCGATGAGGGAGATGGCTCGCAATTTCGGACACTGCGTCAAAGTCTCGGAGCAGTTTTCTAGGACCATGGCGAGCTGCGTGGGAGTCATGTACACCATGGTTGCGCCAGCATCGCGGATAAAGCCCGCCAATTCATCGACGTCTTGCCGCGCTTCTTTCGTAGCGAGCGCCATTGTTGCTCCAGATGTGAGCGAGCCCCAGGTCTGTGCCATCGAAATGTCAAATGATGTGGACGACTGCTGCAGAAAAGTATCCTGGGGCCCCAGTCCGTGAATCTGCTGGCGCCCACAAAGCATCGCTTCGGTGTTTTCAAATGTGACCATTACACCTTTTGGCTTTCCTGTGCTTCCAGAGGTAAAGACGATATAGCAAACGTCATCCGGATTTGGGCAAGCATCCGCAGCCACGACCGAGTCGTCACTCGGTGTCGCATCAGTCATGGCGACAAACTTGGCCTGAGTAGACGACCGGAGCTTCCCGATCAGTGAATCCAGCTCTGGCCCATGGAGCACCAATGGCGCTGACGTGTTGTCAATCATGTACTCTAATCTCCCCTGTGCAGCAGTCGGATCGAGAGGGACATAGACGCATCGCAGCATGGCTATGCCCAGCATAGAGGCCATGACGTCGATGGACGGATGGGACAGCACGCCAACTCCATCACCAGACTTTGCACCAGACCTCTGAAGCAAGCGAGCAACATCCTTTGCCCTCTTGTCCAGATCAGAGAACGTGATGGACTGGCCCTCTGAAGTTTGAATGGCAGTGAAGAGCGGCTGTTGGCGGACAATGTCCGACCAGCGATCAACCAGCGAGCAGCCCATCCAGTCAGCCGAGCTCTCCTCTTCCATCCAGCACACATCCCGGAGGAACTGCATCTCTTTCAAACCGCACATCTCAATCTCTTCCACCGGCTGCCTAAAGTCCCGCACCGCACTTCCAATAAACGTCATGAAATTCTCCAAAAAGCGGTCCATGTCGGCAGCACCATACAGGTAGGAATCATAATCCAAGGTGAAGCCAAGGCCTGTCTTGGGATCCTCCAAGACTTCAAACTGCAGCTCGCACGCCGTAGGCACATCGGTGACGTGCACATCTTGAACCTCAAAGTCGACGGACGTGTAGCTCGGAGACTTGGCGTACATTTGGTAATTCAACGCGATCTGTCCCAGGGGAAAGTGCGCAGGACTATGTCCCAGATCCAAGGCGTCAACAATAGCATCAAACGGTGCTTGAGAGTGTGCCATGGACTCCATTGTCAAAGCCTTGGCTTCTGTCAGAAGCGACTCAAATGGATTGTCCAACGAGCCTTTCCAAAGAAGCGGAATAATATTGACAAAAAATCCAATAATGCCTTCAAAAGCAGGATGCGGCCGCTCGCCATTAATAACCAGCAGGGTAAAGTCTTCCTCGGCCGTGTAGCGAAACACCAAGGCTCTGAGCGAGGCGAGAACAAAGTGAAACGGTGTCACGTTGACACTGCTGCAGATTCGCTTCATTCTTTTCAGAGTAGCCATGTCAATCTTTGATCGTATAACTCTCCTCTCATGACTCGCCTTTTCTGCACGCATCTCGTGCTGCGCAAAGGGCAACAGCTTGCTAGCCCGCGGCGCGTCTGCCAGACGGCTCTTCCACCATGCCAAGTCCACCTGGACCTGTTCCGACTTGAGGTAGCCCTCGTGCCAGAGGGTAAAGTCGACATATGAGACCTTTGGCGCTGCTTTTTCCGAGTTGGAGCCTGTTCTGGCATCGTCGTAGCAGGCGACGATTTGCTCCATGAAGGATTGACGGCTGGCGCCATCCACGGTGATGTGGTGGGTGGCAAAGATCCAAGCATGGCGGTCATTTGCGAGTTTTACGAGGCGGGAGCGGTAGACTTGGCCCTTTTCGAGATCCATGGGCTGGCCGATGAGATCAAACACCTGATCCTGAACCGCCGTTTCGCCCGCAGCCTCGGTGGAGAGATCAACATACTCGACATTGGCGGGCACGGACGCGAGGACCTCCTGCTCAACCATGTCGTCGCCCTCAAAGTAGCGAGTCCTGAATATTTCATTCCGGCGCGCAACCTCGTGGAATGCGGCGTTGGCAGCTGCCAGATCCGGCTCGCCTTGAATAGAGAGCGTCCATCCGCAAGTGAGAGCACCGGGTTGCTCCATCACGGTATCCATGAACCATTGTCGTGTCTGAAATGAAGAAAGCGGGATATTCTTGGGTCTCGAACAAGGCAAGATAAGCTCCGCCGTCGACTCGGTGGCTGCCTTCTTAGTCTTGACATTCTTCTCGACTGACTGCGCAGTCTGTGTCTTGTCCTCCTCCTGCGTCGCAAATACTTGGCACACCCTCTGAACAATGGCTCTAATGGTTCCCGACCCGAGAATCTCGAACAGAGCAAGGTTGACACCTAGCTCCTGCGAGAACCACTTTCTAAAGTCGACTGCTGCAAGAGAATCCATACCGTAGGACGACAATGGCAGGCCAATGTTTATGTCTGAGGCGGCAATGGAGAGTGAAACTGCAATCTTGTCAATAAATGCGACCGCGAGAACTCCCTCCTTGTCTTCGGGAGTTGTAGATTCACGAATCGAGGATCGCAAATCTTTGGACGCGCCAGAGGGTCCCGTGGATGACGAGGCAGATTCGAAAAGTCTTCGGAACATAGCTTTCGAGGCCCAAAACGCATCTCGCGAGGAGAAGCCAGCACCGCTGATGATGTTGTGGTTGCAGGTCCCATCCGCTTCGCCGTCTGGGTATTGCGCCAGAATCCCCTGTTCCAGCTGGAAGAAGAGTTGATCCTCGTTTAAGGCGTCAACCCCAAGGCTGGAAAGAGTGTCATTGATTGACCTGGTTTCGCTGAAAACGCCGACGTTGTCAATGAGACCGACAGTAAGCGATGCGGCCGGATAGCCCTGCTGGCGACGCCATAGGACAAAGTCGTCGAGGTATCCATTCGCCAGGGAGAACATGGCTTCGGAGGAGATACCGATAATCGGAGAAACAGAGGTTATGCACAGGAAGAAATCCAGGGCATGTGAGACTGTCTGCTTGTGGATGAGTCCAAGTGCATCGAAGAATGGCTGCGCAGTTGCATGTAGTATTGACGAGTCGACTTTACTCAAGGGCAGTGGCTTGACGGACAGTGAGCCCTGGATAACTCCTCCAATATTGCCGCTCACTGTTTGCAGCCACTGTAGAATCGAACTCTCCTCATAGCTGTTGACTGAATGCACTGTCACATCAACACCGCGCTGTTGGAGCCAAGTGATTGCCTGCTGCGGCAGCGGTACGGCCAGCTCATGGGAAAGGACGCTGAGCTTGCGAGCGCCCTTGCGGAAGAGCCATTGCGCCAGCATCCATCCAGCGTCTCCGAAAGAGCCCGACAGTATGTAAGTTTTGCTGGCATCGAGAAGCTCGGATTTCGCGTTGTGTGAGCTTGTAACCTTGATGGGGGAGTCGTCCGCGTAGAGCAGCACTTGCTGCAACTTGGCGTTGGCTTGTAGCGCTTGCATGCCTTCCGCCGCTTGGCTGTATGGCAGCTTGCGCAAGTCCATAGTGTTGATGAATGAGTGACCGGCTGTCTCCAGAGTCTTCCAGGCATGATTGAATAGGTCTCGTAGTCTACTCAGATCGCTGCTCAGCCTTTTGTAAGTCAGTACTAAGCCTCTGTCGCCGGCTGCGGTGCCAATGTTGACCACATGGCTGCAGTGTGAATATTCGTCCAGACGGCAACCTAGATGCTCATCGGAACAAAGCAGCACGAGTCGCCAAGTTTTCCCTTCTGACAGACTTGAAAGAGTGTCGGAGCTGGAATCCACAACGACGGAACCACCAGACAACTTGAACTGCTCAAGCAGATGCGTGCGGTCGGATTTTCTTCGAACCACTGCAACAAACTCGGAGCCAATTGAAAGCAGCAGAGAAATCGCCATTTCACCAGCTGGAGTAGCAGCGTCGTAAACCAAACACGTATCGCTTTTCTGGACCCTGGCCAACTCGTAGATAGCATATGCAGTCTGCAGCAAGAGGGCCGACACAGGCAGCGCGCGGGCGAGGGACTTGACGTCGAGCGCAAATGCTAGTTGGGCCTTGACGCGCAGTGTAGATGCATGCGCAACCATATTCTCTTCAAAGACAAGAACCTTTTGTCCTGTCTGCAATCCAGAAGACGAGCCCGCTTGCGTGATGGTGCCAACGCAGGAGGTGATTGCGTCTGCACGAGACAGCAGCATTGACGTTTCCACTTCAACTTCCACTTCGTCTTGAGGAATTGGGAGTCCTTTGATAGCGTCATTAGCCTCGAAGAGCACGCCTGGTGAAGAGGAGCTGAAGACGTCCGGCGAAAGGCGCAAGTCTTGACCAGCAAATAACCCGAATGACGCGGCGCCCGAGTAGCGTGAGTTGAGTTCCTTGTCTGCCCCGATACGAGGTAGTAATAGGCAACCCTCTTGAATGTCTAGCTCCTCGCGGTCAAAGGACGTGTGGAATGCGTAGTGAATCGAGTCCTGGACGTGCTTCGTGGCATAGTCGCTTGGCACTGTGAGAACCGTCAATTGGAGGTCAGAATTCTCGGTGCGTGCGACCCTCGAGAGGTTTCGCATGACAGAGTTGCCCAAGACATCGCGTTTCTGCAGCCAGACAAGGTTTGCAGACGTGCAAGACAGGAAAGAGAGTAGCGCGTCCCAATCTTTGGACCTGTGATCATTGAGGCCAAAGCTCGCATCCAGCTCAACAAGGGAGACAATGTAGCTCTCCGGATCGACGTCGTCACCTAGCTTGTCAAGAGTCGTGGTGGAAACTTTGAGCCAATTGAAGTCTTTCTCAATACAATTGGCAAGTTTGACGGACTCGTTCGACGGAGATGATGAAAGAAGAATCGTGAGGGCCGGAGGCGCTGAAGCGTCAGCCGGTGCTTGCCAAATGCTCAGCGCGCCTTGTTGAAACTTGAGCTCCATGTTTGCTGTCGGTCGCCGAGCGTTGGTCGTGACGATGAAACTTTCCGGCTTTACATATATACCAATCTCGTGCTGCGAATCATTTCCCATCACCAAAAGATCATATGCGCCCGAAATTTCAGCATCCTCCAATCCTGCGTCTAGCCGAAGAAAGCTGCTGCCAGGATACTGGTGGCTATAACAAGCCACCAGCTCATCCACATTCTCAAACTCAGGCTCCGTCTCATTCGAACCCAAAAAGCTAAAGACGGGCTTCCACGTCATCCGGAAGAACGTATCCGTCTGTTGGTCTTGAGTGTTGGCCAAGCCAAGCGCCGTAAACTCGACATCGCACAACTCAACCAGAGGCTCCGCAGAACCAACATGGTAGATACTAAGAGTACTCGAGCTCAGACGCTGACTTGCGACGTTGGTGCTTGCATTCACCCAGTACTTCTGCACTGCAGTGTCCTTGCAGCGAGGAAGCATCGACGAGGAAATGCGAAGTGATCGGCAGGAGGTGGCGACATGGGCATCCGCGAGAGATTGACCAGACTTGGATTCCAACGCAGCGAGGATGACGTGAAAGCTGCAATCGAGAAAGGTGGGATGTAAAACGCAGCCATCCAGCTCCGCGTTGCCGGTTCGGACGTTGACGGGGTCAAAGGCAAGCTGTGCGACCGCGGTCCCTTTGCCACTCTCAAACACCCCGGTGACTAGCTTGAAGGAATCTCCGTATTGTAAGCCGAGTGAATGGAGGCGATTGTAGAACTTGTCTGCGGGTGTGTGGCTGAGCATCTGAAGCTGTACTTGTTCCAACGTCGCTGCAGAGTCGCGTCGTGGGCTTGTCTTGGGGGAGACGGCGGCAATTGAACCAGAGCAGTTCTGTACTGTCGCGCCACTCTCGGTAAACGAGTAGACTTTAAATTGGTAGGATGTACCTTCATGACTGTCCTCGTCCTGGAGTAAATCAACCATTATTTCGACACCAGTCTCGGTATCGGGCAGTGCCAACGCAGACTTGATGTGGACATCCGACAAGACAATGTCAAGAGGGGTCATGGCTGGAATGGTGCGAACGAGGGCCTCAATGGCAAGGGTAAAGTATGCGGCCGCCGGGAAAAGAAGGCTTCCATCGATGGCATGATCTCTGAGCCAAGGCAGCTCCGACAGACGAATATAGTTCCGCCAGCGAGGGTTATTGGACGGTGTCCCGGGGATCGGCGCTCCCAGGATACTATGCCGATACGGTCGCTGCCTGTATTCCTTGTTCCATCTCGTCTCCGCCCAAAACGACTTGCGATCCCAGGCATACGTCGGCGTATCCTCCAGCAACCTCCCCCGAGCCTCTGTCTCAACACTGCCCTCATCACCACCGGCGACAAGCTCGCTGTTGGCCGCCACCAGGTCCACCTCATAACCCAGCGAGAACAACTGCCCAGCACACGCCAGCAGGCTCTCATACGCCGGCACCTTCCTATCTAGCGACCCAATATACGGAATATCCGCGTCAACAGCCAGCGATTTGATCGTCTGCTTCGTCGGGCCCTTGAGCGCCGGATGCGGGCCAACCTCCACCAACACGTCCACCGCGAGCTTGTCGTCCGCGCCCAGCAGCATGCCCGTGACGGCATCCGCGAACCGCACCCTTCCTGTCATGTTGTCCGACCAGTACACGCCATCCATTGCTCTCGCCGAGGAATCACGCGCCGTGACGCTCGAAAACATGGGGATCCGCGCAGGTTTTGCCACAAACCCGGGGGTCGACGCCAGGGCCTGCTGGAAGCCCGGCGCCAGCGGCAGCATGTGGTGGGAGTGAAACGCCTGCTCGACCTGCAGCAGCCTCGCAAACACCCTTCTCTCGTCCAGCCGCTGCTTAATCTCCTGGATGGCGTCCTTGTCGCCGCTGAGCGTGATGCTGGACAGGCTGTTGACGGCGGCGATGCCGGCACGGCCTGCAAACGGCGCGAGCTCGATGGCGGCCTCGGCTTCGGTCAGGCCGACGGCCATCATGGAGCCGGCGACGGTGGCGCCGTGGCGGCCCTTGGACATGTATAGGCCGCGGTAGTAGGCGCAGATGATGGTGTCCCGGCGGCTGAGGATGCCGGCGGCGTAGGCGGCAGCAATCTCGCCGGAGGAGTGGCCGACGACGGCGGCCGGCCGGATACCCCAGCTTTGCAGGGTGTCGACCAGGGCAATCTGCAGCGCTGCGCAGAGTGGCTGGGAAAATTCGCTCTCAGAGAGGCGGGACTCGCCTTCGGACTTGGTCATCTCGTCTAGGATGGACCAGCTTGGCGCGTCCGGCAGCGTGCTGAGCACAGTCTCGCACTCGGTCAGAACGCTCCGGAAGAACTGATTCTGTTCGATGAGCTGGCGGCCCATGGCGAACCACTGCGCGCCCTGTCCGGTGAATACAAAGCCGAGTCTGGGAGAGTTCCCAGCCTGCTTCCAGCTAGCCAGAGGGCCGAGGGTTGTCGCAGCGTCCCTCATCGTCTGCAAATCACTCCCAATCGCAAACGATCGAAAGCGATGCAGACTCCGTCGCGTGCTATACGTGTGCGCCAGATCTTGGACGCGAGTATCGGGGTACTTGTTCATGTATTCGGCCAGACTTTTCTGAAGTAGTTTGCCGCCAGTCTCCGAGTGTGAGGAGAGAGGAAGAAGGAAGGGCCGCTTCGACGGAGAAACTGCGAACTTGTCTTCCACCACGACGCCTGGTCGGACACTTGAGTAATTCTCCAGAACAACGTGTGAATTGGCGCCACCAAAGCCAAACGAGTTGATGCTTGCGCGACGAATCCCATTCTCCGGATTCCACTCGATAGTCTCCGTCGGCACTTGAATCTTCAACGCGGCAAAGTCAATCTTTGGGTTCGGCGTGTCAAAGTGCATGTTTGGCAGAATCTTTCCTCTTTCCACACTCAGCATCGCCTTCATGACACCCGCCAGACCGGAAGCCCCTTCCAGGTGGCCGATATTTGTCTTGATTGAGCCGACATAAAGCGGCTTCTCGCGCGCATCCGCAAACACCTCACCAATGGACAGTGCCTCCCGCGGATCGCCCGCCTGCGTGCCCGTACCATGCGCCTCAAAGTACCCCGTATCCCGCGGCTCAATACCCGCCTTCTCATATACATCCCGCACCAACGCCGCCTGCGCTTTATGATTCGGCAGCGTCATGCCCTCCTTGACGCCATCGTGGTTCGTGCCCGTCCCTCTGACGACCGCCCGGATGCGATCCCCATTCGCCTCCGCCGCACGCCGCCGCTTCAGCACCACGGCGCAGACGCCGTCGCCGCGGACGTAGCCCGAGCCGCGGGCGTCAAAGTGGCGGCACCGGCCATCCGTAGACAGCATTCTAAACTCGGCCATGGTGATGAAAATGGTGGGGTCAAAGTGCAGCGCGGTGCCGCAGACGATGGCCGTGTCGGACTCGCCGGTCTGCAGGCTCTGCACGCCGAGATGGAGCGCGGTCAGGGAGGAGGAGCAGGCGGTGTCGACCTGGACGCTCGGCCCGTGCAGGTCAAAGACGTAGGAGATGCGGTTCGCGAGGATGGCGTTGGCGTCGGTGCCGGTCACGGTGTACTTGGGGTAGCTGGCCAAGTCGCGGTTTGTCATGGACTGGTAATCGTACGTAAAAGAGCCTGCAAAAACTGCAGTCTTTGTTCCTCGAATCTCTTTGAGGGTAATACCGGCTGGGGCCTGTCAGCTTGTTTGTTACCAATGTCCGGGGCGGGACTGCGCGACAAGCATCACGTACCATTTTCTAGGGCTTCATATACGACCTCAAGCAGCAGTCTTTGCTGCGGGTCCATGGCCTCGGCCTCTTTGCCCGATATGTTAAAAAAAGCAGCATCGAATTGGTCCAGCGGTTGGTCAAGGTAATATCCCAACATGGCATTACTCTTGAATGTACAGGCCAGTATTAGTCGACGGACCTCAGGGCCAACAGTGTCAGTCAAACTTACAGTGCCCTTATTCCCCCCTTCGGGATGATAAAATGCGTCGGCATTATATCTATCAGACGGCATCTTTCTTTGCACATCTCGCTTCGAGTCCAGCAAGTCCCAGAGCTCATGTAAGTTGGTGGCACCGGGAACTCGGCATGCAGCCCCGACAATGACGCCGGGGTCCTGCATAGCCGTCGTGTTGTTGCCAGTCATTTCGAAAATTTAAGGCTGCGATTAACTCGCAAAGATAAAACAAGCTTGATAGCTTAAAGATGCTTAAATCAGTGTTATCAACTGAGATTGTAGTATTGATAACGACTGCAGTCCTGGTTATCTACCCGGCGGGGAACCTACTTCAAGTACTTTATACCCAGCGTATTACAATTATACTGTAAGGTTGTTCTTTGTTCTCTATTTTTATTTTTATTATTATTATTTTATTTTGACCTCTTTTGGCCAAAGCTTTCCAACTTTCTCTTGCTCCCTGGCTGAAACGTAACGAATTCACATGCTTCTCGCGCAGCATCCAAATACAGGAACTGTGTAACCCTCCGGCATCATCTCTTGTGATACTGCGGTAAAAGCTGCTGAGCTAGATCCCAGGACCCTCTGCGGCTGAACCGACCTGTAGTAATATTTCGAGAATAAACAATGGCTACACACATCACCGTCACGAATGTCACCATTTCCCAGCAACCGGTCCTCGGGCCAAAACGGCTTGACAATATGCCCGCCTTACGCCTGCGGTAGTCTCCTCAATGCATCCCGCGACTTAGCGCTGATGCGAATTCCGGACTTGCACGGCTCACCGGCACCCATCGTACAGCATCGCATCGCCGAGAACGTGCCCGTTGGCCAATCACGTCGGTGGCCTTGGCCCGATCGTTGTTCAGCCGCGCCGCTGATTCGTGGTCGGTGAACAAGGAACTGCCCGCCACCCGATATTAGACAAGCTGCCAAGCCACGTAGACACGATCTCCTTGCAATGCGCCCCTTGGATGGTGGTCATTAGTAGTGGATGGGGCCGCATCTGCCATGTGTTAGTCGGTCATCTATTCTCAATGGGGAAACAACGCGATCCGCATAAAAACCTTGCGCGCACGCAAGGTTGGTTGTCCGGCAGGCAAACTCGAGGCATCAGGCAAGATGGTCCCTTGGATACTCATACGCATGCGAATCACGTCATGTGTGTTACAAACGTTGGGTTCGTCAGCTTCTTGACGGAGACCGAAGCCCAAGGTCGACGGCAATATTTTGCCGGTTCAGACAAGCCCTCGACGTGTTGATCATAGTAATGTGTAATTGGGAATGAGCTTCAAGCTGTCCGTTGGCGAATGCCGTTCTAATATTTCGACATTTGTTTTTATTCCGTCATTTTTGCCTCCCGTCTAAAACTCACCATCTCACTTATCCAGTCCATCATTCCAGTTCACAGCCCCAACCTACGGCTTGAACAATGTCAAAACCCGCCATCATCTGTCTACACGGCCGCGGTGCCAATGCCGAAATCTTTGAGATCCAGAGCATGCCACTGATCCGGCTCCTCGAACCCCGTTTCGAGTGCATCTTCGTCGACGCACCCAACGAATGCGACGCCGGCCCAAACATACTCCCCGTCTTTGAAGACGAAGCGCCTTTTTACTCCTGGCTTGGTAATAGCTCCTCAAAACCACTCTCCAACTTTGAAGCCATTGAAGAGACGGTTCACTTCCTCAACGACCTGGAGTCGTCTACACCAAACATCGCCGGCATCATTGGCTTCTCGCAAGGCGCAGCGGTGGGTCTCGGCCTGCTCCTCCGGGATCAGCGCCGTCGCATCATGGGCCTCCCGCGTGTCGGCTACCAGTTTGGCGTCTTTGCGGGCGAGGTGCGCCTCCCGGTGCTCTTTGAGCAGGAGTATGTAGACTCGGGGGCAAGCACCCCGTCGTTCTTCGAGTCCGATTATAACCGGCCGCCTCTCGGCTTAGCGACACCTACCATGCACGCAACGGGGCGTCTGGACGGCCTGGCGGCCAAGGGTACGAAGCTGTCCAAGGCCGAAATTGGAAGGCATGCGACGGTATTCACGTATGACGGCGGCCACGAAATGCCGCAAAAGCACAGTGACACGCAGTATATGGCTCAATGGGTGCACTCCCAATATGCGAAATGCTAACATAAGCCACATACATGTGTGACAGCATTACCTGGGGGTGGAATGGTGAGAATCCCTGGCATGTTTTAGCTATGCTATCTCACCCGTAACATGTGGCCATGAATCAGGTATGCAGCAAAAAGATTAAAGTGCTGTTGATGGGAATTTTTGAAAGAGAGCATTTTTGTATTTACTTTATATTTTCAATATTTATTGCAGTCGTTAATTAGCACAAATCCAGTCAAGGTACCGTTGTGCTGTGATTTTGAGGGTTTCCGCATTGTAACAATAAATAATTAATGAAGGCTATTCTTGATCATATTTTTTTTACTCTATCTAAGTGGCCTAGGCCTGCCTCCATCGTCGCTGAATTTAGCGGGTGTTATGTTCTATAAAAGGGAGGCTAAGCCGGCTCTGGCCAATGAGAGTAGTTGGCTGCTTGCCCAGAATCAACTGAAATATGTATTATGTTATGCTATGTAAAAGACTCGTGGTCGCTGGCATGCCAACCCCGTCAACTCATGGGTTCATTGCGCCAATCAATTTGCGCGTCCAGGTAAAGTCAGTCGACTGAATCGTATTATCACCAATCGCAACTCCATCGCGATCAATAGCATACGAGAAGATGCCGCCCTTGGTCGCGCCCGCCGGCTGCCACTTTGCATACTGCCACGCACGGCTCGACGTCATCGGCGTCGTCGTGTCTCCCCAGTTATTCCCATTCTCCTCGTAAAACGAAAAGCCAATCAGATACTGCTTGCTCGAAATGTAGCCGTTGAACGAGTTGTACGTCGTCTGCAGGCCGCTGATGCTGCGGCCGTACGACTGGATCAGGACGTAGCTGACCGTCGAGTACACGTTGCGCCAGAGCGGCTGGCTGCCATCTCGGTTGGTGTCAAAGATGAGAATCCTGCCCGTGCCGGACTTGGGGCCCAGCTTCTTCGAGAGCGCGTTCCAGACGCCAGTGGCCTGCTTGAGCTGGTCCGCGCTGAGGCTCTGCTCAACGTCAATATCCAAGCCGTCGAGGCCATAGTCGTCGACGCCCTTGACCAAGGCATCCGCGAGGCCCTGCCATCCGGCCGGCGTATTGTCCCAGGCGGTGTTGATGAGCTGCGCGATTCCCAGGGTCCTGACGACCTTGATGCCGCGCTTGCGCAGGGCAGGAACGTAGGTGCTGTTCAAGGTGGTCCAGAAGGAGTCCGGCTCGTCGCCCTCGGCAAAGACAAAGGCAATGTCGAGGCAGTCGGGCAGGTCGAGCATGGAGACCTTGTTGCCGGAGCCGCTGGCCGTGTCTCGCCAGGACCGGAAGTAGCCGGCCATGAGCTGGTGATCGCCCTTTTTATAGTCGATGATCTTTTGCAGGGCTGCTCCGGTTGCGTGGGAGTTGTCGCTGGGGCAGACGGAAGACGACCCGGCCATGACCGAGGCCACGCCGGTTGACAAGACGGAGAGCACAGAAAGCTTCATCGTCGCGTAATTGTTGTAAGAAAGGAAGCAATATTATGGAATATGAAGCAGGCAAAGAATTGCGAGGTCCGAGTGTATTTATCCTCATACGACTTTATTC
Organism: Cordyceps cateniannulata; assembly: GCA_028828415.1. Classification (NCBI taxonomy): domain Eukaryota; kingdom Fungi; phylum Ascomycota; class Sordariomycetes; order Hypocreales; family Cordycipitaceae; genus Cordyceps; species Cordyceps cateniannulata. The sequence goes on along the minus strand of JAPHMX010000004.1, from coordinate 3,995,246 downwards.
AACACTAATCTGAAATAGTCAGGTCCATTTTCATGGTTACATAGATGGAAGGTACTTGGAAGTGTTACCCCGATATAGCGCGGGGCGGCCTCGCATTGTTCGCGGGGAGGATCTGCCTGTAGCGTCCCGTCGGGAATTTCATCACCTCCAGAATACATTCGTCCCGGTACCTAATCAACGTTTAGGCAGTACAGGCACCTGCAAACACCAGACAGGGCGACGAACGGTAGAGATAGCTGCATGTAAAGCACTGCTCAACCCCCCCAACGGATTGCCTCTGGGCGAAACAAGAGCTCAAGGTCTCTGGCCGGGCGTAGACCCGGAGACAGCGGGAGAGGCCTCGGCCAGCAGCCACAGCCGTAGTACGTACCTACAAGTGCGGAAGAACCCGACGGGAGAAGGAAAGCCGTGAGGATATCATTCGTAAAATCCAGCTGGCCCTCAATAGACCCTTGCTAACCCCGCAAAGCAGTGAAACGTAGTATGCGGCTCATCGAGTCTCGAGTGTTGCTCGAGGCCGGCACTTATATCTCTTTGGTTAGGTGAAGGGTAGTGATGCCATAGGTCTGACCAGGTGGGAATACAGGCGCACCCGTTTTGGAAGCAACAGAAGGAGCGGGCTTCGAGAATCATGGACTTTCCTTATTAGTTACCAAGAATCGAGTTTCTGATTAGTATGTCGGCTCCCAATTTCCGAGGAAGAGTTTAGTCCTGCATGTAGCATGCAATCTCTGGGGATCACGTCGCTCAGGATCATTCAGCGCGGCTCGGGGTATAGCGATGTCAGGCCCTTCTAATCAATCCGGTTGGTACAAGACTAATAAAGATCCAAATCATGTCTATAAAGCGTATATTAAGAAGCTATTTACGTAATTAATTTCTACCAAATGTCAAAGTCACATCGTGATATTCGTTCAATCAACAATGCATCACCACGCTCAGCGGTCTTGCCCCGTCCAAATTAAATGTCCCCAAGCAAATCAGCCAACTTTTTGCAATCCGACGTATTTTCCACCTGAATAATCGCCGGCGCCGCAAGTGTCGCGCCAACAACATCATCCACACTCTCAAAATCCTTGGCCGTCGTGAGCGCCGCGTGGCTGAACCCATTCATGACATTCTTCTCAAACGGAAAGTCCGCCTCAAACGAAATCTTCTTGTCCTCCCACTTGACCTTGTCAATCGGCACCGAAATCGGCTTCTGCTGACCCGTCGTGTACGTCAGCCACAAGTTGTCGCCCTCTTTCGTCCCGTTCTTCAGGTCCGCCGCAAACGACAGCCGCTGGTCCTTTGCTTCCACCGTCGCAATCGGGCCGCCGTTAACCGCGAGCGGCGGCAGGATCGGCAGGTCAATCTTGTCCAGCGGGTACGCGCACGACCCGGGCACGACAAACATTTGCAGCGCGGAAAAGGCAAACGCGGCGGGCACGGCGGTTAAAAAGGGCGACTCGGAGGGCACCTGCTTGATGAGGTGGCGGTAGAAGCCGTTTTGCTCGCCCTCCTGGCCAATGACGGAGGAGATGAGCCGGATCGGCACGGTGAGGTTTTCCTGGGCAAGGACGACGTTGGCGCCTTGGAGCGCGCCGAGGACGACGGCGGTAAAGGTCTCGGCGAGCCGGATGGCGCCGGCGAGGTCGCTGGTCGGGAATTGGTATTCGCAGGCGGAGGGGGAGAACTCGCCGGCGGTCTTGAGGGCGGTGTCGGCGGCGATGGCGTGCTGCTCTTCTTGCTGCTCGGGAATTAGTTATACATGTCGCGCTTCCAAGTCTGTCCGAGTCGACATACCGCTCGCACCGTGGTCAAAATCTTGGTGATTTTCTCACCATGTACCAAGATTTTATAGCCTTCCACACCCCTGGTGACGTTCTGCAGCAGCGAGTCGAAAAAGGCAACCTCGAACAGCTCGTTAAACGCAATGAGCTGAAATGTCGTCCTGCTTCCCGGTCCCAGCTTGGTCGGCAGCGGCACGTTGGGCAGCAGACCGCCGGCGTCTTTGGCGATGGAGAGCGATTGCTGCGTGTCGGGCTTTGGGAAGCCGTCATTGTTGGGGATTACCGCGGCCGAGACCGCCCCGAGTAAGCCCAGGATAGACGTTAAAGATCTGCAAGAAAACATCGCGGCTGTTTATGGTGGTTTCTGGATGGCGTGACGATCGATCAACTTCATGCGGCCCCCCCGAGCATTATATATACAGGATGAACCGCCCAGCGCCCGAAACGTCCGCTTCGCTTACACGGGGGCATGGAATCAGGCCGGTTCACTGCCACCACCACACCCTCGCATGCTTATCCGGATTATAAACGGCCGAGAGCCTCAATCCGATGCCGACTCTTTTGAGCTATGACATGTACAGCCTTATGAAACGACTGGCCAATTGGCCGACGAGGCTGGAGCGGTGTTCTCGTAGGGGCTCCGGCGCCAACGGTTTCCGCTTTCAAGCTGGCCCACCCGCTTTTTGCACAGCCTAGAAGCCCAAGTCCGCCTCGTTGGAATCAAGGTGGTATTTTGGTCTGACAAGGGGGGCCATTATTGTACTTTGTGTGTGCCTGGAAACGGCTATAACGGCTCCGCGAAACCGTTGCCAGTGGGAGAAACGAAGGCTGCGGCAAGCACTCTGTCAGTTTCAGGAGCCCAAGTTCCGTGCACACACTGGTAAACTTCTGTCTTGCATTTGAACGAGCTGTTATCTGCCTAACCTAGTTGGTATCCATCACCTCCTGGTTAGTTACTGCTCTGCAGCCTCGGCAGCAAGCTCCCAGGGCAGCTTGAATGCAGCCGGATTCTTGCCCTCGTTACGGCCAGACGGAGTCAGCTCCAGATAACCATTGATGCCAGCAATGGCGTCAATCGCATGAAACGTGCCATAAGTATGGTAAACCTGGCCTACCTCCAACTTGAACACATTGATGCCCGGCTGCTCTCCCTCAATGTTCTTCACACCCGCCGCCTCCAGCTCCGCCTTGCTGCGATAGCCATACTCGATCGGCGCCACCTTTTCATCCAGCGTGACATGGTAGTCGTAATTGAAATCACTTTCAAAGCTACTCACCCACGGAACGGTCCAGCCGTTCTTGGACTTCCAGCGCGTAATCTTGTCCATCGATGCGCGCGAGACAATCACCAGCGCAGTGTCCTTTTCTGCCAGATGACGCGAGTCGGGCGCGTTGGCCAGCATGAACGCACAGCCGTCGCAGCCGTCCTCCCAGGCGGGGTCGAACATGTAGTGGTAGATGATGAGCTGCGAGTGGCCGCCGAAGAGATCCTGGAGGGAGAGCGGGCCGTCAGGGCCGGTGAAGGTGTAGGGCTTGGTGACGGGGAGTATGGGGAGGAGCTGGCGCTCGGCGACGAGCTCTTCATGGGCCTTGACGAGCGCCTTTTCCTTGGCGAGGAAGGCGAGGCGCGCTGCACGCCATTCTTTCGGGGTAGCGACCTGGTCGTGTAAGTGAGGGGGTCTTTGCCAAGGAATAATAGCGACTTACGTTGCCTGGCATTGTTTGTTTTTGGTCTGATCTCTCTGTTGAAATTTGTTGGTCTTATTTTTTTGCCCGTGATATTTTGACCATGATTTACAGCAACTATTTACGTGCTTTTATAGACTCTTTTTACGCTGTTTGCATAACTCGTATTTCTCGTGTAATTCGTTTCCCTATTCATAATAGCATTTCACGCAGGCAGCACGCCGAAAGGCAATTTTGCCGTGGGAGATGGTGATTATTCATATTGTATATTCAGCGAGCCCAACCTCAGGCCAGTTGCTGCCTGGCAGCTGAGGATATTCACGGTTTGCTAGTGCGCGCCACTCGCTGGAATAGGGAGGTTGCTGGATTAGCTTCCAGGCAGAAGGTTGTGGCGTAAAGCCTTCAGCACAAAGGGTTAAATGCCAGCAATTACAGAATTTGGATTCAAATGGAATATTCTCCCAGAAACAATGCTCATTCTCATTAGCTACGAATTACTAGCTTGTTGTGCTCTGGCACTATAAAAAGATCACCAAATCGAGCCTTGCGGAGCGGCTGACCAAGCATGCATTGGCGGATGTGCACCGCTATTTTTAGCGACATATAGGCAGACAACATGATTGAAGGTATTATTTGAAGGCATAACAATAAGCTGGCTGGCTTAAAAGTTAGCATTATAGTAACATTAGCACTGCCCATATCAACAAAGACCTCTGGCGGTGGCAGACTGCAGGGCTCCGCCCGATTTCTAAAAGAGTTCTCTTATTTGCTGCTAGCATTTTGAGTCGCGATTATCCGCCCATTGCGGCAGCGGCAGTATCCAATAACAACCAGATGTGGAATAAATAAAATAAACCAAGGTATCAATAAACTACTGATGTATACGGCTCTCAAAATAGCACATTTATAAGTATTTAGACCCGTCTGTGTGCTGGCTATACCCTTTGTTGCTTTGTCCTAGACTTGCACAGCCCGCTTAAGTAGCCACAAGCCCGCGCCCCAGATCTTTGAGGGTTATGCTATTCATAGCCCCGGAACAGTGCTAGCCGAGCGTAAGCTGGAGATTTTACTCGTCGATATTATTTATTGTTATTAGATTTTAAGATATTAGCTGCAATTATTGGCGCAGGGTCAGGGTGCTTACCTCGACGCCAAGGTGCCTTTCCTTGTCTGTCCGCTAAACTGATTGGCCAGGCACTGCAGTGTCCAGTGGACCAGGGCAGTTGGCCAACACTGACAACAGTCTTTGTCCACCTTGAACGCCTCGTTTGCAACGCACATCTGGAATCCAACGAGGCTCGCATATTCCACAGCCATGGCTACTATCAGCCTTGCGGGCCCAATGGCCGGCTCACGCATTCATATACCACAGTTGGGCCTCGTCGCGCCACCTCTGCCGTCGAGATGCCTCAACTGTCGGGAACAAGGGACTGCTGGCCGTAGACATGGAGTCCATGCGCGATCAGGGCCTCGTCCGCGACGATTTTCACGACACCCTCATCCCCAGTAGCTGGCAGCGCGATTTGAAAAAAGAGGCGAGACGTGGAGTTTATGATCAAGGTTGGCGGCTCTACAGCCTCTATTCAATCATGCGATGTCACGTACTAATGCCCCAGACAGCTCCTGTCAACGAAGATACACACAGCCATCGTGACGGGGACGACGATGATGACGAAGAGGAGGACATCATCATCGGCCCGGTGAAGCGTCCATTTCGCTCACGCCGTTACGACCTGGTGCCTGACGAGACAGAGCTTGTTGATCCGTTAAACTCACCGCCGCCGGCCTCTCTCGGCGCCCGCCACGATGCAGACGCGTCTCGAGAAGGAGTCTCGGACAGCAGGAACTTTTCTTCACAGCCATCGCCATATTCTCCCGACGACAGAGAACGATTGATCCCGCAAAGCGGACCCAAATCTAAATTATGGACACCAAAGTCTCTCACAAAGCTGTCGCTGCTCCTCTTCGCGGCCGTCTTTTTGCTCTTGCTTCTCGTGACTGGGCTAGTCTACTACATTTCCCAGCGCAATGCCGGTCTCGCCATGGCGAGTGAAGCTGCTCATTACCTGGGAAGATGCATACCAACAGCCTTGTTCGTCTTAATAGCCGCATGCTGGCGCCAGGTTGACTACAGTATCAAGAGTCTCATGGCGTGGAGCGAAATGGCCAAGTTCCCCTCGCCGCCGGAAAGAAGCGTCTCTGTTGACTACATTACGCCTCCACTACCCGTGGCTTTCTACCGAGCCATCAGAAATCGCCATTGGCCAGTTGTGCTCTCAAGCCTTGTCTACATGCTCCTGATCGGCACTGTGAGTTCGATCGCTGTCCAGGCATACTGCAACCCTGACAATATCATAGATGCTCTTCTCCACCGGACTATTTATGCTCGAAGATGCCTCCGTTTCCGAAAGCAGGAGTGACATCAAGCTCAAGTCTGAATTTAAGCTGGCCACTGACACCAATTCTGAAAAGTTTTGGACCGTCGGGCCAGGCCCAGCGCAACTCTACAACGCCATCAACTTCCAAGGCCTCCACTATCCACCCGGCACCTCTCAAGATGCAGTAATTTCCCAGCTACAGCTTCCGCAAAGCAGATCTGGAAACACCAATTTTTCAGTCCCGGTTGATGCCATGATGTTTGATTTAGACTGCCAACAGCTACCAATCGTCAACGCGACTAAAACATCCATCTCATGGAAGAGCATGCTCGCCGAATACTTCGTCACGGATGTCAACACCACCGACTGCGCCATCAAAGGAATCCCTCTCGCCGGTGGCCCGGATCATTATCAGTACAATGATGAAAATGCGACTCAAAACTACCAAGCTCAATTTGAGGTATATCCCTGCAATACTGGATGGGACTTCAGCAAAGCTGAGGCGAAACCAGACGACGACAAGGCATCCCAGATATTTGACCCATCTTCCGATCAGCGCATCTTCCTCTCGGTCACAAATCTTACAATCTCACCGTACGACAGATCTCTCAATGCCCCGACTTACATGTATGTCAACAAGATCACCGCCCTCCTCTGCAAGCCCTCATACACCATGAGACCGGTTGTCGCTTCTCAACCACGCCTCGTTGACGGTGCTGCTCAATTCGCGAGCATCACAAAATCAGATGCACAGTCCGCTGTGCGCAGCGCCATGGCGACAGGAAATGAGCATGTTGACGGCATCACCGATGGAGCTGTAGCCATGGCCGTCCACGCATCGTCATCAAGCATGTTTATCGGCACCGGCGGTAAAGACTTTGCGCTTTCTGAAATGGTTCCGACATTCTTCCAGTTCATGACGTTGAAGGCCAACAAGGACGGAACTGGCGCATTCACGGATCCGGACCTGCTCAAGGCAACTGCCAAGACTGTGTATCAAGGATTGGCGGCTCAGACGATGCATCTTCTCGCCCGACAACCAGCAGACAAGAGTACCGCGGGATCGATCGAGTATCCTGGCCAGACGCTTGTGGCTTACTTGGTATCTGTCGCTTTTATATGCACATTTCTGGGCATTTCCGCCATCATTACAATTGCCTTGGCATTTATCGCGCCTCAAGCTGTTACTCCGCACCGCCCTGGCTCTGTTGCGTCTATGGCAACCATATTGGCAGCAAGTCCGCTTTTCAGACAAGTCATGTCAGGAACAGGAAAGGCGAGCCCCTCTGGGTTGCGTCAGAAGCTTGGGGAATTTCGATACAAGACGGCAGTGACATCGACCCCGTCTTCTTTCCGTCTCGAGGCAGTATGCCAAATGGAAACCGAAGCTGTCCGCCAAAATCGCAAAGCACGCCTCGAGTCATCTTGGTGGAAGCCTATCGCTAGTCAGTGGTGGTTCTTTGCTCTAGCAATCGTTATTTGTCTTGCCATTATCGGAGCCCTTGAGGAAATACAGCATCTCTCTGATGCTGGACAAGGCGTTCTCTCTATCGGCCAGTCCAGCGCCTACATCTTTGCCACGCTGATTCCCGCCGCTGTTGTCCTAGGAGTCGCTAGCATTTATGCCAAGTTTGGCACAATGGCTGCCGCCTTTGCGCCTTTTACCGCGCTGAAGAAGGGCCATGCGACGGCTAATCGCACGATACACTTTGACGTGGTTGGCAGGAGCCTCCCTGTCGCTTTCTTCCGTTCCGTTAAAGCTAGACACTTTTCCGTCGCCATTTTGGTTGCAGCCAATCTCATAGCCCTCTTCCTTGCCGTTGTCGTGTCTAGTCTGTACAGCGTTGTTGAGTTTGACCGGCCTGAAGACATGACTATTCAGCGCATTGACAACTTCAAGCTTGACAATGCGAAGCTGACTATGCAAGATAATCACGCCGTGTCGATGGACAGCCTGATTCGGTATACTGGGCTAAATTACTCACAGTGGACATGGGAAGGGCTCGCTTTTCCGCGGTACGAACAGACCGAATTTTCTGCTGGGCAGCTCCTCGGCGATGCACCGCTGGTCGCTAAAGTGCAGGCCCTGCGACCCGGCCTGACCTGCTCTGCTGTTCCCACTGCAGACCGGACGATCTCGCAAGTCGAGAGCAAGCAGAGCCCAGGCTCCTACGTCAAGCTTCCCTACCAGAACGAGTATTGGACACCTATTCCCGGTCATATCACGGTCGGGTTCAACACCACGATGAACTTTTCGGACTATTGCGAAACGCCACCGACGAAGAATGCTTCCCAAGCAAGCTGGATGCAGTACTTCAGCGTTTCCAACGACAACAGCTCCGCGTATGTTGGCAAGGGGTCCGTCCTCGTCTGGAACGGAAAGGATATCTATGGCGACGGTGCTGTCAACACACACTCGTCCTCTCACGTCAGCGTGGATTTTGACGTCGAAGACCACGGCTGTCCCAGCTTCGCGATCACATTTGGCACGATCAAGACCGTACAGGCCGGCCACGACGGCGACGTCTCCTCGTGGAAATTCGAACACGACCTCGCCGCGGTAGTCTGCTACCAGACGTTCGAAGAGGTGACTGCCGAAGTCATATGGCAGCTCCCCGACTTTACGCTCGACGCGTCCCACCCGCCCAAGGTCGACGAGTCGTCCGCTCGCAGAGTCAGGTCCAGCACCGGTCGCGAGCGCTTCCAAATTCCGGTAAACGCGTGGCTCGAGGGCCTTGCCGATCCCGTCTACAATCGCACCCTTCCGTCTCCCAACAATGGCACCTCTACCAATAATGACGTCGACGAACTGATCGACGCCCTCGTCTTCGGCAAGAACGGGGTTCCCATCGCCAAGATTGTCGGTGAGGCCAACGCCTGCCATCTCGGCGACGTCGTGACCAAGGCGTACCAGGAGTACATGGCGCAGGCCGTCTCACTCAACATGCGCTCCGTCGAGGGTATTGCCAAGCGCGCGACAGCCATCACCGGCACGCTGCGCATCCCCGGCCAGAGACGGCTGGTGCAAAACGCGGCGCCCAAGATTGCTTTGCAGGTGATGCTCGGCGTAATGGTGCTGCTGCTTGTCGGTGCGCGCCTGATGATGCGCGTCGGCAGACTTCTTCCGCACAACCCGTGCACAATCGCCGGCATGGCTGCCTTGCTCGCGGACAGCGACCTGGCGACAGACAGGGTGATCCCTGCGGGCTCAGAGTGGCTCGGCGACGAGGGCATGCAGAGCTCTGGGCTATTCGCCGGCTGGACGTTTGCCTTGCGGTGGTGGAACGACGCCGAGAAGATGGCTGATGGCAGACGCTACGGCGTGGGGACGGAACGGGACTTGTCTTGACGTGTGCCTGATATATTTTTATACCCGTGGCTCTATTGTGCGTTTACTTTTATACAACTGTTCCGTTTTGTACAAATACCGTGCTTCTTCCCTATGTATCAGTCCTTCCCTCGCCCGTCTACGTCCATAACAGCCAAACCATCGCGGCCAGCGCCATCACCACGGCGCCTAAGGTACCGTCTCTACTCCTCGCACCGCTCTCGACCTGCTTCTGCACCTCATCGCCATACTTGCCCTGCACGTTCCCCGGCGGCCAGTACTCGCACGCGACGAACCATCCGCGCTCCCCACACAGCACGCGCTCACACCCGACCGTCGTCGTATCGCGCCAGACGAGCTGCGTAAAGTGGCCCGTCGCATGGTCAAACCCCGGCCTCGCAAAGTCATACTGTTGCCGCTCGTCCCCCCACGCCGCCACCGCCGCCGTGGCATTCGCATACCCAATGGCAATGTTTTCGCCGTACGGCCCGCCCGAGTGCTCAAACGCACAGTGCTTGCCGTCGAGGTAGCTGCCGGCAAAGGCGGCGAGCGTGGCGTTCCAGCCGAGGGCGGCAGCGGCGTGCTGGCCGCGGTAGGTGTTGGTGGTGGCGAGCACGGCGGAGGTGAAGACGTAGCGCTTGGAGTAGGACGGTTCGCGAGAGGGAATGGTGGGTGCGGCAGTGACGGTGATGGTGACGGCGGAGGCGGAGGCGTGGAGGGCGAGCAGGAGGAGGAGGAATAGGATGCGCGAGGGTGCGAGAGACATGATTGCGACTGCACGCGCACCTGTGATTTTCAGTATATTTCTAAACTTGGGTTGGCTTCAATCAGTTACTGCTGCAAGTCAACGGATGAGTGCATTTGTCTTACCTTGAACGATGGAAAATAGTTTTGATACTTGGCGAGTAGGACAAGCGGCAGTAGCAAGCAAGACGCTGTGTTAGATGAACTACATCATCAGCATCACGACTGCCAATCAAGTCGTGCCTCTTGGCGCGTGGCTTGCAGATTTTACATGGTGAGCAACCCGCCCCCCAAAAACCGGTTTCCAAAAGAAAAATCTACGTCAGCGAGCGAACTAAATGTTCATCTTCTACAGCGACAAAGCAACGTCCTTTGTCGTTTGAGCGTTTCAGGACCAGGAGAGGGGACAAAGTTGACTGGCTGGTGACGCTCTGGTGATAAAACCGGCGGGGGGGCGTAGGTCGGCGCTTAACGGTGCGACATTCTCGAGGACGGGCTGCCTGACGAGGGTCGCTAAAAAGACGGGTGCATAGTGATGAAAGTAGCAGCCAAAAAAAAAGAGAAAAAAAAGAGGACGAGGAGGGAACAAAAGAGGCAGGCCGTCTCTGTGTCTCGGTGCTACCCAGGCATTATCCAAAAAGGCCTGAATAATGGACGTCGAGGGTTGATATGCCGATATGCGACGCCTTCCCTGATACAGGCAGCTGACCACCGTCCAAAGTTCCGGGCCCATCATGTCGTCTGCAACTTTCAGCCCATCAGTCAGCGGGAATTCATCCCCGGACAGTTCCAATTTGTACCAGTAGTGACATCAGGCGGCCTCTTTTTCATTGGAGGGCGCAACACCCATCGGCAGTATGTATGTCGAAGCCACTAGCGACCACTCAACTTTCATCCCACACGTCCATGCTGGGCGAAATAAAGTGGTTTGCCAGGCTACCTTTTCGTTGCCAAATCATGGGCGGCGGGGATGGCGTGGACCAACCAGAACGTACTCGGTGTTCGGGGTTTGGAAGCAAAGACGGCCGAGTGCATCCCTAATAAGACCCTGGTTTTCCGTGTACAGTGTGAATGATGGTGATACTACTCCCAGCAATGAGGTTTACCACACGCAGCGTAGTTCTTGATTGACTAGGCGGCTGTCGCATCTTCAGACACCTCACGCCTCCGCGTCTACAGGTGTCCATAGTAGCCCCAAAAAAGTGTATGGGTTACTTAGGGTTCTGACTACAGGTCATCACACAATAGTTCCCAACTCAAAGTTCAGAAAAGAATTGTTGCCCATTTCCAACTTGGATCGCGTATAACCAGGGTTTTCAATACTAGCGTCCCGATTCAAGTACTCGGTCTAATAACTCTCCTGTAAAATCTCATTCAAGTCCAGGGTTTGCCCATCTCCCAGGTCTAGAAGCCCCGGATTAGAGCCCGGGAAGCCGTTGGGAGAAGGCTCGTTGCTTACACCCTGATCGCTGCCATAGTCTCCAGTATCCCCGCCTTGATCGGGACGATACCGGCCATTGTCCGAGCTCTGATCCGGACGATACTGGCCATTGTCCGAAGCCTGGTCCTCGCGATAGTCCCCGTTATCCCCTCCCTGGTCCGGACGATAATCACCATTATCCCCGCCCTGATCCGGACGATAATCACCATTATCCCCGCCCTGATCCGGACGATAATCACCATTATCCCCGCCCTGATCCGGACGATAATCACCATTATCCCCGCCCTGATCCGGACGATAGTCTCCATTATCCCAGCCTTGGTCGTTGTTATAATCACCATTGTCCCAGCCCTGGTCGTTGCCATAATCGCCATTGTCCCAACCATCCTGTCCATTTCCGTTATTCGGCGGCGGCGGCTGCTGGTTCCCATTCCCACGACCTGCACCACATCCCGCCGAAACGTCCTGCGCAAACAGCGCATAACTATCTGCATTATGCAAGCTCTGGCCCATGGACAGGCGCATCGCATTCTGCTTGCCATAGGCCACATCCTCCGCCGCCACCGTCGTATGCGACATCTCATGCACCAGCAAGTCCCCCAAACTCGCCAAATTCTGTTGACAACCGCCGCCGCCCCGGTTCTGTCTTCGCCACCATCTCCCACCACCACCACCTCCTCCTCCCATCGTAAACGCACTCCGGCAGAGCTGAATCGCGCCTGGCCCCCTCGACTTGATCGTCGCCACCGCCGCCAGCTCCATGTTGCCCGTCTGCGGCAGCGTGCACCCCTCGTTCGGCGTGCACTCCACCTCAATCGGCAAGGCCCCGTTCTTATCACATCCTTCGGCAATCTTGGCAAAGAACTGCGCCACGTGGTTCCGCGTGTTGGCGTCGCCCGTCTTGAAGTACTGCTGGAAGAGCGGGGATCCGTCCCGGGCGGCCTGCGAGGCGGCTTGGGCGCGCTGGACGCACTGGGCGAGGCCGGCGTCGACTTGTTGCTGGTGGCTGGCGCAGCTGCGTTCCGTCTCGGTGCGGGGCCGCGGCGGCGCGTGGTCGCTGTCGCCGTTAATCACGCAGCCGGTGCTGTTGAGGACGCCGAGGCCGGCGAGACCGGCAAAGGTCTCGGAGAGGCTGGGGCCCGCTCGGGCGTCGAGACGGCCGCCGATGGACATGGCCGTGATCGCAACGGGTGGTAAAGCAGCAAGGCGAAGGAGTCTCATCTTGGTTCTAGTCTTGTGTATTGGACAAGTATAGGGTTGCCAATCAATGGAGGAAAATAGATGACCATGAAGTGCTGGGGACAGATATAAGCAGGCAACGCCCAAGGGCCTTTATATATCAAGGAATACTTCATGTAGATCCAAGCATATGCAGCTGTTCCCGTAACCTCAAGTCGACAGATCCCGTTCCAACATGTCGATCAAGAGCGTCCAGTATTTCCATCTTTCCAAGTCATGACATTTGAAACATCAAGCCGACAATGTTTCAATAGCATCATGCTACGGTGACCGCGCCGGCGGGCCGCGCTGCCCTAATCCATCACGCACACGGTGGAGATAAGGTTCTTGATAGAGTACGGTGATCCGCGTGCACCTGTTTGATCGCCGCTGTCAGTTCAGAGGCAGCTGATTACCAACTCTCCCTCTTGACTTACAGCCAGGCAAGGAAAAGAATTAAAGATCCTCGATTTGTGGGTTGTTTTATTATCTAAATACCGGTTCTTTTTCTTGTATAGGCCATTCAACTCTCAATGATACAGCCTGAATAGTTCAACCGCACGCAGTCGTTCGGAATTGCCATATAGATCCTCGGTAGCTTTAGCATAACTTCAACATACGGCTCAAGAGTAAGTAATATATAGCCAAGCTTGATATAGGGAACTTACGGACTGGTAAAAAGCGTACATGGCGGGTTTTTTCCTGCTGTTGACTGGTGAGTCAACCCCCCTGCCAGAACTGTGAGTCAGGCATCGCGGATTCCGCGGCATAGATTCAGCAGAATGGTTTCCATATATGGCTGGGCATGTGGGCTCGAAAGCTGTCACCGTCCGGTATTGTGCGCCTAGCAAAAGCCTGCATTGCATGTTCTGGTGGGGAAGTCGAGGTCGAAAATACTGCAGGGCGTCACGTAGCAATGCAAGTAAAGCAAGGCGGAGGGAATACAGACGCTTGGCCAAGCTGACTGAACTAATTCGCATCTTTTCACGAAAAGGCCAAGGGACTAGTTGCAGAGTGGTTCGATTCAGCATGATGGAAAATCTGCTCTTTAATCGATGGAAGACTGCGGCAAGCTGGGAGGCTATTGAGCACAAGACTGTTGGTTCTAGGCCTGAACATGCCTTCTTCTCGAGTGTGTTCAGCGCTATCGCTGTGGCCTCGGAACAAGGATCGTAGCAGAAGAAGCGTCTATCGTAATCGACATTGTGGTAATTGGTCCCAGATGTTTCTACAATCCCCTGAACCAATGATTCTCAGGTAATTTCATGCAGCTGCGCCCCAGGCGTTCTGTTGCGCCCTACATGATGAACTACGTGTGCGTTTTGCGACCGACCCCACCAGCTTCTTGCCTTGTTGGCTCACTGTTCGCATTATGGCGCCTGTGGGTATTGCGCATCAACTGTCCCGCCTCATTTTATGTATTGGAGAGTCTGCCTTTCTTCTACCCTACGTTTACTACTGTTGAGCAACATGACATCGAGTAAGTCGCTGGGGCTGCTGTCTTCGTATGATATCCTCAAAATGCTGATGGTGCCTGTTCTGTGGCTAGTACGACGACTCTGCAAAAAAAAGACCCGCCCTGTCATCTAATAAAAGCTTACAAAGTTCTCTTCTCCTGGAGCTGACCGTGCCATACATTGGCACTGTGATGCAGTGATATGACCATGTCGGACTAGTGTGAACCGCGCCGTCGTACCGTTTGCGGCGCCAAACAATCGCCTGGCGACGCTGCCGACAGGAAAACCACTAGTAATCGAGAAAAGATTAGAGGCACTGCTGTATTTGGCTGTTTCTGGCGCTTCGCTGACGATATGTTGGCGGAGAAGGGCGATTTGTGAGCATCCACGAGTTCCAGGGTATCCAACTACATATTGTGCTCCGACTTCGGCGTGGCGGGAGTAGTTCCTTGCGCCTCTCTGTTTGAATAGCCAGCGACCCCTGAGCAGCGACCTCCAATGCGATGTGCGACGAAATCGGTCCCGTATTGAATGCCGCCATCTGTTTTGGCGATCGTGCCCTCCTGCTTGAATTCGAGAGTCATGCCATTTCCTGGACCGCGGACAGAGAGAACGTCCCGGCGCCGCCACAGTGGGCACTACGCCGAGCTGTGTCGCACTAATAATATGACCGCGTGGTGGTGTGGGCCTCGTCGGGACAAAGGCCAGCGTCGACATGTTCCAACAGCTGCATGTTAGCGGTAGAGAAGAATTGCAAGTCTCCAAAAGTAGTGACGACAATTGCAAGAGGCTAAACGGAGCAGGTAGCCGATGATTGCGCGTGTTGATGGGGAGAGTGGCTCAACAGCGATGAAACAGCCTGATGCTGCCGACAAAGCCGACGAGTTGTGAGTATCCAGGTTCGCCGCATTCCGACGATGCCGGGAGGCGTGATGCTGTTAATAAGACCCTCGTAATACTTTCCCAATATCTGAGTGCTGACCATGGTTTCTCCATGGCGGCGCAGTATGCATATCGCCGCCGGTCACCTCGGATGCATTACATGCCGTTCTTTGTCCGGATTATCCTGCAATTGTTGACTGCCCCAACAAAAGGGATCGGCATTGAGCGTCTTCCGCGGACATTCGACGTCTCATCACATGCCATCTCTCGTCTCCGGAGGGACGTTGGGAGGTTTGTGATTCCAAGTCCGGTTCGTGGGTGAGCTCTTTTGAACCCGGTCGGTTCTAGTGTAGCCACGCAATTGCCCCGATTGCAAACAGGGACAGCGCATAGCCCGAATCAAATGTATTCTGTTGGTTTTGAATGACGTCTCGCCGACCTGTCCAGCTGATGGCGGACGGACCAAGGTAAACTTTAATGTCCATGTGCTACCCCCGACCGACAGACCTCCCTGACCCGCAGAAAGCAGATTGGACTCAGAATCGCTAGAACGGCAGACGACGGAAATATTCTCTCGGTAGACAAAAACACACTGCTCGGCTCCTGGGCATGCCTGTAATCTGGCTGCATCTGACCCTTGGGTTGAGTTCCACTCAATCATCCGGGGAAAGCCTGGGGTTGAGACGGGGCACGGGGTATTGAGGGTTGCCGTGTTCGATTGGGTCAATGCGCGCCGAACCTCTTGCATCTAAGAAGGCGCCTGCATACCTATGAGCCTCCTTGCCTCCAGCTCCTTATCATTACACAGCGGCTAGAAGACATGGGACAACCCACCGTAGGCGAATGCGTGACGGCGGCGTCCACAGCACAGCGGTATCTAGTGTTGCCAAGGAAAGTAGACTGGCATTGGATGTTATCTGTCTTGACCAGCCTTCGTGGTGTCGCAAGGTCTTCAGGATCCCCCGTGGACGATTGAATGAGGCAATGCGCAGGAGGCTTTTTAGTAGAGGGTGTAAATGGTTTAAAAAGCCAAGAAAAGCATTTTTGGAGCCAGTGTTGGACGGAACTAGTTTGCCTGCCAGCGAGACCAACATTTAGGTATTGAAACTTTACCAAGTTTGAGGTTGATTGCGGTCACTTGTGAAACGACTGCGAAGGAGTACTTGGCAGAAACATTGGGCAGGCAAAGGATACGACAGACCTTGAATCAAAACTATGCATTTGTTGCAAAGTTCCTTCTGCATGAACCGTTAAAATTCAGACAGACAGGCCGGCCAGTCACAGTGGTTACAGGAGCGACGGATATCAAGAGCAGAGCTTCCCACCATGTCGGCCCACGGACCAAAGCAATTCAGGCACGGCTTTGGACGACCAAGACGTTACAGCCTGTCATTTTGGTCAAATGGTCGAGTGCCCGAGCACTGGGATCAAATAGCCGGATTCGACAGGAAGCACTGTGCGCACTGTGCCACTAGTAGGTAGGGATCGATACGGGTGGTACTAATATTTGTGGGTGGCGGGTATGGGTCTCAGTAGTTGCAGGCCTAGCTTGCAGAAAGCCCATGGTCGGTGTTTGCGACGAATCAACCAGAGTGGGCTTGTCAACGCCCCTGTAATAAAGGGTGCTGCTGACCAAAAATCGATCGACCGGTTTCGAAGACCAGGGAGGCGCTAGGCAGGGGTTGACGCAGCTGTTGCGGACAGGACGGTTAGGTATTTAGCGGTTGTGGCTTTGTGGAAGACTTGTTGTGTGGAATTCGGACAAACATTTATTCGGTGGACTGGCTGGCTTCGTTGGCTTCATCTGTGCCGTCTTTTTAGTGTTCGGATTATTGTCGATCAGCTGCTGAGAGAGGTTGGCCTTGATTGAGAGCCAGCGACAGCTTGTGACGCTTTGTCCGGTGCGTTTTGTTGGCGGGAATAATTCAGAGCGCTTGCAATGACTTGGGGTTGTGCCCGTTTTAGCTGGTGATATCTGCAAATCGTCGCATCGGCGACGCCTGGTCCTTTCCCGTACGATTCCTATGATGGGTCGCAATTGCAGCCAAAGTGCCGTTAGTCGTCTTGGTTACGCGAGAAATCACGCCGACACTGTATCACGCTTGTCAGTGGGGGATGTAACTGTGTGTGATATAGCCTGACCTGCAGCTGGCCAACTTCGTGCCTCACCAATAGGCGGCGGCGTGAAGAAGAAACAAGGAGACAAGCCTAGGAACTGCCCGAGTGTTGAGATGGGAGGAATTCGGCAAGGCTGCAAACTGCAAAGACGACGCAGACCCGCGAGCCGCCCCTTTTGGATGGCCAGCTGGGCGGATGATGACGAGAAGAGAAGTTTTCGACAGCATTGCGTAACATCGGGTGTTTGCAGTGCATGATGGAAGTTGGCATCGGCGTCGGCTTTGGCAGGTGGCGGTGCGCTCAAAGGTACGTACCTGCTGCCTAAGTACTTACAGATAGCGAGGTACTGCGCCGGCGGCAACCGAAGCAAACAGCCATCTCGGCTTCATCTCGGAACGGCCTCTTGCACCGTCAAGACAGGAATAACGAGATACGAAGCCCGTGACACTTGGGACTGTATGGACATGGCCCGGTTTGCTTCCGCAGAATGCGCAGAATGCGCAAATTGTGGTACTGCTTACATGGCAAGTGAGGCCACAGTGGACAAGATGGACGCGGGCAGCGGCAGCGGCATTGGCGATTCCGCAAGCCTGCCTGTCATGGCAATGTCGCTCCTCATCGCCGTTTGGCGGACCGGTGGGGGGGTTCTGAAACAGTCCTTGTCCACACGGATAAATCTTGAAGGTGCATGCAAAACTCAATCTGCATGCCAGGTAGGCGTGGACATGCATGCTGATATAGGTTTTTACCTGATAGTCATGTCGGGAGCTGTGACGCGATGGGAGGGCGGACCGGTGGCAGCACCGGACCTGCCACCGATGCTTCGGTTCTTTTTAATCCTGGAGATTCTTTCGACGCTGAATGTTCCCATCGGGTAGAATCACCCTCTACCTTGATTATCTCTGATATCATCACGAGGCACAAATGTCTGTAGTGTCTTGCACAGTGTATGCAGCGCGACACCCACCTATGCAGATGCAGCCAACGAGGAGGGCGAGGCTGCGGTAAGCCCCAATGCCGATACGCAATGTTTTAGCTGGCACATGTATTGGCAGGCCGGGATGAGACATGGGATGTGCCCGCGTATTGGATGGAGGCTGAGGCGGAAGGATGCCCGAGGAGAGGAGCAGCTGCTGGCCAGAGGTATGCTCTGTGTGCCATCTGTTTGTCTCTACGTTGATAAGCGGACAGCTGCATCGATAGCATCCCAACAGACACTGTGCTGGCGACGATGGGTCAAAATGAGCCATGCAGACTCCATCAAGTCGACAGCAATAAATCGCTCGAGCATTGGCAACATGCATCATGGTTACATGGGGCGTACAGGGGCCTTGCAGAGAGGCTTGCAGCGAGTGCAACGCTGGACGGCGACGAGACCCTGGCCCTACAGGAGGCTTCTGGGTCTGCAAGACAGGTGGGAGAAGCCCCCTCCCTGGAGAACGAATGCAATACCTGCATCAAACATGCCGATTTTCTGGCACTTGCAAGGCGGAAAATGAAACCAAACTCACGATGAGAATTATCCCAGTATCCAAGCGAGTCTGCCCATGATACCTCCCTCCCATATTGGTGGCGTCGTGCGCAGTGCGCGACTGTTGGATCCGTTGGTTAACGTACCCAGCAGCGACTGGATCATGGGCGCCGCATCGCATTAGCTCAGACTCAAGCTCCACGCCTGCGAACCTGCAGATGCAAGCAAGAGTCTACGGAGTGCTCCATACCTGGCTCCCGTGTTGTTATTGGCAGCCCCAGCCGTGTTATAATTTAATAATTCATTCTCGACATTATCCACTGTGGCTCACACAGCTGCTGCTTCTGCGCCGACGCGAACAGAAAACAGGCTCGCCAACAACGGCGCTGCCTCTGCACCGTGCCCAGCGGTGTAGCACCCACTGTGTCCAACGCCGGTGCTGTTGGTGCGATGCAACGGCGTCGCGCGCCGCTCGAGACATGTCTAGAGGCCCTTGGAAAAAAGAGAAGAGGAAAAGGAATTACGACAGGCATGGGGCGAAGGTCGCCGCAAGACAAGTCGATCCTGGCAGATCGACCAGGTTCATCTTGTCCTCGCTCGCGACCGGAACCGTAGGGTAAAACTCAAATGCTTTTCTCGTCCGGGGTATTAGATGGCGGACAGGCGCCAGCCACTTTTAACACCCAGGCCGTCGAAGCTTCAATCTTCCAGGGGCCGTTTAGCTGGCGTCCAAGCTACAATCAGGCCATCAGGCCACCCACCAAAGTACCCAAGCACCCAAATAGGCAGGTGAGGTACTTGGATAGTATAAGTGGTACCCAGGTGGTCAAGCGGCTGAACCACTGCACCTGGCAGTGACCACCCAACAAGCCCGCCAAGGGTAAACTGCAAAAGGTTCCTAGAACAGACAGTGCGAGTTCGCACCCCGCCTCGCTCGCCGCCCGGCCGCCACTAAACTTGGCCCATCCCATCCACCGCCAGCCCATGGCTACGCTAAATAAACCTTTCTCTCTTCTCTCATCTTTCCCATCTTTCCCACGACTTCTTCTTCTTCCCTCCCTGAGCAGCAATTGCTTCAACTGACGCGGGTTCGTGCTGTTCACGAGCGACATTTTCCCTCCTTTCCCCCGTCAAAGCTGCAATTCGGCTTCCCCCTCTCGCATATAATTGTCGTTCCCACCAACCCGCCGCCGCCGACCGCCGTCCTCACGTCTTATCGCCCCTCCCTAATCAGCGCTCTCCCCCCCACCATCGACAGTCTCGCCCGCTGTCTAACTACCTCGCACTACCTTTACTAAGGTCCCTCCCCCTCGACCTACCAAACTCTCCCTGCCCCACGACAGCTCGACGGCGGCTCAACCAACAGTGCAGCTCGCCGACGACTTTGCACACGTAGCCGCCGCCCTCCTCCTAGATTGCCGGGCTCGGCCATGGTCATGAACGATTCCGGAGCTAGGCCTTCTCGCTCGTCCTCCATCATGACTTCGACGTCTCCCGCTGCTGCCGCCGCCGCACCCGCAGCTACTGCGCCCGCAAAGCCCGCCGCTGACGATTCTGGTGAGAAAAAAATCCCTCCCGCCGCAACGCTGCCCTCCTTTTCCTCCGTTTGCCTCGGCGCCGCGCCCCGCGCTTGCAAAACCTAGCTATGCGCCAAATTCCAAATTCTCGCCAGCATAATTTACACCCGTCTCATGATGAATCGCCGCTAACTCGGCTGCCAAACTGTCAGCTTCCACTATTACCGTCAACCCCAAGCCGGCACCACCCACCTTTCCCGCGCCAAAAACCGATAAGCCACGACCCCACGTCTGCGCGACCTGCCAGCGCTCATTTGCCCGGCTCGAGCATCTGAAGCGACACGAGCGCTCCCACACCAAAGAAAAACCTTTTGAATGTCCCGAGTGCCAACGATGTTTTGCTCGCCGAGACCTGCTTCTGCGGCACCAGCAGAAGCTGCATCAAA
The DNA here is from genome assembly GCA_028828415.1 of Cordyceps cateniannulata. Taxonomy (NCBI): domain Eukaryota; kingdom Fungi; phylum Ascomycota; class Sordariomycetes; order Hypocreales; family Cordycipitaceae; genus Cordyceps; species Cordyceps cateniannulata. Next base: position 3,974,788 of record JAPHMX010000004.1, on the reverse strand, counting down.
CCACCACTCCCTCGGCCCGCCCGCGCAACCGCCGAGAATCTGCCAGCGGCGTCACTCCCGCCCAGGCCCGACGCAAAAATAGCATAGCAGGCGCCAGTGTCGGGGCCGCCGGCCAAGGGAATGCCCAGATGAGGCCCCGAGCCAATACTATAAGCCATGTTGATGGTTCCGCCATGCAGATGCTGGCCTCCACCAACGCCCCCGTCGCTAGAGGCATGGGAGGCCACAATAGACACCCGTCCCTGGTCGGCCTGCCACTGCACAACTTTGACTTTGGTGGCATGTCTCTCGCTCTTAGCCAGCGCGGCATGGCCCTCAGCCTCTCCAAGCTCGACACGGGCACCAACGCCGAGCTGGACCCAGCTCTCAGGACCGCGCCCGCCGTCGGCCCCTTTGGCACCGAGTTCGACTTTGAGAATCTGCTGTTCGGACATGGATCTACCATCAACCCCAACGCCCTCCACTATAACGACTCGCCCCAGTCCATGAATGTCGACCAGCAGTCTCCCTTCAGCGCCACGCTAAACGAGTTGTCCTCTGGTCAGCCGTTTGACGACGGCCTCGACTGGGTTGCTGGCTTCGAGCACCAGATGACCTTCCAAAATAACGAAAACGCCATTGACGGATCGAGCCCCTCGGCAATCAGCACCACGAGCCAGAGCGGCATAAGCGATGTGATGGTAGACGGTTCCAATCACCCGGTCCCGGCAGGGTCTTCCACCATGTGGCAGCCCTCGGTCATGGGTCCGCCGCAGATGACGAACCCTTTTGCGATGGATATCAATGGGTCGGTTTTTCCGGATCTCCTAAACGGAGCACCTGTATCACCTCAGCCAGCTTCTCAAAAGATCAATGACCCCTACCTGTCCACACCTCACTCGCAGAGTTCAATGAACCCATCCGTCGTAACGGGACGCACCGCGCAAAACCTAAGCAGCTCCCCAAGCTTCCATCACGGCCCGGACCCTACGCACCCCATCGCTGCCGGGAACCTCGGAGCCTCGCCCGTAACCACCATTACAGATGCCACCCGGACCGCCATCGTGAATATCCTCTCCAAGTCCCAGCCATTTGGTCGTAAGCCCGTCCTCAAGACTGCACCGCAGCCTGCCAGTACCCAGCCCACCGAGCAGAAGCTGCCCTCCACCGCGGATCTGCAGCGATACGTTACAGCCTACATCACGCACTTCCACCCGCATCTGCCCTTTTTGCATGTACCCACCCTCAACTTCGACATGTCCAAGCCCGGCCACGACGACGAAGAAGGTTCCCACGGCGGCAAGGGGTGTCTCGTTCTGGCCACTGCCATGATCGGTGCCCTGTACGAACGAGAGCTTGAAGTGTCCAAGGAAATCTTTGAGCTATCGAAGCGCATGGTGTTTATGTTTTTGCAGGACCGTCGCAAGCAGGAGATGAGCAGGGCGCGGAGCACCCCGTCCTTGAGCGGCTCGCAGCCGAGCGACGACGGCTCCGACACGCCCGTCTGGCTGGTGCAGACCATGCTGCTGAATGTGTCTTATGGCCACAATGTTGTCGATAAAATCGCGACAGATATTGCCTCGATGCACATTTCGAGCTTGGTGGGCCTTGCCCAGGGTGCGCAGCTGGCGAAGCCGATACAACTTGTCGTTCCCAACATTGAAGACGTGCAAATGGCCAACGACGATAATTTTGAACGCAAAAAGGAGCAGCTGCAGGATGTCCAGTGGCTTGAATGGGGCCGAATGGAAGAGCGCAAGCGCACCCTCTACGCCGTGTTCCTCCTCTCCAGCGTGCTCGTAACGGCATACAACCACGCGCCAGCCCTGACCAACTCTGAAATCATGATTGACCTGCCCTGCGACGAAGAATTCTGGGCTGCCGAGACGAGTGTGGATTTCTTCGCCAAGGGCGGTGTCCGCGGGGCTGCTCACAACACGCCACCCTTCCGCGAGGCCCTGGCCGAGCTGCTTCACTCGAGCCAACGGGAAACCGGCGAGATGGCCATCAACCACATGTCAGCCGCGTTTGACATGAGCTCCAACCCGGGCCGACGACACGGCAGCAAGATGAGCCCCAGCTCGTACGCGATGCTCATGCTCATCTACGCCCTGCACAACTACATCTGGGAGACGCGCCAGCGCCACCACAACAAGGTGTGGACCAACGAGGAGACGGAGCGGATGCACCGACACATTGAGCCGGCGCTGCGCGCGTGGCAGATGGCGTGGTCGAGCAACCCGCGGCATTGCGTGGAGCGGCCGAACCCGTACGGGCTGGGCCCGCTCCCCGCCGACTCCATCCCGCTTCTCGATCTCGCCTACGTCCGGCTATTCGTCAACCTGTCGAGCGCCAAGGAGCGCTTCTGGGAGCGCGACTGGGTCGGCATGGCCAACGAAATCGCGCGCGGCAGTCAGGTCGTCGAGAATTCCTCGGACGAGTCCACCACGGAGCCCAGCAGCCGCGCCGAGCCCGCCGACGACGCGACCATGGGTGACGCGCTCGTGTCCAACTCGCCCGGCCCGCAGATGCAGTCGATTGACTTTGCCAACCTGCACGCCGGCGGCAGCGACCCCAACTCGGCCGAGCGCGTCACCTCGCGGCGCGAGAAGCACCTGCGCAAGGCGTCCTTCTTCGCTGCCGACTCGCTGCTCATGGCCGACCGGCTGGGCCTGTCCGTCGCCGATCTGTGGGGCGGGGAGCTGCCGCTGCAGGCGGCGCTGTGCGCGTTTGACTGCCTGCAGGTGCTCGCGGAGTGGGTGGCGACGCTGCAGGACCGCGTCGGTCCGTACCTGGGCATCCTGGGCGCCGACGCCGTCGACTTTGCGCAGATGCCGGCCGTGATGATGCTCGAGGAGGACGACGTGCGGCTGCTCGAAAAGGTCCGGGCGATTGTGGACGCGATTGCGTACAAGGCCAAGGAGAAGCTGGCGGCGGCGGGCGTCGACCCGGACTTTGAGCTGGTGGAGCCGGGCGGGTACGTGCCGAAGCTGCTGCGGCTGTTTGGCGTGATGCTGAAGAATGCGGGCGTGTGGCAGGTGTACTTGATCCTGTCGCAGTGCTTGGAGTCGCAGGCGCTGCATGCGAGAAGTCGCGCGCAGAGGTCGACGACGACGCCAATGACGGATTGAGCGGGCGGTGAATGGAAATATGGATTTGCTGTGAAGTGAGACGAGAAAAAAATACAACTGATACCCCCGGCAAAGGAATGGAAACAAGGACAATTGACGGATCAATGGAGGAAAATGGAGGCGGTCGTTCGCTGGATCATGTCCGGCTGCCGATGTGCGCCGTGGAACAGAAGAATATATGAGAATTGGTGTTTGCTCAATGTTATTTAGCGTAGTAGGAAATACAACGTCATTCGATATCCAAGAGAGGTCACTTTGTGTGCCTTCTACCCTGAGTTGCTGCGTTGTTGTGGTACACCACAGCGAATTACCCTTTCTCGCTTCTGTGCCTCACCAACCCCTCTCGACCTCGGGACCGACTCAATTCAACTCACTTACAACCAACCTTGAACCGACCGCCCATCCGCTCACATCCGGGCCATCCCCAATGGTCGTGCCTGCTTGAGTTGATGGGTCACATATCAGGGTAAGTAGGTACAGGGTATCGCTCATTGGTAGGACGATATGCGTAGCTACGAGGTGAGTTGTGAGCGGTTGATTTCTGTAGCCTAGAGCTATACAAGGGTGACCTTCATAGCTAAAGCCCCTCCTCCGGACAGTAGTTTGAGTTATGAATAACAACACGCTATGGAGTGGCGCTTAAATTGTCCGTGGTACTGGCGGAATACTAAAGACTCCCCACCGTGGACTGTGAAGGTATCACAAACCCACCACACCTTGTTTCTTGCCATTGGCGGATGCCTGCATGTTTGAACCCCTCTCCTGCTTGCCTTGGAAGAGTTCCTCTCGGTCAGGTATCCATCTGATGGTTGCCTACGTAGGTACGCCTCGGCGCTTAGATGCCTCCCTCTATTGGCCTGGTGAGCCTCCACTGGACCCCTTGTGTTGGCAATGGCCCGCTCGCTGATATTGAACCGTTAGGGCGCTCCCGCGTCGTGGTACTTTGATTGGTATCGATCGTGTCACACGTCCAACATCTCTACAATGCATCCAAGGAACGAGGGGCTCTTTGGGCGCCTCTTTTACACCCCTCCTGAGCTTCTGATTAACTGATATCGAATCATCTGGACAGCCTTCTCTAGCATACGGATTTGACGTTCACGTCTGGTGTGGGGGGGGGGGGGGGGGGGGGGGGGGGGTCATGCTTGAGACGTGAGTACTAAATAACAAACTCAGCCGTGAAAAAGGCTGGCGACAAACAGCCCCATTCATGTTACCTTCCGGCCGGGCGGGCAGACGGATACCTGCCTGCCTAGGTATCTCAAGCTGTTCCTTCCTGCCACCAATTCTGCGGGCATGCCTTAGATAACTCGGATGCCTTGGATGCCTTGGCCGCCCCTTCCTGGCCGCCTTCCCTGGCCGCCTTGGTCTTCTGGCCGTCCAACAGATGAGGGGTTGTCCCTCCCAGCTCCCTCTTTTCAACATATAAGGCCCTTCATTTCCCTCAAACACTCAACCGTCTCCAAGCCTTCTCAAACTTCTTGACCTTCTGAAGAAATCTCTATCAACCCACCCTAAGTCCTTCTTGAAGTCTATGAAACCCTTTTCAAGTCCCCCCTCAACCCTTCACCGATCATGTCTGCCACGCCATATTTTCAGATGATTACCTCGAAATCGATCTTTGCCAGTCGTTACAAAGCAGAGAAGGCAGAGACTTTTGCAGAGCTGGAGAAATCCCTACCTGCCAGCAAATGGGGTCGCAGAGAACTCTTTGCCTGCCGAGTTATCCCGAAGCAGACGCCACGGGGTGGCACTCTGCCGCTTCTCGATGCTGTTGAAGCCACCAGCAGGGCGAATTTCAGCCCAGAAATGCAAAGCTTCGTCAATGGGCCTCATATCGATCACCTGGGCTGGAGCGAGCTCGCTCTAGTTCGACAGTATGGGCACTCTCTCGGCCAGCTTTGGGCGGCTTTGGCAATTTTCAAAGGCCCTCCCGGCCGTGGGAAGCCGCCTTCTAAAGCCGCGAATGATACTAGGTATGCCTGACTATTAAGATAGCCGTGATAAGAAAGATAGCCCTGACAGCGAAGATAGGCCCGACAACGCAGATGGCCCTGACAACGAAGTCGACGCTGGAAGATCTACGCGCATCCGCCGCAACACTGAGCACGATGGCTATGCTGATTCAAGCACCATGCAGGTGGGAAGCAGCCCGCCTGCCTCTCAGGGCTCGGCGGGCTCGGCGGGCTCGATGGCCTATCTCGATGCAGCAAGCCACGCACTTGCCGCGCAGCCCGAGGACGAGACGCTCCATTTGATCCGTTGCACTCTTCGTCATGTGCTTTGCTATGCGCCGCCTCATGCCAAGCGAAACCTGGAAGCCGTAGTCGAGGTCCGCGACGCAAAAGTCCGACTCAAGGCAAAGACTGAGGAGGGCCATGTGCTGGTAGCTGTGGATGACGGCGGGTTGTGCCTACGAAGACGCGAAGGGGCCATATTTGAGACCATCAAGAACCGAGTTGTGATGATGGAAGCCAAGGCAAGGCTGCAGTGCTTCGAGGACGGTCGACCCGTCATTTCCGATGCCTGCCTCTCGCAGATGACTTGTCAAGCCATTACAGCAAGACTAGTCGACCCTCAACATGAATTAAAGCCTGGGAGGTAAGTCCACATTGGCGCTTATCAAGACTCAATTACCGATTCTAATTCGTCACAGCGTGATAATGATGCACGCCGCTCAACACTATGTTTGCTTTCTTCAATTTGATATAAGCAAGGAATGTCTAGCGGAGCTGGAATCAGTGGCACCTGCATCCTTCATCTATGTATGGTCGTCTCCCTGGTACGACCTAAGCTCGAAGGATGGAAGAATCAATTTCGCCCAAGTTATGTGCAGCATCATGATGTGGGCGGTGGCTGATATTGGCCCCTAGCGAGGGAGCCCCGGATTTTGCAGAGAGATTTTAGAAACAACAGAAGGATTCCTACTAAATCAGGCTTAGTATTCTTTACAGCTAAGTAGATGCTAGGACCTTCCTCGAAGGGCTTTGTATCTTGGTAGATACGTATCCCATGTATCCGCCGTATCCCATGTATCCGCCGTATCCCATGTATCCGCCGTATCCCATGTATCCGCCGTATCCCATATATCCCCTATGTCACCTTCTTCCTTCTCCTAATAACATCATTAGCAGCAGCTATTTATACCTAGATAGGTAGCGCACACACACAGCCAATTAAAAGCCGCCTTTCGTACTGCGCAGGGTTGGAATCTAGCGATAGAATCAGCCAGCAAAAACAGCACGTCAATTGAAACGTTGACCTCCAGCGAGAGCCTCTCAAGAGCTTCTCAAGAAGCCTCTCGCGGAGCCTCTTGCAGACCTTCTTAACTCCGCCGTCGCCGAGGCAGCCAGCAGCCAGGAGTGTCACTGGTCTGCCCCAGACCACTAGGCAGGCCCTCAGGCATACCTAAGAATAGAACAAGTTCTCCCCATCATCTTCGTTAACAACTGGTAGCAACACCAAATTTTTCGATCCAGGGACTGAGCTTCATCAATCTTGCACAATTTCACATCCACTTCGTCAAAGACAACCAGCTACACGCACCAGGCTACAAAGCCACCAGTTTTTCGACAGACAACCAGGCCGACAGGCCACCAAGACCGTCCAAATCTCGCACACGACAAACCCGAGAGATCATGGACCAAGAAAACAAGCGCACACAAGAACAATCACGACGTGCACTGGAACAAACCCATACTCTGGAACACCTCTCCCAGGCCCATCATCTTCGTTAACAAGGAGGCTAATCAAATCCACCAACTAGCAGCCTCCAAAAATTGAGTTTTGCCTTATCCGACCATTGTGGCCTCCCCTACAAATTTATATGCAGCTTGCACTGCGCTAAGATGAACGTGGAATAGGTAGGTAGATGCTTGACGACTACTAAAACGCATTCTACATTTATTAGAGGCACTCGGTCATTTAAGCAGTAGCTGATTTATACCAGCTGTAAATGCACGTGACCCCGTTGCCCACGCGCTAAGCCACTGACAGGCAACTGCACGTCACTAGTAACACGGTCATCATTTTACCACAAACAAGATCGTCATCGTCGACATGGATGCGCATTCAAAGTCTCTAAACATTCGTTTCTGGCCTCGCCGTGAAACCCTTTCACGCCCTGCCCTTTGGTCATCTGACGATCTCCGCATTTTTGGCTGCCAATTCAAAGAGGTCAACGTGAACCAGCTGCACAGCGCTGTGACCGGTCCCGTTGTGGATGACGATGGCAAGAGACCTGAAGCGTGGGAACTACTGGAGTCCTGGTCGTCGGACCACAAGGAACGGTATATACGGACGATACTCGGCCGCCAAGGGCTGTATCGAAAGTGGAGGTAGGCAAGCCCCAAAGAGCTTCCTCGGGCGCACGGCAAACCGGTCATGATCACATCAAGGCTGACAAACGCGACCCCCGCCCCCCTCGAGCAGCAGCAGCACATCGTTCCGGATCGGGAAGCGCATAATACACTCGCCACCCTGCGTCTTGCTGCGCCCGGTCAAGCAGCATTCTGCGGGCAGTGACCTGCCCCTGACCGGATACCTCGACTACGCCTTGGTCAACTGCGAACGGCGCGAAGCGAATCGATGCAGGCCAAAGCCAGGGCTGCCTCGCAACGGATACGATGCCGGATACATGGAGAGACTCCGACGGATCGCTCCAAAGGAATGGTTCGCGGATCCGTACGTGCTATGCGTCCTGCTCTCCCTTGCACAGCACCAATACTACGACAAACGCGTGCGCCGCAAGAGCGCCTACCGAGTATGTCATCTCCAACTACAGCAATCCCCCCCCCCGACACTGCGTGCTAACATGACCATAAAAGGCGTGTCTTTTACTCACCAAGACGGCATTTCGTCGGGACGTGTACCTCTTTGAGGCGACCATTTCGACGGCGCTGCTCGATCAGCTGGACGACCCCCGCATCTGCCCGAAGCAGGCCGCGCCGTCAATCGTCATCAACCGCACGCTGATCGACGTCGAGCCGACCAGGGACTTTGGGGCACGCGTCATGGCGGCGCTGGCGAGTTACGGTAGCGCACGCGACGACAGCGACGTGAAACAGGACGACGACGACTCGCGAGATAGCGGCAACTCATCGAGCAGTGAAACACAGAGGGGCGTCTAGAGCGATGGGGGAGCTGCGAAGTGGTAGACAACAGTACGACTGTCGGGTGCTGTGGTTGTATAACAAGGGCCACGCACGGGTGACTGGCGAGAGCTGTCCTTGCATGTGAGAGGTGGTTGATGTATGATACCCCAGCCAGCTGCATTTCTTGGCGCAATGGATCTTTTTTTTACTTGGACCAGCCGTGTCATTCGTGCACTGTAAGACGAGATTTGTCCTAGCAAACCCACGTCGTACTTTTTCCGTAAGCAGTGTTGCACATCGCGCTGGCCGGCATCAGCATACACCCATCACATCACACAAACTGATGAGTAGATGTACAGCGGATGACCTACATTCTCTCCGTGGGCACCGGGTTGGCGAGAAGGTGGCTTAACACTTTAGACAACATGCTGAACGTGCACGACGAAATCTCCACACAAAACATCTGTAGAACAAGCCGACACGGGCAGCGAGAACCTGTAGAGATCAAAGCAATATCACGAACTAACACATGGCCGGATCAATAATGCAAAGCAAGTTGTATATATTCATGAACTGCAGAAAAGAGAAAGACTATGTAACACAGGCTCTATAACAAAGACAATTTTTCGTGTAATTCTATAACAAAAAGGAGACGGACAATTTATACTCGCAACCCCCCAGCGCAGACTTATGCTGCTGGCAGCTTCAGCACCAGCTTCTCGCAGAGCGCAATCAGCGAGCTCGCATTCGTAATGTCCAGCGTCGACAGCTCCGCGCCGAGCTCCGACCGCACCCAGTTCCGCAGCTCGACCGCGGCCAGCGAGTCGACGCCGTACGCCATGAGCGACTTGGCGGGCTCCAGCTCCGTCTCGAGGCGCAGAATCTTGGTAATCTGCGCGGCCACCAGCTCCGTCGCCAGCTTGACCAGCGGCGCGCCCGTCGCGCCGCTCTGGTGCATCAGCTTGAGCGCACGGATGGCCTGGTCGCCCTTGCTGGCGCCGTCTTTACCGGCGCCGTCGGCGCTGCCGGCTTGGCTGAATAGGTAGCCGAAGCGCGCTTCGCGCTTGAGGTCCGAGTCGTCGGGAAGCGGGTAGCCGATGCCGGTGATGAGCTGCGGCGCAGAGGTGGGGTTGAGCGGGCGGCCGCCGCCGACGGCTTGCTGCAGGATGGAGTAGTCGAGGATGCTGCGCAGGGTGCCCTCGAGGATGGGCGTCCACTGGCGCTTGTCAAAGTGGCTGTCCATGCCGCCCTGCTCGGCGACGTAGCCGACGTCCTCAATGAGGCCGAGGTCGACGGCGTTGGCCTGCAGGCCGAGGGACTGGCGGTAGTAGGCAAAGGAGTCGAGGAAGGTGTTGGCGGCGGAGTAGTTGGACTGGCCCTTTTTGCCGACGATGCCGGAGATACTGGAGAGAAGGGTGAAGAACTCGAGAGGCTTGGGCTGGTCGAGGGAGGCGTGGTGGAGAGCCCAGGTGCCCTGGATCTTGGCGTGGATCGCGGCGTGGTATTCTTCATGTGTCATGATCTCATACGGTTTATCCTAGTATACTGTGTTAGTAAAGTAAAAGAACAAATCAGTAGGCACTGGCAACTTACTCTCAGAATCATGGCACCCTGGATGACGCCCGAAATAGCAGGGGAGGCTTCCTGGAAAATCTTGCGAACAAAAGTCTCATCCGCAACATCACCCTTGGCCTCGACAATCTCACAGCCATAAGCCCGGCAGTTGGCCACCGTCTTTTGCGAAGCCGCATCCTGCAGGCCACTTCGCGAGCAGACAATAATGCGACGCGCGCCCGTCTTTGCCATGTGAATGGCCAAGTTGCCGCAAAGACCCTTGAGACCACCGACAATCAGGTACGAGGCCGCTGGATCCAGCGCAAGCTTGCGCACCGCGGGCCGGACGGGAACCTCGACGGGGACGTGCTGTCCGCTCGAGATGACGACCTTGCCAATGTGGCGGCCGCTGCGAATGTGAGCAAGCGCAGACGGGATGTCGTCGAAGCCAAAGGTGGTAATGGGCTGGATGGGCTTGACATGACCAGCATTGACAAGCTCAAAGATTTCACCGAGAAGCCTGTACAATAATTAGCGCCGAGCTCACAAACTCAAGGAGATGGTGCTGAGACTTACTTTTCAATCAAAGGCAGGGAAATATCCTTGGTGTAGGAAAAGTCCATGGCACGGAACGAGCAGTTGCGATCAAACGGCTCCATCGAGAGCGAGTTACGATCAACAATATCCTTCTTACCAATCTCCACGAAAATACCACCATCAGCCGTGATGCGCCAAGACTCATCCAAAATCTCGCCCGTCAGCGAATTAAGAATGACATCCACACCACGACCAGCCGTCAGCTTCTTAATCGCCGCGGAAAAGTCCGTGTTGCGCGAGGAAAAGATATGATCCTTGGGGATCCCGTAATTCTTGGCTAAAAACTCGCGCTTCTCCTCCGTGCCGGCCGTGACAAACACCTCCGCGCCCTTGTGCACGGCGAGCTGAATGGCCGAGATGCCGACACCACCAGTGGCGGAGTGGATCAGGACCGTCTGACCGGCGCGCAGGCTGCCGAGGTGGTAGAGGGAGTAGATGGACGCCAGGTAGACAGACGGGATCGTGGCTGCCTCCTCGAAACTCATGGCGTCGGGGAAGACGTGCGCCCGCTGGAAGGGCACTTGCAGACGGTTCGCGTAGCTGCCGTTGGCGAGGAAGCAGACGCGGTCGCCGACTTTGAACTTGGTCACGCCGGGGCCGAGGCGCTTGACGATACCTGCGGCTTCGTAGCCCAGGGTGTACTCGTTCTCGGGGACGATGCCCATGGTGACCGCCACATCCTTGAAGTTGACGCCCGCCGCGACAACCTCGACCTCGATGCGGCCCTCCTCCACAGACACGGGGGCCGTGGAGTTCTCGGCCCACGTCAGGGCGTCAAAGGTGCCCATGCGCTCGGCGCGAAGCGACACCTCGACCTCGTTGGCGTGGAGGTCCTGGACGACCAGTTCAGCACCGAGCTTCTCGACAGACTTGAACTTGTTGACTGCGACATCGGGAACGATGCGATGGACGTGGATGGTGCCATTTCTCTCTGCAAACTCAGCCTCGTCGAATTCCTTGTGGCGTGGCTGAAGAAACTGGCTCAGAACGCGCGTGATGGCATCCTCGGTGGCGGGGCCGGTGGCAGATTCGACGTCCAGAGTGACGAGCTGCGCGCTCTGGTCTTCCATGCGGATGACACGGAAGAGACCTGGGGCGAGGGCGGAGTCGGGGTTCGTCACGGTCAGCTGCGCGCCTTGCGTGACCCAGAGAACCGGGTTGCCGTAGCTGACCAGGGCCTGCAAAGCAGTCCACTGTTCCGGGGTAATGTCTCGCAGGAGGGGGGTGTCGAGCTCGTCGAGAACAAGAATAATGCTCCCGTCAGCAGGCTTGGTGAGCGGAAGTCCATGGCTGGCAACAGCCCAGCCAGCAGCTTGCAGCGAGGCGGTGAGATCGGCGCTCAGAGGCGAGGACTTTCCAGAGAAGCTCACAATGGACAGCTTCTTGGTAGCCTCGACTTCAGCGGTGCTTGGGATGTACAGATGCGCGACAATGCTATCGCCAGATGCAATCTCAACAGGAGATCCAAGGGTAGGAAGCTCCGGTGCGATGAAGACCTTGTTGGGTACCGCAGAGAACTTCTCATGAAGAGCAAGGTCGAGATCCAGGCCCTTGATGCCGGCATTCGGATCCTGGCCGGGCAATGGAGTGTCCGCAACGGAGGAGGACTTGATGCTAGGATCAGCAGTTGCAGGCGCGCGGGGGGTCTCAAGGACCTCGGGTGATCGGGTAGCCGCCGAGGGGATTGAGCCAGACTCGGACGCTGAAGTTGCAGCTCTGGAGTCAAGGACCTTGCCCTGAACGACGAGCTTGTAGGCTCCGCTCTGCGACAGCAACGACTCGAGTGCTTGAAGCAGATGGCCAGAGCTGCCTTCCCCAAGCTTCACAATGATCAGGTCGTACGAAGCCGCTTCCAGGCCAAGGTTCTCCTTTGTCTCGCTCAGGAGCAAGAAGGAAGTATTCCTCTTGTCCTCGTACCTGGTCTGAAGGTCGACCAGGCTCGGCCCGCCCACAGTGGCCACAGTATACTCGGCATAGGCAGAGCGCGCAGAGAAGGATTCCTGCACCGCATCGAACCACAGCGAGGATGCGTCCGTAGAATCGAGACCAATCTCAAGAACCGAGAGCGCAGGAGTCTTGTGCGCGACAAGGTCAATCGTGGCGTTGATTGCCTCTGCAGATTCTAGGCCCAGCAGCTGCGACGAGAGCTGCTGGCTCGAAAGCAGGCTAATGTCAGCCTTCCACGAGATCTCGTCAAACGTATGCGGATCAACCTTGTTCTCGGTGTTGAGCTCCGCAAAGTGCAGGCCAGTCATGCGCGCGACGAGCTTGCCGCTGCGCGGGTCGTACACCACGCAGTTGGACATGTAGCTCTTGGCCTCAGACAGGCGTCCGCGGCCCGAGTACTCGGAGCTGGCCAGCGAGAGGCCATTTTCGAGATCACGCGGCACCTTGTTAATGACGAGGTCGTCGAGCACCGACGGGACGACGACGGCGTTGATGGAGCTGCGCTCGCCGGACCACAGCGACGGCGTGACCGTCTGGAAGCAGCCGTCCAGCGAGGCCGGGTGGATGGGGTAGTACGACTGGGGATCCCACTTGGACGCAGGCGGCTCGAGAGCCACGATGGCGCGGCCCTTGCGGCTGCCGCTGAGAGACTCGACGTGCTTGAGCTTCTGGAACGAGGGGCCGAAGCCGTAGCCAATCTCGGACTGCGCCTTGTACCACAGCCGTCCGGCGGTGGGGTGGGCAAGCTCGCCGTCTTGGCCCTCGGGGATCGAGTCGGGCACCTCGTCCTGCACGCGGACCAGGCCGGAGCAGTGATCGATGCGGAAGTCGTCCGCAGTAGTAGAAGAAATGACGAATTCATGCCAGTGCTTGCTGCCGGGCTGCTGGGTCAGCCAAAGCAGGACCTCGGTATCCTTACCTTCTTCGAGGACCAGGGCCTTTTCAAACTTGACGTTGCGGAATCGGTAGGCCAGGTCGTTGATGGAAGCGATCTCCGCCGCAGCCGGTTCCACAGCCTTGTGCTTCTGCCAGATAGCCTCCAGAGCCATGGAGATGAAGCCGGAGCCAGGAACCAGCACGTCGGCGCCCATCTTGTGGTCCTTGAGCCAGGGCACGTTGGCGAGGTTGAGATGCGCTCTCCAGCTCGGAGCCTGCCACGAGGTGGCGAGGACCTTGCTGCCGAGCAGGTCGTGCGACGTGTACTTCTTGAACCGCCAGTCCTTGCTCGCGGCGTTTTCGTGCCAGTACTTGATGGAGTGGTTCCAGGCGTAGTTGGGCAGGTCGATGATGGTGGACGGCTGCTGGTACTCGTTGACCTTGGCGAGTTCGACCGGGTATCCGGCGACGAAGAGGCGGCCGGCCGCGTCGAACAAGGTCTTGCCGGCGTTGGCTCCGCGAGACCAGGCGGCGACGTAGGCGACGTCACTGTCCTGCTTCTCAAGCGCCTTCTTGATCTGCGAGATGGGACCGGCCAGAGCGCCCGAGGGACCAATCTCGACCAGCACGGTCGGGGCGTCCGGCGAGGTGAGCATTTCTTGGGCGGCGTCGCTGAACTGCACCGGCGACACCATGTTGGTCTTCCAGTAGAGAGCATCCGCAGGGTCCGTCTTCTTCTTGCCAGTGACCGAGGAGAACATGGAGACGCTGCTGTTGCCTTCCGAGGAGCTGAAGCTGTTGGCCTGCAGCAGGTTCTCGTACTCCTCGCCAATGACACCCATGAGCTCCGAGTGGTACGCCAGGTCGACCTGTAGCAGCCTGGCAAAGTGCGAGTCGGCCTTGAGGCTCTGCGCGAGAGCCTCGAGGGCCTCAACCTTGCCGGAGACGGTGACGCTGCCGGGGCTGTTGTAGCATGCGATCCAGGCGCTGCCGGCATGGGCTTCGAGGTAGGGCTTGACCGCGTCGCCGCCGAGACCGACGGCCAACATGCCGACGTTGGGGGCTGCGTCCTTTTTGCGGTTGACAGCGGCACGACCGCGGTAGAAGGCAGCGACGATGGCACCGGCGCGGGTGAGGAAGCCGGCGGCATGGGCGGCGGCGATTTCACCAGACGAGTGGCCAATAACGCTCTGCGGAGAAACACCCCACGACTCGAGAACAGCCAGGATGCAGAGCTGGAGGGCTGTCACGAGAGGCTGCGAGAATTCGGGCTGTCGAAGATGCTCGGCAGAACGGGCCTGCGTCAACTCGTCTATTCACATTTGTTAGTACGGCCGTTCAGAAATTCACGTCAACGGGGTCTCTTACCAACAAGCGACCAGGCGGGCGGGTCAGGCAGCGTCTGCAAAACCGCATCAAGCTCCTCCAGGATGCTGCGCGTCCATGGGAAAAACTGCAGCAGCTCCTTGCCCATCTGCGGCCACTGCGCTCCCTGGCCGGTAAAGACGAAGCCAATGCGCGGCTTCTCCGACTGCTTCTTGCCGAGTACAAACGCGCCATCATCGAAATCCGTCGTGTTCGTCGTGAGGTACGCCCTGTGGAAGAACGCCGAGCGTCTATCGCTCAGCGTGTACGCCAGGTCGGCCAGGCTGACCTTGACGCGGGGGTTGATGAGGTGGTTGGAGAGGGCGCGGATGTTTGCGCGCAGTGTGGCCTCGTCGTTGGCCGACAGGACCAGGGTATGCGGCCGGCCCTCTTCCAGGTCGTCGAAATCGAGCTCTGCATCTTCAGAGAGATACGAGGATACGTGGCGAGGCTTGTGGTCGATGGCGGCTTGTTCAATGACAACGTGAACGTTGGAGCCTCCGTAGCCAAACGAGTTGACACTGGCGCGGCGGAGATCGTTGGTGGGCCACGGGATTGTGTAGCGGCTGGCCTTGACCTTCCAACCAGCAAAGTCGACTATATAAACATGTTAGATAATATTCATAAAATTGCCCAATTTTTCAAGTTTATGGTGGTATTCTTTTACTTACTCTTGGGAGAGGGGTTCTCGAATGTTGGGTTGCCAGGAATGCGACCGTTCTCAATGGCCAAGACAGCCTTGATGAGGCCGGAATTTCCCGCCGCGGGCTCTGCATGGCCCAAATTACTTTTAATCTGAAATGGTCAGCGTTTTCAATCTGTGGTTTGCAGTGCCAGATAATCATACTGAGCCAATAATAAGAGGCTTATCGTCGGGGCGAGAAGATGCAAACACTGAAGCTGCGCCTCTAACCTCGGTGGGATCACCGGCCTGGGGCTTGTGTTAGTTGTAAATATTGACCAGAACATCCAGAATCAACTAACCTGAGTTCCTGTACCGTGACACTCCAGGTACGCTGTGTCGTTCAAGTTTGTGATACCAGCATTGGCATACGCCGCGCGGATCGCGACAGCCTGTGCCTCGGCGCTCGGGCTGGCAATACCCGGCGTACGGCCGTCACTATTCGTCGACGAGCCGCGAATCACGGCTCGCACCGGGTCGCCGTCTCGGATAGCGTCGGACAGCCGCTTAATAATGATGGAGCTGACAGCTTCTGCCTTGACGTATCCGTCCGCAGAAATGTCAAAGGTATGGCAGAGGCCGGTGGGGGAGTGTGCGTTTCCCACGGCGCCAATGTCCATGACGTGCTCAGGGTTGAGGTAGAGATTGCTAGCAGCAATAATAGCAGCGTCGACCTCGCCAGTTTTCAGGTATCGGCACGCCACGTCGAGACCAGCAAGAGAGCCTGAGCAAGCAGTGTCTATCGTCATGCTGGGGCCTTTGATGTTGAGGAAGTGGCTGAGTCTGTTGGCCAGAATGGCGCGGCCAACGCCAACGGTGATGTTGGCAGGGCGGTCGTCGGGATCACGACCTTGCATGTCGCCATAATCTGATGTTGTCAGTCCTGCATGTCAAAGTATTACGGTTGATGAGAACAAACCTGATGCAAAAGAACCAACAAAGCAGCCCACCGGAGCGCCATCCAGCTTCTCCAGAGGCACACCCGAGTTTTCTAATGCTTCAAATACCACTTCCAGCATTTGTCTCTGATTCGGGTCCATGGCAATGGCATCCGTCTTTGAAATCTCGAAAAAGGACGCATCAAAGTCCGCGGGGTCGTGGTCCTCCAGGAACATGCCGCCGAGCGGGCGCATGGTCCGCGGCTTGTGTGATCCATCCCAGTGCGCGTCAATGTTGAAGCGGTTCTTGGGGACTTTGTTGGACGCAATGCCGCCTCTCTCAAGAAAGTCCCAGAGCTTGCGAGGGTTGGAGTTGCCGCCAGGGAGGCGGCAGGAGAAGCCAATAATGGCGATTGGTTCTTGGCTCGTCATGGTGTGGAAAACGAAAGTCTATAGAGACGTAACGTGAGAGCCGTGTGTAGAGTCTGTTTAACAGGTGATGTAAGAGTTTACAGAATTGAGAAAAGTATTTGACATGAGGATGCTTTCTTTTTATTTGTGAATAGTTACTAGCTTCAACTTGTCAAGATCCCGGTTGCCTGTCTCTATCAAGGATACTTGCCGGATTGGGCCCACGAAGCGAGCCACGTTCCTCCGGCTTATTCGAGCCATCACTGCAGAAATAGGGCTCTCGGAACAATGACAACAAGAAACCCGTAAATTTCACAAGGGAATTACTCATAGCTGAATCTCCAACGAGCCTCAGTAGCGCTCAGCCGTTCAGCTTGCGCAAGATGTGCAAGTCTGACACGATAACCAGTCATGGCCATTCCATCGCCACGCATGCGTTTCGCAATCCCGATAAACACATGTATTGCCCAATCGGTAGTCATAGTTCTAGAATGATTCCGGCACTGCCCACGCCACTTGATGGCCGTTGAGGAGCTGCGAGCCTTATGCGACCTCCTGCACGGTCAGATGCGGCTGGGTCAGCATGTTATTCTATCTGTGGATCGCGCTTCAGCCTCACTCTTACTCGAAGTAAACTGGTAATGGTGAAATAGCTATATCCGAATCGGGCGAATTCTCCGCTAAGATTTCTTAGCCCCACGATTGGAAATAAGCCAATGAGTGTGCTTGGACATCTGTATAGTATGAATGTACATCGCGAAAGACTGTGACTTGTCTGCCGGATGAAAGAGTCAGGGCTTCTCAATAACTTTAATTCCACCTCTCTTTACTTGACTTTGTGTTTTTTGCTTTGCTTCTATTACAACTTTGATCACTCTCTAGACTTGTACTTTGTGCATTCGCAATGCCTTTCTCGTTTCAGGTTGTGGAATGCAAGACCATCGATGGCACTGTCATCAGAGGCAGGTTCTACGCCATTGATGGCAAAGGACCAGCCATTATCATGACTCCTGGTGTAAGTGTCTCAAATGAATGAATTGAAAAACACTTTACTAATTTGCTGTAGTTCAACTGCGTCAAAGAAATGTTGCTCCCTGACATTGCAGAGACCTTCCAATCTCAAGGCTTCAACACCTACATTTACGACCCACGCAGCATTGGTGACAGCGATGGCACTCCCAAGAACCTGATTGATCCGCTTCAGCAAGCCGAAGATCTTGCAGACATTGTTACTCACATTTCCTCGCTCCCCAGCGTCGAATCGTCCCAAGTCGTCCTCTGGGGCATGTCCTTTGGCGGCACCGTCAGCGCCTGCGCCGCCGTCGTCGACCGACGCGTCAAGGCCCTCATCATGGTCTGCCCCATCCTCAGCTTCTACCAGCCCGACAAGCGCGAGCGCGCCTTTACGCAGCTCATCCGCGACCGCCAGTCCCAGCTGCGCGGCAACGAGCCTTTTATGCTGCCGCCCTTTAACAGCAAGGGCGAGAACCCCATCGGCATGGCCGGCTCCGGCGGGCCGGGCGGCATCGAGGCGTACGGATTCATGGGCGCGGTGATTGACCGCGGCGCGCCCAACTTTCGCAACAAGATTGCGCTGCAGACGTACCAGAAGCTGGCCATGTGGCAGCCCAAGGAGATTTTGAAGCTGTTGGACAAGACGCCGGTAATGATGGTGACGCCGGAGCTGGACACCATGTCGCCGCCGGAGGAGCAAAAGGCGGCGTTCGAGGGGTTCTCGCAGACCAAGAAGTTTTTGGAGGCCAAGGGCAAGGGTCACCTTACGGTGCTGAGTGGTGAGGGGTCGGTTGAGGTGGTTGATGCCATGACGGAATTCGTGCGGGAGACTCTAGGAAACTAGGTTGCTCAGTGGCAGAAGATTGAAATGAAATCCAGGGCATGTGCTTAGATGCTTGGGGGGATTTGCGCTTTGACTGCTAAACTACCGCGGCATGGCTATTTACACAGCATGATACAGAACAGAGAAACCAGAATAGACAGTTTATTGATACATGACAGGTTTTTTCTAGAAAAAAAAAAGGAAAAAAGGAAAAAAGATAGTCAAGTTTTGTGTCTTCAGTCTTTTTATTCCAGTCTTTTTCATTATTTATCTATTTAGTATTCGTCTATTTCTTTGGTCTTTCTCAGGCCTGTCCTTGTACTAGTGCCCAGATGTCTATTGTCTGTACTTTGCTGTTGACTAGCTGGTAAAAGCCTACCTGCGTTATCATCACGTCTTGAATATTTGCTTGGTAAACACATTTGAATTACCAAGCAATTGATTTCCAATTTCATTCTCTTGATAACATCTGCTTGGAAATCCAAGTCGCACAAGGTTCAGCCCAAGATGTCACCGTCAGATTCCCATCTTTAGCAGCGATACGCTAAAAATAATGGTTGTCCCGATTAGGCAATTGCTTATCCTGCATCATTACTTCGGAGCGCTGTGATTGGCCAAGAGTAATAACGGCTTTCGGCAGCGAGACCCGCAGATGAAACAAGGCGGATCCGATTTCTTTGAGACAAAGAAGGATTGCGACATGACAACAGTAAGGTAAGCAACGGACGGACCTGATGCTGTTGCTTGCCGCCGTCGGGTAAACCTGGCTGCCAGGCTTTCTTGTTCGATAATTAGTAATTCCTCCAAAATTGCCAGCAGCTAAAATGGAAAGCGCAAACTGGCACAATATCCGATCGATCTTGGCCTTTCCTTCCTAGCGCCACCAGCGATCAACGAACCAACCCTTGTCCACACACAACCTACCATCACCAAAGCAGACCACATCATGGCCTCTTCTCCCACCGTCGTCCTCATCACCGGCGCCAGCCGTGGCATCGGCCGCGGCATCTTTGAGCTGTACGCCGCCAAGCCCAACCACACGCTCATCGCCGCCAACCGCAACCCGGACGACGGCCCGTCGCAGGAGCTGCTCAAGCTGGCCACGGCCGCGGGCACCACGGTGCAGCTGGTCAAGGTCGACGCGACCGACGACAACGACGCGCTCCAGGCGGTCGAGACGCTCAAGACGCGCGGCATCGACCATATTGACATTCTCATTGCCAATGCGGGCAAGGCGACGGCCTGGCCGAAGCTCGAGGATGCCAAGATTGCGGACATTCAGGACCACATCAACACCAATGTGTACGGCTTCGTGCGTCTGTACCAGGCCACTCTGCCGCTGCTCAAGGCTTCCAAGGATGCCAAGCTGGTCATGATTGGCTCCAGCGCTGCGTTCCTCACGGCAAGTACTGGTCGCTGTTTTTGCGCACTCATTGCTAACGAGCGAGACAGAACGCGATTCCGTTCCCGAATGCCGTCTACGGTCCTACCAAGATCCTCCAGCATTGGTACACCAAGACCATTTCCATTGCCGAGCCGTGGCTGACGGCATTCCCCATTGATCCCGGGTAAGTCCTACCAAATGCGACAAGTCGTGCGCAATTCTTGGCTGCTAATGGACAAAATCCAGCTTTGTCCAAACTGAAATGGGCAACCGCGGCGCCCGGGCTTTTGACCTCGAACAGGCCAGCATTAGCGTTGACGAGAGTGTACAGGGTGTTGTCAAGGTCATTGACGCGTCCACCAAGGAGACTCACTCTGGCAAGCTCTTCCTGTGGACTGGCGAGGAAGCGCCTTGGTAAATCTGTCGCTACGGGCGATGCATACGTTAACCTAGAATATCTCTCAATATTAAAATAAACTTTATGCTCTATGCTCTATTGTTTTATTATGGCCTCATACTTATTATGTGATATTCTCGCTGTAGCAGTCACTAGCTTGTATAAAGCTACCACTACCTAGTTATAGTGTCTAAATGAACAAGAGTGTGATTGGCTTCGTAGTGTGCTTCTATTTTCTATTTGGTTCTATGTTAAATATCTACCTTGTATATCTACACATCTTTTCAGCTAGGAACAATGTCCTACTCTGGCCTACATCTCTACTTTCTGCACAGTCTACCATCCGACGCCCTAACCCAAGTATCACTACCCACCGACGCCGGCCCGTACAGCACAAACTGCGGATCATACCTCTTCTTCACCCGCAGCAGCTTGTCGTAATTCGCCCCGAAATAATCCTCCTTCCAGTGCGCATTGTCAAACGTCGCCTCGTTGATGTACGCGCCGCCCTCCGGCGACGCCGCCCGCAGCAGGTCCTGATGCGCATTCATGTCCGCCTGCACGGCGACCAGCCGGCCCGTCGGTGCATCCCCCGGGTACACCATCTCGATAATCAGGTGGTAGAGGGCGTCGCGCCACGCGGGCAGCACGGCGTTGGTGTCGCGGGCGGCGGCGGCGTTGGGTGGTGCGCGGCGGCCGCGGTTGGCGTTGCCGGCGACGCCGTTGACAAAGGTCCCCGGCGCCGAGGTGGCGATGCGCCGGATGGCCGCGACGACTTGCGGGAGGTTGTTACGGACGGCGTCGCGGCTGATGAGGCGTCCGCCAATGGTCTCGTTGTTGAAGTAGGATCCGTACGGCAGCTTGGGGTTGTACGTGACGTAGTGTTCGTAATACGTCTTCTTGACGTTCTTGTCCAGCGTGTAGTTGAGCCCGAGCTGCTGGACCTGCTGCAAGAAGGGACCGAGTGCGGCTTCAATGTCCGCGATCCCGTGGTCCGCGTACGTCACCTGGCTGAGCTGGAAGCTGGTGCTGGAGATGTGGTAGACGCTCGTGAAGCCAGGCAGCGTGTCCACGTACAGCAGGTGACGATGCCACGCCGCAACCACGTTCCAGAGCGCGTCGGTGGTGTTGCTGGAGGGGGCGTTGACCGTCAGCGAGGCGCCCGCGACAGGCCCGTCGCGGTGCGCGCGCGTCGTCACGGACAGCACGATGCCGTAATTGCCGCCGCCGCCGCCGTTGAGCGCCCAGAAGAGCTCCGCGTTCTGCGTCGGGCTCGCCACGAGGTGCTTCCCATCCACCGTCACGACCTCGACCTCGAGCGTGTTGTCCGCCGCGAGGCCGTACGTGCCGAGCAGCGGGCCGTGGCCGGCGCCCTGGAGATAGCCGCCCGCGATGCCGACCGTCGGGCAGTATCCTCCCACCACCCGCAGTCCTTGCGCCGCGGCCGCGGGGTACACCTCAAACGCCTGCACGCCGGCGCCGAGCTTGACGGCCGGGCCGGTGTACCGCGCGCTCGTGTAGTTGAGGAACCGGATCGTCTTGAGGTTGTGCGTCCACAGCGCCAGCGAGCCCTGGCCGGTCGACCGCCCGAGGTAGTCGTGTCCGGTGTTCTTGACCTGCACGCGGACGTTGCGCTTCTGGGCAAACTGCAGCCCGGCGACGACGTCCGCGGCGCTGCTGACGTTGATGGCGTAGGAGGCGTAGTTGCCGAGCAGGCACGGCGCGGAGGGGCGGGTGAAGGGCGTGCAGGAGTTGTTGGCCCAGAACGGGGACATGATGTTGACGGGGTCCGCAAAGTACGGCGCCTGCTCGGTCCAGCGGCCGGCGAGGTCAGCGCACGCGGCGGCGTCGTAGTCGGCGCCGTGGCAGACGTGCGCGAGCGGCTCGCCGGGGATGAGGCGTCCCTGGACGGTCGCGTTGAGCTGGTCCCATGATGCGGCGGACGGCCACTGCGAGTCTTGGGGCAGGTACCGGCATGAAGGCGCGGTGCGGTTGGATGCGTGATGCTGTGGCAGAGACAGTGCCAAGGGTGCGAGAGCGAGCAGGCAGAGAGACACGGCGGAGCGAGACATTGTGATGAGACGTCGTGCATCCGAGACACAGTCAAGGTGGTATCCGCGAAACCCAATGCATGGCTTCTAGTTACATGTTCAAGTAGTATTGCATGAGATACCTGTTTGACCCCAGCCGCACATCGCAAGGCTGTTCAAGAGTCGGAGCTGGACTGTAAGCCCAGGGTTGTCGAGGTGGACAAGTCTTAGTGCGGCTGAGGGAGCGCCCCAGTCCCTGACTCTTTGGGCGTATTACGAGCTCCCCGTTGTTGCTGATGATGCATTAGCTGGCCTAGCTTTTTCATCTTTAGCTTATTCGCGAGCTGAGTTGCCCGTCTTCAGCTAACCCATATCGCTGTCATCTTGACCCTATCTGGCCGCCGGCTGCGAGCACGTAATGACCCGATTCTCTTACAGAATCTTGTCGAGTAAGCAGATCTGCTATCAAAGCCTTGGGATTCGCTAGCGTACTTTTACTCCGAGACATTCTGAAAAGCTGAAGGTTGGGGAAATCAGGCTGTTTTTCGTGTTACCGCACCCCCCGAACGTTATAGTTGGCATATAGACTGTCCGGTTTCAGCGCCAAGATCAGACAGACCATATCCAAAGCTGCGACAGAATTTTTTCATCATGTCACAATTTGCGAACCCGTCTGAACCGAAAGAGTGGAAGACCATGGCAGCGAATAATTTCGTGAGCACGGCGCAGCCAGTTCTTCAGACGCTGCAGCAGGGACTGGACGACGCTGTCCATGCGTGGCGGGTTGAGGGGCTGCTGGCCTGGCCGACCGTGTATCTGATTGCCACGGCTGTCGCGACGTATTGGGCCTGCTTGATAGGACATCGATGTAGGTGATTTGATTTTCCAGCGAAATTCTCAGAAAACTAATTTTCAAACGTAGTGTTTTTGCATCCGTTGGCTGGCATCCCGGGCCCCAAATTCGCGGGTAAGTGCGACAAAGTGCTGGCGAACTTGACAAGCTAAAACATTCACAGCTTTGACGTATTGGTATGAGATTTACTATGATGTCTGGCTGGGCGGCCAGTACTTTCGCAAGGTCAAGCAGATGCATGAGAAATATGGTATGTACTTTCTTTACGTTAGAGTCTGCCAAGTAAAGAGCAACATCCTCCTAGCAGCAGCCAACTCACACGTTGCCAGGCCCTATTGTCCGAATCAACCCCGACGAGGTGCACTTCAACGACCCCGACTTCATCGAGCCTCTCTACCCGAGCGCCAAGCGCAAGACCAACAAGTCCGTCATGACCGGTCGCCGCACCGGAAGTAAGTCCACGTCCCTTCTCACTTCCCGCGCAAACTTACACCCCCCAGCACCCAACTCGCTCGCCGGAACCGCCGACCACGACACCCACCGGCTCCGACGCGGCACCATCTCCGGCTTCTTCTCCACCGCCAGCATCCGCCGTCTCGAGCCCATCATGAAGGCCGACATGCACAAGCTCCTCGCGCGCATGCACGACGCCGGCACCACCGGCGAGGTGCTCAAGTTTCACTTTGTCCTCAAGGCCTGCGCCTGCGACATTGTCACGCAGTACGCCTTCGGCACCTCGTTCAACTTTCTCGGCGAAAAGGACTTTGCCGCCCCGTACATTGAGGCCACCGACGTCTTTCACTTCTTCAACCACGCCATGTGCCACTTTCCCATTGTCGGGTACTTGCTCGGGACCTCGCCAGACTGGCTGATCAAGGCCGTGTTTCCCGGTCTGACCGAGATGTGGAACAAAAAGACTGTACGTATCCCCTCTAGTTTATCTACATATGTCTGTCTATCAAGCGTGGCATGGGACCTGACAATGACAGATGTGGCTGGACGAGGTCGAAAAGATTCGCAGCTCGCCCAACCCCGAACGCATCAAGAGCACCATCTTCGAAGGCGTCCTCAGCAGCCGCCTCCCCGACGAGGAAAAGACCAACGCGCGCCTCGCCCACGAGGCCCAGCTCGTCGTCTTCGCCGGCCAGGGCACCACCGCCTACACCCTCAGCGCCGCCATCTACCAGCTGCTCGCGCACCCGGCCGAGCTCGCCAAGGTCAAGGCCGAGCTCGCCGCCGCCCTCGCCGCCAACGACGACGAGGTCCCGGCCTACTCCCAGGTCGAGAACTTGCCGTACCTGCAGGCGGCGATCCAGGAGACGCTGCGTCTGCACCCGGGCGTCGTGGCTCGTCTGCCGCGCGTCTCGCCAACGGAGCCGGTCGTGTACCAGGACAAGGTCCGCGGGAAGGAGTACGTGATCCCGGCGGGGACCACGTACAGCATGACGGCGCAGATTGCGCATACCAACGAGGCCGTCTTTGCGGATGCGGACAAGTTTATTCCGCAGCGATGGATTGATAACCCGAGACTTGACCGCGCTTTCATCGGGTTTGCCAGGGGCACGCGCAACTGCATTGGGTAAGCAAAGCTTCTTTTTCTTTTTCCTCTTTCTTCTTTTTTGTCCTTTCTCCTCGTGATGACTCTGTTGCTAACTGTAATCCAGTATGAACTTTGCCAAACAGGAACTGTCCATCATCCTGGCTACCATCCTGCACAAGTACGACTTGTACCGTGGCCAGGATGGTCCCACGCTGGAACTGTACGAGACGATCCGCGAGCGAGACATTGATTGTGTCCGTGACATGATTATTCCGTTCCCTGCGGCTGGCAGTCCCGGTCTTCGGCTCAAGATCCGAAACTAGTCTGTATACCGGGTAACTTAGGAGGAGAGGGTGGCCGCAAGGCGTCTGGAAGGTTGCTTATAGCTTGCTTACTGCCATGACTGATTATTCGAGTGATGTAATAAAATCCAGAAAACTAGTGTTCAGAATGTCTGTTATACCTCATATTACTTGAATTTGATATTTTTGGTTAAAATTTCCTCCGTGATTAATTATTATGACAGCCACTAATCGCTGTGGTCTCAGCGACTCTGCAGACCACTAACATTGTTAGAGTTTTGAATTGTTTGGCTGTCAAGGCTGCAGTTCACTTGGCTCAACTTAAAAGATGCCTAATTCTAATTACAATTTCTACAAAGCTGCCATGACATTGACTTTCGAGCCGTTTGCCAGATTCCTTATCGGTGCAATCCAACTCGCCAGAAACGCACAGCCCGCAAACCCCACGCCCAGCGCAAAGGTATCCTTGAGCGCTCCCAGATATGCCTGAAGGACATAGTCAATATCTGCCGCAGATACTTGGGTTCTTAAGTCTGACGCGCCAATTGTGACAATTCTTGCAGCATCAATTCCAGGCGCGATTCTGTTGAGATAATACAGTAGGCGGTTGATAAAGGCAGATTGACCAGCGGAGATGCATACTGCACCACCCGTCATCTGGAAGACTAGAGGCTGCGCATTAATACCTGCGGTAATATACCAAGCGTACGTTGCTCACATAGAATAATGGCTGTACTAGCTGAGATGTCTTCCGGGGCAGACATTGCTTGAGCAACAATGACGGGAACCTGAATGGCGAGGCCCTGTCCAGCACCCAGAAGCATCTGGTATCCCAGTGGGCGAGCAAGGGGCGTGTGCATGCCCATGGTATACAGCAGGCCAGCTGCAATGGTACAGACTGCGCTTCCGAGAGCCATGTATACAGTGTAGTAGCCGTAAATGGTAATGAGGAAGCCAGAGATGATGGCGAAGAAACCTGTCGTTGTAAGTCAGCGTCGAATCACGCAAAAAGAGTGGCATGAGACTTACAGGCTCCAAAGATGAGCGGCAAGTTATAAATGCCACTCTGCGCCGCCGAGTAATTATCAATGGACTGAAAGTAAATGGGAATGTAATAGGTGAAGAAGAAGTTCATCCCATTTTGACTAGTCGGAGTACATGTTAGTAAAATCTTCACTGTCGGCCAGGCATCAGAACTCACAAAAAGGCAAAGGCAGCCACTCCATAAATAACCCTCTTGGACAGGATCCGAGGCACGAGCGATGCTCTTTCGCCTTGCCATATCTGCACCCCGACGAACAAGCAGCTCGCCACGACCGAAACCACCAGGCAGGCAATGACAGAGCCCGAGTCCCACGGACGGCTGGCGCCCGCCCACTGCGTCACCAGGAAGAAGCACACCATGCTGACGATGGCTAGCGCTACTCCGAGCAGGTCGAGCTGCAGCAGAATCTCGGACAGTGATGCCGGCACTGGCTTCGCCGTGGACGGGGGCTTGAAGGAGAGTAGGATGAGAGCTAGACTGAGGCCGCCGATTGGGAGGTTAATGTAGAAACTGAAACAAGAGGTGAGCATTTTTTGTCTTGCCAAATCCGGGGATCTTGGGTTTTCTTACCACCATCGCCAGCTGATGTTATCGGTAAAGACACCTCCAATCAGCGGACCAGCCACACTCGCGACTGCGTACGAGACGCCAACCAAGCCCGTATACCGCGCCCGTAGAGCCGGCGGAACAATAAACGCAATGATGGTGTACGTTCCGCAGTACAGGCCCGCGCCTCCAATGCCCGTCACGGCTCGTCCGATAATAAGCGCCGTGCTGTCTTTCGCCGTAGCTGTTGCGCGTCAGTAACTATAGGGTCCGTTTGGGGGGCCACCGCGCCGACTTGTTACTCACCACAAACCAGACTGCCGACTTCGAATACAACACCTGCGGCGAGATACGTGTACTTTAAGTGGCAGTATCGGTACAGTTTCCCCCAGAATGACTGAAAAGCGGCCAGCGTGAGGAAAAACGCGGAGCCATACCAGCCGACTTGGTCAATGGCGCGGAATTCATCTGTAATTTTGGGAATGGCCGTGGCCACAATGGTCTGCGGGTGGTTTTGGTCAGTTATTTTTTTCTTCGACAATTCGGGCCAAAATATAACATTCTCCTAGAGAGCTCAGATCGCACGTACCATGTCCAGCGCTGCCTACATTACACTGTTAGCTGTCGCTCCATTTTCCCCCGAATAAACCGTGACATACCAAAAACAAGCATAGCAGGATTCCTAGCACCACAAATGCCAATTGCAGGCCATGAGGGTACTCTTCATCTTTGGCTTCTACTAGCGCCGCTGCCTCGAGATTCGTCGGTGTCGTTGTCTTCTCCGTCTCGACACGCTGCTCCGACTCTACCGTAGTAGCACTCATGATGCGCAGGCTAGTTAGTAACGACCTCGGTGCCAATGTCGCAATGCCGTCGTCGTTTGTAGCAGTGGGCACTTTTCTCGTTTTTTTGCCCAAAACTCCGAAAACCTCATACAAGCGCTGTTGAAGGGGGGTGTGAGGGTGCTGATAACATGGCCATGTGCTTACCCGAAGGCGCGCCAAGCCCCCTCCCTACCTTCCGCCTCGGGGGCGGAGGCCAACGAATAGCCCCCTACTAAGAGTAAGATCTCGGGGCAACCAAGGAAAAAGAAGCCCCCCTAGTAGAGTAAGATCTCGCTAGCGCATAGATTACAGATAGAGCGCTGATGCGTTATGCAAGGTAAGCATTACAATTTGTGGGCGGGCGGCGGGGAGCCTAAAGACATCAGCCGCACCGCAGTTCGCTTCGATGTTTCCTTGCGAGAAGCCCAAAAGGGATGTCCGCACGGGAAATTGACGGGAGGACCAAAAAAATCGAAGATTGCGAATCAGGAGTAGCAAATTGCGATTACGCAGCTAGTGGTCCAAGAACAAGGGGGCCTAGTTGCGGTTTGAGTCGACGCCCGCAATCAAAGAACAAAGGAGGCCTCGGATGAGGAAAATACCAACGAGGATTGCCCCAGACTGCAAAGTAAGCGCCAAGGGCAAGCAAAAAAACGGTTATGTCTGAGACAAATGCTTGTTTTTTTGCCCCCCAGCTGGTCGAGAGATGATGACAGTGTCGTGTGAGTGTTGTTGACACCGCTTCTATCCCGTGTCTCGTGCCTGACATTAGTTCATGTGGTCTTTTTGATTGATATTACCTCTGCATATTTAGAGCCACTGTGCTTCCCTATGTTTCCAACATGTAGTGGAACCCTGCCAATACCCGTCAACGTAGCAGAATAGCGGTGCTGGCCAGTTAGATCAAGGACACTGGGTTATTAGACATGACAGAGTTGCAGCAAGAAGGTTCCAATGTCTAATTTTGGATTTCCCAGTTCATGCACGTCTAAATACATTAAAAAAAAAGTACCAAAGCGCAATGAATAATAAAAAACCACGCAAATATCACAAGCCCATGTACAGAGAAGCAAAAAAGAAAAAGAGGCCGCCACCCCCCCAAAAAGTAAGAGATTACATCGCAGGGGGCCGGGAACCGGGGAACAAAGCATCAGCATCTCAAGATCCGAGCGGCTCCACGTTAAATGGTATCGGCTTGCCCGTGTGCGGACACATCTTGGCCCGGGCCTTGATGTTGGCGCCGCTCTGCATCAACAGCAACACGCCCGCCTCGAAGCGCCTCTCGACCGCGAGATGCAGTGGCGTCCAGCCGACGTTATCGTGGGCGTCAATGTCAAAGGTACGCCGCTCATGCTTGTTCCAGTGCTCGAGCAGCGTCCGGAGGACCTCCAGTCGGCGATACAGCACGGCCCAGTGCAGCGGTGACCGCCCTTCCTTGTCGAGCATGCCGATGCGCGCGCCGTGGGCCAGCAGCATCTGCACGACGGGTTCGTTGTCCTGGATGGCGCCGTGGAAGAGCGGTGTCCGGCCGTTGCTGTCCGGACAGTTGATGCCTTCCGTGTCCTGCCGTAGCAGCATGCCGAGGATGCGCTCGTTGCCGCTCTGCACCGCAATGTGAATGGTGCTTATCCATCCCTTGTCGCACGTTGCGTCGCCGTCGTCGATTTCCTTGGCCACGCTCTCCGCCTCCCTGCTTGGGCTTGCACCAACGCCTGCAGTCGGCATGTCGACGACAGTACCACGCCGCGAACTCGGACGAGACGCGCTGCTCATCGACGACACCGGCCCCCCGTCGCTCAGCGGCGTCCCGTGCGACCGACCCGACGACGACGACGAAGACGCCGCATACGAAGCTGATACGGTGGCCTGGGGCGTGGGCAGGCCAGGGTACAATGTGCGCAGCGGCGTGGAAAAGTCTTGGTCGCACGACAAGGATCTGCCCGGCGGTTCCGTGGGCAGGCTCGGCATGTCGAAGCAGGCGTCAAAGTTGCCGTCAAAGTACATGTCCAGGCCGAGGCCGTCGATCGAGACCGTGGCCGGCGTCATGGGCAGTCCGTCGGGCCGCGTCGTTCCCAGGTCGATGCATCCGAACAGACTCGGCGACTGGAGCGCGCTGGAAAAGGGCGGCGTAGAGGTGACTTGGGCGAACGTGTTGGAGGATGATGTCCGCCGGACATGGTGGCTAGAAGGGGGGCGGCTGTTGTTTGCTGACATTGCTGCTTGATTTTGAAGGCGCTTGTCTAAAATACCGGCGCCAAAGACGGTCTTGGTCAGCGGCGAGGACGATGACGCTGACCGTTACAGGAACGACTTACGACGAAACTTGCGTTGGGCGATGCGATTTTGAACTCGACGCCGTTCGACGGGGTCGGTCGGGAGCTGGACGGTGACATCCATCGTACCTTGCATACACGGACAGGTAACGGTCGGCTAGTTCGCAACCAAGCTATTCTCTCAAAGGCCAGTCTCTGAAATAAGATTCTCTCAACAAGTTTGAAGGTGGATTTCTTTCTTTCTTTGGAATGACAAGATGTTGAAGTTCTAACGTGGAGCAGAGCGGGTTTGTTTGTAGGTACAAAGTACCCTGGCGGCAGCGGGTAAACTCTGTTTCTGTTTGCCCCACGATGGGGGGTGGGCGGGCTAATTTGAGCCAAGCAGTCGTGGGCAAAAGGCAACGGGCAAGGAACACATCATGGACAGGACAGCAAGGCACACGCAACACCACCATCGTTTTCCCTTTCCGCCATCCATTTCGCCGACTCCCTGCCTAGTTGCCTGCCTACCAACTAAAACAATCGAGTATCTGGTGGCGTGCTCGCAGTGCCGAGCAAACTGGGTCCTTAGGGGACCTTGGGGGTCGAAAAATATCTCCTTTGCAGCCCGGTCCGCGTTCTCATGGCAGATTCTGTCAAAGCCCCCTCAAGCCACCGCGACAACCGCATACATTTCCCTTGTTCCCTCCTGGTCCTCGTCAATCCTCTAACGTGAGTTCAGATGTTCGGTTCCCTTTTTTTTTCTCTTTCCTTGTGCCCGGCCATCCTTGGCGAATCTTCAGCCGCACCCGATGCGAAACGCTCAGCTGGAGGAGCCTAGGTACACTCCCGGGCTAGCCTCCCAATGACGAACAACCATTAGAACGGAACGGGTTCCATCCAGCGTTGCAATATATTTCGCCTGACAGGAACACGGCTATCAGCTGCGGTGGCGGAGCAGCCCGGCGCGTTGGCGACTGAAAAGGCATGGCGTGCTTCGATGCTTCAAGTGCACCTCTAACCCTCGACTTATCCGGCCTTGCATGATAAGAAATTCTGGCTGTCGACGTCGGGGGAATGAGGCTCTCAGTCAGCTCCAGTGCAAGGCTCCGAAGATAACCAGAGTGCCACAAGTAAATCCTCTGGAAAATCTGCTTGCCGTCTATCCGAAGCACCCGTCAGGCTCGTTCGCGGTCAGGAACCACTGTTGGCTAAACGAACTTGAACGACGCCTTTGATACAAGGACAATCTGAAATGCGACGGAGGAGATCGAGCCACATTAGGAGCGGCCCTGGTTGCACCGTCTTTCCAGCTGAAGCAATATACCATCTCACGTCCTCTTCATTGGCTCAAGAAGCCCAAGTCACTCCATTTATGCGCCATCGATCCGAAAGTTAAAAACAGATCAGAAGAGGTCTCCTAACTCGTCGACGAACCCACACCTTCGCAAGCCTTCGCTCCGTCTTCTCCCGCCCCCACCAGCCGCCCGCCGTAGACTGATTGGGAAGCTGCCATCACGACGCTGTGAACGATGGAGAGAACAACGATGCAGCCACGTCGGGAACTTGCACTACCTTTGCTTTTCATTTGAAGGCATGCGACCTGGCGCGTCTTACTTTCCTCTTTCGGAAGTCATGAAATCTCTCGTCGTGATTTTTGCCGCGCCGTTAGTAGAGGATGCGCTGGAGGGGTGGCAACTGGGGTAGGGGCGTGTAATAGCCAAAGGACCAAAGACGGAGTAATTAACTGGTGGCAAGTCGGGGTGGTGCAGGATTCCCGCTGAGCAAGGGTTTCGGGATGCCGAAGCTGATGGGCAGAGAACCCCGCCATTGACGCGACGGCGGCCGACTTGTGCACGAGGACAAAGCGTCGATGCAGCACCATGGCACAGGATCGTCAATGGATCTCTCGATTTATTCAAGCCATCATCTTTCCTGCTGGATTCCAAGAGTCCATTGTCTAGCCATTGGAGAGCACACACCATGTACTGAATCGTTGTCAAGAAAGACCCCCGCCACCACCTGGGTGGTGGCGTTGCAGTGTAAGCGCTACGCTTTGCGGCATATCAGCTAAAAACAATGCACTCGTCTGGCCATCCGTGTTACGTATTAGGATGTATTGTTCTTGCATCGAGCTGGCGAGCAAATGCGAGAAACAGGAAGCCTGGCCAGATCGCCTGCCTAGATCGGTCATGTAATTTATTTTGGAACGCAATCCAAGTCGTGGCGGCAAAACTCTTGGCGTCTGCAACATCTCGTGCCTGGCAGCCGTCATATGTCACACAGCTCCGATACGACACATTCCATATCGTCTTTGTTGTCTCTTTTTGCCAAGAAAAGCAATGCAGGTGTAAGCCGGAAGTCAACTACCTGCAGCCTCTGACCTGACCTCGGCTGTTCTGTAGCCCAGGTTGATTATACCCTGGATAGGCACGACCCAAATTTACACCACAGTCTATAGGCAACTGCCCACGCGCTTGCAACCTCTAACAGGCTTTCAAACTTGCAGTTCGCTCGAGTATTATGCTGATCGAGTCCGGCATATTAAGCTTGGTTTGTGGGTGTGTGAATAGTTGCCGCCGGCAGTGCGAACAGGTGGGTTATGTTGTCTCTCATCGCGCCACGCTTCCTCCCAGCGCCATGTTTCATCTTGCCCAGCCAGCAAGGCAGCCTTGGATCTGGATGTGCACTACGAATACGTATCGGTGTACCAAACATGCTACGTTGCTCGACAGGACAGCTGGATGTAGGCAGCCGAGGGGGCTGAGGAATCCCTGCTGTGATGTGCGAACGCCGGCCGTGGATCGGCATGCTGTGCGAGAGACGAATTTGGCGTTGCTAGGCTGATTTTAACACGCAACTAGATGCGCTACTGATATTTCGGATTGCTTTTTGCGGCAACGGCACGATCTTCTGCGTTCTGTACCCTTTGTTGTTTGTACAGTTAGGACAGGTATTTTATTGTCAAGTTCACAGCCAACACTCCCTGACGTCTCTTACCGCCTGCTGGGAATTTGGAATTGGTTATGCCATGTCGTTACCACGAACAAACTTTCATATTCTAGAAATGGATAAAATTACAAGAATTTAATTGTCGCACAATTGAGCCATTGTAGGCGTTGTTCTACACGTGGCGCCCGAAAGTGGCACTAGAGCGTAACAAAACTCCGCCTCGCCTGAGATCTACAACACCTCACCGTTTGCCATCCTCACGACCAAGACCAACAACAAAATTACCTCACTTCCCAGCGCCATGTCTCAAGTCCCCTTTGACCCCGCCGTCGCCGACTTTCACGTCTCCGGCGACGCCTGGCTCGCCACCCACCACAAAGACTACGCCGGCATCCACGCCAGCGCCGTCGTCTTCCAACAACAACCCTCCTCCGGCTCCTCGCCCGTCCGGATCCTGCTCGTGCAGCGCGCCGCGACCGACAGCATGCCGCTCAAGTGGGAGCTGCCCGGCGGCGCCGTCGATCTGGCGGACGCGAGCATCCTCGACGGCTGCGCGCGCGAGCTGCGCGAGGAGACGGGGCTGGCGGCGAAGCGCGTGCGGCGGCGGGTGACGGAGGGCGCGGACGGCGAGCCGCTGACGGTGTTTACGAATTCGCGGGGGACGAGGATCTTTTGCAAGTTTGCGTTTGAGGTCGAGGTGGAGAGTCAGGAGGCGATTGTGCTGGATCCAAAGGAGCATCAAGCGTGGGTGTGGGCGTCAGAGGAGGAGGTGGTGACGGGAAAGGTGAAGGCCACAGACGGTGGTGATGGGTTGAACATTCAGCTGACGGCGCTGCATGTACGGAGAATCATTATGGAGGCATTTCGATTGCAGAAAGAGGACAAGGCTCAGCAATAGCCCACAGCAATACATCCAGTCTATTCCTATTTCCTACGCCCACAGCTTGCTTCGCATCGCCGCGATCCTCTTGGTCGCCTCGTCAAACTGCGCCCTATCCAGCCGTCCCGACTGCAGGCCACTCACGAGCGCCTTGCGGATTGTTTCGCCCTGCGTCACGTTCCTCCCGCTCGCCAGCAGCAAATCCATGCCCGCCGCCGCCGCCAGCTTCGCCGTCTCCTCCGCGCCGCCAAACCCGCTCAGCGAGCCCGCCTCCATCGCATCCGACACCGTGACGCCCGTAAACCCCAGCCGGCCGCGCAGCTCGTCCTGGATCCACTTGTTGCTCAGCCCCGCCGGGCGCGCGTCCAGCGCTGGATAGACGGCCCACGAGGGCATCACGAGCTGCACGCCGGCCGCGATGGCGGCGACGTACGGCGCCTCGTCGACGCGCCGAATCTCGTCCAGGGACAGGTCCAGCGTCACGGGCCGCTCGTCCGTGTTGGCATCGTGCGAGGCGGCGCCGAGGCCGGGAAAGTGCTTCGCGGTGGCGGCGACGCCGGCGGCCTGCTGCGCGGTCAGGAACGGCACCGCGGCGGCGACGACCGCCTGCGAGGTATTCCCAAACGAGCGCCCGTAGTAGTCCAGGAAATCGCCCGCCGCGCGGTACACGCCCAGCACCGGCGCCAGGTTCACGTTATTGTTAAACTTCTTCAGCGTCGCCGCCGCGCCCTCGCCCGCCGCTTTGCCCGCGGCCGCAGCTTCCGAGGCCGCGCCAATCTGCTTCGCCGACAGCTTTGGCTCGTCATTCTTCATGCGCCGCACCTGTCCACCCTCTTGGTCCGTCGATATGAACAACTTGGCGTCCTTGCCGGTCGTCTTTTTGAGGAGCGCGGGCGCGGGCGAGGCGGCGTACGCCCGGCGCAGGGTGTCCATGGCGGCGGCGGTGCCGGCGTCGACGTTGGCGCCAAAGAGGATGACGCCGCCGACGAGCCCGGCTTGCGTGAGCTGCACGAGCTCGGCGGGCGGCGTGCTGGAGGTCGGGAAGGAGTAGATGACGTGTTGGCCGGCGAGGATGTCGAGATCGGAGGCGGCGCCGGCGGCGCAGGGCTTGGCGTGGCTGCCGAGGACGAGGCCGAGAGTGGCCGCGGCTTCGATGAGGCGCATTTTGACGTTTTTGAATCAAGTGAAGAGAGTGATGGAATTGACAGTTTTACAACTGGACAACTACAAATTTAGACGTCGCAAATATATAAGTACTACTTACTCGTCCTTGCAGTAAACTGTAAACCCGGGCCATCCTGGATGACCGCTAGTTCCGCTTTCCATCTCCACTGCGGTTTTTCAGCTCGACGGCGAAGGGACGAGCAAAGATCCCAGGAACGGACCCAAAATGTAACCCATTTACACCCCTTCTCAGGCCAATTGGCCATAGCAGTAGCATCAACGTGGCGTCAGCGGCATTTTTCCCATCTATATCATGTGTGGGGGGGCTGTCTTTCCGCCAACAGCATCATGGCGGTAACAAAGTCGGGTTTCGGACCAGGACTTGAAAGGCCACGTTAGACGATATCAAAGTTCTTCGAACTTGATGATAAGCTATTGAAAACTCCGATCGAGAAGCGTTTGAAACCCGGGGGTGAAGACGCTTGGATAGCTGCTTCGGTAGTTGAAAAAGGGAGCTGCGAGACCCGTCGGCCCTTTTTCCATCGTTCCGCTCGGTTTTGCATGGAGGATCGGCACGAAGTGGTGCGCTTACACTGCCAAGACTAGACTGACCCATACCTAGATGGTTTCGGTAAGTTGAACAAGTCAGAAGTCGGTGGGCTTCTTCAAACCTCAGCACTGGCTACACAACACAGGGCTCACGGCAGATGCATACATAGGAAGATATACAGTCAAATACACAAAAGCTCACTATATATGCATACCCTAAATGCCCTCCCCTGACCCTAAACTAAATTGCCAGTTTCTCTAGTGAGTACGCGCTAACCTTTTGGCTAATGAGCTGGCCCGTCTCTCGCATGCTGCGTTGTACAACCTCGCCACCTGATACAATCTTCTCCTTTGTTGGCAGCAGCTTCGCCTTGAGACCCAGCGGCAGCATGCGCGCTTCCTGGCTCTCCAACTGTATCGTCATCGGCTTGCTGCCGTTCCGTGACACGTGCCGCCCGGTACCGCTCTTCTGCATTGCCTGGCCGTACAGCACCGCCTCGCTCACCACGCTGTTCATGTGAACAGCCTCCTCGATGCCCTCGAGAGCGGCCGTCACCTCCAGTTTGAGCGCGTTCAAAAAGTCGCCCGTTTCTGACTTGTCCGCCCACGCCATGGTGTCGTTCAGCAACCAGCCGCCGGAACCAATGGCATCCATGCAACGGCCGAGGAGATCAGCAATTAGCGTGATGACGCCGTCTGGAGGAGACTCGTTGCCCTCCGACTCGGGGCCGGCAGTGTCGAGGTAGAGGGATGTCCAGGCTCCGCGGACAAGCTCCATACGAAGTAGATAGATGAAAGCTAGTATCTCTTCCGTGCGCACGCTAGTACGAAGGGCCTTGACCGTCGAAATAGCAGGTTGGCGCCAGAGTTTGGAAAAGGCAAGCGTCAGACCGCGTGAACGACTGCTGGAATCGTCGCCTAGGTAGTGCTCCGTCAAAGCAATCTCGCGCTCCAAGTCGTCT
Source organism: Cordyceps cateniannulata (assembly GCA_028828415.1). Taxonomy (NCBI): domain Eukaryota; kingdom Fungi; phylum Ascomycota; class Sordariomycetes; order Hypocreales; family Cordycipitaceae; genus Cordyceps; species Cordyceps cateniannulata. The sequence goes on along the minus strand of JAPHMX010000004.1, from coordinate 3,938,758 downwards.
AGATCCATCTCATGGTTGTCGCCAGATTCGGTGGGTTGTTGGGTAAGGAGCTTCGTGCTGTTCATCTTTCTCGTATCGGGCAGCAGGTCCATGCTGAGCATAAGCGCGCGGATCGCCAAGATAAGCTCCGTTTCACCTAGCTTGGTCGCTTGCAGATAGTTAAGCAGCAGTGACATAGATGGCTCCGCATCCGTAATGCAGCTGATTAAATCTGCAGCAATCTCTCTGTCATCGACGCCGTTCAGCTCTTCCACAAACGTTGATCGTAGATTTGACAGCGTCATGTGGCCGGCCACGACCAAGTACGTCGTGACATTGCTTTCCGGAAGAACCATTCTTAGGTGCGGGTTCACATCGTCTGAGCTGCCTGCTTTGATCGAAAAGACCTGACCAAGGGCATAAATCACCCACCGCCTGTCAACAGCAGCATATTTACTGCCGTCACGATGCCATGACCACTCGCCACCTTCCTCCATTTCTTTCGAGTCCGCATCGCCTTGGCTGGAGTGAACCATGTGGAACTTTTCGCGCAGCAACTCTTCCCATTTCTCCTGCTTATTGTTCAACAGCAGCTCGTCTGCTGTAGACAACTCCGCTCTGTAGTCCGCCATGTAAGTCTCGGTCATTGTGCCTGGAACCTGACGAGAGAATTCGACAGAGTTGGAGCGCTTCGCCCGCTTCGGTGTAGTCTCGAGAGTGGTACCACGACCGATGGAGTCGATCAACATGCCCTCCCTGTGACGCTTGCGATGGCTTGCAGGCGGCTCAACGTGGATAGATACCAGAACGTTGTCAACTAGGGCCACAGCGATGTCCTGGCTGCGAAGGTAGCTCAGTAATTGGCAGGAGCGGGGTTGCTGGCTTTCGACTGGTAGTTCCGAGAGATCTAATTTCACCTTGGCATGAACGGATCCGTATTGGTAGTTAAGTAGTGTAATTGCTTCGAGGGACGTTGAGAGAGCAAACGGTCGCGAAAGCTTGGTGAACGACGTGGCGGCCTCGGTGCTGAGAGTCAATTTAGGCTTTGGGATTGCCCCAGAGAGATCAAAAACCGTCAGAGCACCGTTCTGCAACTGGAACAGCGTAGCAGATGGAACATCGACCTGATACGAGGCCGGAGCCTCCGGGGCGGCGGGAGATGGGATCGGTGAGATTTCCAGTGGCACCAGCTTGACCTCGGAGGTCGAGCCTCTCATAGCCGCGAGAACGATCAAATGTCTGAGCGTCTGCTTCTTGGTACGGCTTGTCGCAACGAGAGCGAGTAGCTCTGGCTCCCCAGCTTCAACTGATTTGGGAAGCGAGCCCGAGACCTCGGGCTTGCTTTTGAACATTCCATCTGCAAATTCAGTAAAGCAACCAGAGGTGACGTATTCAATCTCAAGCTTGTCGATCTTGGCAGCAACAACATCTTGGAGGCAAGGCTTGGCGGCAGCGGTCCAGTTTGTAGTAAGCGTCTCGCTAGAGAGAGAAACGACCTCTCCGCCATTACAAACCAGGATCACATCACCAACGGCGGACTGTTGGGATGGCAGAGAGGAGCAGGTGATATAATTGACGGGAGAGCTCTGCAAAGTCTGTGATGTTGTTGTCGAGACAGTTTTGCCGTCGGCGCTGACAACATCCTTGAATAGTGTGATATTTTGCGTCGTCTTCCCACTCATCACGGCGTATGTGTATCGAGAAATATCGCTGGAACCGGCAGTGCGGATACGGACAGAGTAGGGCGCACAGGTGAAGGATTCCTGGGGAGGGATCGGGTAGGAAGTGATTTGCCGAGAAGTCGGGACCTTGACAAGTTAGCAGAAATATCTCGTAACCATTTTCTCATCCGTACATCGTAGATGCTTGCGTTCTCTCCATCTATGCCAACGACAAGCTCCGTTCGCTTTCTCTTCTTTGAGCCGTCCTTTTGACCGTACACCTCTCTCGCAACGATGTTGCCTCTGGTGTGATCCAGCGGCCGTGGCAGCACGGCCAGAGTAAACGGTCGGTGGATCTTGTATTCGGAGGCCATGGCGACTGTCGCGAGATTTGCAAATACCGAAACAGCAATCCAGATGGCCGCAATCGCAGCAGCTTTACAACTTTTGGCCGAAGATTCTGCCTGCAACGCAACCAAAAAAAAAGTAAATTCTATCGCCCAGAAAAATACAGTGGGGCAGCTCTGCCGGGCGGTCAAGTCTTGAGGTGGGGCTCGCGAGATCTGCCACTTAAACGGTACGTACCTTTTCAAGGTAAGATGCGCGTCACACTTTGACTCGACGCGTCCGGCCTTTGGTACTAAGGCAGCTTAGTACTAGCCAACGCCTTTCAGGTAGTGTCGAGGTCGGAGCTGCAAACGCACCATCGTCCTCCTCTCAAACGACCTCTACAGTTTTGCAGCGATCAAATAGCTCAATGCGCTACCCATCAATGATATCAACTGGCCTAAATATCTAACGGCCTTGCCATCACCGCGTCTGACCTTATGGATTGCTGCGTGTTGCTATAGAAGTGCAGCACGAGGGAGCCGCCATTCGCCCTTCTAGCCAATCCCTCTACACGAATCTTCTTCAATGGGAGTTCTCGCGACAATGGCAATGACGGACCAAGGTCTTGGTGATGGCAATTCGAAAAAGCTTCACCCTTTCTTTGTTAAAACGGTAGCTTATGCCAACACGGAACAAATACCACTCCGCACGACTACCACGAACGAGACACAGACACACGAGACACACGAGACGAGGCGCGACACGCTCGACAACCCTACGCCGCCTCAACATACCGACTATGCAGCTACCCTGCCGATGGATTTTATTTCTCCCTGGCCAGAGACGGCTGTGTCTGCGCAACACCGCCCCCAGCCGCAGCAGCGACAGCCGCCCGCTCAACAGCACTCCATCACAAACTACGACAATGCGCATCAGCAAGGCAGCGCGCCGGCGCCTTATCCTTCAGAGTCAGGTGTATTCGCTCCGGTAACTGATATCGAGCCGCCCACGATATCCCCTTCCACGACTAGTCTCGCCCCGGCCCCGGCCCCGTCTACCCAGCCAGTTGCTTCTGCGGATGCTCCCCCCAAGAAAGTGTTGAAGTTCAATCTGAAAACAGGCACCCTCGGGTCGCCTCCTAAACCAAAGTCTTTGAAGAAGGGTTCCAGGATAGTTTTCATCAAATATGGACAGAATGCTCAAGATCGCAAACGGATTGCCGACAAGATCTGCCAAATCCTATCAGGTCAACTCCAGATCGGGCCTTCAACGACAGCACCGGAGCCGAAGCCCAAAAAGAATACGAAAAGCAAACCACCGCAGGACACTTCGAGAACGACACATCCATTCTTTGCAAAAGACAAGAGCGCTGAAACTTTGCCGAGCGGCGAGAAGAAGAAACGACATACGGTGTTTATGTCCACTCCATTTTCGCCAAAAAAGCCACGGAATTACTTTACTTCTGGAACAGCGGCTTCTTTTGCTCATAAACCTATAGGTGTCAAGGTTCCCGGCTCTAAACACCCACTTTGGCCACCGCATGGCTTCAGTCATATCCGAGGAGCTGAGCACATGGTTCCTCCATCGAGCACAGCTCCATCCACCACAGTTCCGATCAATCGTCTTAAGAAGAAATCGAAAGGGCAAACCGTGTCGATAAACTCGCATGAGTCTATTCTTGGGGTTTTCAGTGGGCGGTTAGAGATTCAACACGTCAAGCGCACTCTGCCGAAAAACGACGATGAATTTTTACCTCCTCCGGCCGAACTCCGACTACCAACAAGACACTTTGAAAGCGGCTGCAAGCTTGCTAAACGCTTACGCCCTGAGATCCAATCCAACTCTCCTCTAATAACCTCATCGGGGAGATATATAGAAGAAGATGACCTTGCCCGAGAACCATCACAGCCAGTTCACCCAATCATTTCCCGTCACTGGCAATCGCTAGCTCAACAACTATCTGCTTTTGATCGGTCAACATGTGAGAGCATGACTTGGGTTTCCAAGTATGCACCGTCCAAAGCGGCAGAAGTCTTACAAACAGGAAGAGAAGTCGCTTTACTGAAGCAATGGCTCGAAATGCTGCGAGTTCAGGGAGTCGACAGTGCGGGGGATTCTTCTGCGAAATCGAAAGGCGAAGTCAAAAAGAAAAAGCGGAAGAGCAAGCTCGATGACTTCATCGTTGATAGCGAGGATGAGAGCGGCGAGATGAATGAACTCTCAGATCTAGACGACCAGTCACCACATGCGACACGCCGTTCACGACCGTCTTTGGCAAGGTCACTGGACTTGGCGGGCAAAGATCCATCCAAACTATCGAACACTGTTCTGATCAGTGGTTCACACGGCTGCGGAAAATCGGCCTCGGTCTATGCCGTTGCGAAGGAGCTGGGCTTCGAAGTATTCGAAATCAACTCTGGCACCCGACGCAGTGGCAAGGACATTTTAGAAAGGGTTGGAGACATGACGCGCAATCATCTTGTTCAGCATCATCAGTCAGAAGTTGCGGACTCTGGGGACGAAGGATCTGAATCAGAGTTCAACGCCGGCAAACAGGGCACAATGACGTCCTTCTTTAAGCCAAAAATGGCCGCAGAAAACAAGAAGAAGCACCGAGATAAATCTCGTGTCAAGGAAGATACTAGTGGCCGGAATCCTTCATCCAAGTCACAGAAACAGTCGCTTATCCTTGTAGAGGAGGTCGACGTTTTGTTTGAGGAAGACAAGCAGTTCTGGGCGAGTCTACAATCATTGATGGCCCAGTCTAAGCGACCCTTCATACTCACCTGCAACGATGAGAGTGCAGTACCGATGAATGCACTTGATCTTCATGGTATTTTCCGCTTCCTGCCGCCGCCCGAGCACCTTGCCGTGGATACCTGCCTCCTAATTGCCGCCAATGAAGGCCATGCCTTGAAGCGCCACGCGGTGCAAGCTCTCTATAAACGCCGAGATTATGACTTGCGTGCGACTATTACGGACCTACAGTTCTGGTGCCAGATTGGCGTTGGAGACCGGAGAGGAGGCCACGATTGGTTTTACCCTCGCTGGCCGAAAGGGTGTGACCGGGATGAACACAGCCAGGTTGTTCGTGTCATCAGCGGAGATACGTACCAGACAGGAATGGGCTGGCTTGGCCGCGATCGCATTGTTACGGCCCCAAGCAAGCAGGCCATGGAGAACGAGGCAGCTGAGCAAGCTTGGCAATTTTGGCGTCGCGATTTGAGTGATGCGCACGGTAGCATGGACCTTAGTCCCATGAGTGCCGCTGTCTCAGCAGATCATATGAGTCGACGGCAAAGAATCGAGATTCTCAAGGCATATACGAACTATTATGATGTCTTGAGCCATGCCGATATCTGTTCTGCGGGAGTCCTCGGTGCGGAACTTGGCGAACTACTAGATCCAACACTCCCTGAGATGCCTGCGGCTACAAAGGATGACTACACTATTGCTCAATCCCTACTCGAGGCCGATACGCTCCAGCCTCACTTTTGTTCCCGGTATGCAATCTTCTCGGCCCTCTCGGGCTTGGCACTGGGCAATCTCAAAACGTCTGCTGCGAGAGCACTATGCTCAGACGTCCTCGGTAAAACCAAGGCCAGCAGCGAACAGCAGACAACCACCATCCTGGAGCAGACCAATACGTGGGACAATTGCAAGCTGACACGCTATGATGTGGCTGTTGCGTTTGATCCCATCGCAGTGTCTCCCAAGGCCATGGCCAGCTTGAGCCTCGACCCCTCCGTCTTTGATCGTACTATGACTATGATTGTCGTGGAGGTAGCACCGTGGGTTCGTGGCATCGTGCACTACGACGAGCAGCTCATGCAGGATAGGCAACGCCTCAACGAGCTCCTCAGTGATGGCGGTACGCGCAAGCGCAGGCGGACCACGCGCAGCGCGTACTCGGCTCTTGAAGGTGGTGAACGTCGGACAACTAGAAAGGAGAGGTACTTTGGAGATTGTCTGTCGACAGAGGCGGTCATGTACACTGCTGGGAAGGACTGGCAACAAGCTTTGCCTTTGGGCGAGAAACTTGAACCAGAAGATGAGCTTGGTAGTAGTCCACTGTCGGCGAAGGCTGGGGAAGATGTCACGATGGCAGTATAAAGAGGATATTTTGGAGTTAATGCATGTTGATTCAAAGTATATAGGGAAAAAGAAATACAATGCATGGCCATATAGTGGTAACGACTGTTTGAGTACCGTGTTCCTCCATCGTTCTATCTAGAGAGTACGCTCAACTGTACCGGCGTCCATAATTCGAGCTCGCTTGCGTCCGACTCCGGCCATCCTGAACGGCCCAGCCACCGCCTGGATCCTCACTCGCCCACCCGGGCGCTTGAAGCGACCGAGACGACCGCTCATCCCTCGTCGTCATCGTCACGTACCCGCGCTGTCCACGATCATGACTCGCCTCTTGCCTATACTCGCCGCCGCCACGGCGCTCCCCGTCACGGCCGCGCGACACATGCTCCTCCCGCGCACGATCCCGCCGGCCACCGCCGTCCTCGCCGCGTCGGCTGCTCCTCTCCTCCTCCCGCCTGCTCGTGCTGCTCTTGGGCCAGAACTTGTGGGCGACCAGCGCGGCGATGCCGATGCCGGCAATCACACCCGCAGACTTGGACAGGCTGCTGGGCTGTTCGCGTGGACGGTGGCTGCGGGAGCGCGAGCGAGGGCGGCGGTCGGCGTCCCGGTAGGTGGAAGCGCGGGAGCGGGAGCGCGTGGGCGAGACGCTGTGGTCTTTGGGCCGGGATGACTGGTGGCGGGACACGGAGCGGGATCTGTTATTCATGGCTCTGCTCTTGGTGTTTTGGTATTTTTGTTCTCTCTTCAATGCGGGTCGAGATGTATGGCTTCAGGAATGATGGGGACTGGGCATGTCCTTTTTGAAATGTTCTGGGATGGGCCGCAAATCGCAGACGCCTTGAGGGGTAAAGGGGAACAACAAAAGTGAGGCGAACCGCGTGGCGTTTTTTTCTTTCGCATGGAACAGCGATCCCTTTCAGCTTCCGTTCATCGGCAGAAGCTTCACTGCTGCCTGACGCATTTGCCCAACATGCATTCAAGATGATACATGATCATCGGTAGAGGGTATTCTATTGGTCATGAGGCACGGTATGCATGCAGCTTCACTGTGTCTATCTATCTATAGGCTCTCTGCCTTGTTTACAAGATGGTGTACAGACGACTCCGTCTTCTCCCGCGCAATTGTGTGTATTTCATGCTTTTGTCGCGTCTTGTTTGTTTTCTGTGCCCGGTCGCGGCCTCTTTCTGGTCCCATTTGTGCCCAGCATATGTAGTGGTGGTGTAGGGAGAGGTCTGCTGCTGCAGTCTCTCAGCCCCAAAGCCTCGTCCTGGGCATAATCTTCGTCTTGGCCTGTCTCGGGAGATCCATTGTATCAGTGGTATGTCTGGATGGACGATGAAATAATTTCCCATTTGATGTGAATCATCTTGTGGTATAAATCCCGGGCGTTGTGGTATTTTGACCATGTGATTCTTGGAGGCGCAGCTGCACTCTTGCTTTAAAGTGCTGTGCAGCTCGCAGGTAGCAGATGTCTCAGGCGACAGCCCTCCATCTCGCATCTTGCTTATCGCCTGTCCTCTGAACCTTTCTGCGCTTGACTTGTGTCGTCTTCACACCACGACAAACGCCGCTTCCTCCATCTGCAGCGACTGTGCGTCGTCATCGTCGAGCTTGACGCCGTCGTCATGGTACGGCATCATCTCCGGGCTGCTCATGTTGCTCTGCATCCACGTCTCCTCGGCGCGCCGCGACGTCAGATGGTACCCGTTGCTTCGCTTCGGCCGACGCGGCGCCGCTGGCGTGGTTGCCGCCGCCGGGGAGAGCTGCTCGGCCGACATGGGCGACACGGGCGACATGGCCTGCGGCAGCCGGGCCGCCCGGTAGGACACGGCGAAGATCTGCTCGTTGGCAAACTTGGCCGGCTGTTGCTGCGCGCAGGGCTGCGCGAAGACGGCCAGCTCCGGCCCGAGCAGGTCGTGGTAGAGAAAGGGCACCGGCACGTCCTCCGTCGCGTCGGAATACGGCGATGTGTGCATATTGAACTGGTGCAGCTCTTGTTGCGTGGCCTCGATGAGCCACGAGTCGTCCGTCGCGGTGAGAAAACCGGTGACAAAGTAGCCCTGGCGGTCGATGCACTGCTCCAGCAGCGCGCGCACGTCGCGGGAGTAGCCGTCGCTCTTCATCAAATGACGGAACGTGGTATTAGGATCTGGCAAAAGGTAACGCTTGACCAAGCGGCACTCTAATAAGATGACTTGCTCCTCGCGGTGCATGCCCTGGAAGTCCAACAGGCGCGAGACTTGCGGCGCCACCCCTTGGTTTCTCGCAATGGACATAAAGTCTGATAGCCGGATGGGTGCTGAGCACTTTGGTATCGCCATGGTCAGCGTGCAGTCCGCACCGGCACCGGTGTTGAACGGAGCGGCCGCCATCAACGGCGCCGTCTTGGAGGCGACGACTCGGCATATCAAGTTGGACGCTTCCGTAGCCGCAATGGACTCTTGCAGAAGAACAAACTTGGCGTGACTCATGATGTGCGAGGAGAACTGAAATGGACAAGTCGACGATTGGTTCGATTCATCGGGTTCGTCTGGGCAGAAGTGATTGTTGCTGTTGTATAATTGGCCGCGCGAGTACTATCGCATCTGTCTTTCGGCATATGCAAACGAGCCGGCCGTCCTGACAAGACCGACTGTGTCCATGGGAAAGCTATTGAGTTTATATTCCTCACAGTCTCCCAAGACCGCGGGGGGGGACAAAGTCTAGGCGCCCACTCCCTATTTAATGGTAATTTACAGACGCACGAACAGGCAATTGGGCCACAAGCGTGCCGCGGAGCCAACCGAGATCAAGAGAAAACGGAGTTGACAGCGTTCCAGGGCCAGGGAAAGACAGCCTCAGTGGAGTTTTGGTGCCCAGGGCGTGTGAAGTGGTTGTTAAACTTGACAGCCCTTCACCCCCCCCCCTTCCCTTAGGAGGGAACCACCGGATTCAATGACCTAGATAGCGCTGTTGCAGGAAGAGGAAAGTATGGTCTAATCTATTCAGGAGCCGCCGCCGCCGCCGGGCGGACCGCCTCGTAGCAGGTGCTTGTTACACTCGATGGCCGAGCTCCGACTTCCGTGGTGAGACGAGCGCGCAACGCTGTGATGTGGTTGGGCCCGGCGCGTGGGGTAAAAGTCTCGAATGGATGGATGAATTTGAACAGGAACAACAAAACCCTTGGAAAAATGCCATGCGGTACGTGCGTGAGCATGTTGGGCTATTCGTGTAAGCGGCAAGATTCCGCACCCCATCCATCTTGGGGGGGGGGGGGGGGGGGGTACGAATAAACGTGTGTTGTTAGCGCTTTGCCTGCCAAAGCAAAGCTGCAAGGGAAAGAAAGTGGAAACAACGAAAACCCGATATCACCACCCTCTTTGTCCTTGGCGACCTGGACTGCTGGGCGTCAACTTTCATGGTGTGTGCCCATGACATGCGTGCTGGCGGGCGCGCGGGCGGGTTACCGGCATTGTGGGGAGAGGCAGAGAGAGATTGAGGGTGCCAGACGGACACGATGGTTGGCTTTTGGCTAAATAAAGCGCGGCGGCATGGATGGCGTTCCTCTCTTTACATGTTTAGCGGCATACAAGGCATTCAGCTCAACGTCGCTGGTTTGATCCTTGATCCTGACCGTACATCGGCTAAGCTGAAGCCTACTAATAAAAGACCAGGCTGGTGGGAGGTTTTGTAAAGGCTCACACAGAATTCTGTAGACGTGTTACAAGGCAAGACAGGGTTGCTGTTACTTATTAATACCTGTACTTGCAATTACAGTCTAAACTGTACACTGGCTGCAGATATAAAGTTTCGTAAAAGCTTGGTCGCTAACTTATTTTCCAATACAACACCGATAACATTGGGATCCCCCCCTCCAAGGCTGATTTCACTCGACGTTGCATCGCCGCCGGGGCCCTCCCTATTCCCCGGTTTCCATCAAGACTCCGTGACCGCGGATGCGCTGGAAACCCTAACCTCCCAAGTCACACTTGTTGGTATGTGTACAGCTTCAGCCTCACTTCCTGGAACAACTCCAGAGTGTGCCTTTTTGCTTGAATTGCCCAAATATTGGTGGGCGCACGGGGATCAAGGTCACATTCGGGGGGCGCACGCTCTCGGCCAGCAAATAGCCTCATCGCTTGGAGCCAGCTGAGAGCGCCACCTGATGCCGCTAAATATGGCGTGTCGTTTGTTTGCCAGCGACAAGTTGGCCGAACATTTTTGTTACCAAGGGAAGCATAATTTAGAGGCGCATGTACGGAGTATAGGACGAGGACCAAAGCTGTCGCAGTATTATCCCAGCCAATGCATATAGATTGATTGACCTGACCACATGGCAAGACAAGGGCCGCTTAATAAAACACTGGTTAACTAGTGGGAAACTCAGGTTCATCAGTCTTGCCGCGGATCTGGGAAACACAATGTAACACTATTCCATCAACTTGCACCTTTCTGGACTTGTAGTTAGTCGCGCGCTCTACATAGTATGGGCTTAACCTCATTGCCTCCTTGTGCTGGCGAATCGCGCTGCGTAACAGCTTCGATTTCTTTTGCGTGAAAGCTCGGCCCTTGTGCACTTGCCGGCCGCGATTTCTAGCACACCCCTGGCTCTTCTCTTCTCTCGCGGAATTCCTAGTCAGCCCCCAGCCCCAATGGCTCGATCTAGTAATTTTTGGCGGGCAAGAGTCCAGCTGGAACCACACGTCACCTATCCAGGGGTTCAATGACACCCGTAATAAATACCATCTTGACAGTACAGATACGCCGGTGTAATTCACCGATTCTCCGGGGACAAGTTGAACGGGTAATTGGCAAAGTGAAAACTGATCTTGCCTCATCAGCGCAAGCATGTCAGAACTTGCAATTTAGAGCCGCATTTATACGTAATAGCATAATATAGTTATTATCCTGTTCAAGTCCATGTTTCCGTCTGATTGGGCAGGTGTCCTTGCCATTGGCGCTGCCAACCATGCCGACTCGGAATTCCACGATAACAAGCCATTTCATCATGCTTACATTGGACAAGATCAGCCACCAAGGTGTCCTAAATTCTACCCCGAGGCTTTCGGCAGACGATCCCCCTTGACATGACTTCATTCCCATCCATCCCATGGAGCGATTCCATAGCCACATGGGCTTCCACCCTGGTGGATAAGTAGCAGTGCCCATGATCGGCTCCGTTCCGCGATGCCCACACACGCCCCAATGCCGACGCCGCCGCAGTTGTGTGTGTGTGTGTGTGTGTGAAAAAAGCCGCTCAGCTGAGGCCCTCGGGTATCGTAATGAGGCGGACTTTTTCTTAGCAACATTTTCAGGTTTTCTCTAGAAATTACTCCAGATTGGAAACTTGCGAATCCCGTCCGTTGCCCCGTGTCCGCCCACCACCATACCCCCCCGGGGCTTGCATGATGCCGGCGGCGGCGGGATGCATCTCGGCGGGGATTTGACGGTGTCGCGCCCTGCTGCAGATTTCCCAACCGCCCCCTCCCTCCCCCCTCTCCTTTCCTTCCCCCTTCCCTCTTGGAGGCGAAAATGGAAGAAGACTAGAAAAAAGGACCTGGCCAATGCTTCAGCTCCATTCCGCCCTGACGGCGGCCTCGTTAACCGTACATGGTTAAGGCCCAGTTGTGGCTTGGCTGATGGACAAGTTTGCATCGAGTACAGGCGACAAAGGGTTTTGCGGCAGCGCTTTGTTTTTTGCCGGCACGGCAATGTTTTGGGACACGTCTAACCAGTCATCGCAGTTGGTGAGTTGGTGGTTTAATCTTTACTCATATGCTCTATTCAAGCATAGATTCTGCCTTGGCGGTTGTTCGTATAGACTCTAGCCTGAAGCCTGAAGCCCTTCTCCTGAAAGGAGGATGCAGCATCGCCCGGTCAGAGTGGCAGACTGTATTATCGGGCCGGTCTCACAAGTCGGAGCAACTTCAATACACGCACGACCTTACCAACGCCTTGACTACACCATTCTTTGGTTCCCTCCTTCGGCAGTCGCATCATGCAATTGGGATGGGAACGACAGGCCACGTAACACTGATAACTTTACCAACTATCGTTTCCAGACACCATTCTAGCGAGCCAGCTGATACACCGTTTGCCAGCTTTCACATGAGCTTTACCGAGACGCGCACATGTGCCCATTTTCCCCCCAGACGACAGACAACTCGGCAGCTTTCTGCGACATTGCTTATCCCAACTCCACAAGGTACTCGACACAAACACCACCGGCCGCACTTTAGTCCCGCAGCATCGACATGCCGACGCCGTCAAACAAGGGCATCAAAAACGCCTCCAGCCTGTCGTTCTCGATCACGAGGTCGTTGAACTCGCGCAGCGCCTCCACGTCATTGTCCATTTCATATTCGCTCCGCTGGCGATCCTTGGTGCCCGTCGTCGCCGCCCACGGGTTCGCCTCGCTGTCGTTGGCGACGAGCCCGCGGCGCAGGATGTTGTCCGCGAGGATGACGCCGCCCCGGCGCAGCAGGCGGCGCGCGGCTCCCGGCTGCGACTTGTCCAGGATGGTGCGCAGATACGACGGGTAGCCCGTCTTTTGCGCGTCGATGAAGATGAGATCGTACGGCTCCTCGGAGTTGAGCTTTGCCAGGCTATCCCAAGACCATCAGCACCGGCACAATTGACCAGACCGGGGGGGGGGGGGGGGGGGGGGGGCAACTTACGTCTCGAGGGCGTCTCCTTGGACGACTTGCACATTTTCGATGCCTTTCTCCTGGAGGGCTTGTTGGGCCGCTTCGGCGTACTCGGCTTTGAACTCGAGGGTCGTGACGTGGCCGTCCTTGCCGACGGCGTTTGCCCACACCATGGCCGAGTAGCCAACAAAGGTGCCAATCTCGAGTACGCGCTTCGCTCCGACCGCGCGGGCGAAAAAGGTCTGGAACTGGCCCTGCAGGTTGGATATCATGTAGTACATGTGCGGATGGTTCGCGACAACGCTGGCATGGTAGTCGCTGACATGCTTGGGCAGCGGCTCCGAGTGCGTGGCCGCGTAGTCAATGACACTGTTCGTGACAGCCTCGTTCGAGTACAGCGCGTTTGTATTAGCAGACTTCATGGCTGTTTTTTTTTCCTTGCTGTTGCTAATGATGGTAAAGTTCACACAGCAAGTAATCTGCTCGTCATTCACTGAAAAACAACTGCTGGTTGATGAAGGAACCGTTCTGTTTATACTACGCTTGTCGGCGCTAAGCGATCATCGCCGAGCGACCCCGCGAAAACACTCACCACCATCGCCCGCCTATGGATGACTCAACACGTATGACAACCAACCGAAATGGGCCATCAATATAATTTGCGCAGCGCCCGTTCTTCAAAGGTGTTTCATGGGGCATATCTCCGAATCGGCCGACTGCAGCTAATTAGGCGTTTCAATTCCCATTGATTACGCAGCTGATAATCCTCCAGTCTGTAAATGGCCGCCTCGTAGCGGCACTTCACTCGGCATCCTTTCTCACCTTTCTATGGCAAATAAATCCAAACTGGGATTATTCATATTGATCAACCCTCTGGTGCCTGAGCTTCTTGAAATGCAAGGTACAGAGCCGGATAAACGTTTGTTTGTCTCGCTTCCAGGAGCGGCAACACTAGCTCGACGGCGAACCTAGCTCGAGGCACTATAGGAACGCACATTAGCCTAGGCAGTTCTTGAGATATATGTCCTTACGGGCGGTGGCTTCCCTTGACTATTTCTTTAGAATTCTGAATATCTCTCTTCAGGCTCTTTTCAAGAGAGGGCACCGAGCCGTGCGTCGGAGTCAATAGAAAGGACGCAAACGACAAGCTTGAGGGACACAGCCCCCATATACTCAATATATCAATAGAGAGCCAAGATTACAAGTATTTCTTTAGTAAAAATCTTTGATTAAAGTACATGTATGCTGTTTCTCGAGTCGACAGTCCAATGATATACAAGCTACGGACAGTACATGTCGAACCGAAATACTTGCAGTAGACGCTGTTTCACGCATTCAAAGGGGATTCTCATTATAAAAAATCGTACCGACACAAGTCTCATTCATCTATTTAAATGCGCATTATTCTTCGAGGCTAACCTTGCCATACTGGTATGCTTCCTACACGAGTAGGTGGTAATCGCGCTTGTTGACTCGTGTGAGACGCCCGAACGCTGGCTCCAGGACACGCGGGGTCCAATTTCTACTTTCATATGCATTTCCATGTTCAAATAGACCGTTTTAGCGCGCTATCATGGTCAAGTTGCATGACGGCTTCTGCTTGACGACCAGGGTGTAGTGTATCCCAGGAGAAGAAGTCTGCCCCGTCAACAACCAGGTGATAGACTACCTGATTTACATGACATAAGCATAGTAGTTATTTATGAACACTTCCGCTTGGCTTTTATACTGATGGCTAAAGCTCAAGTCTTGCTTCTCGGCCTGCCGTTTCTCGCCCGTAGTATCACCTCAATTGCAATAGAGAGTGACGGCTCCTTGCCTGCTACATTCTCTCATGTAAGAGCCTTGTAAAGAAATTTTTGATCTATTTACAGCGGCAGAAGACATAATGTGCACATTTCTATTAACTTTCATGAGCTTACTGGTCTCTTTGTGTGCCATTATACAACGCTAAGCACTCTCAGCCAACGTCACCCAAGAGCCCAACTCTGCACGTCAAGACTTGCACCGCGTAGTCCTAGCGAAAGCCCTTTGTCTTATAATCTTAAGATCTGATGCATGAATATCTTTTGTTCTACTTTAGTTTCTACAGACATACAAGGCATTGGGCTACCTGGCGCAGCCCCTCACACGATCCTTCGATGTAGCCATGGTAACATGAACGGAGTTTTATCCATCGCAGGTAGCTAGATTTCATGCAAAGACACGAAACCTTCTGAAACGTGATTTTTGAGGAACACTTTCACTCCAAGTCGCGCTGGTGATCTGAGTTTGACTGATGGGTCTTGTTAATCCATCTTGTAACAGCTGCAAAGCACCTTCTCACCGCGGCAGACTCCGAGGATGTAATCTTCTCAACGACATGCAAAGTATCTGAACCACTATATATGACAATTTCTCGTATTGACGTGCTCCTACCTGCTCCCACCGGAGCGCCGACGACCAAGACTACGAGACCAGTGACTGCACCGGCCGTTTCCAGTGAATGCATCTGCAAGTTTCGTGGAAATCATAGAAACGATTCTCCTCCAATTTTTGGCAGAAGCAGCACCAGGGGTCATGCTGAAGTTTTTTTCAATCCACATTGGGCTTATCGTTAGCAATAGCAGCACGCATGTCCTGCCGACGCAGGACGGTGGTGAGAGTGTACTGCCCGCGCCATGGCCCAGGCCCGAAACACAGCGGTCGTTGATAGCAAACAAAGGAAGACGAAAAGAATTCAACTTCTATGTTTTTAATAAATATGGCCAACGGCAAGGGATGTAGCGACTTACCGTCGTCAGCATACGCGCTGACACGAGCTTGACCGCCACGGTTCCCAGCAGAATACAATCATGGGCCATTTATACAATGGAATTTGCCGTGGCATGAATCATATAATTAGCAGCACACATCATGTAATGCCATGTCTTTTTTTTTTAAGGCGACTAAAGACTCTCGATGCAGCTGTGGGAAAACCAGCAAGCATCAAGTCCGGCGGAACAGGTTTGCTCGACAGATTGAGCCATAAACCTGCTACCCAGCCAGCCAATTTACCTGACACGAGAGTAGTTGATAGGTCGCTTTCACAAAATTCGAGAAATTAGGAGCCTTGAGCATACGAATGATGTATGAAATTAGAGACCTCTGGAGGCTGGACTATTCCCATGGCCCAACTTCCAATTGGACAAAGTCCCTGCAAAGTGGCAGCTCTTATTATGTAAACAATTTGCCAATCTACAAAAACATCTACGAAAAGAATTTTGCTGTTGCCCTCAGGCGCGGCGCCTTGCACCAGCAAAACAGTTATTGCTGGTCCAAGTGCTTCCCATGTTAAACGTTTTCTCAAAGTGGTGACATGGGGGTACGTTGTTTGATGGGCAAGGCAGAACGAGTTATCAGGGAGCTGCAAAATCCCAGGAAGAGCCGAAGTCGGCGGATGATGGAAACACACGACAGCCGGCTGCCACTCAAGGCAACCAGGCTGCTAACTAATGAGCGCCACATTCTGTACATCATATGTGCAAAGTCCTGAGGCGTCGTCAACGTTGATGACCTAGATTGCCTGGTTAGAGAAACGAGTCCACCTGATGAGAAGGACGCAACTGGGACGAAATGGAACCCTGCTTTTCGTATTTAGCGGCGTGGACAGGGCGGATCCTGTCGTGTGCGGGCCAGTATCCGTACTTATGATTTTATTACCTAGCCTTGGAGGGGAGGGGAAGGGGGGGCGTCCTTTAGGATTTCCTTTGGCGCAAAGTAGTTGACGGAGGTGTGGTGGAGGAAAGTGTGTCAGAGGTAGAATGTCTTGCGCCCGTGTTGGGACTGCATTGTAACCATAGCTTTTACGCAAGGCCCCTTGTGTGCGACAAAAGGGAAATAGACAAGCACGGGCAAGGCTTTTTTTCCCAAGAAACGGAACAGGCCAAAAAGGCACGGAATGCAAGGCTGCTCGAGCGACCGGCCCTGCGCCTTGCTTTTCGTCAGAGCGGAAAAGCCATCGTTGCCCAGGCGGGTTTCTCATTATGAAGTTTTGGCTGATATTGGTACGGGGGTGGGATTGTTCATCAACAAGGCGCTCGCTGATGATCATCAGCAAGCATGGGGTCCCCGGCACACGCGGACTTGTTAGTTCATTCAAGGCCCATCTCGACGACATTTGGTGCCTAGAACAAGCAGCCGCGAGGAGAACGAGAAACGGTACATCTTTTTACGGATGTAATCATAGGCAGAAATGCAAGCCCAAGGGAGGAAGAGGTAGCATAGTAACGAGACACACGCCGCAGAGACCTAGTAAATTGCAAGGTCCTGTTTCTTTTTTCTTTCGCCTGGCAAGGATGTCACTGCCTTTTTTTTAGTGAGCCATGCAATGAGAAAGGGCCTTGTCAGCTGAAAGAGGGCGTAACAGATAGCGAATAGCTAGGTAGATAAAAACAAGGGGATATCCGAGTAAGGGTGGCGCAATACAAGGCAGAAGCATGGGCAAAGGCAAAAAGGTCAGGCGATAACAGGTAGCAAAAGATTGTTAAACTGGGATGCTACTACAAATAATGATAATAAAATAATGATGAAAATAAATAAATAATAATAATAATACATCCATCAAAAACGTGGGGTGGGCTTTCACGCTGGACCGCCAGATGTCCCAGCAAGCTTTGGCACTACCAGGGTTTAGGTTGTCATCGCTCTCAGTATGGAGATACTGCAAGCAATAAATATGCTTTAACTTAATGCCCATGATGCCGGCTTGGTCTCTTTTTTTGTCTTCTGTTTTCGCAGTCTTCCCCCCACTCACAATGGCTTGTTAGTTCTAATGACTCGGGCAACCATCATGTCACTTTACCCTTCTGACAGCTAGCTGTGAGGAGTCCTATTTTTTTGCTTTTGGGGCAAGATGGGCTTTGCCACCACTTTTTAGACCTGCAATGTATCACTCTAGAGCCCATCATGAAATGGCTGATCGTCTGGATGTGGCGGAACGCTGCTGACGCCTCTTTAGCGCCGGGTTGACTCCCCCCCCCCCCCTTCCCTGCATGTATTCCAATATGTAACAGCCTGGATTGGTCTCCAGTCTACCAGAAGCTGCTACCTCTCTCTGTGCACGCCTGGCTAACAAATGACTGCATTTCTTTGACCCTTCCAGCAGCGGCCCCCCCTTCCCTTGCCAGTACAAGATCATACATGCGTACATCTCACACTGCACGTTTCCATGCACCTTGTAAGCATGAGCAGCCGCCGGCCTTTTGCCCATATCCGCAAGTATTTTGTACAGTTGGCCAATGTTGCAAAAATTGACTGAGCCTTTTTGTACTTTGCGTTACATGGTGTGTGTGAGAGCCCAACAAGCCCAAGGAGAAAAACCTTCAAGTTGTGACAACCGCCTTGACCCTCTCTTCTCGGCGACCCCCCTGGTATTCCCCCTCTCTCACCCCAACCTATTGCCTTGCAGTTCAAAATGCTTGCATCGTTTCCATGCGAGGCACGTAGCCTTGCTCATTTTGGTCAAAAGAATTTCTTTGCCAAGTGGAATCAAGGGGCGGGGAGGAGGGATTGGGCTTGCTTTCCAAGCCCCATGCAGAAAAGTCTACAAGCCGCAATTTCGCGTCCCGAGTGGCAAAAGTAATAATAACGAGAGAGAGAGAGGCACGGAACTCTCCATCAAAACACAGGTTGACTGGTTACTGTCGGCAATATGAGACCCTTCTCCCTCCTCCCTCGCTCATCTCCAGAGTTCCTGAAGGGGAAACAGGGCCCAGCGGGTGTGGGACCCAGCATCATCATGCCAGTACGAATTTCTTTCAAAACTTCAAGTTTAAAAAGTCATTTCCCCAGTTCTTTTCTTTTGCTAGCAGCCTTGAGGCTGGACTTTGATATCCATCTCGCCCTTGTGACCCGGGAGTTGAGCTATATTAATCCACTGGGGGCATACTTTTTAAGGAAGCGCTGATGAAGTTGCCGTGCAACACTGTAAAGCAAGAAGGGAACAGGAAAAATGGTAATCGATCATGGCCGCGGTAATAAAGCCTTTAATCTCATACATAAAACAGCCATGCGACAAAAGAAGTCTACAACTCTTGATATAATAAAGCCAGATATAATGGTATACTGGCCAAGATCTAGTACTTTGCATAAAGCTAGTCGACTTATGCTGTCGCCCCTGTGCTACTGTCTGATCAATTATTAATAGCACGTAACCAGCCGTAACCAGCCATAGTAGTTGAATGGTTTGTTAGCCACCGCTTTCATCAGAACTGCAGGAGGCCCCTTGTCACCAAGACGAGGTGGTGGTCCACCACACAGCTACACATGAACCACCACCACTGACTACACAACCCCTGTCACTGTAAATGCACTGAATATACGGGAACGGGAACAGAAAGGTGTCATTCGGCTAGGCAAAACTTTGATGATCGAAGCAAAAGAGAGGGTAATAAGAGGGATTATCAAGCGGGACAAGAGTTGTGCACTCGGTTTCTGCCTGGAAACACGATGGAGTATTCACAAGTGAGCTATTTGGCCACGGGAAGGCATGATAATGATTAAATGGGGCAGAGTGGCTTGCTGAGGAGCCAAAGTAGGCGCCTTCTCGTGGATCGCTAAGGCTTTTGCTTGGGTTGGTCACTGGAGTTTGTGAGAGTGAGAGTGACCCTGGGGCTGGGCTACCATTTGCGCTACCCGTCCTGAAAAAGCTAGCTGCGATGCCTCTTTGATCGCTGCTTTTGTTCGTGGCTACCTACTTTGTAGAGTTTGTTGATATACCTTACGACGACGAGTCAGCCAGCACGCGAGCCGCGCGCGGCGTTTTCCTTTTCGACAGTGTTGCAACCAGCTCATCATTATCAGCCTGATGATGTACGACGGGCGGGGAACGAATGATGACGGGACTAATAATTCAATGGGGTACGTACGGAAGTAACGACGCACCTCGGATAAAGGTCCAGGAAAGAAAAAAGGCTTTTTTGCGTTCCTGCTAGGATAAATAACTAGTCAGCGACTCAGCCAGCACCACCTCAACTCCTCTTCCTCTCACAGCGAAAGAAAAATTGGCTGTGCCCGCCCGTAAAATGCCACCAACACGCTAACAACGGATTAGCTCAGGCCGGAGCCCACGACAAGGAAGGGCCGTGTCAGCTGGCCTCGTCACCGTTGCACAGTTCGGCAAGCAAGCCAGGGATGGGGGGGATGAGTTAGTTATGAGTTATGAGGCGGCCAGAGTCCAGGCGTCTCCAGGGCCAGAGCAACGACTCACCTGCGTCCCGTTGCACCGTCCACCCCCTCGTCTCGTCGTCCCAGAAGCAGGAAAATGTGTGATTTGCTCTCAATGCCTGGCGCATTTTGGAGGTTGCCAAAGCAAAACAGGAGAGGTCGATGACAGACAGCCGGCCGATACGGGCTCCACACGTATGTACTCAGTACAGCCAGCCCTTTTCGCTGCGCATGGTTTGGCATCTTTTGGCTGGGCTCTCTTTACGGGGTGACGGGGTAGTGGTTGTGGATACAAGACCTCATTCTCACGGAGGCTGTGAGGGCGATGGATTTGAGTGAGAGTTTGAATGGATCAAGATGCCACGCAACACGAGACGAGACGTTTGCTCGAGGCAGCATTCGTGTACGATATTGTGGCGATGGTCATGGTCTTGAGCTTCTGGACCGAGGCGAAGTCGACATCTTACGTGTTGACTACTATCTCGGTACTCCGTACAGATTACTGGGTTCGATATCCAGATGTACCCCGGCGCGGGAATAATGGTGGAGAGGTTACTTTGTGCTTGTCGTCGGCATAGACCCCTTCGACATGGAAGGCGTGGTAATGTGTCAAGCCGGTCCCAAGGTCTAGAGCTCCAAGCATTGGCGTAGATGATTCAGATGAGGTAGGTACGCGTGAATATCTGCGATGTGATGCTTGCACGCTCCATCTCTTATTCACCACTCGTTGGCGTATTATGTAGGCATGCTTGCGCCATGCCGGAAGAAACGGGAAGTTGGCTTTGGGCCAAATGTATCTTGGCGGATGAGTGGTTTGAGTGGCCAACTAGCGCAGGATAATAGTTGGTATTTTTTTTTTTTTTTTTTTAGTTTAATTATTTTTATGATGAGGTAGACCAAAGAGCTGGGTACGGCTGCACAAGCACTTGCGTGACATGGATTCGAGGCGAACTGGGCCATGGCATGAATCAATGAATGCGTCGCGCGTTCGAGTGGCTGTCTTTTTACTATTTTGAGAAACGCTAGGTAAGCGGCGGCTGGCTGGCTTGCGAGCTAAATGAAGCAATCAAAGGCAAGTTACTCCGTAAATTGTCAAAGGGTAAGAAAAATAAAAAGACAGGAGTTCAAAGGGAATGGATGAGCGAGACAGTGAGTGAGAGGAGGAGTGCAGTAGCCGGCCAGACGACGCCGGACAAGGCGGCCCTGGGACCCAGCTTGCCAGCCAGAGTTGGTACATGAACGGGGCCGCCGCCGCTCCCTTTCCAATGTCTCGTCGCAGAGCGCTGGAGCCCCTGGGAAGCATGTGCAGGCGCTAATCATGATGGGAAAAGCCGCAATGGGCAAGGTGATGTGATTTGATTTGGGAAGGAGGAGGAGGAGGAGGAGGAGGTGGTGGTGGTGGTGGTGGTGGTGGCACGCACGGGAAAAGGAAGTGAAGGAGAGAAAGGGGGAAACTTGGGGGTGGTGAGAAGGGCGAGACAACAAACAACACGAGGCGGCATGTGAAGGATTGTCATGGGATTTGACCAATGAATGAGGCTTAGGTTTGCATCTGAGCGGCGATGATGTCGTGAATCGTTGTCGACGAGTGCTACAGAACTGACATCGTGATCAAGTTGCTGCGAGTTTGCTCCTTCCTGCCTGGCGGCATCTGCCTCTTACGACCCTTGTATTTGAGGCGCCCGCAGCAGCATGGTCATATGTACCTACGGGTGGATTTGCCTTGCGATTACAGAGGGTAAAGAAGGCATGCGTGCCCCGTAACCTTTGGGCAGGTTGGCAGGGTACGGATTGTAGCGCCAGGAGACTAGCACCTTTTAGTGGGCTGGGTGGTGGCACACTTCCTCTGACAGGCCCCAGACGGGCTGAGGAGGAGCGCTGGAGTGTGCACAGTGGTCCGCACATTTGGTGAGAGAGAATGGGACCCAGCAAGGTTTCAAGGCATCTTTGCTGTTTATAGGCAAGTATCTGGAGCAACCATTCTTTGGGGCATGGGCCCAGATAGTACCCAGTACTAGTTACCAGGTTCTTGGGCAAAGTACCAGTATGCATACAAAGTTCACCTCGGCTCAGTGATGATTTTTCATGCCTACGCTGCAAAACGTTGACTTCTGTGAAACCTGCTACCTCTAAGATACATGCTTTGCCAAAATTCTAATGCAGAATGCCAGGTATCGACCAAGTTTACCAGGTACCTGGGTAGGTAGGTACTCAAGTGCAAGTGGCAGCCCAGCCCAGCCCAGCCCACCCTTGGTTCAATGGCACCCCTCCAACCCTCCAAAATCCAAAATCCCTACGACTAAACATCCCCACCGCCTTTCTCACTTGGCCAACCACATCATCGCCTGAGCCTTGCCCATCCGCCATGTACTCCTCCGAGACCCTCCTCAAACTCTCTGCCAATGCCAATGCTCACCAGCTGCTTTCTGCTTCGCGACCGGAGCCTCTTGGAGCCACCCCAGGCAGGGCCTCTTGTCGCTTCACGGCCACCCGTCTTCTTCTACTTCTGCGTCTTTCCTCGGCCCCAGCTCACCACTCACTCACTCATTCATTCACCACCTTGAACAAAAACACACCTTGTCCCGTTTTCCTTGAACTGCATCTCCCATTTATTACTGCCCACCGCATCCATCCTCGACCTTGCGGTTCTCGTCATGGCTTTGCCCACTTGCACTTGACTTGCCTACCTATCCGTCCGTCGTCTAACTAATAATAAACGACCGTTTTTGCCCTTCTTTCCTCCTCCCCTTGTTTCTCGCCAACTCGCCGCCCGTCTTCCCCCGCGATCGCCCTTCGCCGTGCAGGGCGGCAAAGCACCCTCCTCGATCAAGCCCCGTCTCAAGAAAAGAGCTTCTGCCCGCCTCGATCCGCTGCGAGCTCATGATACCAAGAGCATCTCCCATCAGCCTGGCCCTCCTAGTGCCTCCAACGGCTTCCGCACCTCGGCTCCCCGACAATCCCTTGACTTTGTCTTCACTTAGACTCGACGTTTGCACGGCAATCCAATTTCCGCAGCTGCTCATTTTCGACCTTCTTTTCTCCTACGATTGGCGCCACCTCTCCAAGCCGAACGAGACAAACGGGCAAACGAGCCAACTCGCGTAAACGCTCGTCTGTCGGCCCGTTCCTGAATCCGCCCACCTCGATCTCTCACACTGCTCACCTCGCCCCGGCTTCTTTCTCCTCCATGCCTACCCAGGTGTTGACAGCTGCACCTCTGCATCACATTCTTCCTATTCTAACCTCGTCGCGCAAGAACGCCGCCTGCTCGTATGCTCACACGGCCGCATCGCTCGATTTGAATAAGTCCTCCTCTGATCGCGGTCCTGTGGCACCTCGTGGCTACTACTCTCGAACTCCTGCGAACGACATGAGTGCCACATACCAGCCTTCCTACGCCGTCTACGACAGCCATGCTACACGCAACCATCCCGCTGCCGCTCCCCAGCCCAAACCTCGGGTTGCGGTAGCCGATTGTCCGAGTCTCCAATATCTGCGTCACCCGCCCCAGTCCGTCCAACAGTCACTGCATCTGCAGCCCTTGACGCAACCTCAACAAGCATTTCAACACGAAGTCCCCGCCAGATCCCAGCACGCACAGAGAGGCTCCGGCTACCTGCCACGCCCACCCACGCCGAGCTCGAGCTCAGATGCCACGATGCCGTCCCACGAGAGCCCCTCTCGACAAAGCTCGGATACCCTCATCTTTCATAGCCTTCAAATACCGAAATGCATCAGCCCAGCAGGAGGAAACCTGGCAGACTTTGCCGCACAGGTAAATTTCTGCCATTTGCCATAGCTTCTCGCCGCTTGCTAAACTCTTGCAGATGACATGCCTCTTCTGGTTCCAGTCAGTAGATGACCTCAAAAAAGCCGAATCAATTCGCTCGATTCCTGCCGCTGCCACGCTGCCCCCACTGGCCTCCTTGGCCAAGCCATACGAACAGTTTCGCAAATGGGTCTTGAATGTGCTCCAGACGACGCAGGTGACACAAAATGTCATCTTACTTGCACTCCTCTTCATATATCGATTGAAAATGTCGACTCCGCAGATCAAAGGCCGCGCCGGCAGCGAGTACAGACTGCTGACTGTTGCCCTGATGCTGGGTAACAAATGTAAGTGCCCGCCACGTCTATCAGTCGCAATCGACGCTGACCTTTTACAGTCCTCGACGATAACACCTATACCAACAAGACCTGGGCCGAAGTATCATGCTTTGCCGTCCAGGAGATCCATGTCATGGAAGTCGAATTCCTCAGCAACATGCGATACAACCTGCTGGCTTCCCAGGAGGAATGGGAATTGTGGCTGACGAAATTGGCCTGCTTTCACGAATACTACGACCGCGCCTTGCGTCAACCGGCGTCGCCCCTCCACGTCGCTGTCAATGTGGGCGTATTCCAATCACCAATATCGTCGCCCAAGGTCAACGTCATTCCTATGATTCCCGACCTGGGTCCATACACTCCCACCACGGCCAAAACATTCTCTCCAACTTCGAGTCACTCACAAGACTGGCGCACGTACCAGGCAAACGCCGTCTCACCGCTCGCATCCAAGCCTGCCCGCCTCGCAAACTCGCGCAAGAGAAGCCCCGAGTATGACGTTGTTGACCACCCTGCCAAGAGACAGATGGCCCCAGACTATGCATCCGGTACCGTACCTAGCAACAGTCTCCGATCTACTAGTGCTATCGAAGCCCGAGCACCTGTCCCTCAGCTGAGCATTGTGACGAGTCAGTCCCAGTCAGCCGGGTTACCATTTGTGCCCGCGGCTCCGTCATATACCTCTGGCTCTGGCTCCAACACGGCTCTTCCGCCACTCCAGCCCGGTATCCGTGCTATGTCGACTGTCTATCAGCAAACTTCTAGTCCCGGTCTGCCTCAACAGCTGCAACATCAACCTCAGGCACAGCAACAGATGATACCAGCGGCGACCTTGGCTCCCAACTACCCGGCCTCTGCAACTGTCGTTCATCCTCCTGTCAATTTGGGCACTCCCAGCAAGCGACGCAGCCCCGCTCATCTGGCTCAATTCATATCGTCGCCCATGGTAGACCCTTACGCAACGGGATCGGCCATGCATACGCCTCTCGCACTGACACCTCTGGCCAACTCGCCCAGCATCTACCTACAGCAGCGCTCGAGTCCGTACAGGCCCGTACGACACGTCAACAGGCTGCTGCACCCCATCGCGACATCTTTGGATCAATATCATCTGTCTGTACCGATTCCCCCCAACCAAATTCACTATCAGACTTTAGGCCGACGCAACGACGTGCGCACCGGCGTGGTTCCCGAATTTGTCACGTACAACAGACAGCAACAGCAGCATCTGCCGCCACAAAGCCGGCATCAGGGCGCGTACCCCTAGATATGGCCTGCCCATATGACTGCAGCATTCGACTGATGCGCTGTGGCTGCTTTTTTTCTTTGCTCTATTTGTTTTCACCTGGTGAGGCTGCATAGGGAAGCGGTCTTTGCGTTGTACAAGATATCACTTGGCTTTGTTTGATTTCGCGGCCTTTCTATATTATATGGCTGCTTGACATTTTTGCGCAGCACTTCATTGTAGCATTATTTTTTTTAGAAGTTGCATCGCATGGCATGGATAGCATTAACTCCTGGCGTTGGTCAATACGTGAGAGCGGTGCGCATGAAGATGGGTGGTTTCGGCGAAGAACTTCCGACTACGGACGGACACGGCCAACAGACAGTTGTGTGTGGCACACACTGCGCTGCTGGATGATTTGTTTTTGCTTTATATAACTCTTTTCCCCCGTGTCTCGGCGGGTAGCTAATCGGAGGTGTGAGAATACTTCATTACGCCTCTTTACTTTGCTTGGCTGACAGTGACCGCTTTATGTAATACAGAGTGATGACGACAATAAGTAAGCAAACCTGCACTTGACGTAATCAGGGGTCGGTTTGTCAATATTGGTACTCGAGACAATATCAGCCTGACTATAGCAGTCTTTCCTTTCCCCGTGGGATGCATGACGGCTGCGCGGGTAATCTGACAGTGACGTAGGGGGGACGGATACGAAATGACGGCCTGGTTACTGTCTTTGTGCTTCAACAGGGGAGCGGGGGAAACTGGTGTGAAGGAGATGTCACTTTTTTCTTCATGTGCAATATTAATGAAAACTCTGTCTCTCATCCTGCTACTCATGTTGTTTGAGGGCACATTATGGTATACGCTGGTGGGGGTATATTCACAACACGTCATCTGTGACGTGCGGCAACATGGGGGATATGGGACTTGAACGAAACCCTTATAGAAGCATGAGCCGTATTAATATGCACGTGTGATTTGTGATTACCAGGGCGTCAAAAAAGAAAAAAGAAAACGGGAAAAGCGGCTGCAACTCGGCAACAAGTCAACTATAGGGTATTTCGATGACCCTGGCAACCGCGTAAGAGCCGCCCCACTTTTCGCTTTCCATCTCAGATTTCCCTTGCCACCCCCCTTGATGGAGTGGCCTCACTGGGTTTTGACGACCGCCAAAAGATACACCAGGGAGAAGAAGAAGTCACTTGACGCGCACAAGAAGGGGAAGCAGCTCTTCGCGAACATACTTTCTGTCACGGAACAAGACACTCGCTTAACTATAACCGAACGTCCGCCTTGGTTCTGTTGCCCTTTGCCCGATCCAACGGCCATCTCGGAATTGCGTCGCAGCCGCGAAACAGAGATCTGACTGACCACGGAATCTCGCACGACCTTTCGATATCCCGTCTGTATATTCGTTCGTTACCGAAAACTTCGACGACCGCCGGCCCGCGCTTCGGACCGTTGCCGACCCTCTTCTTCCAAGCGACACCCAAACCGGGCAATCAACGGCCGATATCAACGCCTCCGTCCGAACCACCCGTCGTCTTGGTCTCAGAAACCCGCCCATCATGTCGGGCTTTGGCGACTTTACGTCCATCTGCGAGAACGCGCCGCTGCCGCTATGCGCCTCTGTCGGCCCGCTGCTCGCCGGCGTCGATCACGTCGGCATCGAGCCGTCGTGCTACGCGCGCAACATTGAACTGGCCAACACCATCATCTTTGAGGGAGCCGCCTCCGCCACCCACATCTTTGCGCTCTTCATGACCGTCGTCATGATCCTGCACGTGCGCTCCAAGTTCACTGCCGTCGGGCGCCGCGAGATCCTGACCTTTTTCTACCTCTACATGCTGCTGTCCTTCTTCTCGCTGATTGTCGACGCCGGCGTCGTGCCGCCGGGCTCGGCGGCGTACCCGTACTTTGTCGCGCTGCAGAGCGGCCTGGCGAGCGCGCTCGTCACGTGTCTGCTGATCAACGGCTTCGTGGGCTTCCAGCTGTACGAGGACGGCACGCCGCTGTCGGTGTGGCTGCTGCGCGCGTGCTCGCTGGCGGCGTTTGCGATAACCTTTCTCGTGGCGATTGGGACGTTCAAGGGCTGGGCGGGGCTGTCGCCGACCAACACGATTGGCCTGTTTGTGGTGCTGTACCTGCTCAATGCCATTCAGCTGTTTGTGTATGTGGTGATGCAGGTGCTGCTGGTCACGCGGACCCTGCAGGACCGCTGGCCGCTGGGCGACATTGCGTTTGGCGTCTTCTTTTTTGTTATCGGCCAGGTGATGCTCTACGCGTTCTCGGCCAAGCTGTGCGTCGTCATCAGCCACTACCTGGATGGGCTGTTCTTTGCCACCGTCTGCAACCTCTTGGGTGTCATGATGGTGTACAAGGTATGTGAATGAAAACGATAAAGAGGGTGACATCATTACTGACAATCACTATAGTACTGGGACTCCATCACAAAGGAAGATCTTGAATTCTCGGTTGGCACGCGCATGAACAACTGGGAGGTCAAGGAGCTGCTCCCGGAGGAGGATCGCCGCGCCACCATGTACATGGACGATCCGTATGGGCAGTCGACGGCTTACGACACGCCGTACTCGCCCACTCCACGCTATTCGGCAAGATACTAGAGGTCGAACCCGATAACTCCTCAAGAAAGAATATGTGAATAGCGAGGGCGGTTTTGGCCCTGCAAAGATTATTGTTTTTTGGTTTTGGTTTTGTTCACGCTGCTCTGGAGCCACAGAGACGAGCATTTTTTCCCCATTAGAACAACGGAAACGTTATCGGCGCCTTGGATGCATTCCTTTTTTTTTTTGCACATTCTTTTTTTTGTCACTTATCTTACTAAACCCTTTATTATAATGGCTGGGGGGCTGTGTATGTGGGCTGGCAGGATTCTAGTACCTGTCGGAGTACGGCGAAGGATGAGCTGGAGAGGGCCGTTGGCGGTTTGCCGTTTGCTCATATGCCCATATGTTTAGCCTAACTCCCCATTTTTGACTTTTTTAAAATAGATATAGGCTGATGACGAAAAGCCTATAGAGTAAAGCGAGTTTTCTTTTTTCTTTGACGCGTCTATAAGTACAAAAACAGTTACCGACTTGGGGCGTAGAGGGTGATACGCAACGTGATGAGCATGAGGATTGGTTGGCCGTTCTTGTAGGCAGCCGTCGCAAACACAGGGCGGTGAAACCTGGGGGTGCTTTTTTTTTTCACCTAAAGTACAGACTGCAGAAGAGGGGGAACTTTTGTAAAACCCAACACGGTTAAAAAAAGAGAGAGTCGAATGCTCGGGGTTTATACCACCAGCCGAGACATGATGATGGGAAGGCGGTCTCTCGCGGGAAGAGACGACTATGAAATGCGCCACGCAAACAACCAGGGCGGCCTTTGCTCTTTCTAGACCAATAAATAGCTAGGTAGGCTAACAAATGGGAAGAAAATACCCGCCAGCCTTGTTGAGGAGGGGAAAGGGTGGTGATGAGATTTATCAGGGTCTCTCTATCCGGCACGGTCCAGCTCGGCCTCGGCGCCCGCCTCGTTTTGTGTGCTGTGTGTGTGGCTCGGCACCGTGCGCCTTGTCCGAGCAAGAAAAAGAGAAAAAGAGGCGTTTTTGCTGACTCCGAGAAGAACAAGATCTAACGCTTTTTTTGTTCTTGTTGAGCCTGTTGCATCAGAAGTCTTGGCGCCGGGCCTTGCAATGTACATACATACATACAAAGGGGAAGTGCATTGCGTCCTTTTTTTGCTCCGGGCGCAACAACATTTTGTGGCGTCTGTCTGTCTCTTGACCGGGGAGGGGTAAGAAGAAGAAGAAGAGTGCGCAGGGATCCGGGTCATTATCCGCTCCGAATACCTAGTCTATTTCGTCGATTTGTTTGGTAAAAAAGGCGACAAGAGCGTCTGTCCGGCTGTCGGAGTGCGTGGTCAGAGAGGGGGGGGGATCTTGCCCCCAGACTTCAGCCTGGGGGGGCTATCAATTTCCATTTTCCAAGAAGGGACGGTGACCTGTGCTGTTGTGCATAGTGGTAATAATAATAATATCGCCTCAGATTAAGATGACGCAGTGTGCGTAAGAGTTCCCAGTCGCTGTATTCCACGACCGCAGCGTGTGGGTGTGTGCCCGCGGAGATGCATCAACGGACGCTCTTTACAGCTAACATGCCTTTTATTTTCTCAATAGGGCAGCAGTCAAGTTACACAAAAAGCTATTGTAGGACTGGAGTCGCTGTATTCGGGTGAAGGCGGACATCAGGCTCCCTCTCAATATTTCTCCGAATACGTATGTCGTCGTCCAACACAAGAGGTGACACTTGGCCACACACAGTGCCACCTTGTCATGTGGATAAAAGAACACGCAACCCAGGCCTTATTACCTTTTGCTGGGTCTATCTATTACATCTTTATCAAACCCTCCCCCCGTCATTATCATCGGGAAAGAAAAATGTGCGGTGCGGCCGCCCAACACGGATGTGAACGCAGCGACCAACGGCAACAAACGCCCGCATTACACAGAGATTATGCACTCCCATGACAGAACTACGAATACGGTGTACTTTATTTTCTCTCATGTAGAACGTGACAGATGACATGAGACTTTTTGATGCTCGACACCCTGCCAATAGCAACAGAGCTAAACTTGAACTTGTTGTTTCTGCGCGTCGCCCCGTTGAGGTACGAGGGGGGGGGAAGGGGGGTTTGACAGGGCTGTCGCCTATCATGTCCTATTCTTGAGCAGCGCCCCCTCCCCTCGTTATTAAAGAGAAAAAAAAACTTGCGCTCTCACGGTGTAAATTCCATGAGAACAAGGCGTTAGTGCGGGCGCTGGCTGACGCGGAACCAGGACCGTCCCAAGATGGGGCCAAGCCTTGCCAGCTTTCTCCTGTGGTATACGTGAATTATTGCGTGCACATCAGGGAGCTCTAGACCCAATGTGATGTGGCTGCCCGCCGTTTGAGATAGCCGTTCTTTGTTCGGAGGGCGTCATAGGGCTTTTGCTAGTGTGGGCTTCGCTATACGCAGGAGAAAATGGGGGGTAGAGCGGCGCGTTTTCCATTGTCTCTATAGAAAGTTGGTTAGACGGCCGAAACGCCATCCAGGAACTAAGTAAACTAAGTAGCCCTTTTTGGTACGGGTTCGGAAATGAAGAAAAGACTTCCTCCGTGCGCCATGGTCTTCGGGATCTTCTGTCTAGGCTGTCGTTGTTGGTACCTCGTCCAA
The DNA here is from genome assembly GCA_028828415.1 of Cordyceps cateniannulata. NCBI lineage: Eukaryota > Fungi > Ascomycota > Sordariomycetes > Hypocreales > Cordycipitaceae > Cordyceps > Cordyceps cateniannulata. The sequence continues at coordinate 3,908,332 of JAPHMX010000004.1, read as the reverse complement.
AGCAGGCTGTCTCAACACACACACACACACACCCCGGGCTTCTCGGGGACGTCCTTTACGAGAGGCTTGCATACGGCGTTATGCAGCACAGATTAATCTGTATGTGTACTTCGTACGCGCCTGATACCTCCCCCTCTCTCCCAGGGAGGTAGAACCAACTAGGTTGCTTTGATACATACTAGCAGTGAATCATCCACCCGCCCATTCTAGAAACAGAAAAAGCCCGCAAGTCTATTTTTATGGGCGCCGCTGTCGCTGTTCAAGTCGTTTACTTGAACGGGCGCAAACAAGGATCCCGTCGAATGTGTATAGAGCGAGGGGAGAGGGGGGGGGGGGGGGCACGACTACGGCCGGCACTCGCAGATTTGTTGGCGTAGTTTCTTGTTTGGTGTATAGTAGGGGCGATACTATCAGCTCGCGCGGAGAATCGGGGCGGACAAAGGAGGGATACTTTTCTTTCAACGGGGAAAAAAACTGCAATTTGGAGGCGTAGACAAGCGCCATTACGGATGAGCCCGATTTAGCAATACCGAGGGGCGGAGGCGCTGTGAAAGAAATAAAGGAATGGAGGATGGAGGGTTAGACGAGACGATGTTGGTTAAGAAAACCTAGCAACTAAGTTAGTTAGTTGGTTCAGTGAGAATGATAAGAAGGATGGATGAGCAACTAGTTGAGCGCAATGAGCGCAAAGTTTGCTCCCGTTGGCCCGTGGTCTCTCTTTTTCGATGCGCGGCAATGCTTTTTTCAATTTTCTTCTTCCTTCGCTGTCTCTCGCACTCGTCTCCCCTTGCCCCCCCAGCCCTCTTTTCTGCTCTGCGGCCGCTTCGCGTCACAAAAAAAAGGTGACACCAACCACACGTATCCGCAAAATTAACGTCCTGTTACTGGGTACCACCGTGTTGGTAACGAATAGTATCCGCGTGTGAGTTGGGTGCTAATAAGACTCTGTAGGAAGCCCCTCTTCATGTTGGTAGAAAGGCAAAGAAAGCTTTTCGCTATTTCCGGCCTCATAGTTGTTGTTTGGTCTTGGTTTGATGAAAGACGATAGTATTAAGCTTTTCGTCTCGTCTACCAAGTTACAATGGCGGCTGCGCCTGCGCCTGATCTAAAAGCCCACTTAACGTCCCCCACGTCTGTTGGCTGAGTGCGGTTGTCGAGGTGGAATGGTGACCCGACACTTGAAGCTGGATAATAGAGCAAAAACTGAATAAATGAAATATTATTCAAGCCAAAAAAATCTCTTTATTATTATTTTCCGCGGCACTCTATCTTGCCAGCTGGCCTGCATCAAGGACCGGCTTCTGGCTTCCGGACGACCCACTCTTGTTGGTTGAGTCGAATATGGTCGCCGTTTGTATCATATCTGTTGTTGCCTGGTTCATTTCTCTTCTTCACGATGCTTGCCCCCCCTTTTTTCCCCTTCTTCTGTTTCTGTTGATCCTTGGCTTCTTTTTCTTCCCATTTACCACCTATCCACATCACTACAGACTTCTCGGCCGACCGGCGCCTCTCTTTCACGCCCCCGGTCACCCAAGGACGCCGCCTTCCACACAGTCTAGCCTCACTCTTTGGCTACACCCCCCCCCTCGACCTATGTTTGTCTCTTTGATTCGCACTATATCCCAATCACAATAATCTGTCAAAGACGCCAACCCCCGTCAGCCACCTCAGTCACCGCTGGGCCATCTACGTTGACCGCCCCCGCATCAACTACAGGGCACGTGCTGTCTACAAGCTGTCCGCCACTTATCGGGCCCTGGGCTGTTGTTGGTAGCATACCTGGTACAGATATGCACTTGGTGTTGACTCGATAAAAAGCAAACGGTGGCCAACCAACGTGTGCAACGCTCTTCAGCCTGTCAGCTGCTGCTCACCCTACACGCACTTCATCAGTTGCACAAAGACGTGGACAACAACACAGTCACTCTTCTATCTGCGCGTGACTGGGTTGCCAATTCCCTTGATATATTCTCATCAGTGCCCTGGTAGGCCATCGATCATACATACCCCGGCCATTACAGGGGTTGTTTGCACATCACTTGCGGGCGCGGCGCTGACCCGTTATAGTGTCAACGTCGCCACCGGAGCCAACCAGCTTGGCTGGCTCCAAACATCCACATCTATCTTCTGCCCCCGAATGCGATGGAGAGGAGACCCGAGAACATAAACACAGACCTCAGAGATCTCTCCATGTCACCTCTCCCACCCTCTCAGCGCGCCGAGATGTGGGACATCACAGAGGACGATTTCTGGCGCAAGAATGCCGTTCGCCGCCAGGAACAGTTTACCCAACACTCCCAGCGTTGGAACCATGACAGATCATCCGTCATCACCCACATGCGCGGCGCTGAAGCCGAGATCCGTGAGCTCAGAGAAAAGGAGGACAAGCTCAGCCGAGAGCTCGCTGCGATCCGCAGCCGGACTGCCCTAGTCAATGAGACGTACAACCAGGAAGCGCAGCGCCTAAGCAGTATAGATTCTCAACATAACACGGAGAAGCACGACTTGATCAAGAAGCACGAAAAGATTGAAGCCCAGATGAACGATTGGTTTCGGCGGTGTAGAAGCCAAGACGGTGTCCACGAGCGACGATTGGCATTGCCGGAGCTTGTGGACAAGAGGCCCGCGGAGAGACCGCTCAAGCTGCCGTCACTGGCCAATTTACACCTTCCACGGGACGCGCTAAAGAACGACGATAGAATCGTTGCCATCATCAACGCCGACCACACTATACTGGACAAGCTCCAGTATCCTCGACTGTCTAACGAACGCACCGCAACTATATCCTCTCGAGCCGTCCTTCAACCCATCAAAGTACGCAACGCCAGCCGATTCTTCGAAGACACAAGACCAAGTATCTACAGCTTTGCAGACGGCAAAGGCACTGGCTGGATAGCTTGTATGATTCAAGCAACCGGCCTCCTTCAAAAAAAGAAATGCCACGGCTGCAGTGCCAACGAAAGTCCCTTTGAGGGCTGCATTGCCGTTGGTGGCCATCTCTTCCCCAAATGTGGCAACTGCGAGTGGAATGGCACAGGTTGCCAGGGGTTAGAGCCTTTGTCACCGAGCAACATACTTGCCCGCAGACCACCGGCTTTGGAAGCTCCGCGCAGCCGGTCATACCCATTGACGCCGGGACAGAGCCTAGACCCCTCACCCAACTGCACACCTGCTGAGCTGGAAGCTTTGGCTGCGGCTGCGCAAGAGGCGTCTGTCAAGGCGTATTCCTCACACTGCAGTCCGCCACAGGCAAATATGTCTGGATTTAAAGCCGTGAATCAGGCTGCAAAGTACGAACCAGGTTCTCCGGTACCCAGCGCTATCCCCTCTCTAACAGGTTCCAATAGCGCCAGTTACCGAAGGAGCCCCAAGGTGCCGGCCTCTGGCTGCTTACTGCCGCGACAAGTGGTGCCCGTAACGTTTCGTCCGATGGAGTTTACCGCGCCAAATTCGTGTGACATTACAAGAGAAACACTCGTCCTACGGCACAACGGCGCTTTCTATACCTATCCCAAATGCATCGAAGGAGTCCCCGTGGAAAAGATCACCCCCAGCCATCCATATTGGGAGCCCAAGTGGCCGGATCTGCGAACCTTGGTAGAGCCCGTTCTGCGCTCATGGGAGGAAAAGTATCAGGCGGCTGAGGAGGCCAGCAGACGGGGCGAGTCGGTTGGTAGCGTGAAGTACCAGTATGGGCGCCAAGTCAACCGAGGCAATAGGATCCTCAAGTTCCTAGAACAAGGCGCGATTAGCCCGTATCAGCTTCTTAGCAAGCGATTCATGAGCGTGGGCAAGGGCAGCATTACTTCCTACGATACGTTGTTTCGTCTCTGCGAGACGATTGAGGCGCTAGCCAACTACAAGACGGACGTCGAGCCCGTCGACTGGCTGCGGCAGCGGCTGCACGAGCTGATTGAGGCGCAGGGCACTGGTTTCAACTTTTCCAAGACTATTCACGACTTTTACAATGATCCGAAGCTGTCTTCACTGCGCCAGAAGTCGGGCTTCAAGAGCATCGGGCGACCGTCGGGCATCAAGATGCCGCGGCGGAGGGCCGAAAGCGTGGACGAGGCGACCCCTTTGGCAATGCGCTCCCGTAAGCGCAAGAGCGACAACCCATACGGCACGCCGAGCCCACCGGCCGAGCCGCTCGGCGCTGAGTCCTCGACGGCCGAGTCTGTCGCCGCCGCCGCCGCTCCCTCCACCGCGGCGGCGGCGGCCGACGACGAAGGCCCGGTGCGCAAGAAGCAAAAGGCAGCGGCCAAGGTGCTGGACAGCCTGGAGACGGGCGAGGTGTCGGACACGGACTCGTTTTGCGGGGCGCCGATTGCCGAGTACGACTTTCGCCTGTACCAGATCAAGACGCGGCTGTTTACGAGCTCGGAGAGCGTGACGCAGTACTGGGGGTGGGTGCCGGAGAGCAAGATGTTTGAGCACCAGGTGCTGGAGAGCACGGATCCGGTGGTGTGGAGCGTGCACCGCGACCCGATTGACTTTAGCCTACGTCTGGAGGACGTGGTGAAGATTTCGTGGAATCTCAAGGCGCGGCGGATGTACCTGGTGATGAGCGACCGACACATCTGCTTCGAGGACGATAAGCCGAGGGGGGACATAATGGTGGCGTTTAAGCGGCTGAATACGATGAGGAGGTTCATCAAGTTTTGCCGACGGGAGGAGATTGAGCTGGTGGAGGAGACTTGGTAAGTGCGGGAGTTGAAGTTACAGCAAGTGAAACTTTTGTGCTGACAGAACGTGTTGTAGGAAGAAGATGGAGCATCTATGGGGGACGATGCAGTCGGAGAGACTGCCGGTGGGTGAGGAGGAAGCTGGCCCGAGGCTGCAGGAATAGCTTTCCAAGCCGGAGCGGCGACGTCTGATTTGAAACACCGCATGACATAAAGCCACTTGATGAGAATGGTTGTGGGAAGGAGGTCGGTTTTTTCTTACTTCATTTTTGGTGAAAACTGGCTGCTTTTTTGCATCGAGTCGTGGCTTTGGGAAAGACTAGGGTGGTACGTTTGGTAGATGTAGTGATACCTCGTTCTTTTTTTTTTTGGTCTTTTTTTTTTTGGCATGGGCGGCAAGCGCTTTGGCATGGGTAGGTAGCAAGCACGTCGACAATTGACTGATTTCTTTTATGGAATATTCTCGTCTCTTGATTGACGACGAGCTTGGTGGCAGTGCCTCGCACCGAAACGTGTAAGGCGAATTTTCAGCTACGCGCTCGCAGCTCGGTGCTCGGCGCTCGGCTTCAACTGGAGTAGGCAGCACACCTCCACTGGACAGGGATAGGGGAGGAGCTGAAAAAGCCAAGAGATAGATGCGAGCCGGGAAATGTCTCTGCCAATCCGGCGTGGGACTCAGCTGGGAGAAGCTCGGAGACACGACGAGAGGCCCGGTGATGGATTGGATTGGGTCGGTGTGACTGCGACGTTGGACCGGCCGAATGATGGGATGAGGCTAGGGCGGCGAACATGTGCGAGACATGAGAGGTGATGACAAGTCGAAAGCATCAGTAAGGTTAATTACAGATGTTGCACCGCTGACGGGCACAACGGCATAGGTGGACAGCCGTAGACTAACAAACGTGGTTCGACAAAGCCACCACAGGCCTCGTTTCCGGTCTCGACCACTCTTTCTTCGCTCTGACAAGGAATATGGACCATCGGCGCTCGGTGTACGACATCACCAATAGCCTCACTTTTTTGCCAGGATGCGAGCTGGATCGCCACATCGTGCGTTGCGCGCCATGTGGTTCATGTGAGTGGGCCGGCCCATCGGCCGAGAAAAACTCTTCCCTAGTAAGCCTGCACGTTTTCACCTTGACAGGCATGTAATGCAGGGCAAAAGGATATAGAGGAAAAAAAAAAGAGGTGTGGATATTTTTGCTTTTAGTTTTTTTCTTCTTTTGCGATCCGTTCGGATCCACCCATCCCGAGCGCCGCCGCCGGTGTGTACTCGCGGCTTAACACGGTGATGATCGGATCCTTTACGTTTTGTTTTGGGAGAGAATTTTCAAGCTGTACTCATAGAAATGATGATGCTATAATGAAACAATGGGTTGCCTCTTGTTGGGTTTTGTATATATAGCCCCGTTGACCGCCGTGTATTATTCCTAGCATTCATCAGCATCACCACTTACACACACACGTACACACACACACACACCCAAGCTTCTCACAACAAACTACAAACTTCAAACCACTTTCAACCTCCCTCTTCTCTTCCTTTCAAGAAATCCACCACCACAACACCACCAATATGTACTCTGCCGAGCTCGTCTACATTGCCCCTTACCTCATGTCCGCCGAGAAGCGCCGCGAGGTCAACCGCATCAACAGCGCCGCCTCGTCGCGCAAAAACTCCCTCGTCGACAACACCTCGGCGGCCACCTCGGCCGCTCCGTCGCGCGCTGCCTCGCCGGCGCCCAAGAAGGAGAAGAAGAACCATGACCCGCTGCGCTCGGCCGTCAAGATGAACATGAACGCGAGCCTGCTGTAAGGGAGCGATGCTTCTTACGCAGCGGCTGCCAACGTTGGAAATTTGATCTTGGCAGCACGCGGCCTGCAATCTTTGGAAATGATGTCATGTGTGCATTGGGAAATTGGATATTCAAAAGTTCTTGTTTGAGTTGTTGCTGCGTGGAACGCAGCGAGTTGGAAACATAATGATAATACATACATATACCCTCTAATAATACTCTAATTTACGATTCAACAATTGGTTATACATGTGATGAGCAACCTTTCTCAAATGTTCACGTTACCCCAAGCCGTATACAAATCTGTATTTAGTATTTATCCTAAAAATGTACGCTTCGCTTCTTATTCACCTTGTGATCCTTGTCGTCCTTGCCATGCAGCAGCGATCCCAGCGCCGAGCCAAGCTTATACGCCCGCCCGTGCTGCTGCTGCGCCTGCTGCGACGGCATGGTATAACTACTACTACCACCGCCACTCCCCGACGGCCCTGTGCTACTCGGCCGCGGCGGAGGCGCCGCCTGTCCCGACGCGCCCCCGAACCACTGCCCGCCACCACTGCCACCGCCTTGCGCGCCCGGTCGCGGCGGAAGCGAGGGCGTGTCCGCCGGCAGGCCGTACTGCTTCCGCAGGCGCTCCGTCTCCTCCTCGACCTCGGCCTGCTTGCGGCGACGGCGCTCGTCCTCCTCGCGCTCGAGCATGGCCTGGATGCGCCGCTGCTCCTCCTGGTCGCGGCGGTCGCGGTCGCGCGACTTGCGCTCCTCCTCGGCGACCATGGCCTGCAGCCGCTTCGTCTCGGCGTCGATGGCGGCCTGCTGCTGCGCGTCGCGACCACCGGCTGGCGGCGACGGCCCGGAGCTTGGTGGTGGTGGAGGGAGCGCACCGGATGCGTATGCTGCCTGCGCCGGCGGGAGCGCACCGGACGCGTACGCTGCCTGCGCTGACGGCGGTGGCGAGGACGACGACGGCGACGTGGGGCCGACTGCCTGTGCTTCTGTTGAGCCGACTGGCACGGCGGCGCCGGATGTGTTGAAGAGGTTCTGCTTGGGCATCAGGTACAGCTCGCGGATGACCTCTGCGCTGAGCAGCAGCACCACCTCGAGGCCCTTGCGGTCCTCGACCTCGACGCGCGCCATGTTGGGCTCGTATATCGCCACGGTGCTCTCGTGCTTGGACGCGTGGTACATGGCGACCGTAATGTCCGGCTCCTTGCTCTTCTTGCCGCCAAAGCTGCGGCCGGTCATGTAGCACGTCATGTCCTTGCTGAGGCGCGAGTCGCGCTTCCACCGAAACGTCACTTTCGGGGTGAGCTCGGCGATGCCGGCCGAGGCGCTGTCCTGGTCAATCTGCGAGGCGCTGGGCGGCTTGAAGGTCTGCTCGGGCATCTCAAACTCCCAGGCGTCCGACTTGAAGCTGCTCTTTTGCAGGCGCAGGGCGACGGTCTGGTCCGGGTTGTAGAGCGAGACGGGCAGGGTGTCGGGGATCGTGGGGATGACGGTGGACACGCCGCCTTGGGCGCGCAGCTCGGCGGCGGAGAGCGAGGGCTGGGTCCATTGCGGGCGGATGAGCACCTCGCCGTAGATGACGGAGGCGTAGTGGACGTCGACGAGGCCGAGGGCGTACTGGTTCTTGGCCTGGCCGGGGGCGGGCCGCTTGAGGAGGTACTCGGCGGCGGGCTCGGAGCCGTTGTGGGTGAAGTAGAGGAGCGTGTGGAGGGGGTTGTCGGAGGAGGGCTGGAAGCGAAACGTGGGGAGGCTGTCGTCGAGCATGGCGGACAGTTGGTGGGGGTTGTTGGATGGTTGGTTTGTGGCTAGGCTAGGGTAGAGGTATGAAGTGGTGAGACGGATGGGATAATGCTGATAAAGAGGCCGTTAGGTCGTCAAGAGTCGTGGTCGTATTTGTGATCGCTAAAGTTGAAGAATGATGTAGATGTTGCAATGCGACGTGACGACAGCCGTGGCGCAACAGCTTAGGTACTGCGTAAGCTGCAGCAGCTGCGACACCTGCTGCGCCACGCTCAGTGGGCCTGAATTGCTTTGCTACTATCAATAGCAGTCCGCCTCGGGCGCTCAGGTGGCTGAGGTTGTGCAACTTGCAACTGCAGTGATTCCTGCAAATCAAGAATAAAGCAGTCGTTACTCCCGTTACGCGTGTGCCACTTGAATAACGGGGGCCGTTGAATCGCGCTCATATGGTCGCCAGCGCTTCCCGGCCGAGGTCCTCTCTAGCTCGTCGTCGCCGCTGCCGACTGCGGCGGAAGCAGGGATACCAGCAGCAGCAGGCCACGGCAACAGGCACGCCAATAGCGATGCCGATGAAGAAGCCGCGTAAGATCTTGTCCGAGGTACCGCCAGTTTCTGCGAGTCTCCTGAGTTGCGAAAAGGGGTCCGATGAGAGGTTCTCGTTGCTAACCCCGTTTGTTATGGATCTGGCAATCATGGTAAACGAAACGGGATCATCATTTGGCTCCTTTTCCCCCAACATAATGATGCAGGAATATTAATTCCCCAAAATTCTGGGAGCAGCGCTTTCTCTTTGACTGCGTCAAGATGCCCAATGCCCAGACCATGGGCAAACACGACTATGTTCAGCCCATCTTGGCAGAGCCTGTCATTCGCAGTCTGGAAAGTGCCGAGAAGCAGCCAAGCAGCCACAGCTGGGGTTTGGTGGTGGTGTGCAGTGCCGCCCGTCTGCTAACAAGTCTCTACTAGTTACCTACATTTACCGTTGAAGTTAAGAGGCGCAGCCAAGCAAGGAAGCCACTTGACTGAAACGGACCACAGCATCAAAGAAAACGACCCGTCAATATGCGGCCAACATGTACTTTATCTACCGGTTAACTAGTGGTAGTGTGGTGCCATTCAAGCCACTAAAACAACCCCAGCTTGCGAAACGACTGTTAGTTGGGCGATCGGGAGAACTGCCTACTATATCCAGCCAAGGCGAGAATGAGGCCTTTTGTCCAACGCTAGACACTCAAAAGACACTGAATTAGTACGAACTCCTAAATCGGCGAGGAGGACTGATGGACAGGCGCAGACTCAGGCCGAGGTACCGGCCATTCCCCAGAGCCCAGCTTACACCAGCTAGCTTTGCACTACCAAAAGATTCACCCCTCACCAGCACACTTGGGAGATTTTGTTATACTTGATAATTGACTTATTTACTAATCTGTTCCAAGTATACTTCCTAGCTATCTAGAATGGGACATTCCCGGCATTCCGGTGCCTGCCATCCAGCCTCAAGCACCATATTTGCCTTAGCCGTTGTAGGTGACCGAGACGTTTCCGTCAGAGTCAACCGAAGTCGAGGTGATGATGCTGTCGTCAATCTTGATGTTGATGACCTCGGAGCCAGCAGCCGTGACCTGAGTGTTGCTGCCCTTGGCCACCGTGTCCGTGAACTGGATCGTGCCCCAGTTGACCAGCGGCACCGGGTTGCCGTTCTCCTGGTAGTCCTCCACGATCCACTCCGCGTCGCTCTCGCACAGCGGGTACGCCGTCTCGCTCGTAAACGTCTGCGAGACGGACTTGCCCGTCGTCAAGTTCTCAATCGTCGTGGTGCCCGAGGTCCTGGAGGTGGCATGGACGGTCATCCGGACCGTGTCGCCGCCGGACACGGCCAGATCGGTGTTGTAGTTTTGCATGTTGTACTGCCACCACTCGGTCCACACCCAAAAGGAGCCGTCGCCGTACGCGACAATACCGGTCTGCAGGATCGCGGTGCCGCAGTTGTTGCCGTCGATGCCGACCCAGATGTCGGCGGAGCCGCTGGGGTTGTTGGCGTCGTTGAGCGTCGGGATCACGACGGTGCCCTGGACGTAGTTCCAGGTGCCGGCGTCGGCCTCCTGGATCGCGCCGGACCAGGTGCGCGAGGTCAGGTCGCGCTTGTGCTTGTGCTGCGGCACCGAGACGGACTGCGCGAGGTTGCTGCTGCTGGTCGGCGCGGCGGCGACGCTGCCGACGGTGGCGAGGGCGAGGATGAGGGACTTGAACATGATTGCGAATGCTAGTAGAATGACTTGGGGAGGAATGAAGAGCTTGATGAAGTAGACTGAGGCATTACGGCGAGGGCATCGCGAGTTTATATAGACGTTTCAACTAGTTGTGAGGATTTTTACAAACTCCTATTCCTCAAAGTGTTGAACCCGTGTCAGTCCTCCTCTTTGCTATTATTAGCAGGTAAAGTCAGGGGACAGTGGTTCGACGCCTCTTTGTGACTTCCTCTTCTGGCAGGTTTGTCCCCAGAATTGTCATGATGTTGCACTTTGATGACTCGCGGGTTGGTCAACGGCATTATTCATCCACGTCTATCAGTAGTTTCTCCCTCGCAGTGGGAATCCTTTGTCAATTTCCTGACACACATGGCCCATGTTGCTGGTCGGCAACGTGCTAGTATTTCCTCATTTGGATGGTCAGACGGCAGCAACGATGCAGATCTTGGCAACTTACAAGAATAGATAAGAATCAAAAGCCCGGAAAATAAAATGTCAGGGACAGAATCAACCCATCTGTTTCACTAGCCTGAAAGCCGATGCCGGACTTCCGCGCTTACAAGTTGGCTTACCTGCCCAATATAGAAGCTCGCTACCAGAAAATATCCACTCGGCACTTTGGACCACGACGAACGGCTAGTGTCTACGGGTAACTGATCATCGTCTGGCCGAGCAAAAAGACCAATGGCTTTTCGAGGCAACCCCTCTCAACGGCCGCAATTGTCTAGTCTTGAATGGTTCAGCAGGTTAGACAAGATGTACTATAGCGGCCTGTGTTGGGTTGGACCCTGAGAGAGAGTATGAGTTTCGAAAGACCAACACTGAATTACACTGCTATCTGGGGGTTTGACAGGACAAGAGCACTGTCAGATCGCTTTCCACCCCGCGGCACGATCGTTGTTGGCTGCTGTGGATACAGCCGGATTTACTGCGATCGTGTCCGTGGCTGCCAAGACAATTAATTTGTTGTTTCAACAAGTCATAATTAACACACGGCAGTAGCGGCTGTCGGCTGCCTGGCAGCAAGCCTACTCCAAAAAGTAGGCGCTAATCACTTACGTACGAGAAACACGCAAGATTAAGACGCGGATGCGTGGGCGTGACGCGTGTCAATATGAATCATAAGTTAGAATTCTATTAATAACTCTGTTCTCTAGTAAGACTTGAGCAGCATTGCTGCATATCAGAAGCCAAGCACTAAGAATAGGATGGCCTCCTTTGGCCGAGAAGTAACCTTTTATACCTTCCTGTTTCCCATATTCCTGGTAGTTTGTTGTGCAACTACCTTTTCGATCATTGATAAAAAAGAAAGTTTCGCTTGCAGCGCATATATTATAAGGTGACGCTTGTGTATGGCGCCGATGGCCTTTGGAGTGCCTGGTCGCACCGTATCGCCGGGCCTTTATTCGCTTCCCCGTGTCGCGCGGCGTCTCTCTCGTTGTAGAAGCTCGTGCCCTCAAAGATGTCTATCCGCTCCGGCTCGCTGCCAAAGTACACGCCGCGCTGGCTCGGCTGCTGGTGCTGGACGACGCTGATGAGGCGGTTGAGGATGGCAAACTCAATCTTGAGCTTGATGCCGTACACAAACGGCTTCAGCGCGGCCTGCAGGTAAAAAAGATCGGCGCACTGGATGCCGAGGAGCGTGATGTCGAGCGCGATGATGATGACGTTGACAAAGGCGAGGTGGCGCAGGACGGAGAAGCGCTCGCTGGACGGCGACTCGTCTTTGGTCGCGGAGGATGAGAGTGAGAAGAAGCGTTGTCGGAGTGGGAGGACGTCCTTGAGATGCTTGTATGTCTGGACGATATAGAGGATGCTGAGGGCGGTTTCTTGGGCAAAGTAGACAAAGAGCTGAACGCGGTCCCATTTCATGTTGAAGGCGCGAAGAGCGGGATTCACTTCTGTGGCTTGCTAGATGGAGTGTTAGTTTCATGATGTCCTAGCATTGCCAGTTCCCTGCATCTACTTACAGCCAGTACGCCAATGACCATGGTTGGAATGGCAAAGACGATGGAGTTGAATATGAGTATATATTTTATATTTCGCAGTGTTTTTGTGGCGCGCATCAGCAGATGCAGTCGTGAGTAGAGAACCCAGCTCTGCGGGATGACCATGAGAAACCAGGTAAGGTAAATCATGACGAGCGCTGGGACCGGCTCCTTCCAGACGTGAAAGTCGGCGAGCAGCATGAATAGAGGTTGCGTGATGACGCCCCAGGATGCGATTGCGCACGACCAAAAGTATAGGCCCTTTTTTCGCTTGAAGAGGAGGAATAGGGATACGTTGATTTCGATGCCAATGTACCATGACACAGCGGATAGGCCGGCCATGGCCATGGCCATTGGCAGGTCTTTTTGAAGTTCCTGCATCGGGTTGTTGTTCTGTGCTTCCGAAATATCATGTAGTATATGCCAGGTTGTTCGGCTTGATGGTCTCTAGTTCAACGATGACGCTGTTGGGTGACGAGAGACATTGGTGGAGCTCCGAAGCAGCAGAATAGAGCTCCGCGCATATGAGTATATGTCGAGAGGTGTGAAACGAGCGTGTGTGAAGAGTTGTCGCACTTTGTCTTCTCCAGTCCCTCAGGTGCGCGCCGAGGATTCGCGATATGTTGTGCGTACGGACAGCATGGCCTCGAACTCGTAGCTTTACAAAACGAATTGTTCAAGGACAAGAATGACGAGAATTTGCTCTGAGGATGCAATGTGGGCATCCGTAAAACCTATAGTAAGGGGGTTTTACCATACCGAGTTAGGCGATCGACAAGGACGCGATGTGGTGCCAAAACAAGCCGTCCATTTCGCCCCTGCCATCCGGCCAGCTGAAGGTTCATGATTCGGGGAATTGAGGGAGACAAGAGCGCCTAGCCAGTTCCGGACTGAGTTTCTAAACTGGACCGCCGCCACGCCGGTGGCTTTTGCGGTTGAACATGTCTGACGTTTGTAACGTTGTGATGTAACAGAGAGAGTTGCATCGCCACAGGACGCTGCATCAGGACGAAACGGACCACAATACAGAGACGCGCTCAACGCTGAAGAATTTAGGGGCTTCTTCCTGTCCTTTCCGTTGTCGATGATCTTTGAACGGGCGCTCAACAGTTTAGTAGAGCGGTTTGAGCGGCTACTTGTATATTAAAGGTTAGTCTACAAGAATCAAGAAACACGGGTTCGTGGCGGGGGCTAGATTTACGGCCCCTTTCTTTTTCATCAGCCTATCCAGTTACCGAGCTCTCTCACGGATAGTGTGGCTATGATCCTTTTCGTTAGATCAGCCAACGAAGCCAAAATCACGCCTGAACCAGACATGTCTGAGTTTTCCAAGGTGTTGTCATTAATTTATTTGCCGTGACTAGTTCAACCCAAATTGGAAATACGTATCGCCTACACCGAGAGTCTATTGCCACGTGTAGAAACGGCCCCTTCATCTTCATACAGTCTAGTTACAGAAGAAAATCATGCTCGTTTACTTGCTGGCGGCTCCGCGCTTCTTGTCGGCATTCATCTTTGCCGTGCGGGCGCCCAGCACGTCATGAATAAGGACCTGCAGCCAGGTCGGCCAGCCGCGCACAGCCGAGGTTCCCGCCGAGGACTTGGGGATGACGACCTGGCCGCCCCTGCGCGCAAAGATGCGCTCCGTGGTGTCGTTGGCGACCTGCTCGGGGGTCAGCATGCGCACGCCGCCGTCCTTCAAATGCTGCTCGAAATCGGTGAGCAGCGGCGTCGCGACAAAGTTGGGGTGGACGACGGTGGCGAGCACGTTGGGCGCGTTGTAGGCGTGGCGCAGCTCGGTGCGCAGGGCCTCGTGGAAGGCGAGCGCCGAGGCCTTGGTCGCGCCGTAGTCGGCGTGGCCCGGCAGGCTGACAAAGGAGGCGACCGAGGCAATGGTGACGATGTGGCCCTTGTCGGCCTTGATCATGGCCGGCAGGAACTGCTGGCAGGTGATCCAGTGGCACATGGTGTTGATGGCAAAGATCTTGTGGAGGGCCTTTTCGGAGATGTCGAGGATGTTGGCCGGCACCGCGATGCCGGCGTTGTTGACGAGGATGGTCGGGTCGCCGAAATCGCGGCGGATCGCGGCGGCCACCTCGGCGACGGACGCGGACGAGGTGACGTCGCACTTGTAGTACCGGACGCCGTCGGCATCGCGTGCGAGCTCGCGCGGCAGCGGCTGGATGTCGAGCACGGCCACGCGGACGCGCCGGGCGCGCAGCTTCTGCACAATGGCCAGGCCGATGCCGCTGCAGCCGCCGGTGACGACGGCGACTTCCCGGGGCCAGTCCCAGCCGGGCGCGGGCCCCCACCGCCAGGCATTGGCCGCCATGTCGCTGAGCTTGCGGTTGATGGTGCGCGTGAGGCCGATGCCGAGGAGCACCTTGAGCACCGTCTTGGCGGTGGTGAGGTCGTAGTCGGCGGGGAGCGAGGCGCGCTGCAGCGTCTGGGCGAGGACGTGCTCGGGGGCGCGCAGCAGGAAGGCGAGCAGCGCGCCGGAGACGAGCGGGTTGAAGCCGAGGCCGACGACGCCGCCGACGGCCTTGGCGATGGGCGAGTGCTCGAGGGAGTAGAGAACGCCGGACATGGTAACGGAAGGTTAGGAGGATAGGGATAGGGGTAAGGATATTGACAAGATAGAAATATGTACGGGGAATGGAAAACAAGGTGGAATTACAAGTAGTATTATATCGTACGGGATCCCCATATTCCAATTTCCAGCACTGGCGTCATTCGGCACTTTTTTTACCTCGGAGCTTCGGGCGGATGCCAACAGGGGGAGAGGATGCGGGGAAACAAGCCAGCACCGGGCCCGGTTCCTCTCCAGCGCTGCCCGCTCCGATCATAGAGACTCCGCGTCCGATCAAGGTAAGATGGTGCGGGGGTGCATTTATTTTGTGCACAACTGGTACTCTCGCTTATAATTTAGCAACCCTTGGTTATCATGTGTAGCTAGCTAGTCAGGCACTCACTGTTTCCCCGCAGAACCAGGTAACCGGTCAAATACAAGATTGAGAGAACAGAAACACTAGATCGCCGAGAGTGACTTCTTGTAGTCGCTAAAATGAAACATATAATTCCCATTTTAATTCACTCTAATTAGGGAATAATAGTACGCTCTCGCCTCTACTTGCCGGTACTTGTACCCAACCAACACCCAACTGTACCCCGATGTAAGTACCAACACGCTCAGCCGCCTACCCTTGACACTCTGGCGGCAACCGCTTTGCCATTGCGAGGAAAACACAGACTGGAGAGATAACGACCAATAAACTAGCTTGGATCTCTACTGTTCGATCTCAGTAATAGTTGGCGTGCGCTACGCCAGCCCGAGTAATAAAAAAACCCTCGTCTTTTTATAATGCCTTAGAGACCCTTCTTGACGCACTCCTCAATCTCATCCACCTCCCCAATCGCAATCTTGTTCTCCTTGACGCACGCCTTTGCCTTTTCCAGACACTGACCGTGCCCAGACGACCCTTGCTGTTCCGCGCAAACCTGTCCCCTATCAACACATTCCAGCAGCTCCTGTGTTGCTGCACCGGGCGTCACTTCAGCCAGGCAGCCGCGTTTGGCAATTTCGCAGGCATCCATGTCGTTCAAAAATCGCAAGCAGTGTTTCTCGATTTGCCGCGTGGCGTTGCGAATCCACGCAAAGTTGGGATACGGATAGCCGCCGCTGCCGCCGAGATTCTCCTTGATCCAGGGGATGTAGCTGGCAACTCTGGTGAAGACGGCGGGCGCTTGGTCGCAAAAGTTGCCTTGCGCATCCAGGGGCACAAAGGACGCGATGCCAATCAGCTTGCCCGTCTTTTCGTCAAAGAGAGGACCGCCGCTGTCAAGCTTGCAGACATTCTTGCCATCGCCGCCAGCACACACTATCGTATCTCTTCCCCCAGCAGTTGCGTCAATGTCCACGCACTTCTGTCGTGGGTGGATAGGAATGGTAACTTTGTGAAGTTTGCTGACGGGCTTAGCGGTTTCAAGAGCCTTTCGCGCACCCTGCGCGCCCCTTTCTAGAAGTTAGTGTCTTTTCTAGACTATAACCAGTTGTGTGCAACTCAACGGGGGAACCTCACCAGCCGGCAGCTATTGCGGTAGAATTAATCTCGGGGTCCGAACCGTACTCTGGTAGCTTGGCGTATTTGATCGTATCGCTCTCCTCGATCGGAGTGACTAATTTCAGGATCCAAATGTCATTCGGCCAATATCCCCCCTTCTCTGCTGGAAGGTACCGCCCAGCGTCTGAAGCCACCCAGACGTATTCAGATACTACTCCGCCGGCCTCTGAGTTCTACAACGTTGGCTATTAGTACTGGTGTAACTCCCTACTAGTCGAATAGAGGAGCAGCACGGCCTTGGTAGCCAGTGCAGAAACTCAACGAGAACAAGGTAGACTTACTATCGTTCCTGCCTTTATGACATAGTCTGCGGAAATGGAGGAATTGTGCACGCCGCAATGAGCGGCAGTCACAACAGTAGTACTGTCCAACAAAACACCGGCGCAACCATGTCCACTGATCGACTGGAGAGTGACGATGGAGCCAAATTCACCCTCTCGGGCTTCTTCTCCTCCGGTAATCCGTTTGCTGATAGATCTTGCCGCTGTCGAGACAGCAGACAATGCAAGAGCAAGCGCAAGAAAAGACTTGGGCACCATTGTAAAGGCAGTGGATGTTTGTTGGTTGGTATCGATAGACGGATAGAGGAAAGCTGTTGAGTCAAGTTTAGGTAAGATACCGATGGATGAGTATCGCTGCTCTATTTATACTCGTACCTCTTCCCTTCCTAGATGAAGAAAGATATCTAGAGACATGCTAGCAGTCCTGACGTTTGCTAAGAGAGTGGCAGTATACAGCATGCATGAATAAATTTGTATGCTTTAGGTACTTGTTTATTACTAGCATCTCTTAGTATACTAATGTATAGTCTACTTTTATCAATACAATGAACTATGCGTTCCTTGCTTACTGTACTTAGAATAAACGTTTCATCAGTAGATAGAAATATAGCAGAGACTCTTGGCACTTGAGGGGATTAATGCGTTTAGTAGTATAGTATGAGTCGTACGGAATAAATTGCTTCATTACTCGTCGACAGCGCCTGGTTGATAGCAAGAGATGAGAGGGGAAAGAAAGTACGCTGGGATATAGCCCTACAGCAGCCACACAAAGGAGAACCTCTAAAAATACCTCGCCACAAGCCAACTAAGAGTACTACTAGGGCTTTTGGATACGGCAATCATCGGTTCGCTTATCGACGACCTAGAAAAAGCACAGGCTTCTGGAAAAGATGCCACCGCTGGTGGTTGTAGACGCCGTAGGCAGGCACATTAACTGTGACTCTACGTAACCGCATAAGTAACTGCTCGTGAAAGTAGGACTAGCCGAAATTCTTGCTCCACTGCTAAAACGTCGGCTATCTACCGAACAGAGTGGCTAAAAGGACGGCCCTAGGACGTGCTCATCTCGGAAGTCGTTCCGCCAACGCTCAGAGTTTGTCGCGGAGCTTGAAGGTGTGTACCCGATACCAGGTGTTTCGGCCTTTTGGCTGCCATGACTTGATATCTTTGGTCGTTGTGACACAGCTGTTCACTTTGTGTCCCTAATTGTCCCATGACTCTTGGATCGCTTGGAAGAATGCAATGACGTGGCGTGGGTGATGGGCATTGCGAGACATGTCTGTGCTGCTAGGGGTAATACGAGATGGTTACGTCAGTGAACTTTTGCAAGGTTGCTACGGGGAGATCAATATACACTGGTACAGCACGTAGCATGGGTCATGCAGGTGTGGATGTCCATCAGACTTGCGCGAGTACACATTCATGGCGATGCGGCGAATAACGAGAGGACGAACAAGATAATGTGCGATATTGATAGCCACTTTTGCAACAGAGAGCCAAAGGTTAATCGACGAAGCTGTGTGCTCTCTTTGACAGATGAGCCACGTAACGTGCTAGTATCAGTTCAGCACGGATCAACGGCAACGTCGACGTCGAACGTCGACTTGGCTTACGATTGGCATTGTATCGACCCCACACGCAGGGATGGATTCTCATGTACTTTATCTACACTGGAAACTTGAATCAGGTTATTTAGTAACCAGTTCAGTAACAGCCTAGGGTAGTCCGACCTAGTCGTGCGCTCTCTCTCTTGACATGCGAGCCATCTACGGCGCTGGCATCAGTTGAGCCTGGAATCAACGGTAATGCCAACTTGGCTTGGCATAGATTGGTATGCACGCGTAGAGTAAATTCTTTTATGCTCATAGTGAAAACCGTACCAACAAGTTGACTCAGGTTGCTTACAAGAGAGAATTAGCCTCCTAGAAGAGGCAATAGCATATGCTTTATGCTTATGGTGTGACTATGTTTCTAAATTACGCCGAGGAACCATCGTTGGAAGAAAAGTACATGTATAAGCCACGGAAGATTCCCAAAAAATCCAAACTCAACAAACTCATCCAGACAGATCTTACATCAACTTCACTACCCGACTTGATTCAGATTCTCAAGATGCAACTCTTCTCCGCGCTTCTCCTCGCTATGCTCAGCAGCTTCGGTGCCGCTGCGCCGTTTGTGAGTGGTTGACAAACTTGCAGACTGCAAAGCGACTTGCTAACAGATCCAGAACCAATGCTCTGCGGCAAACACCAGTCCTAACTGTTTTGAGGCGGAGCAAAACTCGGGATATGTCGATGACGAGGAAGACGAAGATGAGGGTGAAGACGTGGTCATCGCGAGACCTATCAACTTTGGCATTTTTCCTCCTCCCGGCAAGACTTCTAAATAGGGCTGTTATGGAGAGGCTTGGGGACCAATGTACTAAGGAGAGAGCGACAAGGCCTGAATGCATGCGTAAAGGTATAGGGCCGGGCTCCAATGAGTTTTTGCAAATGTCTGTTTTGGTTTCCCTGATTGCCAGGACGCTGCAGCCAATCTTGGACGCCTGCACAAGGAATCGAATGCCTAGATGGCCCCTCTACCTAGCATCAGATAACCAGAATCAACAAACTACTTGTTGCTTCTAAAGGCGTACTTTATCGAAGTGCATGTAGCTTAGATACCGTTGACAGTCATTGTTTGATTAAGGTTAGGTTGTAAGGCTGCATCGTTTTCTAGAAGCTTTCCACGCCTTGGTCCCTGTTAGTGTTTTGGTGTGGCTACCATGTGTTTACTAACACTCGACAAAATCTGGTCTGCCCAATTTGGAAATACCTCCTGGGACGCTACATACAAGTTGGGTATAACGGCCGTGATGAGCCCCGATTAAAAGAAACTTGTTGGCTTGTTGGGCTTATAAACGCCGCCTAGCTGAGCAGAGTGATGGTCTCGTCATCAAAGTCCGATCCCCATCAAGTTGTGTGTGCAGGGTGTCTCTTATTTATACCAAGCAGCCATGAATTTTCCTTGATTCATCATCACCTTGTCGCCCACCATGCCCAAGAAAGCACCCTCCATATCCGGCTTCGACAGCCTCTCGGACCAAGTCTTTGTCCGAGATGGCGACGACGATGCCGCCTCCAACGCCATCGCAGCAGACCCCGACGTCGTCGCCATCTACGGCTGGGGCGACGGCCTCCCGCAGCACGTCGCCAAGTACGCCGACGGCTACCGCGCGCTCTTCCCGCGCGCCAAGCAAGTCGTCGTGCTCTCGCCCATTCCCAAGGCCATGTTCACCACCCGCGAGCAGCGCCGCGGCCACATGACGCCCGTCGTCAACCATCTCTTCGGATCGTCCTCTTCCTCCTCCTCTGGCAAGGAAGACGACGACGACCGCAAGATCCTCATCCACAGCATGTCCAACACGGGCGCCATCAACTACGCCGCCACGCTCGACGCCTTTCGGGCGCGCTTCGGCCGCGCCATGCCGCACGCGCTGTCCGTCATGGACTCGACGCCCGGCGGCACCGACCTGACGTGGGCGAATCTGAAGCGCTGGTCGCGCGCCATGGCGCTCGGCACGGCCAAGTGGTTCCCGTGGCCGTTTGTCGCGACGCAGTCCATCTGGGGATTTTTTCTGATGCTCAACTCGCTCTGGCTGTGGCTGCGGCGGAGACAGCACGCGGGTGCTTGGAGTCGCGTGGCGGCGAGGCAGGAGGCGTTTGCGACAAAGGAGGCGCGCAGGCTGTACATGTATAGCAAGGATGATGATTTGATTGGCTACGAGGATATCGTGGAGCATGCCGAGGAGTCAAAAGAGTTGGGGTATGTGGTTGATACGAAAGAGTTTTTTGGGAGTGGGCATGTTGGGCATATGAGGCAGCATCCGGAGGAGTATTGGGCGGCCATTCATGAATCATGGGTGCGGAGGACGACTGCCGGAGCGGAGGCTATCAGGGAGAAATGAAGCAAGCATATGGCTTGGAAATACTAATTGAGTTTTGCGCTGAATAAGGCTAACTATAGAGATATAGACATGAAGCTAAAGATAGAATAGACAACAAGTGTGGGCAGAGCAAAAAAAGAGGACTAAATTATGACAAATTCCTGCTCTTCAAATTCAGAAGCCAGACCTTGGCCATCCATATACTCATCAAGATAGCAGTCGCCAACAATCACATACTTGTCCTGTCCCTGCTTCCTCAACACAAACGGATACTGTCCCCCATACAGCATCACCACAACATCACCAACCTCGGTACCATTGACAAACCAGCCCAGGCCCGCCGTCGTCCTCGCAAACCGCCTGTTGAAGCACCACTTCTCATGCGACCCCGACAATTCCTCATACGCCTTCATCATCTTCCTGCCAAACGCGCGGCCCTCGCGCGACGTCTCGCTGGCGCCCGTGGCCTCCTGCACCATCCACCGGCAGACGGCCTCGAACGTGTCGTCGGTGCCGGTGAGCATGCTGTGCACGTCGAAGCCGAGCACAAAGTCGGGGCCGAGCGCCGACTGCGCGCGCGTGCGGTTGCAGGCAAAGGCGCGCGCCATGGCTTCTTTGACCGCCGGGGCGGGCGGGCCGGACGGTGAGGCGACGGTGTACATGTCGTAGAGGGTGGCGCGGGCTTCGCTCATGTGCTGCCGCTGTCGGCTCCAGTTTCGGTCGGGCAGGCTCTGGCCGTGCGGGAGGCTGGCTTGTCTGTCTTGTTCGGGGTCGATCTTCCGGAGTCCGTATGTCGGCGCGCCGATGCCTTTGGGCGTGTCGGCTAGTCGCGTGATGGTCTTGGTGCTCTCAATGGCCTCGATAGTCGCAAGTATCTTCCCCCAGATCCTCAGCTCACCGAGACCTTTGTCTATGCTGAGGCGTGGTTTCGTGTCCCCTGCTGCGCTGGCCTGGAGCTTACGAGACCGAAGCGGCTCTACCCATCCATGCACCGTCCAATCCGGAACCCAGGAGGGCAAGCTGAGTTTCGACGGTGTGGCAGGCAGCATGCAGTGACTCAGAATATCGAGTGACTGCATTCCTTGTAGAGAGTCAATGGCTAGACAGGTGAAGATCTGCTCGCCACCAGCAGCGTAGTCGACGGGGACGCTCACGGACTGATCCGCAAGGGCCAGGACAGCGTAGATTTTGTCGGCGGGCAACGTGCTGTCAAAAACCCTCGTCTCCTCTAGAATATCGAGAAGGGGTATAGATGCCGGGGATTTCGATTCAGCGCGGGTATCACGCAGCCACTGCATGACGCCGAGCGACTTCATGGCAAAGCTTCGCAGAACAATGTCCATCTTGAAGGTTCTGGCAAAGTGTATCGAGCTGGCAAGCCAGTCCCAATCTACACCATCGGAACCTATATGGACAGTTGCTCGGGTAGCATTGGCTGCTTCTTGAAGGACCCAAATGCGACGGAACTGGATTGCACATTAGTTGTTGATGTAGCTGCGTGAGGCGACGCCGATGGACGAACCCAGGCACGATTAAACAGCAGCTCCAGCGACTCCCAGTCCAAGTCTGCTGTTTTCGGATTTGTGAGCAGACGTTTCCGTATCTCAAACATCCGCAGAGTGCTGGCTTCCGCCTCGGTGATTGATTCTCTCGCAATCTCCATGAGGCCATCAAGGACGAGCAGACCCAAGTGCTCAACACCCGTGTCCTCCCCCAGCCAGATCCTCACATGCGCCGCGCCCGCATAAATCGCACCCATGATCAAAACATGCTTATTCCGCTCTTCTACATTGCCCTGGTCGATACACAGCGCATCGATCCAGATGCGGAGGACCTTGTCCTCGCTGCGGATACGCCGAATCGCCCGGTGAAGCTCGCCGCCAACCTCGACCGCCACGCCGTCGCAGAGGATGTTGCCGCGGGGCATCTGGCCGCCGAAGCTCACATACGTGCGATGAAGCTCCGGATGGTCCAGCATGTCCTTGAACGGGATGCTGCCGCTTGCTCCGTCGTAGGCGTAGCCAACCATGGCGTCGTCGGGCGGGTTGAACTCGACATTGGTGCTTTTGCCCCAGCAGTAGCTCAGCGCTTCGTAAGGCTCGGGCGCATTTTTGAGCGGCATGTGCGTGATTGAGCAGATGATTCCATCTTGGAATTTGCCAGGTTGGATGCTGACGATGCGTGTTTCGTGGGGAAGATTCAGCGCTTGGTATGGGTAACGCGACATGGTGAAGTGGAAAGGTTGTCCCGTGCTATTGCAACGGGGAATATCAAGTATATAGATAAAAAACCGGTTAATCCATACTATGGAGATCGGCAAATCGAACGGGTATCGTCGTGAGAGGCCTCTGGATTAGGCTGTGTGACTAACAGAAGCCGAGCCCTGCTGGGTTGACAGCACTGCCCTGCAGCCTAATTAGCCATCAGCCTGCAGGTAATAATAGACCCTGGTAAGAGGCAGATTTCGGCACTTCATAATTGATGAGTTGGAATTCTCCGTCGCATAGAATTCTATTTTGTCTAAAATAGAATGTCTAAAATTAAAGTAGACGAGGTGCAAGTTTTATCATTTATAGAAAAAGTCAGCGCAGTCACAACTTCCTGATATCTTGAGCGTCTTACTCGTACAAGGCTGCTTACCGCTTGCTTGCCAGGGCTGTATTAGTAGCGAGCCTTGTATCGATTAATCCCTGCTGCATGGCAGTGCAAGGTAGCACTGCCACCAGGGATCAGGGATGCAGCATGTAAAGATTTGCCTTGGCTTTGTGGGCAAGGCAAGGCAAGGCAAGGCAAGGCAAGACAGGCGGCGATCTGTACTAGGCACCAGCGGCTCATTGACTCACTATGCCGAAGCTGATGCCAGTTCAACGGCTTTTAAGTCGTCGTTTCCTCCATTGTGATTCTTGCCATTCTTCTTTCTCTCATCATCATCATCATCATCATCATCATCATCATCATCATCTCTTTAGTTGACAACAGCTCAAGTCCCGAGCAATCATGGCAGTGACAATCAACGACATTGACCACGCCTCAGAGGCTGGTTCGGATCACGGTGTCGACACCCCGGTCACTGATGCATCTCGGCAACCCGACACTGATTCCAAGGAAGTCGAAAGTGACTCCAAGGAAGACGAAAATGATGCCAAGAAAGAAGAAAATGATGTCAAAGAAGCCGAAAAGATTATTATTGGCATGGTAGTAGACACCAAAGATGTGTTTGCCAAATTTGATTCCGATGGCAACCGATCCTGGTCGGACAAGCCACCTGGCGACCTTGAAGAAGCGCCGGAGAATGAGACGACACAAAAATACGCAATCATAGTGCGGAAGAGTACGTTCACACAAAAATTATAAAAATCTTCTGATCAGTTCTAACATGACCCCAGAAAAGCCCAAGCGAGCGAGCTCTACCAAGCCGCTGGAAATTGACAGCCTCATCATCCAGTCCCCGCTGCTGAAGAATGCCCTGGGCGACATTATGCAAGACTATCCCGGCATCACCACAGACGTGACAAGACTCAAGTTCTACGCCCCGTTCGAATGCTTTGTCCATCGCTGGGAAGAGTTTGAAGAGGCTGTCACTGACGAGGATCGCGACGCCACCGCCCGCGAGCACTTGCAGCTACTCCATAGAATTCTCACCGACGAGCTCGGTGCTACCATCCAGCTGCGCAAGGACTACTTCAAGAACCAGGCCACCGACTTTGAGCACTGCTGGCTCCTCTTCACGCCCGGCTGCACTGTCCTGACGGAGCTTCACGGCCAGCCCGTCGCCGCCCGATTCAACAGCGGCGACTACGTCGAGACGCAGTGCGGCACCATCTACGCCATCAACTGCTCCTACATTGACTGGGACGGCGTGCGCGTCGGCTGGGTGGAAAAGGAAGCGCGCATCCCGCGCTTCCTCGGCACCAAGCCCTTTTCCAAGCTGAGCTGCTACCCGCTCGAGTACCACCCGGGCCGGGCCGCCATCGAGGAGGAGCTGCGGCAGCGCGGCCGCCGGTGGGAAGCCCTCCGCGGCTTCCGCTACAAGGCCTACAGCGGCGTCGCCCTGTACTCGCCGGACCAAAAGGCGCTCAGCCGGGAGCGCGTCACCTGCCGGATCGTGCTCGACGGCGCGCGCTGGGAGGACGCCAATCCGAACCACGCCGTCTACATGGAGACGATCCACGAGGCGGACCAGAGCGAGGCCGACTACGCGATGCCGCCGCTCAACGCGTACCAGGCGCTGCTCGCGTCGCCCATGGTCCGCGGCTACGCGCTCAAGAACAAGCGCTGGATGCAGTTTTTCGTGGATGGTGTGCACGAGATTGCCTTTCAGGACGGCGCGTTTGACGCGCTCGTGCTCTCGGCGGAGCGCAAGAAGCTGATCCTCGCGTTTGCGGAGAGCCAGGTCCGCCACAAGGACGCGTTTGACGACGTCGTCCAGGGCAAGGGCCGCGGCATCATCATGCTGCTGGCCGGCGGCCCGGGCATCGGCAAGACGCTGACGGCGGAGGTGGTGGCGGAGCAGATGCGCGTGCCGCTGTACACGATGAGCGCGGGCGACCTGGGCAGCTCGTCGGACGATGTGGATGAGAATCTGGGCAAGCTGATGGGCATGGTGAGCAACTGGAACGCGGTGCTGCTGCTGGATGAGTGTGATGTGTTTCTCGAGGCGCGCACCGCGGCGGACCTCGAGCGCAACCGCATCGTGTCGATTTTCTTGCGGACGCTCGAGTACTATGAAGGCATCTTGTTCCTGACGACGAATCGGATTGCAAACATGGACACGGCGTTTCAGAGCCGCATACACCTGACGCTCGAGTACCCGGATCTGGATGAGGCGGCGCGTCGGGCCATCTGGACGACGTTTTTGGCGCGCACGACGGGTGAGGGCGAGGTGGTGGGCGTGGATGAGGGGGCCCTCAAGGTGCTGAGCTCGATTCATCTGAATGGAAGGCAGATTAAGAACATCATGAAGATGGCGCAGCTCCTGGCGATGCAGACGGGCTCGGGGCTGGCATTTGAGCATGTGCAGACTGTGTTGAGGATTCAGGGCTACAAGATTCCGGAGAATTAGGTGACTACATCTAAACTGGAGAGACGATGGTTTTTTTAGTATGCTTTTACCTCTTTTTCACAATACTTGCACCACATCAAGAATGACTAGACCATCACCATAGACAGATAGATGGCAAAACAAGACACAATTCTCATCAAACAAAATCTTTATAAATATCAAACAAAATCTTTATAATATGGAACGAGTAGAGCTTGACTTAATCATACATCGTAGCCCATGTTGAGATGGTCTTTCATGCACACAGTGCTCAGCCTAGGTGTTGTTGAAACGTGCTGAGCTCTTGCTTGGTCAACATCTAATCTTCGTCCTGTACAACCCTCTCACTCCTTCTTGGCCGTGAGCAGCGGTCGAAAGCCAAAAAAGATGCCCTCAATGCCCTCCGGAGCCGCATGCTCGTAATGCGTGCTGTACATGCTCGTCAGCGCGTACCCGGTGCGGTTGACCGACATGGGCAGCTTGGCATGCGTCGGGTCGCCGTACGGCCCGTACACGGTGCCGAGGTTCGTCACAAACTGCAGCTGCCCGAGCTTGTGCCCCGTGTAAATGTCCACGTTCTCAATGTACTCGCCGTCCTTGAGCGTGAAGCTGCGCTCCTCGCGCTCCTTGTTGTGGCACTTGCCAAACACGGGGCCCCATTTGTCGCCGTACCGGACCTGCAGCTCGCGCACATTCTCCGAGACGCACATGCGCACGGCCGTAATCGGCGCGCCGCGGTCCGTCACCGGCGGCGCGGCGGCGGCGCTCCACCGCGCATGCTCCGTGTAGCGCATGTACGGCCCGCGGAAGACTTCGCGGTCGAGGTTGCGCAGCGACGCGGCGGACAGCTGGGCGCCGTCGGTGGCCAGGTACGGCCAAAACTCGGCGTAGCTGAGCACGTTTTCGACCATTTCCGTGTCGTAGTCCGAGTACGTCGCCAGCGCGAGGGCCTCCCGGTGGCCGCGGTCGTAGTACGGCTTGCCCTCGTCCCGGTTCCACTGCCGCGGCGTCACCTGCTTGCGGCCCTCGACGTACCACCTGTTGACGTGCGCGACGTAATCGGTGGTGCTGCGCTTCTGCGTCTCGGAGCGCACGGCAAACTGGTGCACCAGGCTGGCGTACGCCTCCTTCCACAGCGCCAGCAGCGCCGGGTCGACGCCGAGGCCCTCGGCCGCGTCAATCGCCGTCTTGCCCATGTCCAGCAGCGCGCTGTCCGTCGCCGCCCGGGCCTCGACGCCGCGCGCCGCCTTGTTCCCGCCGCCCGACGCCGTCATCTGCTGAAACTCCTCCGGGAGCGTCTTGCCGTAGTGCTCCTCCGGAAAGCCCCAGTCCTTGCCGTTCCGGATGCCGTCCGCCAGCAGCGCCACGTGCACGTTGGCCGCCTGCGCAAACAGCGGCAGCGCGGCCGCCGCGTAGTCGTCAATCTGGAACTCGGGGATGCCGGACCGCAGCTGCAGCAGGAAGCCGCTGTGGTGCGTGCGCAGCAGCTCGGCCTGCTTCTCGCGCGCGTCTGCCGGCGCGTCCTGGAAGCCCTTCCACACCTTGGCGTAGTGGTCCGAGTTGAGCCGGAAGCCGTCGATGCGGCTCTGCAGCGTCTTGAGCTGGTGCGCTTGCAGCTTCTGCCCGACGAGCGCCTCGACGCGCTCGCGCACCTTGTCCCACGGGTCCTTGGTCGGCGCCGGGAAGGCAATGAGGCTCAGCGCCACGGCAAAGGCGGCGATGGCGCTGCCGACGACGGGCACCGCGTTGAGGCTGACGGCGAGCACGCCCAGGACGGTCTGCGAGATTTCGTTGGGGTTGTCGAGGGTGGCTTTGGCGCCGGCCTGGACGGCGGTAAAGGCCTTTTCGGCCAGCTTGGCAGCGAGATCATGATCGATGGCCATGTTGGTAGAGTGAGGGAGGCAGAGGATTATATAGAGTGAGTGATTGTTGTGAAAAGAATGTAAGAGTAGACTGTTGTATTTATCTGTGATGGTTGGAGCCGAGACGAAAACGAAGCGAGACCACCGTCTTTTTATACATCGACTGTCCTGCCTTGCAAGCCGTAGATGTCTATACTCGCATTCATCGCCTGACTTGCTCGGGCACGGCAACTTGGACCAAGACACGACCGAACATTGCACCTCGTATGGTTTCTGATGCTTCTCTTCCAACAATTGGTATTTGCCGTCCGGCAATTGACTGCTATAACATTGCCTAGCCTAAGTGATGCGCTTGGCACTGCGGCAGTCATCACCAGGCCGCCTTCGAGTCCGAGGAAGAAGCAGTATTCGCCCAAGAAGGTTGTGGAGAAGATGCCTTAAATAGTGGTCGTGTATGCGTAGGCCTTGCACGCCTGCCTATTTTGGACATGTATTCTTGCAATGATTTGGCATGTTGGCCATTTCTTAACAGACAGCTATTATAGGTGAAGCTCACTGCCGTGTAAGCCGCCAAGGTGGGCGGGCGACTGCATACAACTCTGGTCATGTGTATTTGGATCCTACGTAGCTGCAGTTTTCTTTTGGGAATTTCTGAAACAAAAATTCTATCACTTTAGCAATGCATCTTCACCCCAATCTGTACGTTGATAGACGTGCATCTTGATGATGTGATTTCTAGGCGTGAATACACCATGGGACACCTTTCCGAGCCGTGCCCCTCCCTCTCTCTCTCTACATCGAGTCATGAACACAAAACACGTTCGCGCCCTCTCAGAGCTCATGCGTCTCGGCATTCGAGTCATGATGACAGTTGGCATTCACCAAAGACCGACCCGGAGCCATTGCGCCTATTGACCTTTTCTCGTCCGATAATAGCGCAGCAGCAATGCCGAGCGGCGCGCGCCTAGCCTGGGGCCTCTCTTATATCACAACCCACGTCCAGATGCCAAGACCGGGCTGAGTTGGTTGGCATTTGCCAAAACCTTGGCTGACGGGCGCGCGGCCTGCCGACAACGGCATTGAATCGGTTCCTGGATTATCGGGAGGGCTTATACTGGTGACGAGGCAAAAGTTCGTCCCGTCTATGCGGTGCCGCGTAACCCGAGGGTTGTTGTTGTGCCTAACAACAACGTGCATCTATCTTGTCAACTATTGGGCAGTAACACGCATTTATCTTTGCCACGGTTGGACAGTAACATGCATTCATCTTTGCCATGATTGGACAGCAATGTGCATCTCACCTTTCAAGAATTGACAGTAAAAGCGCATAGCTAATAGACGCCTTGCTTTGAAACGCCACTCTTGCCTCCTCGGCTTGCCTAATACAGCGATGCGAGGTCCCCGCTGCCTTCCAATACCGGCAATGCAGGTGAAGCGACCGCATTTGTGCATTTACTGTAGTGATGTCGTCTGGGAATGTTTATCAGACGCTGTATTTCTTTCCTGTTATACGAAGAGTTGTTTAGTTTGGAACCGCAGATGGAACGTGGCTACTTTGCGAGCTATTTTCAGACTTATACGATGAGTGGAACAGGACGGAGCCAACAGACAACTCCTCGGAAAATGTCTCCAGAGCAGCGACCTAAAGCTTCTGCGGTTTTCGTCTAAGGCGACAAGGCTCGCGATTATGTAGAGGAATTTGCCCAGCATTTGATTCACGGAAAGCTTTGTCCGTTGGTGAGCACTATCCCTGCAAACATGGGTTGTTTTCGCTGGACGGCAATGCGCTTCGTTTTATAAATGGGATTCAATTAGCGAGTACCTGGCGAATCGGGCCCTGGCGCAGGAATCTCCTCGGGGCAGCTTCGCCGACCAAGCGCAACAATACCGTACTTTGGGGACATCACTGTCGTATAGAAGAAAACTCGGCAACGAATTTATTCACTCCTATTGTCAAGGCAATTGACGCCATACTACATAGTCCCTCTTTTACAGCTTACTCCCGTCTTTCTCCGCCACCTTGGCCTTTGGCTGCAACCGAATTGATAACTCCTTCCACCATGGGTATGTCCTCGGCGCATCCTTGGACAGTGTCGCGCTAAAGTCCGCCTTCTTCTTATTAAAGAAGGACGACTTGAACGCCAAGTGGTCCCTCAAGTCTTGTCAGCACAAGCAGGTAGCAAAAACACCACAACAATGAGCAGCGTTTCACAAGACTGGGAAAACGTACCTTCCAGCAAACATGTCGTAGAGAAGCGGGCTGTCCACCAGATGCGCGCCCTCGGCAGACCCGGCGTTGCGCCAAATCAGCTGTCGGTTGAGGTACGCCGCCATGGGGCTCACGTTGGTGATGATGTCCTCGGCGAGCGCAATGGCCCGCGGCAGCACGTCCTTGGGCGTGTCGACCAGCTCGGCAAAGACGCCGCTGAGGACAGACGAGTCGGCCGGGTACCGCTTTCCGGTGGTCAAGAGGTACGTGGCGTTACTGTAACCGACCATGCGCGGCAGGAAGAAGGAGCTGCAGGACTCCATGGTGAGGCCGATGCGGGCAAACGGGAAGCCAAACTCTGCGCCGGTGCGGGGTGCAATGCTAGAAGTAGTCCTGGTTAGTATTCGACATGAAACAGCTTCCAAAAGTATCATCAGGACTCACCGGATGGCTGCCGCCAGGGTCGACGTCATGCCAATGCCCACGGCAAGGCCATTGTAAGCGACAAGGACAGGCTTGCTGCAGTTGAACATGGCCAGCGCCAGCGTGCCGCCGGGGTCTCTCATGTCGCCCACGGCCTCATCCCGCAGACCGCTCGTGTCCATGCTGAGGTCGATGCCCGCGCTAAACGCCTTGCCCGCTCCAGTTACAATGACCGCCTTGACGCGATCATCAACAGTGACAGTCTCAAACAACCGGATGAGGTCGGTGATCATGTCCGACGTGATGGCATTGAGCTTGTTGGGGCGGTTGAGCGTAGCGATGAGGATCGGCGTCACGCCCGGCGCAGACTGCGGGTGGTTGGTCACCA
Source organism: Cordyceps cateniannulata (assembly GCA_028828415.1). Lineage (NCBI taxonomy): Eukaryota > Fungi > Ascomycota > Sordariomycetes > Hypocreales > Cordycipitaceae > Cordyceps > Cordyceps cateniannulata. Next base: position 3,877,621 of record JAPHMX010000004.1, on the reverse strand, counting down.
GAATCTCGCTCTGGGGAGCGGTGGTATAAGTGACCGGGATGGGGATTTCTGCTGCCATTGTGACGAGTTGGCTTTTTTACAATGAGATGGATTTCCTATACTAAAGATGCAATTAGGGAACCCTTTTCTATTGATTTATACTGAATGGCTTCCGAGGTCCCCCGCACCGGAGTTGGCGTGTAATCCTCCCCCGGAGCTCTCCCCGGAGCGCTTCACGCGATATGGTGGAGGTGCAAACGATGCGGGAGATGAAAGCCAGACACACCAACACGGCCCGTATATAGTAAAATGGCATGTGCTAACTTATTAGTAATGTCTCAGTAACAAGTTGCTAAATTGTACCGTCTTTTCACGTTGGTCAGTGCAACACCTCGCCATGGTACAGCGTCGAGATTATTTTGTAGTTGATTTCTGCCTCTGAACAACTAGTCCAAAATATTAATGAATGCAAAATTAAATAATACTAAAAATTCATGTCCTCCTTTACCCTAGAGATGGTAGTTTCGTCTGATGTACTTCCTTGCCGACCCCTCACCAGGAGCAAGATTACCTCATCAGGCAATAATTGCGTGACAAACGCTTTCGGTAGGCAGCCGGTTTTAGAACGTTGGTCATTATCCGAAGAATGGAAAGCTGATGGCATTGCTTATTTATTTATTTCCTAAAAAAGAACGTCTCTTTAGACAACTAGCCAGGCGTCTGTCAACAAACCTTACATGAGCCAAGCATACAGACTTGTATTCCGCAAGCCCATATGTCAAAGGTCCGCGTCGGCATTGCGCCGTCAACAGCGGCAAACCCCGCAAGGTCGACAAGCCTATCAATACGGGCCGATATCCTCAATGATCGCCTGACCAAAAACCGGACCGGCTTCCTCGGAACGAGCCGTGGGGGCCGAAAAACTCATGACAGGTCCCGTCCCCACGAACCCCTTCCTTCACCGTGTGATGGGTATAGTTGGGCAAAAGAAAAATCGCCAAGACGAGACCAAACGCCGACCCTTGCCCGGGGCCAGCGAGGTCTTCTGGCCGGATACACACACGCCTTTGCCGGACAGCGGCATGAAACAAGACGGCATATCCAAAGACCCGTTTTACACTCCTCGCTGCGATGATTTTTGGAGCTTTGCGCATGAGTCGTCTGCAGCAATTTCTGGGAATGAAGCTGTGCACATCCGGAAATTCTTCGTCCAAAGGTGCCGCGGTTGTCATGCAAGGTAGATGAGCAGAGTTGCAATGTGGTGTCATCTTCACGCATTCTCTGCCGCACGCTGCCAGGTTGTCAAAGATGTACCGACGGCACATCTCTACCATTAATGCCAAATTCCCGTTGTCGCGATGGGTTTCGTATATATACCCTGAACCCGATATCGAAATGTGGCCACTCCGCGTACAAGACATACATTGCATTCAACTTTCTTTTTGACATTTATATTTCAAATATTTAAGTCTTTATGTAAATTAAATCTGGTATATCCCCGCTTCAAGCATCAAAATCCATCATCGCCTTCATAAAAACCTTTCGTAAATACACAAATCTTCAAACCATTGTACACACAAGTAGTCCATATCCATCGCTCAGGTCGACGTGTTGGCTGCCACCACATTCCTCCTTCTCGCCAAGTCCTCCAAGTTCAAATTCATCGCCGGCCGCGCAATCTCCAAGCTGCGACTCGGCATGCGCCCACCCGGCGTCCTTGGGTGCGCCACATTCACCCGCCCCGAGCGCTCCAGTATCCTCGGCGGCGTCTCCTCGCCGTCCGAGTCCTCCTCCTCCAGCCCATAATCCGCCAGCCGCGCAAAGTAATCCGCCAGCCCGTCCACCGACGGCGTGCCCACGACCGTGTCATATGTCGGCGGCGGCGTCATGGCGGGTGCGCTGGCCGAATTGTTACCGCTGCCTTCGACAAGCATCGGCGGCGGCGCCGTGTCCTCGTCGAAGCTCGGTGGGCTGAAGCTGGGAGCGCGCAGCAGGTGGATGGGTCGGGAACTGCGGTCGACAGGTGCGTCTGCGGAGCCGCGTATCGGGCTCGTGTTGCCGCTGCTCGGTTCGTGGGCGGGTTGGTGGACGTGTGCGGCGCGTGGCGCGGTAGGCAGAATATCCGTAGCCGCCGCCACGTCCGATTCAGCCTGCGCCAGCGCAATCGAGGACGCGCTCGGCGACGCATCGCTCGCTACGACATGAGCATCATGGCAGCCGCACGACGCGTGATACACATCCGACGACGTCGCCGGTCCCGTATACGTCGGCAGAAACGTGTTGGCCTGCGTCGCGCGGCAGTCGAGCACCGTAAACGGCGAGTCGATGCTAATCTCAAAGTGCCGACGCTTCGTCCCGCACGGGTCCTCCGGATCCAGACGGCTAATCCGCATCACCACCTTGATCCAGTGGTACACGTTGACGTTCTTCCAGCTGCAGTCCGGATGCAGCCGCAGGTCCTTGTTCTTGGCCATCATCTCGCACGTCGGGATCTGCACGTTGGCCTCAATCTCCGTCGCTCCCCACATGTTCTCCAGCCCCAGCTCCAGCTCGCCGAGAATGTTCTCCGTCGGCTCCGGCAGCGGCTCCGGCGGCACGCGTCTCCGCGAGGCGTCTGCGATGCGCCGCCTGCGAGCCGTCTCCCGTGCCTCCTGTCGCTGCTGCGGCGTCAGCTCGCCGCCGCGGAGCGTGCGGACCGACGAGTTGCGCCAGTGCGAGTCGAGCGGCTTGCCGGCCACCTTTTCGAGGAGCAGAATCTTTCGGCCGGGGTCTTTTCGCGTCACGCGCTTGTCGTTGGTCCAGTACTCGGTGGACTCGGTCAGGAAGACCTTGAGCTTGTGGATGTGCACCTTGTCGAGCGGCGTCAACTTGAACGCGATGGGGATCTTGGAGCCAATGGGGAAGCTCTTGCCGGAGATGACAATGTCGTAGTGCAGCTGATTCTCCCATTGCCTGCTTATGGAAATGGGCTCGGACATTTCCTGCGACATCTGGTCAGGCAGGCGGACAATGGAAACTTCCTTGACGCCGTGTAGGTTAGGTTTGAACGCTCCCGCGCGGTCCACCGTCGCGTGCAGCTCCCATTTGACGGAGCCATACTGGAGTTTGGTGGTCTCGAGCTGGTGGTAGTCGATCGGGAGCTCAAATGAGTAATCGTAGGTGCCGGGGTAAAAGACCTTGTAGCCCTTTGCCTGCGTTACAGAGGCAACGCTATAATCGCTCTTGCCGAAACTGCGGGATTGGACAGTTTGCAAGGATAGTCGCTTCATTTCTTTCGAGCTTAGGCTGGCGCGGTGTGATTGAGTCGTAGGCAGGGCGAGGTTTGTGTTGCTTGAGTTATTGGAGCTGGATTTGAGAGAATATGTGCACTGATTCCCGTATTCGCTTTCCCATCCCTCAGTCATGGCGTTGAAAAAGGTCAAGACTTGCGTCCTCAAGCTTTCCTCCTCATACAGGTCTTGCTTGAGGGGGGGAATGCCTTCAGGCCACTCGGTGCGGGCGCGACCGAGCAGTTTCAGCTGCACCGCCTTGAGTTTGACATTCTTGGTGACGTTGAGTCGCAATCGGCCTCGAAGAAGCGCAGTGCCGCTGCGGTGCTCCGAGCGGGAGTGGTTGTCATGTTCGAAGCCGTAGAGAAAGACATTTTGCTCGGCGAGTATGATGGAGCAGGTCACGCCGCTGCCTGAGGCGACAGGCTTGGGAATCTCCGTTACGGAAGTGACTGCTGATTTGTTCATTCTGGAAGAGGAAAAGTAGCCGGAGTCGGTCGGTAGGCGATAAGCGGCAGTGTCGGCGGCGCCTCTGCGGTGTGATGTCATGGCCGGCGACGGTGCGACGATGTGTTGTTCCGTGACGCTCAGGGTAGAGCTGGATGTCAGATTTGGCTCCGGTACGGAAGTTATCCGGTCGTCCTGCACGGAACTGTTGGAGTCACTGGTGGTCTGTGGCGGTCGCAGCCCCTCGGTCGCAGCCGCTGTGTTAGCCTGTTTGATGAAACGAGAGCCGGGCCGCTGGCGATGGCATGCAGAGTCTGTGCCGGGAGCGGAAAATCTGCGAAGAAGAAAGATTCGGCGTTCGCTTTTCTGCGTAGATTTGTCCTTTTTCTTTTCTCGCCGTATTCCGAGGCTGAAGGACTTGGTTGGCGATGGGCGAAGATCGCGAGGTATGTAGCCGGAAGGATATGAGAGGACGTGGATGGCCTGGGGCCGGGTTCGGCGCGGCCCAATCAACGGCGCGGGAAAGCGCTCGGTTTGGGCGTCAATGCCGGTAGAAGGAAGCCAACTTGAGCGATGGGATATATTGCCACTCTCGGTGATTTCCCAAGGAACGGCAAGTTGGCTGGATTGTGATCTGGAGCAAGTCATGTTAACGGCTGGTTAGACTGGCGGTTGAATAAGATGGTCGAGCATTCGGCGACGGGGTTGCAAGAGCTCGGCGAAGATGACTGACGCGTCCTGGGGCCCAAGAAAATCAAGGAGGTCATGGGGGGGTCCCGCCAAGTAAATGGTGCCCAGCTCAAGAATTAAAAGGCCATAGAAAAGAAAGAAAAAAGTACGAGTTGGCCGAGGACGCTTGCCCGGTGAGATCAGCGCGAGCCAAAGGTGGTATTGGCTTATAAGACCTTGACGATGGCGGGGCGGAGGCCTGCAGCACAAGAGGCGCAACGCTAAGAGACGGAACGGCGAGGGTGAAGCAAGGAAAAGCAAAGCAGTAAATTGATCTAGTGAGATGAGGGATGAATGCCAAATGCACAGCCACAGGGTGAATGCTGGCACGCCAGGACTGGGGGTGAAAGCAGGGCGGTAGCAGAAGCAGCGTCGCCAAGCAGGGCAAAAGGACGTGCAAAGGTGGGCTGCATGAAAGTCAAAGATCGAGATTGTTTAAAGCTTGTGTCGGGATGGACTACATCACCTCACAGGAGTGGATCTAGAACTCGGCCAAAGGAAAGGCTGTCCAAGGGCAGGCAGGCAGGCAGGGTGGTGTGTGGGATAGTGGGATAGCATGATGAGCACGGGGTTGTGAGGCTTGGAGAAGAAATTCCATGTTGAGCTGAATCATGGCCAAGGAATAAAAAGAAAGGGCTCGGAAAGACAGGAGACTAGAGTCAAAAGGCCGCGGTAAAGTGGTTGACAGGAGAACAGGAGAGAACATGTGTGAGGAGGCAAGTAGATTGGAGAGCAGGAACGGAAAGGAGGCTTACCAGCTGTTATCCAAAATGTCACCGCCTTAACTCAACGGTTATCAATGCACACCCCCTGTATGAGATTATCAATGCAGTGGGATGTCAGAAGAGATGAGGTTGCACAACGTGGAATGCGACAGCCAAGGAAGTGATGGCGCAGTTGGCGTGGCTGGACTGTCCAACAGGCTTGAGGCCAGGAAGTAGCGCCGGCAATTGCGTCCAGCAAAGATGAGCGGTATGCTGTATGAGTGAGCAATGTCTTGCGATGATCTCGAATTGTGCGACAAGGAGGAACGGTGACCGAGGCTGACTGTGGGCGGCGGCGATGCGACGAGTGGGTGAGTGGACTAGGGGTGCTGTCTGTCTAGACTCTAGACCAGTCTTGCGTGAATCAATCGGCACTGCGCACGAGGGCAATGACTCTCCAAGATGACGCACGTTGTCCAACGCAAAAAGGCCGCTGGATCGGCAGTGGTTGTTGCGGGTAGTCTTGCAAGGACAACGGTAGGTTTTGAAGATCGGATTGAGGGTGTGGGAGGGAAGAAGGAAAGATGACGAGAAACAAAAAACGACAACAAAAAGCAGCGATTGATGAAGAAGTATTAAACCAATGGAGAGAGAGGGGGATGGAGAAGAGGAGAGACAGCAGCGTCGTGGTTTTGGCGAGGAAGAAAGGATGGAGAGAAAAAGCCGGTGGTGCTGAGCTCAGAGGGCCGCTAAATTCCCGATGCAGAGAGGTGGGCAGTCTTGAGAGTCAGGCCTTGTCGCAATTATGATGGCCGTATTGTCAGGCTGCATGTGCCAATTTTTTTTCCCTGGTCCTTTTTCTGTTGATAGTAATTTCGGTTTGCTCATGAATTGTCATGCAGGCCTGAGTCGTTGCTTATAGTACTTCCTGATTAGTTAGTAGGCACCTAATAACCACAAAGCTCGGGCGCGTTTCGGAGTCGTGGCCGGAGTCCCCAGTGCAACATGGACGGGGTCTACTGGTAATTAATCGGGCTTTTGTTATGTGTAGCCTCGTCAAAGTTGCCTTGTCGGCTTCATGATTTGCGTTTCTTGTTCAGTAATTCACGCTCGCTCCGAGTCGACCGCTTCCGACGATGCCGCTTCATCCAAACGGGGGGGTTCCACTGAACAAGTCCGCTGCATGTACCGGTCAAACGGCGAATGCAATACTCACGCCAACTGTGCATTTTCATGCGGGAAATCATGCGGAAAATTCCTCTTAACATTAGATGGACATGCTGATTAATATCAATTCAATTCCAGATTCTTCAATGAAATTCCGGACATTCTGCAGTGTTGACAAGAAGGCGTGATGCAAGCCTTCCCTGTACTTGCAAACCGCTAATCTCACGGTCTAGACCCTAAGATGCCCTGAAGCAAGCTTGTCCATTTAGCGTAACAGTACTTTTCTTAGCGCCCTCATGGGCATCGCCGACATCTTCATCCTCATCGACGTAATTCATCGCCCTGGCCGTCTACTATTCCCCAACTTTGTTAAATCCCCATTGGAATCATCCATGCTTTTTTTTTTCTTTTCTCAGCCAGGCAGGACCGGTTCAAACGGCCCATCGCTTCCGTTTCTTCGCCGTCCGCGTCACGCCACACATCCAGCCAGCATCTCCAATTCGACGACTAGAACCTCGAGTCATCTTTCGACGATCGGCAACGCTGCTCCTCCTCTGACGGATGCATGACGGAATCGTCCATCTGCCCAAGCTGGATCTCGCTCCACCCGAGCGCCTCTTAGCTTCCCAGCCTGAATGGAATAATCGCGACCCTCAAAAGGGCCAACTAATTAAAATGACCATTGTATTCGACATTATAGGTCGCAAGCGGTGAGATCCCAATCCCATCCTATTTTCTGGGGGAATATCGTCGACTGTAAGACATCGCCATGACCTGCCCATTTCCAAGACATCTCCGCGGCCATCTCCGTCCTCCTCCACGGCCCATGACACACCTCTACTCAGCTTCAACATTATCCATTTTCCACGGAACCTCCGTCGTGTATCAGTTGTCACTTTGCCCGACTTATTCTGGCTCACATCGCTTCCGGCCTTGTTCGCTATAAGCCGTCTCCGCTCTCCGAACCGGCGCCGAGCTCGAGCCCCCGTCACAAAAAGAAAGCCCACATCCGCGACTCCCGGCGCATACTCGAGCTTTTGCGGCCTCATTGTATAGTTAATGCCTGTCCACATGTATGCCCAACATATCCGTACATACATTCGTCGTGCCTGTCCGGAAATATGCCTTGACTCGGCTATACCGACTCACTCCATATACCTCACTTCTATTTGTTTACCAGCTCTACATGTGTCCATGTCGATGCCCAACTCGTACTTCATCCCGCGGCATTATCTTGTCTTCTCGAACTGGTCTGGCCGGCTCCCTCTTCACCCAAATTGCCCAGTTTTATCTTTTTTTCCTCAACGTCGCAGCCCGCTTCGGCCGCATGACAGTAGCCCTGCCAAGGATCACCACCTACCTGCCTCGCATATCCGCCGTTTCAACGCGCTGCAGCCTCAATCGAATCCTCCTTCTTGCATCCTAATAAATTACGTTTAAATTCTGTCCCTCGTGGCGAAAATGGGCCACCAAAACACCCACTTCAACTGGGGCGACCGCTAGTTGTTAGTCCCAAACAGCTGGACAACCAACAGCAGCCCACTCTCCTCATCTGACGCCCGCCAAAAACACGTAAAAAGCCCCCAGATACGGCTCCAACATTCGCGGAACATCCCAGCCCAACTGCTTGCCTTGAGCATCATGGACGTTTCCATGCAGGTACTTGATCCACTAATATACAGCGGCAAGGACGGCCTGATAAATGGGCAACCTCTAGCTCACCTAGCTACTCGGTATAGGACATGTCCGGCCACGCGCACAAGTCCCGCAACGAATCCGTCAAAACCTTGATCGTGATCTCAGAGGCCTGCGCCCACAGACCAAAACCTTCCAACAAAGACAACTCATCGAGGGCGCCATCTCACCCTGGCCGCCCCGCGACCGCCACAAAGCAAGCCACAGCGGCCCATTGTTCAGGGATCGTTGCTCCCCCCCACCCCTGGAGATGAGGTCATAGACATCTACATATTTTTAGAGTTGGTTTCTTGGCAAACCTCCTCTGGCGGCGCAACTAAGTGGAGGCCGCCTACTCTGGAACGTGAACCTGTCGACTGAAAATCATTACCATTCTTTTTTGAAACTCCAAAAAGAACCTTTTTGTGCTTCAAGAATAGAGAGAAGGGAAAGCTTTTCTTGTGACAAGATTCGGTGCTGCTGTTAACGCGTCGATGCACGCAAACTCACTACGTTACTCTCACAGGCGGGGACTACTGCGACCACAACTCCAGAATTCAACGTTGACTTGCGGCAGTGTAAAAAGTAACTCTGGCTTTGAAACAAAGTGGCCCAGCTTTTTGCTACAAGTTCATTCGCGGATTCAAGCCCGATTCGTCTATCCTGTGCGTCTGGAGACGAGCCTCTAGGGTAGGCTCACAAATCTGTTGACAACTTACCATCACGTCCAAGTACCACCGTATCTGACAAGGGCACAATCATCTTTGGGCGTAGAAATGCGAGTTGTTCTCAATTGAAATACAGTTTGTTGCTACTATCAAGAACTGGTAAAAAGGATTGTCAATATTAGTCGATACGTGATACGAAGAACTTATCAGGAGCTCACAACACCACGTCAAACTTCGAGTATAGTCATCAAAGTCGTTAGTTTGCTATGTAAAATATCCTAAAAGAAAAAGAAAAGGAAGAAAAAGAAAATAGCAATGTATATGTATACCTTCTTGTACATCGTAGCTCAAATAGTATGTATAGATGCCATTTTTCGTCATTATAATCGTAATTGAGTCGTCATCATCAAAAAGCCCATGTTCTGTATTCCAAACCCAATGAAAAAGTACAAAGAAAAGAAGATATCTAAATGTTAAAAGCCTACGCCGCCCAGGAGCAACGCGGCGCTTCCAATGCCCACCGCGCCAAGCGTCTCTCCCCATGACTTCTTCTTCCGGTCGCGTCGATCTCTGTGGCTGCGGTGCGGACGATCGTCGCGGTCATCATAGTCGCGGTCATAGTGCTCTCTATGCCTGTGTGACGACGACGAACTCCCCTGTCCGTAGTAGTAGTCTCTGCGACGGTCATGGTTGTAGGAACTGGGCGCGCTGCTTGGATGTTCAAACTCGTGCGGTTCGGGGTCGAAGCGCACGTGGTTTTCGTTCCTATTCTTCAAAATGGGCTTAGGCTTAACCGTAGTGGAAGGCGATGTCTTGCTGTTCTTGGGCGGCGGGCTGACAATGTACGGGTAGGTGCGAGCTCCCTTGGCGTGGGCGCGGCGGTCGTCTTCATAATCGGTCGACTCGTCAGAATCATAGAGGATGTCGTCGTCGCTATGGTGACGCTTGGTGTCTAGGTTGGTAGGCCGAGCACCATCACCGTGACTTCTGAGGTCCACCTTGGGGCGGGCACCATCACCCTGGCCCTTGACGTCTGCCGTAGGGCGGGCACCATCACCCTGAGCTTTTACACCCGGCTTGGAAGGTCGCGCATCGTCGTCGGAACGCCGGGGCGGCAGCGGTGGGCGAGTAGAGCGGGCAGCACGGCACTCGGCACTTTGGCGGGCAAACTCGGCAATCTCGTGGCGACTAAGACGGCCGAGGACGGCGACATACTCGGGTCGCGCCTCGTATCGGACACGGGCGCGGTGGAGGACCTCGGGGCTGATGAGGGTGCGGCGGATCTTGGTCCACTGGGCGTCGGGCGGAATGTCCCTGCCATATCTATCCGGTCCCAGCCACGATGAACCACCCGGGCTAGTACCTGGATAAGCCTGTGTTCTAGCATCTGATGCCGCGCTGCTGAAGTTTTGTCGCGGCGAGCCAGCGACCACCGTCTCTGAGGTGGGCGATCGTGACAGGTCGTCACCTAGACGGCTCGAGTGCGCAGTCGGGTCGCCGTTTAAGTGCATCCCATTCATGCCTTGCTTCAGGTTATCCATGGAGACTAGCTCCTTGGTCGAGACCAGCGCGGTGGACAGGTCGGGATCCCTGTCGTCCTCCATGCCGGTGTATGGGACATTGAAGGAGTACTGCGTAGGGAGTACTGTCGGCGAGTGGTTGGCAGGATGCATATAGTCGGCCTTGTTGCTAAACCCAGATTTTCCATTCTTAGGTGATGGGCTCCTGTCCTTGGGTGGGAGGATAGGCACCTTGGGTGGCACGACCGGTGGCCGTACGGGGTGCTGGACTTGGGGGGCCGTGTTGGCTTCCAACTCAGCTACGCCTTGATATGTGGGTGTAGCACCGTAGTTGCGGTTCTGTGAGCGCCGTTCAAGTTCTACTGAAGCCTAAGGTCACGCTGTTAGCACACTGTGTTGAGCCTTGGGGGCTTGCAGGTTTCGTACTGGTTCAGCCTGCTTTTGTTCGGGAGTGGCCCCCAGACGCTCAAGGCTCGTCTTGTATTCGCGCCATATCGCTTCGGTGTCGGTTTCAAGCGCGTTGGGATATCGACTGGGAGCCATGGCGCCAACATCATGCTTCATCTCGTCCGGCAGAGTCTGCTGAGCTGGGGCAGTAAACTTTGACTTTGCGCGCGTCTGGACGAAGTTGAGGAAAATGGCAAGGTCCAGCTCCTTTTGTGCAAGTTCGATGGATGCGACGCGATCCGTCAGGGCATCCTTCTTGCCAGCAGCGTCGAAGCGATCGAGGACCGTCTCGAGCTGCCTGAGGGCAGCCTCGCAGTGGTTGACCATGGGCTCGAGTACGGTGAAATAGACAGCCGAGGAGTCAGGCCGGGTTAGGACGGACTTGGGGTCTGCGGCCTCGGTGCGAAGGTGGCGGAGGGTAATGTACATGCGACGGACGGCGACGGCAGCATCGTCAAACGCAGGCGGGGGGATCTGCTTGGTGCGCTGGTAGAGAGTGCGGGCAAAGGCGTCGACATGGTCGATGCGGCGCTCGATTGCACTACCGTTCATGATGGCAAGGGGTGTTGGAGATGTTGGACAGATGCGGCAGCACGCCAGCCAGCGTGGTCGGGAGTGTTGGTAATCCAGGCAGCAGCGGATGTGTATAAGCGCGTTTGGTGGTGATGGAGCGTGGGTGTGATCTTTGGCGTGTCGCGTTTCCCGCGGACGACGACAAGGATAGAGAAGAGATTTGACAAAGATGGAAAGATCAAACAGATGGGGTGTGAAGCAAGGCAAGGAAAATGGACAGGCCAGGCCAAGACTGCTGCGGCCAGGTCAGAGAAGTGTAGTGCTTGCTTGGCTCGTGATGAGTGGGCAGGTGACGGTGGGCCAAAGGTGCAAACGTGTGAGTGAAGGCCGCCGTTAGTTGGCAGGTGTGTATGGCAGCAAACGATGGTAAACTGCGAGGCGATGGCTGGACGTGTTGTACAGAAAGATGAAATGAAGAAGAGTTTTGAGGGATGGAATGGCAAAAGAAAAAGAAGGGGTGTCAAGAAGGAGTGGCCATGGTGGTGTTTGCCGCCCGGCCGTGTGAGCGGCGATGGTCTGCCGCAGTTGCTTAGCTCGTTGGGTGATGCGAGTGTGGTGGAGGAGGGATGACTCTGTCTCTGTTTGCTACAACCAGCCAGCCAGCCAGCCAGCCTGCCAGCCAGCCTGCCGGAGTGTCTTGTCTTGTCTCCGAAACAAGTAAGTGAAAGCCACGACACCACAGTGTGCAGGCGAGCATCGAGCCACAGCAAGCAGGAAGCGGCACGCACGCAACGTCACAGGTACAAAGAGGCAAGTACCATAGTACTGACCGGGGCAACCCTCGAGGGCCCCACGAGCCAAGGAGCCCGCCGTTCATTTCGCCTCACTCTGACTCTGACTCTGGCTGATCAGAGCCTGTCCCTGTTGCCTGCCCGTTCTCTTTCCTGCAGGACGACAGGACAAGGGACAAGAGGTGCAGCGCCCAGCCACAGACAGTTGGCCCGGCGTGCCGTGTCGCAGCCCCCACCACACTACGGGCAGTTGCAGCGGCCCAGTCCACTCACCACTCTAGCGGGAGAAGCCTACAGAGAACCTTTCCAGGCGTTTTGGCGTTCAACGGCACTTGACGGGCGGGTCTGTACAGTAGTTGTAGGTACCCAGGACCCCTGGCCCTTCCTTCCCTTGCAGTGAACCGCCCTGGAGTCATGTTCTTGTCATTCCAACATCATTGGCCCTTTTCCTCTCTGCCTTTCCCCCCCCCTTCCCACAGGGCTGATAATCTTTCCCCTCCCGTCTCACCCTTGCCAGGTTTCCTTTCTGCTACAAAAGGCAGCTCAGCTGGACTCGCGGTGCATCATGCATGAACGCGGGCAGACTGCAGGGCTTTTTTTGTAAGCGGAATGCTGGGAGCCCTCGCATCACAAGCAACCGAATGAAAACGACGGAAATTATTCTATTGACTTTTCTATAGACGAAACCAATTCATCTTTCTGCCATGTTTCTATTTCCATCTATCCGGGACTTGGTCCAAGGGGCAACTCGTTTACTAACCCAACCAACTACGTCACCGGACCCCGCGTTAACGAGTTGGACCTATTAATAAGCTACAGATTACAGGTACCTTACTAAGGGGCAACAGCGCCCATCAGACACGAGACAATGCCTTGAACTCTGACCGAGGTCTTTATTTGATTCTTTTTCATTTCGTCTTTTCTAAAAATCGAACCACTATCCGTCTCTGCCAACGACTCGTGCCGAAACTATGCTCTTCCGTCCGCCATGAGGAAAAGAAAGCATGGCTTTGCGGCTGAGCAAAACCATTAACTACTATAACCTACTAGGTACTTTCCAGTCCCTAGGCAACAAGAAGAGCCCAGCCAACCGCCTTACGGCTGACGGCGCACGCTAGCAAGCACAGCCCGCGCCTGCATATCATCCAGACGACTCAGACCGTGATGCGACACGAACTGCGCTCTAGCTGCGCCCTAGAATTCCATTCACGACATCCTCTAGCCACAATAATACAAGAGGCATTAAAGCAAGGCACCCGTTCTCCTAGACTTGCAGTAGCCGAAAGGTAAACCGAGACCAGATTCGCCACCGAGAATGAGGTCCCCCGCCCCCCGATGGATCATCATCAGCCAAAAACCCGCAGACAATCGGCACAACTTCCTTTTACTCTTCGAGAAGAAAAAACGTGCCAACAAGATTTTCCCTTGTGACCAAGTAGCAAAAGTAAGACCGGAGACAACAACAAGTCGGAGCCGGCCGACATTGTCTTATCCCCCGCCAACTGTCAACCTTGGCGCTTTATTCGTCCTGTCCCTCACTTGCCCTTCCTGGCCGAGTCACGTCCCAGGCAGCCATCCAAACCACTTGCGAACCACCGCCGCTGAGCAGCAATAAAAAAATAAAAAAATAAAAAGATGAAACTCCCAAAAAGCGAAAATAGAACGCCTCAACTCTTTCTGCCGTTCCCCATATTCTCGCATAGGCGCATCACCGTACATATGTTAAAAAAAGCCCCTCTGTACACACCCGAGACAAAAGCCCAGCCATGCCAGCGTGCAAAACTCCGCCACCACCTCCCCTCATTCGTGCCGTCATATGACAATCAACATCCATATCTGTCCCCCTTCTTTCTTCTTTGGCTTGTTACATTCTCTGCGATTGGTCAGGGTACTCCGTAGTCGGCGAACGCCCTTTCAATGCTTCAGATATGGGCCCTGACGTACCACCGGATGTGCCTACCCGCCGTTCCCAAGCCTGAGCCGGGCGTAAAACGGGACTTTGCATTTTCTGCCACATTGTCAAGATTGGTCAAACTCGCGGTCTTCCTCGGCACTATAGCCTAGACGTATACTGTAGTAACTTGTTACTGTTAGATACCACAAGGTCATAAGACCTCTACCAGTAGGCAGAAAAATGTAGTACTATAACTCTAGGTCACACACTACAACTTTATCATAAATAGTAGTGCCCAGCATTATCAAAGCATTTTTTTTTTTAAAAAAGAAGGCGTCTTTCGTGCGCCCAGCTGTGCCGGCCCGAGCCCGCGCTCCGGGCCCGACTCAGCCGACGGTGCACGCATGTTTTACGGGGGTGGCACCGCTCCCGCGACCGTCTTGCTCGACAGCGACGCCGCCACAGAGGCACCGAGTCGCCGCTGCCGCCCTCCGAGGACGGGCGCAGTGCTAGCTCCGGAGCCACGGCGGCTGCTGCTCCTCCCCCTCCGCCTGTTCCTCCTCACTGGGGTTGAAGCTGGCGAGTCCGCGCCTAGCCTAGCCTCGGGGCTCCGAAAGCCACCTGCAGGCCCCGGTCGGGCGAAAGTGCGCGGGAGATGCAGATGCGCCGATGAGGGGCTGTATACCGTGCCGGCTGGTCAGGAGCTGGCCGTTGCGGGACGCCGGAACTTTTGCTTTATCAAGTTGTGACGTTGACCTTTCCCTTTCCTGCACTTTGAAAGGTGTCAAGCCCAGACCACGACGGCCATTTCTTCTTGCTGCCGGCTACTGGACGATGATGTTGGTTGGCTTTTTTACCCGCACGGAATAGAACTCATGCTGGCCATGAATACCCAATACAGCAGACCCTTATCCGTCGTGTTACCGCGTGAAGCCATCTTTTATCCAAAGTAAAATAAAGAAGCCGCATCGCAACTCCGTCTTGAGGTGTTAGCAGTGGGAGTAATCGCTCAACTTCTGCTGAGCCAACCAATAGGATTGCAAGGCACGTATACCCAACTGTTGGCCTACTGAGGTCTACAACCTCCTAGCTTACGGATGGCGCTTTATTAGCGTTGGGTTGGCGTTCAACTTGCCCCTTCCGGCAGTTGATTGTTCATGCATAATGGAAACCTCAAAATAGCCTATCTTGCGAACAACGGCCCCCCTCCCCCGCAGGCACCCCACGATCCCCTCGTCTTCGTGCAAGAGCTCAATATCGTTCTCCCACTGGCCCCCTCCTTGCAGCAAAAAGCTGGGATGGATTGGGGACGCGACTTTTGTTAGCCCCGAGTTCTTTTGAAAAGCACCCCGCGCCGATGGCCCGCAGAAGCTCGCACATCTCCCCCGCCGCCCCAGTTGGGGTAAGGTTGGTCCAGCAGGCTGTCGGCCGACTAATCAGTTGGTACCCGACGGCCTCTGACCGTGAGCTCATCCACATGTGCTCAATCTCCCATGTGAAATGCCGGTATCGGTCTTTATTCCCCCGATAAGCAGCTCTCGTGATGGTATCCGTCGACTGCTTCATCCGCGCAGAGTGAGAAACGCCACTTACACATGTCATCTTGGCTAAGCGCTACAAGTTGGGGAATTACTTACCTAGGTAGGCAGGTCCCTGGATAAGGTATCGCAGCCTTGAGTGCCTCCAAATTATCCCAAATTATGACTCTTGTCTTGGCTGGGCCGTCACCTGCGTAAGCGATTCTTGTTGTCCGTGTTACAATAGTAAAGACTTCCTACACAAGCAACCAACATGTTTGTGTAATCAAAAGCTTGTCAAACATAACATTCATGAAAATACAAAAATAATAGCAAAATTATCTAGAATAAACAGGGCAACGTGATTCATTCTTCCGCATCCTGGTGCCTCCTATCTCAATCGTCACAGCGATGCCGCGTCACTGTCGATGCCGACCAAGAGCGGCCCGACTTTAGCTCCCAGCCTTCTGAGCAACTCGCTCTGCGACAATCAATCAACCAGTCGAACCAGATCCTTTAGCCTCGTAATCATTGGTTTTCATCATGTAAGTGTTTGTTTGCCAAATGACTTGATCTTGACCAAGAACCGCCTTGGCACGCCCGTATCTCCATCCCCAGAGGCAAGGCCGGGTAGTTTTCGCAAATCTCGTTCAGTAATCGTTTTTGGCAAGCGTGTCAAATCTCGTTCAGCAATCGTTTTCGGCAGGCGTGGGTGTTCTTTTGCTTCTGGGGCTTGTCTAACGGCCGAGAGCCCACCTCCCAACTGCCAGTCCGTCCTGAACCAGCTTCCGGAATAGTAAGGTGCGGGGAAGAAGACTCACTAAACTAGTCTTGTTGGTGATAGCCTCAACAGGAAGCTGCTCTTTAAGCGGCTGAAAATACCAAGATCTCACGATAGAGTAGATATGTTTAAATCACAATAGTTAAAATAAGCTATTCTTAGACGCTAGGAGCAGTTATGTAACAGTATCAGTTGATCATATATCAAGTCTATGCAGAAAGGCCGATCATAAGACGCCATACGAGAGAGCTCCGAACGACTATAAGTACTGCTAACGCTTCGTGAATTATTTCCATCATCTCAGACACATAATCTACTATCCTCTCCAAGTCCATAGCAAGCAACTCCCTCTGGTCTCAACATGCAGCTCAAGCACCTTTTCCTCTCGCTCCTGGCCACGGCCACCTGCCGTGCCGCCGCAGTCGGCGGCTCCGAGCTGTGCGGCAACGAAGCCCCGAGCGAGGATTTCATGCAGGTCCTCAAGGACGCCGCGGCCGAAGAGGCCAGCGCTGCGCTCTCTGGCAACGTGAAGCGAGACACCCGGAGCATCAAGACCTATGTTCACGTCATCGCCGCAAGCACCTCGCGCTCCGACGGTTACCTCAGTGTAAGCCTAGACCAAAAAGTCAATTCGACCGAAGTGTCAACGCTGACGAATACAAATCTAGCTCGAAACCGTCAATGCGCAGATGAAAGTCCTCAACGACAACTTCTACGGCACCGGCTACCAGTTTGACCTCCAAAACGTTTCGTACACGGTCGACAGCCGCTGGTCCGATATTTACACCAGCTCGAACCTCTACAACCTCAAGTCGTACCTCCGCAAGGGCAACTACGCCGACCTCAACCTCTACTACTTCCGCAAGATTTATGACCAGAACGGCCGCAGCCTGACCGGCTTCTGCACCTACCCCGACAACAACACCAGCGACAACAGCTGGAGCGTCTTCTACAATGACGGCTGCTGCCTGCAGGCCGAGACGACGCCCGGCGGCTCCTTCAAGCCGTTCAACCTCGGCAAGATCACTACGCACGAGGTCGGTCACTGGCTCGGCCTCATCCACCCCTGGGGCAACGGCTACAGCGGCGGCTGCACCAACGGCGGCGACTATGTCGATGACACGCCGCCGCAGGACAAGGACGTCTACGGCTGCAACGAGTACTCGGACACCTGCCCGGGCGACAAATATTACGACCCCATCCACAACTACATGGGCTACGCCGACAAGTATGTTATCCTGTTGACGATTCTCCCGTCCTCTCTTCGTCTGCCTTTGCTAACCTATGCTTCTTCTTACTTGTTTAGCGCTTGCGTCAACCAGTTTACCAACGGCCAGGTCACCCGCATGAACACCCTCTTCACCAAGTTCCGCACCTAAGCCAAAACTTTACGGACGCCTTCTGATGTAGAGAGTGGGAAAGCACCCGTGACTTGCACTTCGCATTTCCCGCTCAGGATGCAAAGACGGCATGTTGAAGTCATGATGGATGGGATTGTCTGGAAAGTCTGTTCGATTGCTCTACTTTCTACGGGGAGACGTGCCAGCTGTAAAGGAGGATAAGACCTTGCTAGTACAATAAACAGATCAAGCCAAGCACTGAGACTATAAAGTGAATTCCATTTGGCACCTCGACATTTAGACACTGAGTGGTGCCCTGCTACTAGCTATGTATCACAAGACAGAGAACCGCTACAAGGCAGCAACATAACAAGGTCAGTCCAGATGTACAGTGCTTTAGAGTCTGCACACCGTCGAAAAAACTCCAAGCCACCACCTTGGAATAGTATCCTGATCGTTCTAGGAATAGGGAGACTGGCGTTGTGAGCACGAGGCATATTGGAAGATGAACTCAAGGCAGAGTGAAATTATAAAGTCTTGATGTTCTGCACCGCTATATCGCGACCGGGAACGACAGAATGCCTCTGCTGGTTAATCAACATCTATCACATGCCTCATCCTGCTCCGTGACTTTTAACAGCAATCACGCAACGATGCAAGCAAAGAGTAGTTTGAGACCCCAGCCACACATCACCCGCTCTTAGTCAAAGAACTTGCGCATACCGCCGTCCCCCAAATCGGCTCTTGCACGCCGCGACTCTTCTGTGCTTGCCTCTGCAAATCTTCTGTATGCTGGTGGCAAAGCGGCTGTAGATGTGGATGGCAATCCACAGTGTGACGCAGTGTAACTCGCACGTTCACGCTCCGCATCAGGCCGATGGAATGGTCACATGCGATCGAAATGCTCCAGAATATCTCGCTCGTTGCTGGTCCCAGCCGGATACTTTTCCAGATCCACCCAGGTAGAGCTTGGTCCGCGTAGTACGTCCATCGTTTCCGTGTCCCACCCGAGGACATCTTTCGCGTCAGATGCAGCATCGTAGCCTGTCAGGACTCGCGTGCTTTGGATCGGATCCCGTTTCATACCAAACGCATGCTGTTCTCGTGCCTCGAGTGTCATGAGAAAGGTGATTGCCACACTGAGCGCCGTCTCACCCAGTCGACCATGGCCACGGAGCATGTGTCGAGCGAAAGGATGCTGACAGGCGGCAGGCTTACTGTGGCCAGAGACTGGCCACGGTCAATCTCGCTTCGATAGGGGCGGAATCATCGGTGGTGGGTATATCGGAACAATTGACTGATGAGAAGCACCGTTTTATAGTACATGGGTGGGTAAAATCCTCGTTCTGGGTGTTGCGGTCAGTGACATCGCGGAGGACATAGACTGCT
Organism: Cordyceps cateniannulata; assembly: GCA_028828415.1. Taxonomy (NCBI): domain Eukaryota; kingdom Fungi; phylum Ascomycota; class Sordariomycetes; order Hypocreales; family Cordycipitaceae; genus Cordyceps; species Cordyceps cateniannulata. Next base: position 3,858,792 of record JAPHMX010000004.1, on the reverse strand, counting down.
GCTGTGCGGTTACAGGCGTCGCTTGCATCTTCGAGACTGAGGTCCGACGCAACGGCAAAGTCTATAGGCATGTGGCACTGAGGGTTGAGCAGCCACTTGGAGGAGGCAGAATGAACCATGACTCGGTGGAAATGACGGCGCTCCTGGAGACCGCGAAGAACGCGTAGGAGCTCATCCTTGGCAGCGGAAGCCGGTCCGGAGACGCCGTATGTTTTTGCGGAAGAGGAGCCCATCACTTGGCGAAGCTGATGTTTGTGACGATGAAGTTGCAATAATGGATGCACGCGGATACTGATGAGGAGCGAGAGAAGGAGTAGAGATGTGCCCAGAGGCCATGTTTTGCATATATATTGATAAAGAGTATCATCTTTATTTTAGTTTTAGGCTAAGGATATATTATTTAGTGAGCCATGGCCGAACTAGTGCCTGATTAGAGAGGTCAAAAGCGGCAAAGAAAAAAAAACGAAGTTTTCATGTCGGCTACTACATCAAACAAATAAAACAAAACAAGTGTCGTTATCGCGTAGCTATTATAACATCCTCCCAGGAAAATTTTTACTCGTCTCGCGACGGGCGCACCAGTTGCTCTGCGTGTCTTTTCTGCCGTTTCGTGTAAATCAGACCGCAGACGTTGCAGAGCGTGTGAGGGCCGTCAGGACCTGGTCGCCATTGCGGCGTTTCGAGACGGTTGCAGCTGTGGCACTTGTGCGTTATTTTCAGCGTCTGAGTGCCCGTTAGCATATAACCCTATTTCATCAAAATTGAGTACAAAACGTACCTTCATCTCCTTCCGCCTTCTCCGCGCGATGGACGACATGGGCCGCATCGGCACATACTTGTCGGCAACATACGGCAGCGCCTCGTTGTCGTCGTCGGCTCGTAGCGACTCAATCTTATCCAGGCTGGCAGAAATATCTCGTACTAGGTTGCTCATGATGAGAAGCTCGTCGTTGGAGACGCGAGGCGTCGCGACGTCAACGTCGCGGGGGAGATGATCGGCGAACCGGGCAAGGGCAGCAAGGTTCTCCTGGATCTGGGATTCGAGGTTAGCATATGCTCGGCTAATGCAGGGAGGGAGGGGGATAAATACAATTTGAACGTTTTCGCTCTGCAATAGGCCCTTGAGCGAGAGCTGTGATGGCACCCCTGTGGGCAGATGAGTGTCGACTACACTGCCTGCTCGCGAGATGGCGGCCAGTACGTGGGCAGCAATGTCGCCACCGCCGGGGCCGCGGAAGGTGAGGGGCTCAAGTCCTGCGTGTAGAGCAACGGGGGCGATGATAGACATAAATTGACGAGCCGGATTGTTGATGTTAAGTGTCGTTGTATTGCGGTTGGAGTGAGTTGACGATTTCGATGGACTGAAGCTGTCGAGAAATCTGGAGGCGGAGAGAGTGGGGGTGGGCAGCGGGCTGGGGCAGGTTGGGCCAGGAGATTGTCGGCCGGCGAATCAGTTGGGTATCAAGGTAGCAGGTGGTGTGTTGTTGATGCAGGACGGATAGTTTTCCAGGAAGCGCAGGATTGCCGTCTAGTATAGGTGAATTCGGCGAATTTCTTGCCTTGGCGTGTGGCGAAATGATGATGAAAGGGGATGTTGCATTCAAGGTAAATCAGGATTCCCATGTTGGAAGAATGGGCATTTCCAAGACCCTGACTTTTACTGTGGAGTGCTGTGTACCACAGTTTGCACAGGTACTACCTCCTACTAACCTACTACGTAAGGAAGGCAAGCAAAGCAAGGTCCAGCAGTGAACTACTACCTGCAGTACCTAGTTAGGTTAGAGGTAGTACTAAAAAGCTTAGTAGCTACAGTGGTTCAGCACGTGTATTCGCCGCCTGCCTCCATGGAACTTGCACTTATCCTGGAAAACGAAGTGATGAGTGTACGGTATCTAGATATAAGCCAAAAACACCCGAATATTCCGTAGACATCACTCCATGAACCTGTATTGATCATACGCATTGAATCATTCTCGTTTGAATGTGTTGACACTTCGGACCACCCCGCAGCCCAGGTACCCAGGTACCCAGGTACTTACTTGACCCTTGCACAAAGTTTCTCACATCTTCGACTCACCCACCTTCATCCGCCAAGCCATCTTTGATTTTGTGGTTCCACTTCCAATGACGGCTGTTAAAATGAACAGGCTCTATTATAGTAGGTATCTAGCCAACTAGCCTAGGCCTACTGTATGCTGCTGTGCCCTTGGCTGCTGCAATGAAAAGGTTTCATCGAGAAAGCTAATCACGCGTCTTGATGCAATTGGTAGGTAAGATCCCGTCTCCACCTTTTTGCCTGCCCAACGGCGCCCCGCCGGAAGCTTTCCTCCTACTTATAGTGGGGAGATTAGTGCTTTGCATTTCGGACGATTCAAGGCAATTTGTGTGTGGAATGTCGTACACACAGTTGTGCATCCATCCTGCGATCTCAGCATGTCCAACCAAGCACATGTATTCATCTGTTAGGTATCCAAACAGTATACCTGGCTGTTGGAATCGGGCTTTTCAGGAAAACACGACCCAGTCTACGGAAACTGCACCGTCCGCCCCAGCGCCGTTGCCACCCACGCCCCCAGCGTCTGTCGCGCCATGTTATTACTGCTCCAATACCGCGATGGGTGCACCCTGTTCGCCAGCTGCACAAACACCGTCGCGCTCGCCCGGTCCACCACCAGCGACGTCCCCGTGAAGCCCGTGTGGCTCGCCGCCTGGATATTGGCCATCGGTCCCGCCGTGTACGTCTGGTTCAGCTCGAACCCGACGCCGTGCGCGTTCCGCGGCCCGAACCGCGCGTTGAAGTTGGTGAAGACGAGCTCTACAGACGCCCGGCTCAGGATGCGCACGCCGCCGTACGTGCCGTTGTGGAGGATCATCTGCCCGAGCTTGGCCGTGTCCAGCGCGGTGGAAAAGAGCCCGGCGTGGCCGGCGACGCCTGCGAGAGACCATGCGTTCTCGTCGTGCACGGTGCCGCGCACTGGTTGTGGCCGCGGCGGCTCGTAGACGGGACTCACGGCCTCCTGGAACTCTTGCGCGGCCACGCGATGGTACCGCGGGGAGGCGGCGCCCTCGACGTTGTCCCGGTTGAAGTAGGTGTCGGTCATGTCCATCGCTGATGTGAACTCTAGGATGACGTCGTCAAGCCGCTTCCCAGTGACGGCTTCCACGACGAGCATGAGGGTCATAAAGTTCAAATCCGAGTAGAGATATGCTGCGCCCGGCTCGTTGATGAGCTTCGTGGCCAACATGTCGTCGATGCGCGACTCGTACGTGGGAAAGTCCTCTGTCCATAGCCCAATCGCCGGATCCGCGTCGAAGCCGCTCGTATGCGTCAACAGCTGCAGCAGCGTGACGTTCTCCTTGCCATTGGCCCCGAACCGCGGCAGCCAGGTAACAACCGTCCCGTTGAGCGTCACGAGCCGGGCGTCCAGGCACCTCAGCACAGCGACCGTGGTGAAGAGCTTGGTGAGGCTCGCCAGGTCGTAGATGGTGTCGAGCGTCGCGTCCTCCTGCGCGGATTGCGGTAGTACGGTGCCGTTAAACCCGTCGACCGACGCCCACAGATTCCGCTTGCCAAAGGCAAAGTGGCTGACGATGCGGCCGTGGCGCGCGACGAGCACAGTGCCGCCGGGCTGCACGGGCAGGACCTGGTCGTGCGTCGGCGCGCCCCAGTTTCGGGCTTCGGTGAAGCGCGTCATGTTGGCCACCATGTCTGTCAATGGCCTCGACAGCATGCCGACGGATTCTGGCGTTCCGGGGCGCAGAACGTCGGAGCATGAGCCGTCCATGGCGGAGGTTGCCGAGAGAGCGCCAAGAAGCGCCGCCAACGGGCTCGTTGGAATCTTCATGCTGCTGTGCGGCGGTTGGAGAGAAGAGTGAAAAGCGTGAACCTTGAACAATGATGGCGGCGTAGAGTTGCAAAATTGTAGAGACACCGACTTTTTCTGGCCCGGAGAATCGCGGCCGTCGCCAGCGACCGAACGGTCCGAGCGAGGTGAATGCCGTCGTTGCATTGCGGCTGAGGGGGGTCGCATGAAGTTGGACTCCCCCACCCTCGGATTTCCGGTTCTGGCTGCGATGCAGATGTTGCTTGGCAATTAATTGAGGTAGTAAGATCTCGTTACTTCTGGCTTTTGCGCTATTTCGATGACACACAGCTGAGCCGAGATGGCATGTACTGCAAAACCTGAAAGAGTTGTTTATATATTACACAGTCGTCTTCAATTTTGAAAAGCTGAAAGAGACCTTGACTCAATAACTGTCTGAGCGAAGTGAGCCCTGATAGAATGCGAAGCGCCGATTACTTCTCCGAAGAACGCTCTTCTAGCGAGATCTTGTCCGCCGGCGGCCCAAACAGCATAGCCAGAATCGCGAATATCCCCGACCTCTTCAAGATGAACATGAGCCCGTGCAGCAGCACTAGCTCCCACAGTGCCTGCGGATGCAGCATCCGCGGCATCCCGGGCGCCAGCTTCTGCGCCCGGTCCGCGACCGGCCGCATCTCGGCCTCGTACTCGGCAAACGCCCGCTCCGGCTCATCGCCATGCCGGAGCAGCGCCCCGGCTAAGCTGTACGCGCCGGTGAAGGCGAGCGTCGTCCCCATCCCTGACATGGGTGACGCACAGTACCTGTTTCCCGTTAGTCGATTCTCCAAAGCGGTGTGAAGGAGGAAAGGGGCGCTTACCCCGCGTCGCCGAGAAGCACGACTCGGCCGGTGCTCCAGCGGTCCATCTTGATCTGCACCAGCGCGTCAAAGTAGAAATCCTCCGCGTCCGCCATCCCCCGCACGATGCGCTCTGTCTCCCAGCCCGCGCCGGCAAAGTACTCCGCCATCAACGCCTTGTTCGCCTCCCCGTTGTCATGCTTCTTGCCAGCCGCGGGCAGCCGCGCATCCGTGTCGTTCATGACCGTCATGAAGACCGTCGAGCGCTCCCCGCGGTCGTCCGGCCGCAGCATAATGGCGCGCCCGCGGGTCGTGTGAAACCACTGCCGCCACTTTGTATCGTGCCCCTCGCGCGGTATGCTGAAGAACGCGCCATAAACACCCAAGCTGCGCACCACCTCCGCCTCATGCGCCGCGCCGCCCCATGCCAGTCTCCTCGTCTGGCTCTGCGAGCCGTCCGCGCCCACCACCACATCATACGCCCTCCTCTGCCCGCTCCCGGCAAGCGTCACATGCACTTTCCCCCCTTTCTGCTCTATACTTGCGAGCGAGTCCCCAAAGATGTACTCGACGCTGTGCCCGCACGCCTCGCTCAGCTGCATGCTCCGCTGCCAGCACAGCTGCGCCAGGCGGCCGCGCAGAATCTCAATGTCGCTCGTCGGCGTCTGCGTGCGGCCCGTCTTGTCGGCCGCGTGGGACGCCCAGACGCGGTGGTGCGCGTCGACCAGCCGCACGCCCTCCTCGCCGGTCGTGGCGGCGCGCACGGCGGCTTCGAGGCCGAGCTTGCGCAGCATGGCGACGCCGTAGCCGCGCACGTCAATGTTTTGGCCGTAGGGGCGCAGCTCGGGCGCGCGTTCGAGGATGGTGATTTTGAGGGCTTTTTTCTGGGCGTCGCTGGCGTCGAGCAGGAGGAAGCTGGCGAGCGCGGAGCCGGCGATGCCGCAGCCAACAATCAAGATGTCCATTATATTCAAGGTTGAGATGAGTGCACAATTATAGATTTAACGCTTCATTTCTCTGTGGGTCAATGGTCCTTTAAATACTTATGCCCGCCCATCTGGAATTTGACAGGACGTCAGCAGTAGGGCCGAATTGTCCGAAGTTTTAGTTCGGGCTCGGAATATTATCAGGCTCTCGGGCACTTTAGCCTTGCGCAACCGACCATCTGTCGGTCCCGAGAGTATTTCATGGCTAAGATGGCTAGATGATTGATTTGCAAGGCAACTTAGTCTATTCCTCGTTGTCACAGTCACCATGACATCATCACTCGACAAACGTATCGACAAAGTACGTGAGGTGTAATCATTCCTTCTCTATGCAAGCAGAAGATTCGTGCTTATTCTCCTCAGCGGCTTCTGTAGCGCTGGTATTTACATTAATATAGACGACGAATCTCTCTCATAGCACCATCTGGTCCTCCAGCGTCTTCCACCATTGCCCTTTCTCTCCCGTCGGCGGCGGCGGTGCCACGAACTCCAACCGCTGCCTTGGCACCGGTCGCGTCTCCAGCACCGTCATCGGCGGTACGACTGGCCAGGCAAACCCGGGCTCCGTGGACCCCATCTTGTCGCGGACATGGACGCCGCTGCGCTTCACGGGCTGCGTCGTGCGGAGGCGCTGCGCCCACGCCATCCTCTCGTCACCGGCATCGCCGTCAATCTCCAGCACCACGGTACCCTGCGCGGTGCGATATTGGACAACCGGCGGCAGGAAGTAGGCGTAGTCGCGGACGAGGTTCGGCACCATTTCCCGGCAGACGGACCCATCGCGGTAGCCGCGGTTCGCGGATATGACCTTAAACAGCTGCTTGAACCACATGGTGATGCGGTGGTGGGCGTGGTCCTTCAGCGTCTCGGCCTTGCGTCGCCGAAGCGTGGCACGGCGTGGTGCGGCAGCGGCTCCGGGGCCGAGGGCATCAGCCTGGAGGACCTCGTCCGTGAGCGCCAACTCGTACGCTTCAACGAGTGCGGCGTAGTGCGGCAGCGCGTACTCATCGATGACGGCGCGCGCCTTAACGACGCAACGCTGGACGAGGAGCGTCTTGATGTAGATGTCGTAGTCGTCAAACGACGGCGTAATGTCGCTCTGTGAGATCATGTTCTTCCAAATATGCATAACGTCGACGGGTCGTTGCGTCGTGGGCGTCCAATCCCCAATATACTTGCGCGCGTCAAACGGCTTCGAGGCAAATAGGTACGTCCAGTTCAGAAGGCTTGACCAGACAGAGTGTGGGATGGGGATGCTGTAGCGTCGGGATACAAAGGTGATCAACTGCAATCCTAGTGCAATATGTGACATGGCACCGAAGCCTTCGGCAATGGCCTCGAGGAGGGCGGCGCTTGGCCGGAACGGCGTGTCGGTAAAGTCGTGGCCGCCAGTGATGGTAGTTTGTGCAGGATCCCGTTCATTCTCGATGACTATACCGTAGTAGTTGTGGAAGATGAGTTCCTTGATCGCCTGCAGCGACGCTGAGCGCGAAAATGCCTTGATGGAGGTGCATAGAAGCTCCTCGTTCATTTCAAGGCCGTACAATAGCCCGCGTGTCCAATGCGCGCGGTAGCCACGGCTCTGAACACGTTTCCGCAGATCCCGCATCCCTTCCTTGTCCAGGTCCAGGTCCATATCCATGACGTCCTTGTCCGTGTTTGTCGCGACACAGTTCCACGGCTCGCGTCGCAGCGCGTTAATGCTAAAGCGCTGTCGGTCGAGTGCCTCGAGCGTCGCCCCATGTACCGGGTTACGGTTGCGGTACAAGCGGCGTGCCGTGACGGCGACTCGCGCCCGGTCGAATTGATAGTACAGCGGTTCAGTCATGAAGAAGGCCTGGAGGAACTCATTCCAGCTCCTCGTGGTACGCCACTGCTGCAGGCCGTTCTCGGCGATGTTGCCCCAGAACTCACGCGCGGCATGAAAGTCAATGGCGGCGCCCGCGATGCGCATGGCCATTTCATAGTCGGCTATTGTGAAGGGTGTCAAGTTTGCGCGGATGCGGAAGAGGGTTTGCAAGCCGGCGAGCACTCGGCGATGGCGAACGCGTACACCATGCCTGTCGACAAGCCGGCCCGTTGCCGTGTATTGCGCTTCTCCTGCGCTGATTTTGAGTCCCTCTACCGCGTCATCGGAAGCATCGAAGGGATCTAGGCGGCGTATGATTTCGGAAAGTGTTGGGGCGGGAAGCTCGAGAAGCCCCTCCACGGCGCCGGGGTCGTGCTTAGCTAGCAGGTCCGTCCATTGGATGAAGGCGACGAGGACCTGTGACGAGTCCTTCTTCTGCACTGCGCGCAAAAGTTTATTGAGCTCAGTTCGCTCGCGTGGCGGCTGCATGTCGGCAAACTGTGGCCGAACAATTGGCGTCGGCTCAGTGTGCGTTGCCAGGCAGCGCCGCCGTGGTGAATTGACGGCTCGCGTGCTGCCTCTCAGATGCGTCTTGGCAACGAAGGCTGAGCAGCGACCAAGGCATGATCTTGCCAGAGCCGGTGATTGTGACGCCATGTCAAGGAAGCAAGAGCAAACGCTCACGACCCTAACACAATTCGCCGGCCGGACAGAGCTTCGCGGCAGCACACAACTAAACTGGCGGATGAGGAGAACGCTGGGGCGGAATCGCGGGTGGTGGACCTGGCTGTCTCAAGCCGAAGTTGGGGTAATGGGGCATTCTGCTTACATGCATATTTTTGTGTGCCCCGATCACTGCATAGGCTGGTGGCACACCCGAAGATTTTCCAGGCAGCATCTCAAGGCGCGCATGTCAGCATCCGCGAAATCGACAGCACAAACGACGTCCCTGACCAGTTGCTGTTACGAAATTCATATAGGTGGCCTAAATTCCTGCAGGGTAGTCGATATTTTACAATGGCCGACGACGCAGACGGATCAAGCCATGTTGCGGAGCCCTTGGACCTTGTGCGCCTGCTCCTCAACGAAGTTGTGTTTGTGAAGCTCCGAGGCGACCGAGAGCTCAAGGGCAAGCTTCATGTGAGTTGCCTTTAACTTTCCCATAAAACTTTTACGATAATTTTTACGATGTTAACACGCCCAGGCCTACGATAGCCACTGCAACCTTGTGCTGGGTGAAGTTGAGGAGACCATCTACGGCGTTGACGAGGACGAAGACGAGGAGGATGTCAAGGTAAGATGCACTTGGGGCGTCAAAATACGCTGAATGATAGCTAACCGGCCATGAATGCAAGTAGACGACCAGTCGCAAGTCTGAGATGCTGTTCGTTCGAGGTACGTAAAACAAGCACCAAACTCAGGTTGGACTTGCTCTAACCCGTCGGAACACAGGTGACAGCGTTGTTCTCATTTCCCCACAGGTCCCTTTTTAAGAGATTGAACGGGAAATACTGCTCAATCCGAAGGTCCAGATGCGTTGGGTAAAGTGCAGCACATGCGAGCACTTGGCTGAGCCGGACAGGGCGGTGGTCAATCGCCACCTACCTAAGTTTGCAATGTCAATCCAAACAGCAAAAACTGGACCATTTCACCTACTTAGTCACAGACGTTTGCTTACCTGGCCACGATATGCCACCACCACGAGCCGAGTGTTTGGGGTGGCTACCGCAAACAGGCCACCAAGTTTAGAAATACGTACGTATCTGGATAAGCACCATACACCCAAGGCTACCAGATTATCCAGAGCCTGGAAGTATTTTAATAAAAATAAGAAAAATACCAAGGCGCCCTTCGTCCCATCTAGTCGTTCATGGAAACATCTACCCATTTGTGGAATGGCCTGTTTGTCACGATTCTCTTTAGTTATTCCCCACCTTTGGAGGTCACCGAATGGCTCACCACGTTCCCCACGTAGTCTGCCTAACTCACGATTGGTATGACTGACTGTCTGAACGACTTATGACTCTTCAACACCAACAGGGCGCAGCGCCAACGACAAGACTTTCGCTTAAAACCACTCCCCTTTCCTACATATATCCTAATAATCATAGACAGCAAATGATTACTCGAATATCCATCTAACTATTGGCGCACCGTCGCCGAATCTCCAGATTGCATCATGGCTACGAAAGCAATCAAAGCACTACCCCACGAGAAACGCAAGGGCGAATCCGTACGGCCGCCTTCCAGAAAACTTCGAATTGGCATGAACTAACACGCCACAGGCCCTGAGCGAATTCGCGGAATACGTCGAGCAGCAACAGAGCATACGATTCCCCGCGCCTGCGACCGCTCCCGATGCGATAGCGCATCAGCACCACGAAGAGCTCGACGAGCTGTTCGACGCCCTAGACCTCGCAGACACCACCACCAGAGTGCAGTTGAGGCCTCTTTTCCTCGGTACCGACGACGAGTCAATACGTCAGCTGCAAGACATGATCCTCGAGCGAATAGAGGAAGGCCTGGGAGAGGCCATCCTTGAACTGGGCTACGAGAACAATGGTGATTGCATGAACCTGACGCTAAACGAATGGAACACTGCGTATGCTAGACTCGAGCTTGCTGCAAAAAACGTCGATACTGTCTGCCAGCTGCTGCTTACCAACAATGTCGGTGGTCAAGCCGAGGCCGCTGGCGGTTGCGCCACTGCCGCGCCGGCCAAGGACAAGAGCTGCACCGGAAAAGCGCTTCTCCGCCGCGCCCCCAGGACTGTTGAAGAGGCGATAGAGACGAGAATAGCCGTCGTTGGAAATGGTGAGTTCAAATGCAGAGACGAGGGAGACTGCCTGCTAATAGAGGTCACTGCAGTCGATGCTGGCAAAAGCTCGCTCTTGGGTGTTCTTGTCAAGGGCGACCTCGACGATGGACGCGGCAAAGCTCGTGTAAACCTCTTTCGCCATAAACACGAGATTGAAACCGGTCGAACCAGCTCTGTCGGTATGGAAATCTTGGGCTTTGACGCCTATGGCCAAGTTGTCACCTCTGACACTCCTGGACGTGAGTTGCTGCATGACCTCGTCACGACACCGGCATGCTAAAAGAGGACTTTTACTAGGAAAACTCTCTTGGGAAGAAATTGGAAAGCGCAGCGCCAAGGTCATCACATTCACCGATCTCGCAGGCCACGAAAAGTACCTACGCACTACCGTTTTTGGCATGCTCTCCACCAGTCCCAACTACTGCGTCCTCATGGTCGCTGCGAATCACGGCCTGACTGCCATGAGCAAAGAGCATCTTGGCATTGCGCTGGCGCTGAATGTCCCTGTCATGGTCGTCGTCACCAAGATTGACATTTGCCCGCCCCACGTCCTGGAGGAAAGCATCAAGCAGATTACCAAAATCATGAAAAGCCCCGGAGCGCGCAAGGTTCCCACGTTTATCAAAAGCCGAGAGGACTGCATAAACACCGCGACGCAGTTTGTCAGTCATCGAATATGTCCCATCTTCCAGGTGTCCAACGTTACTGGACAGAACCTCGACCTAGTGCGCCTCTTCTTCAACATCCTCCCCCACCACGGAAGATACAATTCGGACGGCCCATTTGAGTTTCAGGTCAATGACACGTTCTCTGTCCCCTTCACTGGCACGGTGGTGTCCGGTATTGTCAAGTCGGGTGTTATTCATGAAGGCGACAGTGTTCTCATCGGCCCCGACTCCCTCGGCCAGTTTATCCCGACCGCGATTCGTTCGATTGAACGCAAACGGCTCCGGGTGCCTGCGGCATCTGCTGGGCAGTCTGTCTCTTTTGCTTTGAAAAAGGTGAAGAGAAAAGATGTACGGAAAGGCATGGTAGTTCTTCCGAAACCCGAGGGCGAGGTGTTGCCCGTCGTGCACAGAGACTTTGTTGCCGAAGGTGAGTTGCAGCAGAAAGCCTGATTATCCAAGTCTGTAATCGCTAACCCATCATGTCAAGTCCTCATTCTCTCTCATGCGACTACTATCAAGAAGAAGTACCAGGCCATGCTGCACGTTGGCCCCGTTTCCCAAACTTGCGCCATCATCGACATTGATAGAGAGCTCATCCGCACGGGCGACCGAGCTACCGTCGCATTCCGTTTCGTGCAACGGCCCGAGTACCTGGCTCCGGGAGACAGGCTGCTGTTCCGCGAGGGGCGCACAAAAGGCCTCGGCATTGTGAAATCTGTGGGCTACGACCCAAAACACCCTCTCAGTGGAGAGGCACCAGCAAACGGTCTCACGGCGGGTGCTGGGCAGCCAACTAGGAATTAGTCCTGTTGCGGCCAGTTGGACTAATAATGTATGAACGGCGTCCATTTTTGTTTTCTATATTTTGCGATTCTTTTTAGATAACCTTCAGCACTATATAGCGCTGCCAAATTGATTATTCAGTTTCTAGCATTTTACGGTTGTCTGCAGCAATAGACCGTTAATCTGTAATCTACATGGAAATGATGATAACCCAACGCGAGATTCTAAACCCATGCGTCTATTAAGTCTATCAAATGGCAACTCTAAACATACGTCGGTGAAAAGCGTTCGTGGCTGTCTTTATTTGCCGCTGCCGTCTCCCGCGCCAATCTGCGTATTGCTTCCACAAGCGGTGTCACGTCGTCAGTCCTCACGGGCAAACGATGCCCAGCGTCCCAAACAATCAGCGACCTAGTATCCGGATCGCAATATTCGTGATACAGCTTCCTATGCTCCTCCAGCCCCGGGTCCTTGAGCCCGTGCATGTGGATCGTCGGTATCGTCAAAACATGGCCGCCCCTCGGCTCCCGCTCCTTGACCGACGAAAGGTCCGCCGCGCTCGGCAGGCCCTCATTTGCCGCACTCTCCGGCTCCAGCGACACCATCGGTCCGCGTCCCGCCATCAGCACCCCGAACCGAAACCGCGGCAGCGTATGCCCATCCCCACCAGCCGCTGCCGCCACCTGGTTCTGCTGGCGGTAGAGCAGGCTCGCGCACATCTTGGCGCCCTGGCTGAACCCCAGCAGCGCCGTCCACGCGCCGCTGCCGCCGCGCTCGTCATCGTCGGCCATGGCGGCCTCGACGGCTTGGTCGAGCCGGGCGACGGCGGCGCGCGCGGTGAGTTCGGGGTGGGACGGGCCGAAGCGCAGCCAGCGCTTAAAGGGCCCGCTCTGGGCAAAGACTTGCAGCACATCCGGACCAGCTTCGGAGGGAAAGGGGGCTTCGACGTAGACGAGGCGGTACTCGGAGCGCAGGTGGTCGGCGATCTTGCGGCACTGGATCTGGAAGATGCGTGCGTTGGTGCCGCCGCCGTGGAGGCAGAGGATGCGCGGCAGGCTGAGCGTCGGGTCGTACGCTTCGCCCATTGTCGTGAGAGATGCAGTGACTGGAACAATTGTCTGTTATGAAGCCAGGCAGATGTTTGTATAAAGATGTAGGTTCAAGGGTGTCAACTTGTGCGGGAATAAAATCGGGCTTATGGTTGTAGATGAATCTTACCTCTCTTCTGATTCCACTAACACGGATAGATTCCGCTGCCGAGGCCGCCACAGGCAGCGCCACACTGCACCTCCACAAACTCCCAGGTCCCTTTTTCCATTTCTCCTTCTTCCCACTGCCAGACATTTCGCTTCCTTCTCCGACCATCCACCGACACCCAATCCGCCGGATATACGACGCTGCATGCAAAACGATGACACGATCTCGCAAGACGCGTACCACCGCCGCGGCGCCGGCCCTAGCGCAGCCCGACCGCTCCGGCCCGGCCATTGACGACCAGACGCTCTTCAAGATTGCCGAGCAGCAGCAGCTATTCCAGCAAGCAGCCGCGCGCGAGAAGCAGTCCGCCGCGTCTGTGAAAACAGTGCGCATTCTCACCGCCGGGGATGCCAGCGCCGATGGCTCCGACTTGGACGACTCAGACGACTCAGAGGTCCCGACGCTGTCGCCCGGCGCGGAGCGCGTCCTCGAGGCCATGCTCTGGACCACCTCGCTCGCCATGCTGCACTTTACGTTTGACGTGCTCGTGCAGCACCAATACGGGACTGATATTGTCTGGCGCGCGCTCCTGCAGCGCACCGGCAGCGCCTGGGCCGGTTTGTCCCTCCCACTCGCCCCCCCGTCGTCACCTCTTCATCTAACGTCCGAACAGTCTTCCTTCTACTCTTCTACGCGCTGCACCCCCGCAAGACCGACCAGACGCTCGTGCCCGGCCTGCCCGCGCGCTACCAAGCACCCCTACGCCAAGCCATCTTCTTCGCCATGAGCGTCGCCGCCGGCTGTGGCCTGCTCTACGTGACGAACCGCAAGGGGTACCTGGCCACGCAGCGGCGCGCGCCACCGCTCGGCTGCCTCTGGATCTGGGCCGTCGTCGAGCTGGAGCTGCCGTGGGCGACGCTGAGCCTGCTCATCACGTCGGTGTACGTCTACCTGCGGGGATACCAGATCAAATAGTCCTGTGTTGTCCTACCTAATTCGAGACTGTGCTACTACTCCTGGCGGCGTGTCTACCGCCGACTTCCATGCCGCATCGACGCCGGCCGGCGACACCATCGTCTCCTCCCGATTCAACAACCGCTCCCACTCCTCCGCGGCGGACACACGCTTCTCGAGCGTCTGCAGCCGCGACGCAATCATGCTCAGCTGCAGGAACTGCACGCGCGCCGTCAGCGCCTCGCGCTGCCGCACCAATTCTAGCGCTTTCGTCCGTACGCCCAGCCACGCCACCGCGACCGACGGCCGGCCGCCACGCCACGTCCCCGGCACCAACGACCATGATATCCCACTCCCACCACTGGCAGCCGCCGGATCCGCCGCGCGCGACTCCACGTCATTGACCATGTCCAGCAGCCGCTGCTCCAGCTTCAGCAAATCGTCCATGACAAACTCAAACATGTGCTGCTCCGCGCGCTGCGCCGTCGGCGGTGCCGGGCGATCCAAGCCCACACGGCGCCGTCGTGGCCATTCCTCCCTTGCAATGCCCTTTTCGTCGAAGCTGCTCCGATCCGTACCGTCCTCTTCGCTCATCCGAGGCACCACCGCCCCCTCTTGCGTGCTCACGAGGTTCTGCAGCCACGTAGACTCCGTCTTGTACCACGATAGGCTCGTCTTGACGCGCAGATACTCGGTGCTGCTGCTCCGCAGGTACCGCACGCGCGCGTACGCCGTCGCCGCCACCGCAAACACAAACGTCAGCAGCCCGGCAATGTTGGCCGCAATCGACAGCGGCGAGTCCTGGTCGCCATTCTGGTCCATCTAAACAAAACAACAACAAAGAAAGAAACAAGATGTCGAAAGATAGACTGGCTCGGCGCGCGCTCGCTTTTCGCGGGTTTCCGCTGCGCTCGGCTGTTTTTTTGGCCTCGCTTCGCTCGAACTACGGCATTGGGCGTTCAATGGGGGCCGCGTATGTACTTCGGAAATTGTATAGGTAGTAGTGGCAAAAGAGGGGGGGAGATGCAAGATGGAAAGATGAGATAGATGCTTGTGCATTGTCAGATGTGGCGCGAGCGTTGTATTAGTGCGGCTGCGCACGTGCGGCTGAGGCAGATCGTTCCCGGGATGAGCTTCAACGGGAGGTACCGCGTACTAGAATAGAACTAGAGAGCGAAATGCTATCATTATTCATAGAGAAGACAATTCGGCCCCAAACTCGATAGCCATGTTGACAAGGCTGTTGTCAAGCACGATAAGATCACCTTTGTGAGGGTGAACCAAGTGTCCGCTAGACTTCAGTAATACAACAACAACGGCAAACGCACAACAAGCCCGCCAACTCGTCCTGTTGTCACAATCATATTCATAATCAATCAATATCTATTATCGCTAATGTTCAGGGTGGCTGCTTATACTAAATAAGCACATACAACTCAATATGTCGTTCGTAACCATGAAATATTCTTCCCGTCTCATAACTCGTAGAACCGAGAATATACCAAGAGAAAATCTAATGTATGCAGTAAATCCATGCCGCTATATGAAATGACGAAAACAAAACCATAATTTCGCGCTGTTCAAGGAATACAGTCGAATGCACCGGCTCACGCCCCCATATAGGCGGGCATCAACGTCTGCTCGGCTCGGCGAAGCGAATGCCGCGGCGCGCGGGTGGCACGCGCTCGCCACCTTCATCCTCCGAGTCACTATCTTCAGCTTCCTCGCCGCCCATACCAAGAGCAGCTTCGCGACGGCGGCGCTCTGCCGGTGTCTCGCCCGCATCGCCTTGGCCAGCCGCTGCATTCCCACTGCGCTCGCTCTGCTGGCTAAGGACCGCAAGCCTGCGCCGTCTCTCGACAGGCGTCTCGCGCGGCACCTCATCCGCAGCCGTTGGCGAGGGTCCCGCTTCCTTGACAGTGGTACGGCCGCGGGAGCTAGACTCGTCGGAGTGTTTCGAGCGCTCACTGCTATCCGCACGCGTCTCGACGATGCGCGGCACGCCGCTGGGGCGCCGGCGGCCAGTGGCTGCCACGAGGCTCGGGTTGCGCTTAGCAATCTCCTTGATGGGCAGAGTGGCCGTCGACTGCTCCGCGACCTCCTTACGCGTGTTGGCGTCGAGCTTCTGCACCTCCTTGATAAAGTCCTCCTTGTTCATGCGGCGGCCGACGCCACCGATCGTGAAGCGGATATTGTGGTCGTCGTCATCGCCGTCGTTCTCGCGGGACGATTCGCCGGCCGGCGCTGTGCCTGTCATGCGACGGACGGCGGTCCACCGCGATCTGGATGGCATGGGCTCGTCATCGCCGGCCGCGCCCTCCTCAGCGGCGGCCTGGGGGTCCTTTTCGTTCTGCCGGGCCAGAGCACCGAGGCCGAGATACTTAAGGCTCGAGCCTAGCATGGCACTGGACTCCTGGCTGGACTTGGAGGACGGCAGCTGGTATGTCTTGACAACTTCACCGTCTTTGTCCTCGACAATAATCTACAAAGATTAGCTTTAGTTGAAAGAATAAAAGGGTACAATAAGGTACATACCTGATTACCAAACTGGTAAGCGTGAGCGGGCTCGTGGCTGCGAGCTTGCTTGGACTTGTCCTTGCGCTTCTCGACTTCCTGTGTGTACATATCGTTGAAGCGACGGCGCAGACCACCAAAAGACCAGGATACTTGTTCTGCAGGCTTATCTGAGCTGCTGGGTTCTGGGGGGGAATCCTTGTCGGGACTTGGAATGGCATCAACGTCGACTGTGTCAATGACCTCACCCTGCTGATCCTCAAAGACGAGATGGTGGCCTTCTTCGTAAATGTTGACGCGCCGCGGGGAAGCGGGGCTCTCGTTGTCATCGTAGTCGCGCTGGTCGTGGAGTTGTTCGGGCTTTTCCTTGTCGTTGTCGGTGAGCGTTGAGTCTGTGGTAGGCTGGCTAGGATTGGCTTGCTCATCCGTGGGGGACATGGACTGGCGGTTGGGGAAAATGGCCGACTGGGATACAGGACCGCCAGGTCCAATGCCGTCGTCCCACTTCTTGTGCTTGCGCTTGCGGGAAACGAGAGAAGAGGTGCGGCTGCCGGGGCGGCTGTGGTCCTCTTCTCTCTGACGACGCAGGAAGCCACCCGGGGGCGCAAGGGTACCGGCGGGATATTGCGGATCCTTGAGGTCGAAGGACGCCTCGGACATGGTCTTGGCCTGGGAGCGGGACTGGGACGAGATCCGAGGCAACCGGTTCATCCATGAGGGACCATCTTCGGGGGCGGCGGTGTAGGACATGGTGAGAGACAACGTGTTGATACGCTTGCCGAGGGTGAAGACGGCGATTGAGGAGCCGTGAATCAAAATGGAGGAAATGACGAGGAATGTCACGATGGGCCAGACGAGGTAGATTAACGCGTAGTTTTCTACACTCGGGTCTGGCAGCTGCGATAACGGAACGGGCTCTTCGTGTTCAAGCTCAGCGCGGGCGAGAATGGCGACGAAGATGGCGCCGACACCAATGGGGCCGAAATGGCCGGCAAACAAGGCTTCTCGCCAATTTCGAACGTCCGGTATGAATGGTTTGAGTGCCAGCATGATGGGAATGCGGCGGAAGAGGAGGACGAAGATGGCAATGACGACCAAACGCCAGGCGGTCATGCCAAAGTAGCCAGAGTTGTACTGCTCCCATGGGATAATGGT
This sequence comes from Cordyceps cateniannulata, assembly GCA_028828415.1. Classification (NCBI taxonomy): domain Eukaryota; kingdom Fungi; phylum Ascomycota; class Sordariomycetes; order Hypocreales; family Cordycipitaceae; genus Cordyceps; species Cordyceps cateniannulata. The sequence continues at coordinate 3,841,208 of JAPHMX010000004.1, read as the reverse complement.
ACCAAAGTAGACAAAGTAGGCCAGGTTGATCAGCAAATCGATAACGTTGGAGACGTGAGATTCCTCGGTCTTTTCGCCGAACCAACCGTCGTTAGAGAAGCCGACACCTGCGGCGAAGCCGACGAGGAGGTCGTCGACTCCAAGGATACTACCCGAGCCGGCGCAAAAGAGGGCGACGACAAAGTAGAAGACGAGGAAGCTCTCTCGGTCGATGAGGTCGTGCTTTTCGGCGATGCGGATGCCGTGGCGGGCAATGTAGCCTATCAAAAAGCCGTAGACGGCCCCAAAGATGCACTCGTAGAGGACGACGTAGACGATGAAGTGGAAGCTGACCTGGGCGGCATCGCGGTGGTACTGGATGAGGTATAGGGAGAGGTAGATGAAGGGAAAGGCCATGCCGTCGTTGCAGCCAGACTCTGCGGAGAGGAGATCCCTCAGATGCTTGGGGACACGCTTGGCGAACTTGCCCTTGCCGACAACGGAGGAGGCGAGGACGGGATCGGTTGCGGTGACGCAGGCGGCGACGACGAGGGACTCGAGCCAAGAGAGGACGGGGACCATCCACCAGATGAAGAGGGAGGTGATGAGCCAGCCAAAGGTCATGACGGGGATGAGGAGGAAGATGACGGATCTCCAGTGGCGCTCCATGTAGTACTTGGGCAGCTCAACACCGACGGCGAAGCACTGGACGACGAGGACGATGCGGGAGAACTCGACGGTAACGATGTCGACGGAGCCCCATTCGTTGGGGTTGATGAGGTTGGCGGCATGGGGGCCGAAGATGACGCCGCAGAGGGTGGCGACGGTGGCCTCGCCAATGTACATGCGTTCCTTGATGAAGGAGGAGCAGAGCATGAAGAGGGAGGTGAAGCCGCCGAGGATGATGTAGACCAAGTGCGGCTTGGTGATGTCGAGGTGTTGCCAGGCCATGATGGAAGGAGGTGGCCGGTGGGCGGCGGCCAAGAGGGAGGGTGGCGAGAGGAGGAGAAAGAGAGGGCGGAGTCGAGGGCCGAGAGGGATGTGTATAGGCGGCCGAGCAATTGGCTTATTGTATTTTCGAACCAAGTCTGGAGGTCAGAGGAAGCGATGGGGCAGAGTAGGAGGGCTTGACCAGAGCACCCCAGTCGAGGGAACGAGAACAAACGGAGTCGCGAGCCGGAGACATGCGACAAGGAAGGCGAGTCGAGGCGATATGAATGCAGCGTTTGTAGGATAGAGTAGGTTGACAAGAGGAAGCAAGAAGAGCTGCTCAAGTCAAAGGTCAAGGTCAAGGCAAAACGTAGTTGGAGAAAAAGTTGGCGGCGACAGCCGGAGGAAGGTTCGGAAAAGAAAAGATAGGTCGAGATTAGAGCCAAGCCAAACAGTGCTGACTTGTTGGTGGAGAAGGGGAGATAAGTAGTAATAAATATTTAGGCTTTTGGTGGCGGCGAAATCGAGGCTTGCGAAAGGGGGGGGGGGGGGGGGGGGATGGACCAGAGAGGTGGGCAGCGTGTGATGATGCCGCGAAGCGATGACGTGCCGAGGACCGGAGACGCGGCGCGGATGAGCGGGCGTGGAGGGTGGGACAAACGGGAGTTGCTAGAAGGGATATATATATTTTCAGGTGGGAGAAGGGGAATTGATCCAACCAACGATGACCAGGAACGAGATCTAAAACAATGCCTTTACGGACGGGATGGATAGAGGAAAAGTAAGAGGTTGGCAAACGAAGAGAATGCGCAATGAGAACATGGAGATGTTTTTTTTTTAATTGTTTTTTTTTACTACTGGAAAATAAGTGGTCCTCCTTCGGTGCCTGGAAGAGATGGACCAAGCAAGGCAAGTTGGTTACAGGCCTCCATCCCAGCTTGTTAGCGCAACGTAAAGCCTGCCAGACGAGTTTTTGTCAGGCATGGCATTGGCTGGCATCAGCTGGAAGCCTGCGGGCTGGCCATCCCTGTCCCCGGACCTTGTCCCAGCGCATCCCAGCGCATCAGTCATGTCCAGAACCCCGGGCAGGTACTAGGTAACTTATCTACAGGGGTTCTTGTTCTCTCATTCCCCCAGTGTTTGTTGCTCTTATTGCCGCTGGTATTCGCTGCATCGTCCTCTGACATCTCCCCTGTAATTCCAGTGCTTGCATGGTTTCTCGACCTCAACAAAGATGACCATGGCTTTATTTAGCACTTTCTTGGCTCAACGCTACCCGAATCTCACGGTTGCAATATTGGAAATTCTGCCCGATGACATGACTGTGTCGGCGAACAATAGCCAACGACAGTCTTGGTGTTGCAGATTTTGATTCTCACGAGTCACACCCTTTTTTACCCGTCCTTCGTCTGTGTCCTCGTTGTCTCACACCAGAGACAACCCCAGCATCAGCCTCATCCCACCCATCCATCCACCGACCACGCACCAACCACACCGCTGGCCCGCCGCATGCGCTTCCTCCAAAACCCGGCCTCATGCAGTGTCTAGTATGTAATTGCTAGCCGCAGACGCTGTGCAATGGATGGGTTCATTATAACTAGTTCCTTTATCACAGGCTATCAAAGCATTACACCTATCAACTGCATACCTAGTACGGCTACGTTCAAGCCAAGAATCACACGACTAATGCTGCTTCCACCTCTGCCCCTCCCCATACAACAGCCTCCCCCTCCCTCATCAACATCAACCAGCCGCGATGCCACAATCCTTCTGGCCAACCCCGCGGAAAACACAGAATACAACCCCTCTCCTAATAACCATTCTCGCCACCCACTAAGTTAGCTGTTCCGCCACGCCAACTTTACTTATGCTTATTCTGTTTTCTCAGTGGAGCCACCCAACTCTACCAGTTGAACTATGTGCACCAACACCGAACCATGTACAAGCCAGATAATCAACCCCATCTCGGGCATCGTCTTGGCCGCACGATTTCTACCCAATTTTCATGTCTAGCCATCGAAAATCTCGCCAAGTGTTCGATTTTCCCAAGACTTCTGTCCCGTCCCCCAGCCAAGGACGCCTCGCACCTGTTTACTCTAAACATGCCGCCCATTCTCGCCAGTGTACCCGTTGGCCTCCACCTAGCACGGCTTGGCAGCGCCCACGACTGATCGACACCTATCATGCACCTCGAATCATTCGTGACTGCCACAATTTCCTTGTTTTATATTTCGCTCAATTTTTGCCGATTTTTTATTATTTTATTATTTTTTTTAATCCCTCGTCAGCCCGTCTCTTGTACCCCAGGCTACGCACCTTCGCACAAACCATTCCTACCCCGCAGACGAACACTTACTTGCCCTGATACCACCGTACAAGCCTTTTCACCCCAAAGGTCCTGCATCCGCCAATCCTCTTCTACGGACGACATGCCACAGACTACAAACGAGAACTGCACCTGACTCATCGTAAAACAATGATACCTTATCCTTTCGCAGCGCGCCTCACGCAGCAGCCGCCAACAAACGATCGGCGTCGCCAGCCTGGCGTACTCAGCTTCACTTGGCGTAAACATTTTGTCGTGACGCCGCCTCTTGCGCGGTCAGGTCCAGGTCTTTCTTTCTTTCTCCGCCGCCGGACGGGAAGATAATTATTCGGTTGGAGAAACGTTCAGCGGGAGAACTCCTCAGCGGGTAGCAACCGCGGGACCTCCCCCCCCTGCCCACGCCCGTCCCGCGACGGCCTCGTCCCGCAGCCCGGTCAGCTTCCGGCGCCGCAAAGTGGGGCCGGGGCTTGTCTCTTCCTGTGGCCGGGCATCCGACCCTCGTCGCATTGGGCGCGTCTGCCGTCGTTTTTATCCCAGCCCTATTTTTTTCTGCCGTTGTAAGAACAAGGTGGGATAGAGACTGATTTGGGGTCCTGCAAACCATATCAGCCCGGCAAGCCACAACTTGATAGTAAGCTCGCTTCCAAGCTGAGAAGTACCCCAGCAGCCACCGGGATCAGCAACGGCAACCACAACGTTGATCTTCTTCAGACGATGAGATAGATTGGGCGATGATGGCGCCTTTCTTCCTACTTCTCCCGGGTTTCGCAGCGGTGTGCCTCCGATCCGGCGCATCGGTCCACGTCCGCTGGCCCTACCGCCAGCCTTGCTCTTCACAGCAAAGTAAAAGCGATATTTGATACATCAAAACATGGTATTATGATTCTAGCTAGTACGATTCACCGCTCAGATAATGCCAGAATAAATATCGCTAGCTATGTCCTGTCTGCTTCCATGCCTAACGGTTAGCTGACTCCAAACGCCGCCCAACGCCGCCCAACTCTTTCATGTCCAATAAACGCGCAACCGAGACAATCACGACAAGGAAATTACAAATACAATCATAACAAGCCCCCAGATGTATGGCCCCAGCTTCCTTGAAGAATTAGGGATGTTGGCAAACGGGTCTCCTCCACCAAGCTCCGGGTTTCCTACACCAAGCTCCGGGTCCCGAGTCGGCTTTGACGTCTTTGCCGCAACACTACTACTGCTGCTTGATGTCGTACTTGTAGTAGTAGTGGATATTTCTTGCGAGGAACTGGATGTTTGAGAACTCGACTCCGTTTCTGTGTCTGTCTCCGTATCGGTCTCCGTCGGTGCCTCTGTCTCTGTACTTGTAGTTGAATCAGGTAGCGTCAAGCTCACTGTGATTTGCGTTGTTGTCGATGTCGTCGTCGACGCAGTAGTAGTTGTCGTCTGGGTAGATGACGATGTCTCTGAAGCCTCGCTCGATGAAGTCGGAATTGTCAAAGTTATTGAAATTAACGAGGTTGACGAAGGTGTCGAAATGGTCGTAAATGTCGGTCGGGGCTGCGCCCGAGTCGAGGTCTGTTGTGTCGGCTGGATCTTGCAGAGCGCATTCACCAGATTTCCCCTCTGCGCCTCCCATATCAGCGAATTTGGCGGAGCATCCACCGCGCTGCACGAAGCTTGGATATTTGTCTGTACGCGCGAGAGCCCTCGTTGGCAGCTCTCCGAGCATTGGCCACCCATGAAGTCGCTGATGGCGCAGCCAGTAAAGGGTGTGTTGTAAGCGACGATGCAGCTCAGCGGTACCGCAAATGGCTTTATCAACTGGACTGATGAGAGCGTGAGAGCCTGCACACTGGCAGCCAGAAAGGCCACCGCGCCGACATATGCGACCAGCCGTCTCATTGTGTCGTTGGGTCGATCGTACAATGATCAAGCGTTTGCAAGTTGTAGGGAAACAGGAAACGTGTCCGCTCAAAGGCTCGTAGCATGAATTTGTTTATCAAATCACCGAAAGTCGATGATGGAATTCCGGGACTGATATTCCCCGGCGAAACGGTTATGGTTCGTCCTTGCCCACCCGAAACGTTGGCGGTTACAGAAGCGTAGATGGGCAGACAGCTATGGCGTCACAAGTGAGTTGGCCTTCGGAGAAAGCGTTCTGTTTCATAGTCATCATTAGTCTCAAGGAAGGTTTATCAAATAATAGTCTGCAGCGTGGGCTTTGCTTGCCTGTTTGGACGAAGCACGGTTTCGTATTGCCTCGGTGACGGCAAGGCTCGCGCACGCCGTGAATGCGTACCAGCGAAGAGTCGAGGAGTAGTAGGCGGGTGCGATACCAGTTAAATGTCCCACCAAGACCAGATGTGATTTCAGAAAGGTTTTTCTGGGGCAGCCTGGAGGAAGTGACAAATTAAGTACAGTTGAGCGAGGCGAGATGGTGTGGGAAAGGGCAAGGCGGCAAGAGCACTGTGGCAAAAAGATGAAACAGCAGCGTACAGACCGGTACCGGCTCCTTTGTTCTTAACCACCCAGAAAAGAGAGACAAAACACCAAAAGATGTGCTTAACTACCAATGGACGACATTGTGGCTCTACGGCCTGCCTCAACCTCGCATGAAGAGCCATGGGTAGGGGGGAGCGTCTAGATGGCAGCCCCCATAATGCAAGTACCAGGGACTCGCAGTGTTCATGTCGGCTGATGGACGGACATGCGGCAAATATTGATTGGATAGCACAGCTTTATTGGAGATATTTGGCATGCCCGACGTGTCGAAAACGAAACAGTCTGGTGTTTAGGAATGGGAGCGTCAGGCTGGGAATGGGTGGCTGTCATTGGCCCAGCTCGCGCCGGGAGGCATCCAGGCCGGGGCAGGTTGCATACAATGATGAATGCTATGATTGGTACTCAAAAGTCCGGTATGGTGATCTGGGATGATTTCTTAAGCATTAACCGGGCAAAGGGAAATTATTCCGATTGGCGGCCGACGTGCTTGAATGAGGGCGCGGAGGCCTTACCAAGCAAGTAACTACCTACTTACAAGTTACAGGGCCGCGCAAGTGTTGAAAACGCCGAGCATGTCGGAGAACGCCTGGCCGGTGAGACAGAAACATATCGGACCCAAAAAATATTACGAATATTGAGTAATGATTCTAGGATCGAAGCTACTGAATTCCGCGTGACAGAGAGTTAGCTGCTGACCTCGTATCTATGATACACGGCATCATGCCGCTCGCGTTCGGCCTGCATCTGGATGCAGCTGCACCGCAGCCTCATCACCAAGTATCTCACCCATGAATGCCCAACTCACGTAAGAAGAAGGTTTCTTCACAAAGCATTGCCATATTAGCTGAGGATATAGCGGTCATATCTACAAAATCCAAAGGCATCGAGAACAGGCGACATGGTTTTCCTCTCGACCAAACTACTGGAGCTTTGCGCGCTGGCTGCGGTCTCACTAGGCACGGGGCAAAAGACATCGCAGCCCGAGGAAACTAACCCAGGTTCTCAAGGAAATCCGCTGACTGACGAGTTCGGCCGATACGTGACAACCCTGATGGATGAGTGGAAAGTGCCAGGCCTGTCAGTGGCGGTCATAGACAACGACCAGGTGTACACACAGGTAAAGAGCCCTCCTCAGTGATCAGCGGCGATGAACGCTTCATCTAAGTAGATGCATAAAAGGGTTACGGATATGCCGTCCTGCCGGACACTCCTGTCACCCCTGATACCCTCTTCCTCGGCGGATCGACCACTAAGGCACACGTCGGTGCTGCGCTCGCCCACATGATCTCCTCTGGAGACCATAAGGCCGCGTTCCCTCGAGGTTGGGACACGCCCGTGTCGTCCATTATCCGAGACGAATTTGTCCTCCAAGACGAGTGGGCGACGGCTCACATCACGCTGGAAGACGCCGCCAGCCATCGGACCGGCCTGCCCCGTCATGACAGCGCCTGGGTCGGCACCGCCGAGCCCAACGACACGAGCATCGCACACAAAACGAACCGAGACACCGTCAGGAACCTGCGCAACCTGCCGCCCACGGCCGAGCCTCGTGCCGTGTTCCAGTACTGCAACCTCATGTACATTGCGCTGTCGCACGTCATCGAGACGGTGACGGGCTCCTGGCTCGGCGACGTGCTGCGCAAGGTCGTCTGGCAGCCTCTGGGCATGCATTCCACGTACTTGTCCTACCGCGATGCGAGGAGCAGCGGTCATGTGCTTGCCATGGGATACTTTTGGGACGAGGACGCGCACGAGTACGTCGGTGTGGACACGGACCCGATCCAGTTCTCCAGCGCCGCCGGGGCCATCATCAGCAGCGCCGCCGACTATAGCAAGTGGGTGCGGTGCCTGCTGCATGAGACGGCGCCGTTCTCGGCCGCGACGCACCGAGACATAAGAGCGCCGCGCATGCTGGAGCCGTCCGGAGGAGCGTCACGCGGCGCCTGGGGCGTGGGCAGCTATGGGCTCGGCTGGGAGGTCAAGACGTTTCACGGCGAGGTGGTCTACCAGCACGACGGCGGGACGCAGAATTTCGGCACCAACGTACTTTGGATGCCGGGCGTCAAGTTTGGTGTTTTGGCATTTGCGAATGCTGCTGACACGGGCAACTTCGTAGAGACACTCCTCACGCAAAGGCTTGTGGAAGACAGGCTTGGCATCCCGCTCCAGGACCGGAATGATGATAGCCAAGAGTATGGTTCCCTGATTCACATCAGTGCCCCTCCTCGATGTTTTATATTGACCGATGACTGCCCAAAGCGACTTTCGAATAGACCAAGTACTGATTCGAGTCTAGGGTAAAGGAGCAGATTGAGCAGTCCAAGCGAGACTTTTACAATGCGACCGACATACTTTACCCCAACCACGCCACAGATCCTCCATCCTTTGCTGTCAACTACAACCTCTTGGCGGGGACCTATAGCGACCCTGGCTATGGCGGGTATACGTTTTCCGCAGAGAACTCAACCATAATCTGGGGTCGAGCGTCGGGGAAGGATGCGTCGCAGCAGCAGCTCGTCGCTACCCGGGAGGATCTCATGGTCCCTACACGACTCGTTCTGCGCCATGTCGTCGGTGACTACTGGGTTGCCTACCTTGTGCCGGTGGTCGGACCTGAGTTGTCACGAGGTTTTTATGCGGCCAGGTTCGACATGGGCGTAGATGGCAAGCCGAGCGCGCTCGAGGTAACGTGGAAGGAGGCGACAGACCGCCTCTCGGGCATGGTAACCCGTTTCGAGCGGGTGGTGGGCTAAAGTAGTGGTGGTGGTGTAAGTTGCAAAGACATGGCTGGATGGATGGCTAACCGGATGACCCAGAAGGGTAGGTAGGTAGGTACCTTATTATAGGATCATGAGGAACTTGAGCGAGACGGTGGAATAAACGAGGGCTTTTGCAACTCCCAGACGCACGTTGGAAATCGAGAATATGTCAAGAGCTATATATAAAAAAAAAAGAAAAAAAAAGAAACATGTGCCGGGGATAATAGGCAAAAGCCGTTGAGTGCTCGGCGTAGCTGGACGAGGGGCTGCCCTACCCTGGGGGTGTCCTTGTCCGTTGCTCGCTAACAAAAGCTGGCTGCAGCTTTCGTCACGTCGCTGAGGCAGCCTGACATCACCGGCGGCCGCCACAACTGCGATTCCGTCCAGCTTATGCACATTATTGCTTCATTCATCCTGGGATTTGAATCATTATGCGTCGGGTCGCCTGCCTGTGCAGCCGTTGCACAGGTATGGTAGGCCACGCACAGAAACCCTCTCATCGCTCCGCAGGGGGACATACATTAGTTACCTGTAGCATGAAGGGTCCGCCCGCACGGCACGGCCCCGGCGGCCTTCTAGTTACCACTAGAAGTAGTACTGACAGGAGGGCCGCGGGGCCTTTCCTCTTTGTGTCAGCCTTGCCCGTCAAAGCTTCATTGTTGCTGGGCTTGCCTGCTCATCAAATGGCCGGACGATATCCGTTGGTACCCAACAAGCAAGGGGAAGTTGAACGCGCTGCGCCGCCCTCATGTGCGAAGTAGAGTGCCATCGTTGCCCGGCGCCGCCACGCCCCGACCCTTTGATCTTCTCCTCTCCCCACGTCAGATGCAGCCTGCAGGCTGTGCCCTGTATGTACATTACCCCGATAGCTGCCATCATCAGTGTTCTCTCGTATCCGGAACCCCATGCTCCGGGAAGCAGCAGAAGGGTTGTTGACTTGACCCCAACTGTCCCGTGTACGTCTAAACAGCCAACAAGCAAGACAACAAGACAAGACCCGAAATGACTGGCTTCGGCTAGCTTTCTGCTTGGGCAACGCGGCTTTCAGCTTTCCACCCTTCTTCTCTCCACCCATGCCCCCAATTTCTCATCCCGTCGTGTGTCACCTTCAGATGCAGCAGGAGGGCGGGCATTGTTGTAGGTAGTTTGATGGGTGCATGGGGGAGAGAGGGCGGGGGTTCCCTTTTCCCAGGGTGCTGGATTGGCGTATAAATATAGTTAGACCCTTACATGGCAAAAAGGGAACAGCCAAGAGATGTCAACCGCGCTTGTCCCTATTTTTGATGTCGCCGCCACCAGCACGCCGTGCAAGCAAATCCCGTCAGCGCTTGCCCGCCGCCGCCCCCTTCCCGTGAAAGCAAAGCAGCAGCAGCAGCAGCAGCAAGCAGCAAGCAGTATAGTCATCAGCTGGGTACAAAGTTATTTCTTGTGCCGCCGCCACCTTTTGCACCCCAAATCATGTCCACGGCCGAGGCCGGTGGTCCCAGCGGTGCCCAAGACAAGCTGCAACAACTGTCCCTCCCCGCCGCCGCCGCCGTCGTCGTTGTCCAGGACGTCCAACAGCTACACCTCGACACCAATGCCCTCTACGTGATCCTCAGCACCCAGAGCGCCAGCAACGTCTGCCACTGGGTGCTGTACCTGCACATCTCGCCGTGTCTCGGCTGGGCCTTTCACATCAGCAACATGGGCCTGGGCACCACCCCCGGCACGTGGGAGTACCGCTGCGACGAGTCGCCCGACATGGCCTACTCGCCGACGGCCGTCGCCGCCGTCAAGGTCGCCGGCGACATGGTGCCCGAGATGCACGAGGCGCTGCGCCGGCGCATCGGCCTCGACGCCGGCCGCGCGCCCGTCGTCAGGCTCGAGGACACGCCGCGCTTCGGCCGCCTCGACTGCCGCTCCTGGGTGCTGCAGGCCCTCTACGAGCTGGACAACGAAGGGTACATTAGTGTGCTGCCCGGATACTCGGTCGAGGACGTGGCCGAGGAGGCGGCGTCCCTGGCGGCGGCCAACAGGGCCTTGCTGCGCGAGAGCAAAGCCAAGATTTCGGACCTGCGCAAGGAGATTAATAGTGCCTGCTGCTCGCTGTAATGCTTGGTCGTCGTTGACAGGGGAAGAAGAAAATACAATAGGTGCGAGCTCCGGCGCTGCTGTCCATGTTGGCGCTACCGTGGAACGCTGTAGTTTTATTAGCTGTGACCAGACCTGTGACGTTGCTTACAGGTGCCTTGGGAACAGGCACCATCTTTCTTTTTTCACGCACTGGAGAAGAGCCTCGAATTATTGCATGGCCCAGCTATTGATACATTAACAAATTGGATACATCTCCTCTTGCTCTTCAGCTAAACTTTTCCAGATGTAAAGAACATCCCCCATCACGTGGGGTGTTCCCCTCTGCCTGTCTTCCTTAGAGGTAGCGGGCGGCGGCCGGACATTTGGGCGTTTGCAACCTACAACGCACCATGGGTCTGCTGGCAGACAGGGCCAGATCGATCATCGCCTCATCTAAACTATCGCCTGTTGAGAAGAACATAATTGTTCGGACATTACTCATAGCGTCGCACGACCCAGAAAATGCGGCACGCGAAATTCTCCGTCGCGTCGAACGGGATGGCGTGCCACTGGAAGAGGCACTGCGCAGGCTGAAGCATGACTGGTACAGGATATTGGAGCTGCGTGCGTGTCATCGTCTTTCATTCTTTCTACCCCTTCGACACTAACTCCAATCGTAGTATCTACGGAAATAGAGATCGATGGTCAAGTAAAACAAAACCTGGTCTCCCGCGACAGCGGCCAGTGCTGCTTGACCGGCGCCACCCTGCTCGGCACGGAACCGCAGCCATTCCACATCCTATCGCCAGCATTGCGGAGACTGTGGCTAAGACACGGGTGCGAACCGTCCATAGTGAGCTGCTTAGAGGCCCTCATTACTCCAAAATACTCGAAGATACTGCGACAGGCTCTTGGCGATACGTCACCATACAGCCAGCTTGAGAACACCATGCTACTCAATCCGACAGTTGGGCAAGCATTCTGCAAACGAGACATATGGCTTATCCCGCAATCAACACGGCGTAGCAGCTCCGCCGAAGCCTCCAAGGAGTCTCAAACGCAAGACGCACAAGTTCGTATAGAGGATGTGCAGTTCAGACTGTATACTAACTGTCGCAGTATGCCGTTTTCGGTTTTGCGCCCGACGATGATTCTTCAGATGAGAGCGTAGATGACGGCGTCCAGCTTTTCGCTTGCACTCTGCATACGAAAGACTTGGCCCTCCTACCACTGCCTAACCCGGTACTGTTCAAGATACACAGTTTATTTGCAAAAGCAACCGAGTCCAACGATATCGAGCGGGAAGTAGCGAGGCCCTGGCCGCCCGCCGTCTCACCTTGTATGCCATTATTTCAGAGACACGTCTATCCTTTATTATTATTTACTGATGTGGTGCCTCAGTTTATTGGAGCCACACCTGGCAGCTTCGATTTAGAAAAATCTGGCATTTTGTCCCTGCCGTCATCCGTTGCTGAATTTATAGGCAACTGATATATCGCGGGCAGCAAAGTGCGATATCCGAGATAGTCTATAGTCTCCCCTTCGGTCTATACGCCAAATTTTGCGGCGATGCACAGGGAGAACCCGCCGCGTTAAGACTTTTGGAAAGTCACGCCCCCTCAGTCTCCTCGCCGCTTTTCGTGGACCTCATGCCTCTTGTGGCCGACGGCAAACCGTGGCTTATCATGACGAGCTTGCCTGGCCAGCGACTTGACGAGGTGATCCATAGAATGTCGTACCCGGAGCGGCACAAGCTCGCAGACGATCTTGCCGCTGCGGTCCATGCCTACCGAGCAATACCGAATACTTCCGGGCTTCTCATCGTGAGCGCCTCGGGTGGCCGCCTGCAAGATCCCCGCGCCTCTGCCAATGCCTGTGGGCCTTTCCAGTCCGAGGCGGGGTTCAACAAGCAGATCGCACAAGGATGCATGGAAGATCTGGCGCGGGCGTTTCCAGGTGCGCAGTCTCGGGTGCACTCCATCGTATTTACGCATGCGGATCTGTTTCCCTCCAATATTTTGGTCGATGCTGGAAGACTCTCCGGCATCGTCGACTGGCAATTTGCTGGCTTCTTCCCCGCCTACTGGGAGTATACAAAAGCCATGCGGTCAGTAAGGCATACCGAGCAGTACCAAGCCATTTTTCGACGCATATTCAGCGAGTATGAAGATGAACTGGAAGTTGAAGAGTATCTATCAGGGTACTTTCCAATTGTAGGACCAAGAGAGCCGGTGGCTAGTGAAGACTGTGCCGCGTGATGTGCAAGCATTGAGGGGTAGGGTTGTTATTTCCGAAACCACGCCCCTCGTGAACTTCAATTTTATGAATAAAACGCGAAAGAATCGGCAGAATGTGGTACTCAATTTGGCGTTATTCGGAGGCTTCTCAATACGCAACGTCTTTCAGTCGATCTCCTGTTCGGATTTGCTTTGCGGCTGACAGTGCGTGACGCACTACCACACAGCTCGGCGCGCAGCAGTGTCATCCTTTTCGTCTAAAAAGGCAGGTGAAAAGGAATGGGCTGGCCAAGCCCAATTGCGCAGCACCGAACTGACGAATCACCTGTTCGAGCTAACGAGCCTCGCCCGTTGCACCGGGCTCCTAACCCATAATAGATATTTCAGAAGACCTGGTTGGAATTGGCTTCAATTCCGCGACGTTACGCATTTGCTAACGGAATCTTCTAGGCCATGCCGTCCGCCCCAGAGGAGTCACCCATGTTCAGTAGCGTAGCCTTATCCTGGACCACGAACCGTGCCCTTCCCTGTTTTCCCCTCAAATAAGGGTCTTCTTGGCTCCGAGAATTGAGCTGTTCCCCATCTCCATGCTCAAATACTTGTAGAGCTCCTTCTGTCCACGCGTTGCATTGTCTGAGGACAAGTTTGCAGCCTCGGACGTGTGTGCGGACAACGAAGCTCCTCGCCATGGATACGATATATGCGTATCACAATCAAGCCGCTTTCCATGAGTTCTTCAGCTCGATGAACGATGGCACGAGCCGGTAAGCCCGGAAGGCGACCGCAAGCGCAATTGCTCTTACTTACCTGGACTTTTAGCGATCCGCTCTGGGTTCAAATTCTCGAGGCTCTAGGACGGGATGGCTCGATCCAGATTGCCATCACTTGTGCATCGCTTCTCTGGGCAGTCGCGCGAACGATCAAAATACGCCACGATGGCTCAGGCAAGACTGTTCCGTACAAACCGAAAGGAATTTTAGTCTACGAGGCGCTTGGACATCTTCTGCGCGGAATGACACTAGCGCTTTTCCTTGTCGCTGGCAGCCGAGACAGAAGGCAATTGCCCAATGCTGTCGCTGCTGGATATGTGTTCCTCTTGGGCCTCTTTCGAATCATTGTGCGAGGAAGGACGAGGCCGATGCTGATTCACCAAATCGCCCTCGTTTCTATTCTCACACTTCTTTTAACTGCCGCGGCCGACCTATTACCCCTCATTGTACTCAAGTCGACATACCGACCAGACCTAATTGCAACGCTATCAATTGCCGCGCTTGCATGTACCATTTTTGTTTTGGGATTGACGCCTCGTGAATGGCAGCCTCCGCAAGCTGGCGTCGATGTCCCAGAGGGCTTCACTACTGAGCCGTCCGAGCAGGAAACCCGCAGCTGGATAGACGAAAATGTCACCTTTGCGCACATTGACAAACTTGTTTTCAAGAGTTTCAAAGACAAGATTGTCATGGATGATATGCCGAAAATTCCTTGGCAATACCACCCGGAGCTTCTGCGCAGTGGATTCTCTAAATTGAGAAAGGAAAAGAAAACAACTGGTCGAACACTTTTTGCTCTACTCGCGCCGCAGATGCTTCAGTCCATCGTACTTGGCATCTGCTATCCTTTCCTTGAGCTGTGCGCCCCCCTGAGTCTATACCAGATCCTCGAATACATCCGAAATCCGGAGGCCGCCACATTGCAGCCCTATGTGTGGCTTGTCGTCATGTTCGGCGGCCGCTTGGTGCAGACTGTGTTGTATATGAAGTTTATATCGCTTACTCGGAAGCTCGCCATGCTTTGCACGGTAATCCTGACCGGTGAGGTCTTTCACGCAGCACTGGGCTCACGCGAGCTGAATGGCAACATTCTCAAAGACGCCAAGAAGAAGGATGACGAAGGCGACGCGGCCAGAGAGGGCACAGCAACGGGTATGCTCGAAAATCTCATCTCGACCGATATGAATACAATCACGCAGCTGCGCATTTTCCTCATGGCAATCGCGCAAATTCCCGCGTCTACCATGGCTGTAGTTGGGCTGTACAAGGTCATTGGTTGGCCCATGTTCACTGGACTCTTTATTGTCTTCCTGAGCGCGCCGATCGCAGGATATATCATGACTTTTATGATGCGCTTCGAGGAGAAACTCAAAGTCTTCCAGGACGTGCGCGTCTCGCTGTTGTCCGAATATCTCCGGTCCATCAAGGCAATCAAATATTTCGGTTGGGAAGACTCCATCATCAACAGGGTCAAGGAAGTTCGCGCAAAGGAGCAGCAGCAAAACTGGTACATTTCAATGTGCTGGATTGTCTTCTCGCAGGTGACGTCATTTATGCCCATCTGCTCGATGTTGGCCATGTTCGGCCTCTACGTCGGTGTCCTGAAGCTGCCCATGACTGCATCTGTTGCCTATACAACGGTCACGCTGTTCAATACCGTTCGAGGAAACCTTGATTTCATATCTTCCATTATCCTGGAATTGCCAAGAATCCTAGTGTCTCTGCGCCGCTTTGACAGCTTCTTCGCTGCTCTTGACCCTCTCGACCATTACCCAGAAGGCCCTGTCCGGATTGATCACGCAACTTTCCGTCGCAACAGAACTGCTAATTTTTGCCTATCAGACATTACGATTGATTTTGTCAGCAACGGGCTCAATACGATCACAGGCATTAGTGGAAGCGGAAAGACGACACTGTTGTTAGCCCTACTCGGAGAGACAGTCAAGGAAGCTGGCAGCGTCAGCCGGCCCAGAAATGCAGCCTTTGCTTCGCAGACGTCTTGGCTGCAAGCGCAATCTATCCGCGACAATATCCTATTTACACTCGATTGCGATGAGGCACGTTATCAGACCATCATCAAGGCCTGTTGCCTTGATGTTGACTTTGCTGAGCTGCCCGACGGCGATATGACGCAGGTCGGCGAGAACGGCACTGCACTTTCGGGTGGGCAGCGCGCAAGGGTAGCCCTGGCTAGAGCTCTCTATTCGTTTGCGCCTTTGCTGATTCTCGACGACATTTTCTCGGCCCTGGACACCAAAACCACTGTTCTCCTTTGGAATCGCGTGTTCTGCTCCGAACTGGTCAAGAACAGAACCGTGATTCTCGTTACCCAGGTCAATTGGATTATGGGGGAAGCCGACTTGTCAATTACGCTCGAAGACGGCTCAATCAAGTCAACTGATCAGAACATTGGCCATGTTCGTGTGCCGCAACCCCTCCCAGCAAGCTCCGGTGAAGACGCGGCGCCTGTTGATGAGGCCCGACCAGCATCGAATTTGGCGGAGACCGAGAAGCAGAATGTGGTCGATGAAGAAGTGGAACAGAGCGGCATCCTTGGCGGGTTCCCTCGTAAGTGGCTTCGATCCAGCAGACTGATTACTTTGGCTAATGTAAGTTTTGAATAGTGCTGCAATATCTTATGTACTTTGGCGGCCCAATCGCGGCCATTGTCCCACTCGCGATGTTGATTACACAGACAGCTACTGAGTTGTTGACAAAATACTGGTTGAGCGTTTGGGTCGACAATACGGAAGCAAATGCACTACACAGTGCTTCGTATTATCTGGTCATTTTTGTGGCCTTGAACCTGGGCAATGACGCCATCGGCGCAGTCTGCTTCTACACATTTATGCGAGGCGCCTGGTATGCCGCGAGAACGCTTCATGAAAAGGCAGTCCACGCCTTGTTCAACGTTTCTCTAACCTGGTACACGACACATCCCGTGGGCAGAGTCATCAATCGCATGTCGGGAGACATCGAGACTCTAGACCAGAACATCATTGCCACGGCTTACTTTACTATGCGAACCATTATCATGGCTGTCATGATGCTGAGCGCGATCACTGTGATTCTTCCCGTTTTCATGGGCCCAACTCTGGTGCTTGCTGCGCTCGGCATCCTTGTGGGAATAACATACAATCGCAACTCCATGTTTCTCAAGCAGCTGATTTCAGCAAGCCAGTCCCCTATTCTGTCTGGTTTCGCCGAGGGGCTCAATGGAATGACCGTAATTCGCGCGACCTCGTCTCTGCCGGGTCTGTTCTCCGAGAAACTGGGACAACTGCTATCCTCGGCGACTCGGGCTAATGTCACGCAAATCAACGCAGACCAGTGGATCAAATTTCGAATGAACACCATTTCAGGGCTGATCAACGTTTGCGCCGCATTTCTGGCCATCTGGGAAAGCCATAGGTTATCTGCTGGCATTGTCGGGTTTTGTCTGTCTCAGGCAACTGACATTAGTTTCGCTATTCTAATGCTCGTGTTCCAAACCAACGAGCTGAATGTGCAGATGCAAACGGTAAGCCCAACATAGATCTTTTCCAACACGCGTACTTTTCTGACATGCTCCAGTTTCATCGTGTTCGAGAATATGGCAAGCTGCCGCCCGAGGAAGAATCGTTTACCGAAACCAAAGTCGACGTGGAGGATGACGCCGAAGTAAACCAGGCTCTTCCTCCCAACTGGCCTGCGACTGGCGAAATTGAATTCAAGAACGTTACGGTGCGATACAACCTTGATGGGCCCGATATTCTGAAGAACATCAACCTGCGCTTCAATGCCGGTGAACGTGTAGCAGTTGTTGGGAGAACCGGCAGCGGCAAAAGCACTGTAAGTGGCAATGCATCTCATTTACTCTGACCCTTTGCTAATACTTGTTGAAAACTCAGCTTGTTTTATCTATGCTTCGCTTCACAAACATTGTATCTGGCAAGATTTTGTACGACGGCGTCGACATTACAACTCTATCCCACAAAGAGCTCCGTCAAGCAATCTCCCTGATCCCGCAGGAGTCGCAGCTGTTCCAAGGAACGCTCGCAGAGAACCTTGACCCGACCGGAACGATTTCAGAAGCTGGTTTACAAAAAGCCCTCGACGTCTGCCAATCCATTGCCGCCATCAGGGCAAGCAGACAGCACTCTGCGACGTCTTCGGAAAATGGCGAATCTGGTACCGACGCCGCTGATGGCCTCACGCTCGAGACCCAAGTCAAGGCAAAGGGCGAGAACTTTTCCCACGGCCAGCGCCAGGTTCTCTCGCTGTGTCGTATCCTGGCGCGCCAGTCCAAGCTGATGCTCCTCGACGAGGCGACGTCCAACATGGACGCCGAGACGGACGCCGGCATCCAGCGGGTCTTGCGCGACGCGGCCGCGGAAGGGGAAGGGCGGTGCCTCATCACGATTGCTCATCGTCTGAAGAGCATCGCAGACTATGACAGGGTGGTGGTCATGGGCTCGGGCGAGGTGTTGGAGGTGGGCAGCCCGACAGAGCTGATGGAGAAGAAGGGAAGCTATTATGACTTGGTGATGCATGATCGGGATGCGACGGAATCTGAGAGCAGTTCTTAGTGTGCGGGCTGGAGGACTCACACCACTCATTGTACATGCCAGACAGAAATAAATCTCTTCACCATGTTATTCATTACTGATAGTACAAATTGTGGCAATGAACACGGTGCTATGTCGGTGGTGACGGTAGCCTTCGACAAATGGAAAGACGTCACCTTGCAGGGGGATGACGGCGTGTCCATGCGGCGAGCACTCGACGCTACCCGCAGCACCGGCCGCATCGGCAATGACAATGTTGCAGGTGCTCGCGAGCCCGTACTCGGCAACAATGGCGAGCGCCTCGTCAAAGGTGTGCGCAAACTGGAGAATGCGCCGCAGCAGCACGTGAATCGGAAACTTGTCCGTGCTGCGCGCGCCAGCCAGGATGCCGTTGAGCAGCACCCCGACGCCCGCCGCGTTGAGCCCAATCTTGCCGACAAAGCCAGCCTCGGCCATGATCTTGAGCCTCAGCGCATCTTCTTGGGGGGCTATGTCGAGCACCACGAGGTGGACCTCGAGCCAGTCCCAGTTTTGCGCCAGGAAGACGTGCCCGTCCGCGCCGCGCTGCGCGAGACAGGTGCAGCCGTCGGCGACGTTGGTCAGCCCGAGCTCGCTCCGCGCGTTGAGCGCGAGGATGTCTTCCATGACGAGACCCTGTCCGGCGCGGGCGGCGATGCCGCGCATCTCTTCGAGGATGGCGGGGTAGGTGGCGGATAGGAGTGGGAGGAAGGCGGCGGAGGCGCGGGCGCGGGCGGCGGACCAGTCGAGATGGGCGCGGTCGAGAAAGAAGGCGGCGTAGATGGCGATGTTGGCGTGGATCTCGGCGGCGGCGCTGGAGCCGTGGGCGAGGCCAATCTCGTACGGCGTGCCGGTGCAGATGATGATTTTGGTTCCAGACTGTATGGCGGCCATGATGAGGAGTTGGGGTATGAGACGATTGGGCTTGTGCCAGTGGTTTGGGCTCTTTTCAGTGATATGGGCTTCTCATGACTGGCACTGGATGCATAATGTATGCGATATAATGCAACATGAGCAGCTCAGATACCTCTGCGTTTCGTGTGCCCGGTCGACGGCGAGAGCCAAGCAACGGTGTTTGTCATTGTCAGATAGCAGCATGGTACTAGGCAGCGAGTACCAACAGGAGACTCGCGTAAACAAGCTGCCGACGGAGTTGAACAATCGGATGCTTTGCACCTTGGCAGCGTTCCTTCTGTCGAAGCATGACCATGACCGTGCTGCATGACCATGGGGCATGATCATCTTGCATGGCTGCCATAGATTGTGGCTGACCACCAGTGTGGCAGGACAGCCTTGACGCAGGCTGAATGCTGCATGACAGGCGGCATGACGGGGTGCAGCACACGGCTCACCACAAGTGCGCCGGACATCTTTCAAGCGGTGCCAGATGCGATGGCTCTGCGGGAAGCCATGCAGGAGGAGGATGGGAGGCAGGGCGGAGTTGGGGGTGCGGTGGATGAGGCCAAAGATGTGGACGGGAGGGTGCGTCTCGGTCGTGATGAGGAACTCTTCAAAGGTCTCAAACACTTTGGTATCAATGGATCAATATTGGACTTGAGTCGAGTAGATGAAACTGGATGGTGTATACATTCAGATGGTGCTTGTTCAAGGGGGTCTGGTGCAAGTGTTGGCAGCTGCCTGCTACAACGTCAACTGGATGTCAGGGTCCTCCCGGTGCCAGTTTAACCTAACCATCCTGTGCTGAAGGATCAGAATGTCACAGCCCAATCGTCTCGGTGTTACTCGTCTCCTATAAAGCTGAGCGTTGCCACGCTATGAGATCCCATGAGTGTCTTTGATGGGAGCCGCATTTCGGAGAGTACAGCTGGGCGGAACGATCAAGGATCTCTACTATTGCTATTCTAATTACATTCACTTCCTAATCCGGTATTCGAGTTCAGCCATCGATGCATACTAAGAGTTGGCCGTACTCGGCGCCTGTCGGCTCGCCTTCAGAATCTCCCTCTCCACCTCATCGCCAAAGCTCACCGTCGTGCCCTGCCCCCCCATATCCGGCGTCATGACCGCCGGGTCCGCGCGTGCCAGCACCCGCTCAATCGCCGCCAGCAGCGCCGCCGCCGCCTCCGCGTGCCCAAAGTGCTCCAGCATCATCTGGCCGGCCCAGATCATGCCGACCGGGTTGGCGACGCCGCGGCCCGCAATGTCCGGCGCGCTGCCGTGCACCGGCTCAAACAAGCTCGGGAACTTGCCCTCGGGGTTGATGTTTGCGGACGGCGCGATGCCAATGGTGCCGGTGCACGCGGGGCCGAGGTCCGACAGGATGTCGCCAAAGAGGTTGCTGGCGACGATGACGTCAAACAGTTGCGGGCGCTGCACAAAGTGCGCCGTGAGAATGTCAATGTGGTACTTGTCCACGTTGACGTCCGGGTAGTTGCTGGCCATTTCGAGCACGCGCGCGTCCCAGTACGGCATCGTGGTGTTGATGCCGTTGCTCTTTGTCGCGCTCGTCAGCTTGCGCCGCGGCCGGCGCTGCGCCAGCTCAAACGCATACCTCAAGATGCGATCCACACCGACACGCGTCATGACCGTCTCCTGGATGACAATCTCGCGCTCGGTGCCCTCAAACATCTTGCCGCCGATGCTGCTGTACTCGCCCTCGGTGTTTTCGCGGACGACCCAAAAGTCAATGTCGCCGGGCGCGCGGCCGGCGAGCGGGCAGCGCACGCCGGGCATCAGCCGGCACGGCCGCAGGTTGACGTACTGATCAAACTCGCGGCGGAACTTGAGCAGGCTTCCCCAGAGGGAGACGTCGTCGGGGACGACGGCGGGCAGGCCGACGGCGCCAAAGTAGATCGCGTCGAAGCGTGTGAGGGTCGTCTTCCAGTCGGGCGGGAGCATGTCCCCGTGGGCTTGGTAGTGCGCGCAGCTGGCAAAGTCGAACCACTCGAATTCAAGGGCGATGTTGAAGGCTTTGCCGATGGCCTCGAGACAGCGGACGCCTTGCGGCATGACCTCGGTGCCGATGCCGTCGCCGGGGATGACGGCAACTTTGAGGGGTTTTGTAGTCATGGTTGGAAGAGTTTGTGGAGATGTGGATTTGCGATTGATGAGAGATTGGTGAGAGATGATGAGAGATGATGAGAGATGATGAGAGAATGATGAGATGAATAATGAGGTGCTTCTGAAGAGACTGCGCTGACTATTATATGCACAGCATGAGCGAGGTGGGGTGGCGGCTGAATGATGAACCGACAACTCACAGAGGATCTTCGGCAATGCTCGCGGTGCAGAAGCTCCATCATCAATACCGATAAGACAAATGAATTAATAATGAGTAATATTATTTACAGAAATTATGTAACTATTAATATTATTGCTGTTCAAGGCGCAGCTCTACAGCATGCATGAGTACAAGAAGGCGATCTAAGATGAGTATTGGCTATTGCAGCCTATAGGTAAGTTGGATTGGCTTGGCTCTATTCTACCTCTTCTACTCTTGAGAGAAGAATTCAATAACTTTGGAAGCTACGAAATCAGGAATCTGTTCCGGAATATAATGTCCAGAGTCCACGCTGTGCCCCTCAACCTTGACATCGTCCTCCGTCACCGCCTGCCATTCCTTGAGCGCGTCAAAACACGTCTCAGTAACCCCATGCTCACTCCAATACACCCTCAGCGGGCACTTGATCCGCCTCTGCCTCGCCATATCCTCCCGCGCCTCCTCCAAGTCCAGCGACGCGCTCGCCCTGTAATCCTGACACATGCCGTGCACCGTCGCCGCATCCGCCAGCCCCTCTACATACGACTCAAACGCGTCCTCCGCAAAGATGCTCACGCCCTGCGTCTGCCGCGCGCCCATGAACATGTGCGCAAACTCGCGCGGCTTGGCCGCGACCAGCGTCTCCGGAAACGGCGCCGGCTGGATCAGGAAGAACCAGTGAAAGTAGGCCGTGGCAAAGGCGAGGCTCGTCTGGCTGTACATGGCGAGCGTGGGGCAAATGTCGAGCAGCATGGCGCGCCGAATGCGCGCGGGGGCGTCGACGCAGAGCTTGTGGGCGACGCGGGCGCCGCGGTCGTGGGCGCACACGGAGAAGCGGCCGGCGTGGCCGAGGGAGTCCATGACGGCGAGGCAGTCGCGCGCCATGGCGCTCTTGGCGTAGGCGCCGAGGGAGGAGGGCTTGGAGGAGCGCCCGTAGCCGCGGAGGTCGATGATGACGAGGTTGAAGTGCTTGGTGAGTAGGGCTGCTACCCGGGACCAGATCTGGTGGTTCTGAGGGAAGCCATGGAGGAGGAGGAGCGTGGGCAAGGACGGAACGGCGGGTTCGCTTTTGAGGCCGTAGATGGAGACGACTTCAGGTTCAGTCTCGGTCTGTACGGTGAATGGCGTGAATCCTGGAAACATGGTGCAGGTTGTTGATGGAGGGTTGGTTTTCGGGAGGGACACTGGCACGCGGAGCGGTACTAGGGCCCTGCCTTCATGTGTTTATCATGTTGGTCGACGGTAACTGGAATCGATGATGAAGTGGGGCCAATCCATGGGAAGCCTAGCTATAGTCAAGAAGCCGAATGGTTTGAATGGATTATGCGAACATCCTCCTGATCATCGGCAATGTATGGAGAGGGAGAGCCGCCCCCGCGCGGCTCAAAGTTTTGGCGAGACTGGCGAGACTACTCCGTACCCAAAGAGGCAAAGAGGAGTCGGGCTTGGTCCGATGTCGGCAAAAAGATTAACCGCCTGCACCCGCCCCATGCAAGCCAAACATGGCATCTTCAACCACTCACTGCCTGATCTTTGGCGACGCTTTGTGTGTTCTCGGCATGTGATTTTGCCTGTGCCGACTTGCGCAAATTCCTTTCCGTCTTTGCGGGCAGCTGATGGTGCCCATCTGGGCCGCGCCGACATGCCAGCCAAAGTCCGCGGTCGAGCTGCGTGCAATCAGTGTCGCTCACGGAAGCAAAAGGTAGATACCCCTATGACACGATGAGGTATAGATATGCTGACACGATTATTTCTAGTGCGATGAAAAGAGGTGAGCTCTAGGCCACCTCGTCTGATCATCCTGTCTAACCCCGCGCAGGCCAATCTGCTCCCGCTGCCGAGACTTGAAGAAGCCATGCCAGTGGCCGGGGCTGCGGAAGCGGTACGAACATTCCATCGCGCACTGAAAAATTCCATGCTAAACAGTACAAGCGGCCCTGCCAAGGGCTACACCGAAGCCTTGGAACATCGGCTGCGAGAGACTGAATCTGCTCTTCTGCAAATCGTCTCGGCCGTGGACGGCGGAACCTTGAAATCCGCATTTGAAGGTGGCTCAAGAGGGGCTGTTGCTGATGCCATGCCGGATGCCAAGGCAGACAAGACCGAAATGGCCGCGTACTGGGAACATTTTCCCCTCTCCACGCCCCGGGACATTATGGTTTGGGCCCAAGAGCAGCACAGCTCTCCTCGTCGTGCGGCTGGTGTCGCCGCACCAACGAGAATGCAAGCATTAGCGAGACCAGTGGCGCACCTCGGAGAGCCGTTATCTGCTTACGATGCGGCGATGGCGCTGGGAGCATCGTACGGCGAAGGCGTTGCCGATTTTGCTCAAAGCTCCATCACTGCTGTCCATACTTCACCTAATCTTTTACCAGGAGCATCGCCGGATTCGAATGCGTTCGACATACCGGAGCAGTTCAAAGAGCAGTATCTCTGGTAACAGTCAGAATGAAACCCGCATCCACTGTCATTTGCTAGCTCACGCGACATGTACCTTGTGACCTGAGTCGGTACTGTGAATACTACACATCCGGAGACCAGCGTACTTCGCCAGCATCCCTAGTGCGAGAAGTGTTTTAGAGAGAGCCTCTTTACAGCCTGTCTGTGAACTAGCTCAAGTGGTCTCCAAAGGTCTTGACGTATGAGTCCCACCCAGCATCGTCAAATAATAGGCCCGACAATCCCGGGTTGAGTCCCTGTACCAGGAACTCTTGCCAGGCATCCTGGCGATAGAACTGGTTCGCGTCAAATCCAAAGTCCGGCCCCGTATACTCTAATACGGGCTGCCACATGTGCGGTGGCGCTACATCGGCGGCCAATGCAGGGTCTGTACTGGGGTAGGGTGAGTTTATCGCAGCATGGTTGTGCTTTCGGCGTTTACTCTGCGATTCTTCAGTAGTATCGGTTGGCGCCTCGGAGTTTCGACTTTCGTTACCCAAAGCTTCGTCGGGGGATATTTGTGATGCCTGGGATACGCTGTTCGGCGGGTCGCAGGACTGTGAAGTAAGCTGGCCGAGCATCAACTTCAGAGTGTCCCGACAATGACTTGCGCTGGTCCATGTGCTGCCCATGCCATCGAGCACCCATATGCTGTGGTTAATGTCCCTGGGGAGCGCAGTTTAGAATGGCTGTCGTTGCTGACGAGTTCAGTCTTACTTACATGATGCCCTTTTCGAGTGGATAGATTTTGAGTAGACTTGCATAGGCAACTACAAGACCAGCCATCCAGATTGCAGAGAGCGCCCCTGGCCAGGCCAAGACTATAGAGCCCTTTGAACTTGTGCGAAGCTGACGAATAATTGCACGGCTGGCATTTAGTGCTGACTGCAGAGAAGACCGAAAGTCCTCTCGGTCGGTAGGTAGTGAGAGGAATGGTCGGTTCACGAAGAGGACAAGGTGGTGGTACAGGACTGCAAACAATGCTCCGTATGGTGATTCGGAACCAGTAGTATCCTCGTTTTGAAGGGAAGACGGAAGGTTGTTCCACCAGGAATGAATTCTTGCGGTCAAGTCGAGAACCTTGTCCAACACAATCGACCTCCCGTGGATCGACGCATGGAACAGTCGCAGAGCAGCGCCGAGCAACTGCGAGTAAGTGACCACGCATCCTAGAACAAAGCTGCGGTCTTCTTCCGGACGGCTCGTGTGGTGCTCAACCGGGCTGTGTCTGTCGGAGCCATCCGCATTCACCGCTGGCGTTGTGCCCGCCAAGCCGTTGTCGCGCAGAAATGACTCGTGGTTGAGGGGCAGATGCGCGCGAACCTCGTCGCCGACGGTCGCCGTGGCCGCCTGGCGGTCGTACCCAACCGGGCTGTGCAGCTCGGTCATGCCGGGTATGCACACGTCGACTTCTTCGTCGCTCACGGCCATCGGGTGTCCGAGAGACAGGCTGAGATGGCGGTCTAGCACGTACGCGCACCACCATATCCTCTGCCTGATGCCAAGCACGTTGCTCGGGAGCTGCAAGTACCGGAACGGGCACCTGTGCAGGCCGGCTTGGTATAGGATGCGGGTCAGCGCGCCGTGGACGGTGGACGCGGCGCGGGAGGACATGCGCGTCACGAGGTACAGCTCCATTGCTAAAAGAACCTGGAGGGTGCGCATGTCCTGGTCGCCCGCGATGATGCCAAGCAAGCTTGTCAGAAGAGCGGGAGAAGTAATGCGACAGCGAGGCTCCAAGAGCGCCGGATCGTCCTCGTTGGTCGCCGCAATGTTGAACACGCACTGTAAGCAGACAGCGCGGCGCAGCTTATCTCGCAACGTCTCGCCAGAGCCCAGACCGTTTGACTGGGCCGAGTAGAAGCGATTCACCTCTTGAAAGAACGTCGGGCCGTGCAGGAACGGGAAGATGGGATGCCACTTTCGAAAGTAGACCATCAACAGCCTCTTGGCCGCCGCCGGCGTCGGAGGCGCGCCTAACTCTGGGATCGCGATCCCATACGAGAAACCGCGCGAGCCATCAGACGCGGCGCTCGTTGACGAGTTGAGTAGCTTGAGGAGAACATCGCCGTCGTCGAGCTGATGCTGCTCCTGCGTCGCCTCGGCCGCCGTCAGCAGACCGTGCAGAGAGCCCGAGTCTTCATCGCGAGCCGAGGATGACGAGGCCGCAGCAAAGGCGCGAAATACCGTGTTGGTGAAGAAGACGCCGCTCGCGCTGCCGATGAACTCGCTCTTGTCCGGCCGCCGCGAGACGAAGGAGCCGACCTCGATGGGTGGGAACAGCGCGGCGCCGGGCTGTCTCGGCTGGCCGGACATGGACAGGCCGAGCGGGCGGATTCGAGGGTAAAGTTGGTTGTGTTGGTTTTGGAAAGAAGTACTTTGTCTGGATTGTGCAGGAGGGAGGTTTGCGGGTCGAGGGAACGATGATGGGATTCAGGTGCGGCTAAACTTTGTGCCGATGAAGCAATCTATCGCCACGTTGCTCAGCACATGATCGCATGGTCGTAATAGTCACTGAAATAATGGATCTTTTAAGAAAAAAGTTCTTTCCTCCGGATACGCGCCGAATATTATGAATTGCGTTGGTTGCTGTAGGTGCGTGTGTATTGGCTAACTAATTGCATCGACTGCAAATGTCAGCCTCCCAGTCTTGTAATGGCCTAAGCATCGGAAAGTAGCCAAAAGTCAACACGGATGGATGAAAATGTAATACAAACCAGAATAGTGTTAAATAATACTATATAATTACAGCAGATTGTCCCTGGCCATGTTTTTCGTATATATACATGCCTACTATTAACCCCAGACAGGCGAACGGCATCCATACGACGTCGCCACCGTACCACCCGGTCCAAACACACTAATCAGGCCTTCAACAGCAGCCCACGTTCCCATGCCCGACGTGGCCAGGCCAGCCAAGACGTAAATGGTGCACGGGACATGGAGGTACCATCTCTTCATGAAGCCGCGCGCCCATCGCTTCATTCCACGATCGTGCACCACATTCTCACCTGTCTCGGGGTTGAACCCCTCACCTGGCAGCACAGCGGCGGCTTGAACGGACCAGCCGAGGTACGCGATGCCCGGGAACGAGTAACTAAAGTTGACCGCGAACAGGCCACCGACGAAGCCCACGATGCCGTTGAGGTTGGGCACCGCGGCGGCGATGAGGAAGGCAATGATCCAGTAGAGCGGGCCGAGCGCGTACCACATCCATCTGCCTCGACTCGACGCAATCGGGGGGAAGTGGAAGACCTCCTGGAAGACTTCGACGTAGACCGTCTTCATACCGACGTGAAAGTACAGCACTAGCAAGACATTAGTTGGGAAGAGGAGTACAGGGCTTGTCCAGCAACTTACCGGCTGCAATAAGACCAGTCAAGAGGTTCAAAACGTTGTTGAACGTGCGCAGTCCTGCAGGATTGATGACCTGGTAGATGACGGAAGCCGAGTACTGCCCAAAGAAGCTGTACACAAAAAGACCAAAGAAGAGGTAGACGACGCAAATAAAGGCCTGCGCGCAAATCATGCCTTTCCAAAAGTCCATGGGGTGTCGCATCTCCGACATGAAGGAAACAAAGAGAATGGCACCACTGTAGGCGTCTAGAAGGCATCAGTACCAAAACATCAAAAACAATAATCGTAAAAGGAACCACTTACAAACCATGTTGTCAACTCCGTTAAAAATGCCCGCAAACCCGTGAGCTTGCTGCTGGTATGCATCCGGCACAAGGCCTGCAAACGTCTTGACCGGAAGCTTTTCCTTGGGCAAAATAGTAGACCCAAAGATGGGCGGATAAAAGACGTCGTACTTGGCCGCAGCAACCATGCTGTTCATCACGTTAGTATCTCGAGGTTAACTTGTCAGGACAGACGAGCTGGAACTCACATGGAGATGAAGCTGGCAATGTTGAACCAGACCGAGAGGTTGCAGATCCATCCCAGGCGCTGCAGCGACCGGATACTTCCAAACACCATGCCAATGACCATGATGATGATCATGCAGACGATGAAGCACAGCTGCGGCCCCGCGAGCAGCGAGATGATGCGCCCCTTGCTAAAGATGAGCACCATGACGGTGCAAAACTGCTGCAGCGACTGCGTTACGTTGATAAAGTGCCGCGTCTTGGGCCCGTACACGCGGAAGAAGATGTCGCCGTAGCTGAGCATCGGGTACCGCGACGAGTCGAGTGTGGTGAACATGCGCCAGAGCATCAGGCCGCTGAGGGTCGCGGCGATGCCGAAAACGACGTAGAGGGCCACGCCGGTGCCGTATCCGACACTCGCAAAGACGAACCTGTTGGAAGGAAAGAGAGCGGGTTAGCTGTCGGTACAAGATACGTGGCTTTGATACGGCAAACTTCGTCAGGAAACGTACGGTGTGTTGGACCAGCCGAGAATGTCGGTGGTGACGAGGAAGAAGATGGAGCTCCAGCCGGCGGTGCGCATCGCCCTGGCGGCCGTCTTCCACTCCTCGTCGAGCGAGGTCGTGCTGGAGGCGCCATGTCCCACGCTCGGCGCAGTCTTGTCTTCATCCGTGCCGGACGCCGCCAAGACCTTGCCATCTCCCTCGCCCGCGCTGCCCTTTTCCTCCGTCGACGGCCCGGTGCGCGCAGCCGCGGCCTGCTGCTCATCCATCTTCTTGTTATCGTGGTGCACGCCCTTGGAGAAGCGACTCTTGATCATCTTGCTGAGCGTCATCGGCCCGCGCCGCTCCAGGTAGAGGCGCTCGGCCTCGCGCTCCTCCTCGCGCTCCACCTTGGCCCAGTAGCGAAACTCGGCAAAGGAGACGGTCGGGTCGACGCGGTAGTCGATGCCGTACCCGCGCAGCGGCGCCGTCTTCTCGGGCATTTCGAGCGACTGTTCGCCGCGGGTGGCGCGCGGAGCGGCCTCGATGGGCATCTCCGATGAGCCTCGGTCGCCCATGCTGACCAATGGACGGGCAAAAGTGAGAAAGTGGTTATAAGAAGGAGGGAAGTAGAGAAGCGGGAGACCAGGAAAGATGGGAATGTGATGAGGAAAGGAAGAAGAGGAATGCAAAGGTCATGCAGACGGTTTATAGGGAGGAGCACCAAGGCATGCTAGTTATGATTTAGTGTCTTGCTAGCACGCAACGGCCTGCGACGAGAGAGAATGGATGGAATTGTCGGCACACAAAGACAAAAGTCCTTGAACTAGACCAACTAGGATGCCATCATGCCGGGCTAAGCATTGGGACCACGGCCGATACCTGGTCAGGCCCGGGTGTAAGTGCTTGCGAGCGCCCTGTGCTTTCTCCCCACAGCGGCGCCGCGATGGATCATGGACCCCCCCCCCCCCCCCCCCCAGGAGGAGAGAAAGTAGCGGGCAGGGCGGACTAGCCCAGCCGGAAGTGCGCTGGTGGCGTTGGTGACAGCCCCGAGGGCTATTACCGGGAAATGCAGCCCGCCGGAAGCAGCTGGTCAGCGGGAGAGGCGGAGGCAATCCGCATAGCGGGATGGACTTGGCCGAGAGCAGCCGTCCTGGAATTGCGCGAGCCTGCTGGAGTGGGAGAGCAAGGTGAAAAAGGTCCGAAAGCCTGAACAAAAGTACCACCGCACTGTTGTGAACTATGGAGATGAATGATAAACCAAGGCTTCAGCACAGTACTGTACCCGCTGTCGTTGCTGGTTGCTAGGCTGGGCGGGAGTTCACACGTCTTTCCTTGCTCCTGGCTGCCGAGCACGGGCTGCTCAGACACGGGTCGAATCACTCTCCGATTTGCAGGGGCTTTTTGCATAGTGACTCCTGTTGTCGACTCCGCCTGGACAGGACGAACCCAGCAGCTGAGGCGAACTTCCATGTCTTCCGAGCCTGAACTAGACTAGTATTTGTGGGTAGGTCGAGTTATTATTTGCTAAGATGATGCTCTTGTGCACGTCACGTAGCATTTCGTTTCTGATGACCCAGTTACCAGTTGCCAGGCTCGGAAAAGGGAGGAGGAGTCCAGCGCAGGTCGCCTCGTCGATCACCATCCGGCTGCAAAGGTGGACCGAAAAGCCCAGGGCTTCCTCGTGGCCCGAATCTGGGGGCGGGCGTCCATTGATGTTGTGGCAGCGAATAGCCCGCCGTACAGGCTAAGGTAGCCGCTGCACTTATAAATGAGGCCCCAGTCTGTGCGTCATCGACATAGTTGGCTTTGTCCGGAACAGGCCGTCGGACTGGCCATTGCTCCAACTCGAGCGCCCAAGCTGAGACGAACGGGGCTCGCACTTTTAGCCCATCGAAAGTACCTCGTGTGTGGTGCCCATGGGGTACTGCCGAATAAATCCAAGTTGGAACGGGGTTGTAGAACGGCGAATGGAAGCCATCGCTTTAGATGAGGCTCCCGGGTTTGCGCGGCCGCCCAGCCACAAGTCTGCCAACCTTCCCTCCCATCATCGTATTACTATTATTAGGCACTATACCGTAAATATTACCGGCTCGTGCCAGCATTGGTCCCAGGACCTGTCCCCGGACCGCCAAAAGTGCTCCAGGCGCACTCTGACCCGCGGCGGCATCGGGCTGTACTCGCTGCCCATCTCCGCGAGCAGTCGGCCGACCGTGGCCCGCTCCGCGAAGCTGCCGCTGTCGACGGCGTATCCCAGAACGGCGAGCGGCCAGGTGAGACACCATCGGAGGTTGTCCTTTTCAAAAGCGTGGCAGACGAGCCGGAGCAGCACCTTGCGCTGCGCCGCCTTGACGGAGTCGATCCAGTCAGCCAGCGCCGGATCCGAAGATAGCGGATAGCTGCAACAGCAGTAGATGCTACAGGCTGCTTTGAAGATACTCGCGAGCAGGTAGGCGGCGTCTGCCTTGGGCATGGGATATGGTTCCGTCCACGCCTCTGGAGCGAATTCTGCAATGGCGTTGTATATCTTCTCTGACTTCTCTTTCAACAACGCGCTGGATATGCCAAGGTACGCGGCTCCACGTAATTCGCTAATCTCGAGAATTTGTGCCCATAGAAAACTAGGGCAAGGAAAGTCGTTGCACAATGTCAGTTTGTATGCGTCTGTGAGCTCTTGGTGGGTGAATGTGTATAGCTGCGCAAATCCTCCAGTGTGCCGTGTTAAAGTATTGCCTGCGACAGCGTTTCTAGTATTTTAAGTCAGTTTTATTCAGCTGCAACTGCAGTTCCACATTAAACGCACATTAGAATACGATGAATGGCATTTCCCAGGCTCAGTTCCTTTCTACTGAGAGCAGCTGGTGTTCCGCAGCGTCTGAGGAGCGCCAAGAACCCTTCCAGGTGCGCTCGTGCACCAGGTAGCAGAAGATAATCCTGCAAATTCAGAAGCAATGCCTATTAGCTCAACGCTGGCCCGGCATGGTATCAAAAGAAGCATACCTCAATAGATGACATTTTGCAGATTCTTTGCAACACCTTGTTCTCAATGACGTTGTCAATGTCGGTTATTTGATTGCGCGCCGCCTGGCAGGAAGTGTTCAGAAGCTGATAGAGGCGGCTCCAGAGGTGAGACGTATCGTCGGTCGCACTTGGCTCCGGAATTGTACCCTGTGCTACGGCCAAGAATCGTATCCGCGCGCAGAGAGCTGCCGCGACAATGACGTCGCTGTAGGGGTCAAACGGCTGAGGCTGCTGGGGCACATTGTAGCTGCTGTTTGCAACCGCCAACTCTGCATTGTCGTTTTTCACGACTTTGTTTCCTATCGTCAGGCCCAAAGTCAGTGACTTTTCCCATTTAAAAAACGCATGGATAGCGGTCTAGGTTGCATGGGCCCAAACGTACTGTATGCGACGGCTTCTATCACCGCCCATCCCTGAGGTATCAACAGTTGAGGGACTTGCTGAGATTCAGACGCAGCAGACCACAATTCACGGTCCGTAAAAACGGCGAAATTGTCGAGGCGGTAACGCTCCTGACGGTGCTTGGCTAGCTTGCGGTCGTCTGGGCGGATTGCGTGGTTAGTTGCGAGTTCCCCTTCGCCTGCGCGACCATAATTGGCTCCGTCAGGTGGTGATGGCGGAAGAGGCTCGAATCTAATCCACTCCGTCCGCTTTGGCGACGTCTCCGTTATCGCAATGGTCTCTTGCGGTTGCCTTTCGTAGTGGCAAGCGACGTGCCGCTTTGCGCAGCTCTTGCACTTTGGTCTCAGCTCGTCGCATCGAACGCGCCTCACTCTATCACGGAAAAGAAGAGAAATGAGCATGTCTTTGGAGACGTTCCAGGGATGTTCTTCTGCGGATGGCGATGCAGACACCCGTGGACAGGGTGATGATCACTTACCGGCAGCCAAGGCAGCCAGTTCTAGTCTTGGTCGCCCACTGTTTGACTCTCGGACGTGGCTCCGGACTGTCGCCTTGGCTAGGTGGAGTTTTATTTCTCATCTTGCTTGTTTTAGGACGGGGTCTAGAGACCAAGACATCTTTGAGTATCATTTCTTGATATGCATTGATGAAGGGAAGTGGCGGGAGTGAGCAGCTGAACTGTGGCTGTATCGAGTAAGGTGGCACTGGAAGAATAATCCTCCGCAGGCTATTGAAAGCACCAAAACTGCCACATGAGACGAACAGCTGTAGACCAAAAAAATCTCATGATATTTCTTGGAATTCCTATAAACAATGGAGGATTTCTATGAGATTTTAAACCCAACACTCTCGGCTAGGTTGAAACCTCCGCGAGAGAGAAGATGAGGGGTTGTGAATGACGCTACCGTCACAAGCTTATCTCCGATAGCGTCCATTTAGCCCTATTACCCCAGACAATGCACTGTATCTTTCTAGTCAAATCCGCTGATCATTTATGCGCTCTAATACACAAAAAAACCCCCCAAAAACTAGAAGGCTAAAAGATACTCTATTTCGTCACCCTAATATCCTTGCCATTCTTTTGCGTTGCCAGCGCAGTCGCACAGTCACCACAGCGCCAGGTGGTAGTCTCCCACCAGTTTCGGCGACCGGGCAGCGGCCAGAACATGACATCCATGAAGCGTTGCATGCCCTTTCCACGGCCTTCGACGGTCGTCTTGACTACCTGTCCGCAGTGCGGGCACTCGACAGTCTGGCTCACGGGCCGCATGCGCTCGAGGGCGACGGGTGCCCGAGTGGCCGGCTCTTGCATCGGCATTGTCTCCAAGGTAGCCGACGTCATGTTCACTGGTGCACTGGTTAGTACTATGCACTGGGCTAGAGGGCCAAGGCGAGACATGAAATACCGTTTTGAATGAAAAGGAACTGGATATCTGGTTTTCTTCTTGATGAAATGAGGCAGATGAGCAATGTAGCCTGGCTTGGTGGGATGTAACAAGTCTGAGGTCTTGAATTCTGCGAGTTGAATGGAATCTCCGGTGCTATATATACACGTTGAGCAGTGCAGGAATTGCCATTCGAGCTGTACATCACAGCATGACCATGTGGCTCGGGCAAAAGGCCAAGACTCACAATCAGACCAACGGGAACCCCGACTTACAGCCCTCTGTCAGCCTCCGAGGCTTAGCCATTGCTGCCCAATCAATTCGACCAAATCTAGATGACAGCCTGTCGCTCGTGCATCGGAATGCCCCAAATCGCGAGATGGTTTTGCAGATCGCTCGCCCTGACGACGGTGGCTGTGCTGCTGACAGCCAAGGCAGCCAACCCTACCTAGTGCATAACCGAAGCTCTATGGCTAACATAAAAGGACACCACCTGTGTACATTGTTTGGGATTTTAGTACAGACAATATTTCTGCAATTAAACTAGGCGGCTAGTGCTGTAGTGTCTCTCTCTTATTTGACCACAGAGTTGCTAATTTCTGAAAGCGGGTGCTGGGCCGTAGTGAAATAGTTGCTGGCAAGCTACACAGCCAGTCCGAACTCTGGGAACCCGTCTCTTCCGTCGCCGGCCCTGTTGGCTTTTTTGAGGGGGGGGGCTGAGACTGGGCTCTGGTGCTTTAAAAAGCGCGGGGTCATCTTTGTTCTGGTAGGTATAGCCTCGCGGCTGGTAGAAATAGTGACGAAACGAAACAAGTAGTGCTTCGCTGCAGCTAGATCGTGATCAGCGTCTCGGCCGGTAACTTGGGCCAAGGCCGTGGGCACATCCGAGAGA
Organism: Cordyceps cateniannulata; assembly: GCA_028828415.1. Lineage (NCBI taxonomy): Eukaryota > Fungi > Ascomycota > Sordariomycetes > Hypocreales > Cordycipitaceae > Cordyceps > Cordyceps cateniannulata. The sequence goes on along the minus strand of JAPHMX010000004.1, from coordinate 3,807,405 downwards.
ATGCAACAGTGGTTGGGCCTGCAAAGCCTGGGCAGTGGCAACGCAGTATCGAGTACAGATGCGACTAAAGTGCGTGCCGATCGCTGATGTGGGATTACACACGGGGGGAGAGAAGGGAGAAAGGGGGAAGAGAATGATGATGACGGGCCGTGTCTTCTCAAAGGAACTATAAGAGAACGACAGTAGTGCGCGGCAGTTGCATGGCGAAGAAGAGGTGTAATAAACCACCCTGGCCCGTGAAGAGGACGATGATGATGGCTGTGGTGGAGGTTTGTGGTGTATGGAAACGAAGAGTTTCGAGAAGCCCAGCCTTGAATCCCCACTCACCAACACAGGCTGCAGGCAACTAACAAAGTACAAACACCAACTAATAATTACTAAAACAAAGAAGCTCTGTGATTTTTATTGACATGCTCGTGTGGGGGATTGACCGGGGATGGGGGCGGCCGAGGCAGGATGGAACATGTCCTTGGTGCGGAGGTCGCTTTCAAAAGTCGTGTATCGCTCTGCAATGTTTTTTTTTTAAAAAAAGAATAATATTTTCCTTGTCTTCCTTATTTTTCTTATCTATCACTCTCTACATGTACATCTTTCATTTCTGCCCTACATCTATTCCTACATGCCTGCTAGAATGGCACGTATATATACGACGGGTGAAAGAGACATATGTGTAGAGGTGCCATTGCTTAACATTTTCTGCATATTTCTCTACTTATAAAACATTCCAGCTAGACACCGTCTTCTGGCTCCTTGGTCTAGGTGCCGGTGCCACCACGGCAAGGATCCAGGAGACCTGCGCCAATGCCTTCGCTTCGCGTCTCGGCTACGCTATTGCGTACAAACTCGTGGATACAGCAAGCACAACTTGATTCCACCCCTCGGGTCAGCTCCTGGACTCATGTAATAGACGAACAGGCCAACAGACCGGCAAGTACACGGCGGTTAGTTTCGCTTAACCAATCAATGCAGTACCGACGTGCCGATGACTTGGGCGGGACCTCTCTTGCGTTTACGTCACTTGTTTCCCGGAATTAATGTAAAATGATAATTTTGGGAAGCTACACTTCTATACTGCTCGCATTTCCTCGCTTGCGTTTGCCTGATACTGGCTGGCGTCAACCACGCGCCCTGAGTGCCTTCACCTCTGGGCGTCGTTGGCCGAGTGCAAAGAAGGAGCGGCCTACGAACTGTAGCGAGGGAGACTGCTTCTTTCCCTTCAAAGTTGCCTATTGATTCCCATCCATTTCCTGAACTTGGGCTATTCTTTTCCTTTTCCTTCATCATCACTCTCACATCATTCTCCCTCATCTCTTATGCCATCTCTTTTCCTTTGTCTCACTTGTCGCTCCCAGTCTGTTCTGATTGTCACCCACGACACCACAACCAGCACCTTTACCTTTTCTGCAACTGTGACCAATGTTAGTCATTACAACCTGTGGTCCGAGCCTGTTCCTCCCGTTCTCGACTTTCTAGGACTCGTTTCGTCGTCCTGCTGCTTTTATGCGCTGGCCTGCCCACCCCCTCAGATAGTGGCTTAGACGCAGCCTTCGACCTCAGACTCGAAATCGAGTATCATCATTGGTATGTGCATCAAGTACGGCAAGATAGTCTTGACACTAACGAGAGCAAGCTTGCATCGAGTTTTTCCACCCAAGTTCCATTGCTCACAGAATGTAAAGGCAAGTACCCAACCCCGTGATTATCCTTAATGATCCCATCCTATGCACAAAGCAGCAATTGCGGACGAACAGTGTTATGAGGGAGGTACTTACCGGCCGTTTTTCGGCTGGCCGAAAAATCCTTTTCCTCCTCGCAAATCTAGGAACAGCGGCCTCGGTCTCAACCTCGAATCGACATTAAGCATGGCCATGCAGCCAGCCAAGTCGTTTCGATTTCCTCATCACCGGCCACGACATCCTCCCGTGTCCGAAGCGCCGAGAGATACCAGAAACTTCCGATATGCGACTCGAATGGTATTCAGTGACCACAATACACGCTTGTCATCATTCACGGGGCAGAATTATTCTTGCACCGGAGCAGCCCGCTGCAGGACTACTGCAACAACTCAAGACAGGAGGTCATCGAGAAGAAACCCGGGCAATCAGGACATGAACGTGGTAAGAAAAACAAAAGAAGAGAGAGAACTCAGCTTGTTGACTAACAAATAAGCAAGCCATAGTGCAGCTGACTCGCGTGCGATCATTACGGTGGACAGCAAGGACGGTTAAATCCCAAACAAGGACGGATGGTCTCTTCGAACGACGCCTGCATCAGGTACATTCCATCAAGCAGTCACAATCCAGGAAACCAGCATAGACATGAAGTCTGTTTGGTGCAGCTACATGTCGATGTGGTGGTTTGGTATCAGGAAAGCTCAAAGATGGGATGTTTGGTCGAGTCATTCATTCGTCGTCGTTGAAGAAGATACAGGAGGAGCGAACGAATAAACATAAAAGTGATGTTGTTGACGTGGTCCACGTGATGAGCTATCCATGTGATGATCTATGTTGGATGGTTCAACCCTAGCTGCGAGGATAAGGCCAGCACGATGCAGATGCATTATTTAGTAGGCGTAATTAATGTTGTTCGTAATGAAACGTACTGATAAGTACCAACTTACGTTAGTTAGTTAACACAAAGGCGGGCTTGCGTGACTCCATTAATTCAATAAATGTAATTCTGCCAAGTAGTATTGTTTTAATTAGTTGTATAGGTACCTACCAAGGTAGAAACCGGGATGAGATGGATTATCCTAGTAGGTACTAACTATAGTAATTCAATGTTTGTTCGCACTGCACGGCTACAAACAGGCTTCAGGAGCCAAGTATACAGACAGCTAAAGGTAGTTACTGAGAACTATTATTAGACCCCTGGCGCGCATCTCCTAATAATGCGCACACCTGTACAGATTAGCTTTTCTTTTTTTTGTGGACAGTATTTTCTATCATTTCAACATTACCAGTACACTTTCCGCACAAGATGAACTCGTTAAGACAGCCGGGAATATTGGTTTTCTTGGCCACCTAAGAATATACTCGCCCACAGAAACACGCCGTCGGCCATGTTTGACATGATCTAAACCACCAGAGAAAAAAGGCGACGTGCGTTGTTCGGCAGTGAATGCATGCCCTGATCCAGCCAAATGCCTGTAACACCTAGCTGGCTGCTGGACGACCCATCATTCACGTCAGGAATGGACATGTCAGCCGTCAGTTAAAGATTGGTTCAAGGTATGAGAAAAAGAGCGTCTCGCTTCAGAAAGCATTTGCATGGCGAGGCGTCCTCGGTTTTGCTACATGTATTGTTTTTGTATAATGCTGGCAGCTTGAGCGCCAGCCAGCCTGATCCTCCACAGCCACCCCCTCCAGGTTGCATGCAGCCTTGTGAAGCCGCGACACAAAAGTACAAAAGTAACACTGCAGATGTAGGCAGATTGTAGTTGACAAGTTATGTGTCGTCTGCCAGGTGGGCGATGACACACCGCAGCACCATTGTAGCTGAAAAGGAAGGAAGAAAAAGAAGATATACAAATAGAGGGTCTGTCCTTGAGCTTATCATTCTCGCACTGCTTCCATCAACTTGACATTCAATTTGTGTATTTTAGTCAACGCGCCTTAATTTTACTTAGTTCTCTGTTCAACCTCCATGGCGATAGACGAAGAAGATTACCGCCCTCCCCTGCCGGAGCGGCCCCTCCTGGCCAGCACATCATCACCCCGTGCCCATGAGGATGAGCGCCTCCCATCGACTCAGCTGCAGCGGGCACCCGGCATGGTCGTCAACTGCGTCTTGTACGCCGCGTTGGCCGTCGCGGCGTGGGTCATCCTCTGCATCACGGCGCAGCGGCCCATCAATGCGCACAGCTTCACCTACGATCGGACATGGGCCGCGGACCACGCCGACAAGTTTCAGGCGGAGAGAAAGCTTGGGTCGTACGGGTTGATTGAGTGTGAAAACTACATCAAGGCGGCGAGGGTCATGCAGGCCCTCGTGGGCATCCTGACCATTCCGCTCACGTCGGCCGTCTGCTCCCGGGCTTCGGTGGTGTACCTCCAGCGCAAGGCGGACGAGAAACGCGGCCCGACCATGCGGCAGGCCATGGCACTTGCGGACAAGTCTTGGACGGAGCCTTGGGCGGTGCTCAAGATGCTGTTGACGCGGCGATGGAAGCGTAAAGGCTCGGGCTTTTTCGGCTTGGCCGTCTTGTTGACTCTACTAGGTAAGGGAATCTTTTGTACCCTATAATAAAAGGTACCTGATGGATGATATTTTCTTTCCTTCTTCTTCCCTCCTTTTCTACGTTAAATTGGTGTGGCTAACACTTTCAGGATCCATCATATCTCCCCTCACCGCCATCTTGGTCTCGTATAAGACCAAGCATATTCTTCGGGACATGGATGATTTGACCGTGCCAGATCTCTTCGACGCCCTCAGCAGGACAGAAACTAGCAAAGAGTACTACGTCACTTCGCTGCGAAGCTCCCTGGCCTCAGCTCAGAAGAGCGACGTGCAATCGACGCTCTGGTCAAACACCAGCGCCTGCGACAAGCGGACAGGCGCCGCCAACGGGCCGTCGGTCAAGTGCGATGCCTCCTCCCAAAACACGGTCAAGGAGCTCGTCTACCTGCAGGATCCCTTCTGGGCACCGCTGCCGTTCAAGTTCAACACGGGCGCCATGACGCAGTTTGCGCCGCGCCTCAACTCGTCGGCCCAGTACCAGGACTGGGCCGGCGAGCCGCTGCCGCCCAGCTGCCACCTCGACACGAGGCCGGAGGCCAAGAATGCGACGCGCAGCGCCCTGCTCATCCAGTACAGCGTCGGCGACCGCGATCTCGGCTACAACGTCACCTTTTGCGTCCCGGACGTGTACGCGCGCAGCCCCTGGGTGACGCGCCGCCGCCGCCAGGACTTCACCGAGGAGCTCTACATTGACGCCAGTTTCGGCGGCCCGATACCCGACGGGCTCAGCAGCGCCCGGTACACGGCCCGGATCACGATGGACACCACGGCCGGCTACTTTCGGCTGCCCAACTACGCCCACCCGGAACTGTTTGGCCCGTTGCTGGGCGGCGGCGAGGACCCGGTTGTCGCGTGCAACGACACGCAGAGCTGCGAGGATCAGTGGCACGATGTATGGGTCAAGGAAGGAACCCTGAATGCCCGCTCCTGGGGACCGCTGGCCACGCTCGCCTTGGTCCTGTTTGGCAAGGGGTCCTTCATGGACGACGGGACTGACATTAAGCCGGGTGGATGGGACTCTTGTCTCCAGGTCGCGCCGCTCTGGACCTTTTTCGACGAGCGCCAGCAATGCCTGCAGGGCATGGACGAAGAAAGTGTATTCTCGGGGCGCAGGGCATATCTTTCTCATTTTCTCTCATCAGGAGCTAACAAGACCACCATTGAAATCGCCATGGACGCCGGCGCATTCCTTGTCCACAATGCCTGGATGGCTGCGAGCTCCAGGAGCATGAAGATCAGGCGGCTCACGGGGCCCGACATCCAGGCACCCGATCTTTCGGCAACCAGCAAGATCATCCTCTCCGTCCTCCTCGGAGTCTTTTTGCTCTCTCTTCTCGGCATGTCGGTTTTCAGCGCCCTGACGCCGTGCTGGACGGAGAAGCTCGACTCGTTTGCGATGCTGAGGATCGGGGCGACGATACCGGAGCGCTTTCCACTCTTGGTCTCGTACCGGCCAGATCACATTGACGTGCTGGACCAGACACCAGGCTGGGTCGGTCATGTGGCCGGTCATGAGGGAGACGAAAAGCAGGACGTGTGTGAACTTGGATTGGGGGCCACAGCTCGGCTCCGTCCCAGGGTCAGGTATCGCTGCTACAATCACGATGACGAGGTAGTATTGCCTTCCTTGGCGGCTGAGGGAACGTTACGGGAGGCATGAGAATGCATACGACGTTGAGGAATGTACTTGAGATGCCGACCAAGAAATACCGCGAGCCAGTCTACTCCCGTGAAGCCGAGTATCCTCAAACTCTAGTAGATTACTAGTGTGCCTAATTTCGACAGTACAGTCGCTTGTCAACATTGATGTGATTTTTACAGCCAATCTCCATGACCTATTGAAAACAGCACAATCCGAAGATACAGGCAGGATTGCCTCCTGAACTCCGTGTACGTAAGTGCCTGTCTATCAACACTAGCATAGTCGATGCCAACTAGTATACGCAAACGACGACAGTGCCACGCTCTGCAGCTCCCACAGAAAATTAATTTGAAAGTAGATACAGTAGTGTATAGGGTAAAGTTTCTTATATGGTGTAGGTTAAGTCTCAACTCTGCGAACGGGAGAGACTCATCGTTTTGCAGCTCTAGTGGAGCAACCAGCGCATGAGGTCTCCTGAGGTAAAAACACTTAATCGGGTACATCCAGTGTAAATCGGGTACCATCCAGTGTATAAGCCCGACGCAAATCAAGAATAGCGTGATGTACCCCTAGCGATGCTAGAAATGCAACTGATTGAGTTGTCCCGAGTCGTTTAGTCGCATGGCAGATACAAGGGTGTTGGTCAAATGCCAGTTACACAATGTTCCTCCGGCCCTTGAGGGATCACGAGGAAACGTACCTTGAAGATTTTGATAGTTCGTTTGGTCCAAGCTCAACGTGGCCGGCGCCCCTTGCATCTGTAGGAATCTTGAGAGCCTTTCGGGGATATGCGCTTCATCAACACAATCAACACACATTTCGATATTTCATTAGCAACAAGGCTGGCGACGAGTGGTGTTGATTCTTTTCAAAATCTAGACCGCACCATGGATTGACTGTCTGGCTCAAAATGAACTGCACCTGCCGCTTTGAGGTCCCATCACGGAGCAGAATGCTCCAAGTCCATGCCGATGCCCCGAATTGCGCATGCCGATGACCCGAATCTGTGAATGATCGTCACGGCGCATAACTCGAGTAGATCGGCGAAATTATGCGCCCTTTGCGGTTGCTATTTATCGCCCAAAGTACAGAAGTGGCAGGAGCCCTTCCCCCATGCCAGAACAGTTCGATTACATTCCACTTTATCTGTATTAGGCTATATGTGTAGGTTTGATTTCACCAGTGTTGTGTTGGGTGTCTCAAGTGTTCTACCGAGTATTGTGGCTTGTGGTAAGGGCGGCTCGGGAGCGCCGCCGACCGAACAACTGTTGACCAGTTGTAACGCTTTTCGGCTCAACCCGCATTCCATAGAGAAGCTATACAGGTTAAGCATAAAGCGTTTTAGGTGGACGAACTTTTATAAAGCCAGTAATATAGTTAGTAATAAAACTATATCAAACTAGTAGTATCAAGGGTCGAACGCAGCGCGTCTTATAATAATAGTGTAAATATCTTCTGCATGTTATAAACCTAGAGAAAGATATTCAACGCTGTTTGGCAGTCTATACATTTCTCCACTTTTCTTTATCCCTACCACTATTTCCCGTAAGGCTGGTGGTGTGTATGTTTTAGACGCATCCGTATATCGTACTCGATCATGTCTCTACTATGTGCCGTCCTTACGACGCTAATAACGGTAAACGAGAGTGCGGGAAAATTCCGGTAACTCTGGGTATAGTCACGCGGAGAGAATAACACCGGGAACTAGAATGCAGCGTTCAAAGTCGTTCACAAGCAACAACCATCAGCCCTATGCTGGAATGCCGCTCGCCTGTCATCCGACCTTTTGCATTGCAGACCCTGTCTTGTATCCGACGACCTCGAGAGCCTCGAGTATAACCAAAGCAACTGGTAGAATGCCAGTCTTTTTATCCTTCTAAAAGCCTCAAGGCACATAGTCGACTTTCAAGTATAAAAAGACCATCAATTCCCTCGCTTTTATCTAGAGAACCAACCATCAACAGCTCCATCAGCCTCAAACAACTATTCCAAAGACTTTCCAAACTCTTTCTTACCCAAACCCCTCAATCAACATGCTTGCCTACGTTGCCCTCTTCCTCGCTGCCACCGTGGCCGCTATGCCCAACGCCTCGGTTGAGCGCCGCGCCGTGCTCCACGACACCCCTACCCAGGAGATCTGCGACAACGAGCAGCGCCTGGTTTGCTGCGGTGACGACAACAAGTGCGGCGAGATCAAGGTTGATGGTAAGTATTATAATGGGATACATGTATCAACAGCAAAGCTAATACATCATTTTCAATAGATCGCAACAAGGGCAACGTCATTTCCAGCTACCAGCACTGCACTGCTATCATTGCCTGCTGCAACTTCCAGACCGACCTCCACAAGGGCGAGAACGTAAGCTTCCCCTTCTATATCTCTCATTACAAATCTTTTACTAACGATGAGAATTCACAGTGGGGTGATATCTACAACCAGTGCACCTATGCTGGCAGCCTCTTTGGCAATGGTGAGGGTGGTCACTAAGTTATCTTGACCATCGGCTAGCATACACAGCATGTAACTGTGCGGGACATCGACCAACAAAGCTGGCTGAATCTTATATTGGGATTATGGGGATACGGGAACAATTTGTACGCTGAATAGCAGCACTAATAAAACCCTCGATAGCTTCTTCTTCCGTCGTCATAGTCAATTTCACAGGAAGAATTTGCTGTCAACTGAATTGAAGCTCAGAGCTTCTAATCAAGGTCAACTGCTATAATTTGGTACTCTGGAAGGGCGCGACAGCTTTATCAGGCGATAGGAGTATGTAGACGCAAACTAATTGTTACTCTTCAGCCCCTTGACTGGCCTATATACCTGCCCCAGTTCAACAACACACGTGCGGGGCTACCGAGGCTTATTACGAGCCATGAACCTGTTCTTCTCGCGCTCGAAGGCAGGCCGACCTCGGCAATGAAGCGGCCGAGCGCAAGATCTGCGCCGAGGAGAGGACGGCAGCCTTGGCCTTCGAGCATGACAAGGAAAAATTCATATAGGTTATGGCCAAAATCAACGCCGCCACCGACGCCGCCACCATGACCACGGCGCGGATAAGGCGATTGAGAAATAGAAGCGAAACATGGCGGATAAGAAATAGAGGTAAAATGGGCAAAACGGGCCAGAAAAGGAACATAAGCGAAATTAGAAAAGTAAGGCAGATAAAAAATATAGGGAATATAGAAACATAAGGCGGATAAAAATATAAGAACAATAAGGAATATAAGGAAAATAAGGCGGATATAGTAGACAAGGCGAATACGGCGGGCAAGGGGGATAGGAAATGCAAGCAAAAGGCTGCGCTATGAATTCAAGTAAACTACACAGTCGTAAATTGTCATGCAGAGCGGGTCTTGGCTTCTTCCGTCTGCTACGCGTATCCCGCTTGGACCTCGCAATCTGTTGATGTATTGTGCCAGTAGCCGAATCTCGAAGGCTCCGGCGAATACGCCCGTCGTTTCCTGGGCCGCCCACGCGTATCCCACACCGGATCGTCCGAATCGGCATGGTCAGGCTCGTTGTTGTTGTGGTAGTCGTCATCTTCGTCAGCCGCATCATCACGGACGCGCTTCTTGGGACTCTCGCTGCGGCTCTTGGATCTGGCCGAGACGGGCGAAAACATTGCGCGGCACTCCGGGCCCGACACCTCTTGCGTCGTGGGCACACCGTCCTTGCCCTGGACGACGACGCGGCGGGGCACGCCGGCCTTGACAAAGTCGCTCTGCGCGAGCACCGTCCATGCGAAGCGCGCAAAAAGGTACTCGACCGCCAGGCCCGAAAGCGGCTGCGGCGTGAGGTTGTGGTAGACGGCGGCCAGCTCCTGGCCGGGCGCGCCGGTGAGGACGTGCACCACCCAGGTGCCCCATTTCGGGGCCAGCACGAAGCGGTGCCGGTCATACGTGGAGTGCAGGTCGGAGCTTAGCACCATGGCGTTGGAGGGGTCATTGATTCTATTAGGGACGATCTCCTCGGGCTCTGACGCGTAGAGGAACATCTGGTTCTCCTCGAACCAGGTGGCCTCGGTGCGGGGGATGAAATGGGCAATCTCGGTCCCGATTGTGGATGCCGTGAGGCGGCAGGACACGTCGCGCGTGAGTATCGTGTGCTCAAAGTTGGACTTTCGGGCCGGGTCAATGGGGTTCGGGGGGAAGCTCAGCGTAGGCACCGTCCATGTCGGTGGCAAATTGTTGTGTGGGAACTGGAAGTGCGCAAACGAAGGAACGATGGGATATGGCACGTCAAGCTGCTCGCTGCCGCCGTCGCCATCACGACGCGGCACGTGGAAGTAATAGTTGTGGCCTAGCAGCGGGTCGTCCGGCCCAGCCGCCACGGGTTCGGCGCCGTCCGCCTTGTCTTCGGATAGGAATCCATCCCAGCGAGAGTTGGCGATGATGGCGCAGGCAACACGTGCGGTGTCGTGATGTAGACCAAATTCGACGACAACTGGACCGCCGTTTCCGTTGCCATTGCCGTTGCCATTGCCGTTGCCATTGCCGTTGCCGTCGTTTTCGGACGAGGATGAGCGCTGGAAAGGATCGAGCGCCTTGAAGACGAGTAGAACGTTGGACTTGTCAGGGTACTTCGGATGCCGCAGCGTCACGGTATGGCCCCGGCCTGCGGTGGCACCGAACGATAGGCCCTGGTCGGGATGTTTCGGCGGAGGTAGGCGGGCCCGCGCGCCAAAGCATGTGGCCATCTCGCGTGCTGCTTTTCGTGACGCTCTTGGTTATTGGTACAGATGGATGATGATGAGAGTGATGATGGAGACAAGTTGGCTGGAGTGTGCCCCACGTAATGGTTGTCTGGCCAACGAGTGACGCACCCTACTGGTCCTCGGAACAGAGCCGCAAAAGGGCGATTCTCTTTTTTTCGCTACAGCATCATTGGTGTTTATCTATCAAATTACCCAATCCAAGATCAATTGAGAGCTTCTTTACCTTCGTGGAACCGGGAGGGGTAGCTGCCTGGTGGCATCAACGCGTATAGTGTTTGTGTGCGACGTGTACCAAAGGCTAGGCAGTTTTATTTGCCTAGGTCAGTTGGTAGTCAAGCGGCCACCCCAACAGCACCTATGTTTATAAAGAGGCATTACGCGATGAATCCTTCAACGCCTTAATAGGAATCACCGCCCTAACGCAATCGCTAGAATATCCGCCTCCTTGCGGTGCGGAAATGGCACATACATCCGGCAACTCCTTGCCCCCGAACCTGCACAGCGGCTCCCACCCAACGCGCCTCGTCCCGGCGGACCAGCACCACGCAGGTCTCTGGGTACTCCTCGACGAGCTCCGCCCAGGCCATGTCCGCGACTGTGGCCGAGGCGCCGAGCAGCCGGTCAAACTCGGCGTGGCCGTACGGCTTGCCGCTGCCCTGACGCGGAGGGCTTCGTTCCAGAGGCCGACGACGCGGCAGTTTTCCTAGACGCGCAGGCGCTCGTATTCGGCAGCTGTAGTCAGATGGTAACTGGCCGCTCGTTGCGTCACTGTGGAAGACTCCAAGTTCATCTACTTGGGCTGCAACCAGAGTATGAATAACTATATTTATAAATTCAGGCGCCGTCAATGCTGAAAAATGGCTTGACTATTTTGGGTAATTAAAATCGGAAACCACACATAACCTCATGCTACACAGCCAACACTTCTTCGACTATCCTCCTCAGCACTAACCAGGAAGTTCCACCAAGCCTTCTTTGTTAGGTTTGTTGCCGCCGCACAGCTCTGCAGGCAGGCACTTGCCGTCCGCCTCTGCCCGCCCAAAGATGGCATCCTTGGACTCCCTGGTCCCACATCTGAACCGGTTCAGCGTGCTCTTCCTCCCCGCGGCGCGCCGACGGCGCTTCATGAGCCAAAGCGCGGCGAGGAAGCCAAAGATGCCGAGCACGCCGAGGACCGCGCCGACGACGATGCCCGCGATGACGCCGCTGCCGAGCTGTGACTGCGGAGGCGAGCCGTTGCTGCCGCTACCGGTGGTGCTGTTGTTGATGAGCGGGACGGTCGAGTTGAGAAGCGGCGGCGCGCCGGACGCTCCGCCCGGAGGCTGGGTGGTGTTAGAGGTGTCCTGGCTTGGTGTTGCAGAGGCACCGCTGCCACCGCTTGTCTGCGTTCCCGAGCTAGAGCCCAGCGCGGCTGTCGTGGATCCCGATCCCGCGGATGAGCCGCCGCCGGCGCCGGAAGATGCACCGGTCGATGCGGCGCCAGTCGAGGACGCGGGCGGTGCGGGCGTCGCCGTAGCCGAGGTGGACGCCGGTGCGTCCGTGGCCGTGCTGCCCGGCGCATCGGTAATCTCGGGCCGGCTGCCTAGCTTTAGCGTCGACGGCTTATCCCGCGTCTTCCAGTCATACGAGAAGCGCACCCCGTTGAGCCCTTTTTCTTCATTATCGAGGTTGCGTAGGTTATACCAGCAGTTTTCGGACGAAAAATCATTATTGAACTGAAAGAGCTGCGACCCGTCGAATGCGTGTGCGTTTTTGTACACGCCCACTGGAGAGTACACACTGGGTCAGCAGCTGGTCTGTGGGTGGGCGAGGAGAGTAGGAAAGGGACACGTACTGATGATTTGATTCGCATTCTCGGCCTTGCCGTTGTAGCAAAATGCCCATAGACTCGCGTTGGGGTAGTTGGAGGTGTAGCTGACCTCCATGACGTCCAGGTTGTGCATCACGTAGCCCGTCGTGGCTGGGAACACAAAGCTGGCGGTCCAGGTGTCCGCTGCCGCGGCTGGTCGTACATGGTTGAGGAGGGACAGAGATGCGATCAAATTCGCGATGGCGGGTGTTGAACTGTGCAACATGATCAACGCCGTGATCAGTCTGTGATGCGTATAGTAAGTCCTAGTGTCGTGTGATGTGCCAGCCTCCCATATACGACTCGGGACTCGATGGAATTCTCGACGTTTTTTTTTTAAAAAAAAAAATCCAAACAAACATCTAGAGAGAACAACGATTGAAATGAAATGAAATTGAAAGGACAAAAAAAACCACCCAACGCAACACCGCCGGATGATTGAGAGGGGGCCTGCATCCGACACACATTTAAGCGCCGAGGTTGACCACGGCTTGCCTGCCATTGGCTCTCGGCCTCTGCTCGACTCCTCCTCATCCTGCAGACCTTGATTGACAAGGAATGGTCCGATTATTACGCGCTGGGATGGGGAATCTTCTATTTCAGACGTTGTTGTATTTTTTTCTTTTTTTTTTCTCGTCATGCAGGATGTCGCTCTGCTGTCCAGGCAGAATGGCTGTTTGGTGGGTGAGACACCAACAGCCTTATTGGGGTGGTGATCCGGGTCAAGATGCGATGTAATGTATTTGACACAATGTATGTGAAATCCCAAACGAGAACCAAGTTCTTAACAAGCGCAGTATAGGCAGCGGCTTGTATTGCGACTTGTGTGGCTGGGAGCAAGTTGCTCGCTCATACATATAATACCTAGTTGGGTGGACAAGGCAGCCTCGAACGGCTCTCATGCACACATTTGGGAATTGTAAAGGGACCAAGACATTGATTCTCATGTAAGCATTTTATTTGCATAGGAAAAAAACGCCCATTGAATCATTTTTCCTAAGGTTCCTGACTGCCTCCTGCTAGCGGTCCAAAGCAGAACGTGGGTGGGCACTTAACCAGCGCAACTACGCAACTCACTGGCCTTACTCTTTAATCATTACTCTTGATCGGTTGATATCCAGCCGACTTTCGCCGTTTCTTACATTTCCATATGGTAATACGGACAATTCCACCACCACGCCCACCCCACACGCGCAAGGCTCACATGGGGCGGCCCCGTCTCAGCCATTCAGCCCATGTTGGCCCGTCAGGTCGGGCAATTTGCGGCTCACCATCCGCCACCAGCCGTGTCCCGGATGTCGGATGTTATAGTTACCCTCGTTGGCTCTATACAATCGAGCATCTTGCACGCCAGCACACAATCACCGCACGTGGTGATTCACACCCCCCAAGTCGAACGCTCTACAACCAACCAGCTTGCGAGTGCACAAAATTCTTCACGGTAACCAAAGAAAAAGTTCTCGGTCAGCCCCGTACCTGAAAAGCCTCGCTTCACCTTGCAAGTTCTCATTACGGGGCCTCGTTCAGGTCGTATTCCGGACGGCGGAGACCAGACGAACATCTACGTTCTTGGCGTAAGACTCAATTCATCAACTCATTTCCCCCAAAAGCGCTCTTCCCCGCACCGTATAGTCCTATTTCTCGAAACTCTCACCTTGAAGGATCGCCGACATTGTTCAGCTTAGAGGGGGGTGGTGGAGTGAAGGCCTCGCGAACCCGCAATAAGCTTGTTTTTAGCCTCGCTTGGGATCGGCAAAGCTGAAGACAAAAGGCAAAATGGTATATTTCCCATTTCAGCTTCCATATGAACCGTGAAGCATGATAATGCCTCGTTTGACAAAATTCCAAGTATAAAAGCCGTAGGTTTGCTCATCTCTGTAGCCATCGTCTCCCGTCAGCCATCACCACTTACACGCTCTCAAGCATTCTCTTCTTCTCCCCAATACACTCATCTTCATCTCCTCTCGAGAAAACAGCCCTCATCACCATGCGCTTCTCCCTCATTGCCCTCGCCGGCCTTGTGCCCAGCGCCCTCGCCACTCCCGTTGCCGTCGACCCCCGCGCCGACATTGCCGCCGACCAGTCCTTTGCCCTCGCCGCCAGCAACTACAACTTCACCGCCGACTTTGGTCCCGCCCTCGCCTACACCCTCTCCGCCATTGCCTCCGTCCCCGACGACATCCTCACCGCCGACGACGACACCCGCCTCAACACCTGGTTCGTCGACAACAACTACCGCAGCCCCAACGCCGACCTCTCCGTGACCACCGCCGATGACGAGGCCCTCGAGGCCCGCGGCTTCTGGCAGGTCACCAAGTGCGTCGCGTCCGTCATGTGGGCGATTGGCTCCACGGCCATCCCGGTGGCCAAGATTGCGCGCATCAAGAAGTATATCGAAGCGCTCGGGGGCGTCAAGAAGGCGGTGCAGCTGATGCTCGGCGCCACGTCCAAGGCGGAGAAGCTCAAGGCGGGCGGACAGGCGCTGGTGAGCTTGAGCGCCGAGTTGCTGGGTATTGCGGGCGTTAAGGCCAACTGCTTCTAAGAGGCGTGCGGGCGTGAGCTGCAACTTTCACAGGCGGGTGTGGCTAGGAAGGCATAGGAGCCGTATGTTGGACTATCAGGGAGGGATCAATTTGTGATGTAGAACGGGGTAGTATAGTATATAAATGTTTATATATTCTATTGTGACAGAAACTTCCTCTAGAAATGGGTATGTTGGGCGACCAGACTATCAAGTGACGCTGGACCAAGCCGGGTCCGCCGAGTAGTACTGTAACACTTGTGGCTAAGGAAATTGAATGTCGGGCACACGAACCACTTGTACGCGCCGGACAGACCGGCGCGGCCCAAGGACTACCCGGAGGACAACTCGTTCACCCGGCTGGCGAGGATGGAGGAGCTGACGAGGCGGGACAATGAGGCCGGCGCGCCGCCGACGTTAGACGGGATTCGCGCGCGCTTGAGTGATCTGTACGGCAGGCCGTACTCCATCTGCCTGGACAGACCGACGGATGAGGACGTTGGCCTCGACAGGGTGACGACGGTCAGCACCATCATCATGGAGCTCAGTCGTGGAGTGGTCCAGTTGACAGTGGGAAGACCATGTGAGAGTCCGCCGATTATCGAGTGGGCGATGAGCGACACGCAGTAGGTATGCACAGTATTATAGCCTCTCTTTAGTCCCTGAAAATTTGCATCTATAACAAGAATACACTTCACCTTTCCTACTTTCGCGTCGACCGAAACTGAAATTTCAGCCAGTGTTCCGTCCTCAGCCCCATTCACCACCAAATTGGCTTATCACGGTTTATCCAGTGTACTATGTCATCATACACCTCGAACTTGGCGAGAATGTCCTTGTCGGCGAAAAACCCCCGCAGGCGGGCCACCTCATCGTCGTGGTCGTCCAGCAGTTTGCCCCAGCAATCTCGCACCCTCACATGCACCTCGATTTGCTTGAGGTTCGGTAGCCGCTCAGCGCGCAGCTCCTCAAACTTCCAAAACATGCGCTCCACGCAGGCACTGTTGCGTGGCGCGGCCGGCGTGTGGATGACGAGTGTCTCGAGCGACTTGGGAAGCGCACTGACGAGACGCCAGACAGTGTCGCCGTTCTGGTACTTCTTTTCGTAATCATCTGGGTGGAAGTCTCCGTCAAGGATATCCCGGTATGTGTCGTCTCCATAGACCATCCGCATTGCTCCATCGGGAAAAGACTCTTCGTCGTCGTGCGCACTGCCAGACTCGTCATCCATGATCTCGACCTGCCCCCCTTGCTCATCGCACGCTGCTTCAGCATCTTCCACGTCCTCCTCACCGCGATCTGAAGCGTTCTCTTCTCCCTCGTCTTCGCCATTCTCGCCTTCAGCCTCATCACACTCCTGATCTTCCTCCCCTCCTTCGTCTTCCCAAATCTCATCCTCTTCATCGCTGCTCTCCTCCACTTCTGTTTCACAGCCTTCCTCACCAAATCCAGTACCAAGTGCCCCCGCACCATTGACAAGAAATAAGGTGCTCAGCTCTAGGTGCTTCAGGCGCGAAAATCCCCTCAGCGAGCAGTTCAGGGCTTGCGTATCAGGCCAAACTTGACTCCCAATGAGAACCAGCTTCTCCAGACTCCCGCATGTCCCTGCAATCAAGGAACGCATAAATTCGTCAGCTTGGAAACCATAGCCAATCTCATCCTTCATAGAGTACTCCATCTCGAAAACACGCAGATTCTGCATATGCCTGAAAAGAGTCGCTGCAGCCCCTCCGCTAATGACATAGTCTTCGAGCCTCATCACTTCCAAATTGCGTCCAAGAGTAGGGAAGGGCATAATTGCATGGTAATCAATGAATAGACTCGCACACCAGTGGTGCAGCTCTCGCAGAGAATCAAGCGCCAAGAAGGGCAGCAAGACTTCCATAACAGTCCCGCTTTGCGTATCAATCGTTCCAGTGGGGTGGATGGTGTGTAGCTTTTGTAAGGGTTGGTTGCTCAGGCCTTTATCATTGGCATTCATGACGAGCAGTTGTAGCAGAGCAATGACGGGATTATGAGGCGTGGAGTCATGTTCCATGATTTCATAGTTGCACCAGCGGTCCGGCATGATTAATGTCTCAACGTTGATGAGAAGAGAGGCAAAAAACGCGACGCAAAATTCCGCCCCGGGATCCTCCTTTCTGTCAAACTCCACGTCATGTACGATTTCTCGCAACCAGCGCTCGTGGAGCCCATCTTGGCCATCGCTGAGCGTAGAGAGGTGCGGAGAGCGGAAGACCAGGGGGCCAAGCTTGCAGTTCATGCTTTCGATATACTCGTTGTCCATTTCACCATCTTCGCAGTGCTGACAGCTGCTTAAGTCAAGATGAACGATGTAGGCGGCAATAATGGGATCCGCGGCAATCTCTACCAGCAAATCGGAAACTTTGGCCACGCTGTCTGTGAAGGAGAAGTTTCGGTATTGTTTGCGAAGGCCATTGTGTCTTTGTCTCATGAGCGCCGTTCCATTATAAAGCTGCTTGCATGTAAGAGAGAGACTCTCGAAACTGTATGGCAATGTGTGCTCAGCGATTATTAGCAGCAGCTCGGAGGGCAGCTGGAGGAGGCCCATTCTCGCGTAGGTAGGAGGACACAGAGGTGCCAGAGGTAGGAAGGTGGTTCCAAATGAGTGAAAATTCGAGGCTGGTTGCAGGCCACCACAACAACCCTAAGTGAGCGGAGGAATATATATTTATTTCTCGTTGCTGTATCCGTAGAATATGAACCCTTTGGCTTGGCGGCAGCCTGATTCACCAGCACTAAAGTTAGTTCTTATTAACCCGAGCCTGCCTGCAAAAGCAGCTGACGGGCAGGCTGCATATACCTTGAATTGTCTTGAACAGATTCAGGTGCATCGGGTTTCGATATTCTGAGTAGAGGTGTGCTCATGCTCAGCTTGGGTTGTACAATTGGTCCGGTCGCGTGCAAGGAGACACCCTTCCCACGCAGTATTGTCAGTGCCTCGCAGCATCTGCGCTTAATATGCCACATTTCGCAAGCCCCTCAATTACGGGGCAACAAAATAGAGAGTGAAGACGCCAGGTATTGATCCCGGGCGCCTATGCCTTGCACATCCATGGCTCTTCATGTTGGCCATGACCCTCTTCTTTCACGACTCGATCCACTCCGCTTCAGCCTTTTATTGCAGGCTACAGGATGCTGCCGGGTACGCTCTTGTCTGTCTTTGGGCTCCGGGTGCATTTTGACGCGTTTGCACGTCAGATTCACAGACCTGGAGCTGTTAATATGGTGCCAAACATGATGTCTGTGGGGCGCAAGTACAATCGAGGCAGCTGAAGAAATTGCTGTATATATTATTTGGCTCGCCGAATTGAAAATGTAGTAGCAGATGAGAAATTCCAATAGAGATAAATAGCGGTCCATTCTTGGACTCGTAGAAGCCGTAGCGGTGCTGGGATCGGCCTGGTGTCGTCGGTACAGAACATGACCCTATTTTCGCAGGTTGTCGAGTCTTGCTTCCAAGTCGTTGTCAACGGGATCAATGTCGCCTCCGCCTCCGCCAACAGCCTGGGCAATTCTACCCTCTGGCTGAGCCGGATTTCCGATCGTTGTGGGTGTCTCTCCGAGCTGTGCGATGCAGAGGTTAGCATGTTTATCTGCATTTGAAATGGTGCAACGTACTGCTTGGTTGAATTCAATTCCAATGTCCTCTAATACCTGCTCAACGACCTCGTCACCCTCCTCTTCGACGCCAACATCCATGGCGTCGTCAACAGCGTCGTCCATCATCTCCTGGCGTTGCTCCATTATGTCGTTCTCTCGTTCGAACTCCATGGCGATGCGTTGCAGCTGCGGAAGGTTCATGGACTTATTCATGCTTCCGAGCGCCATTGTAGCGCCCTTCATAGCTTGCATCATCTGCTCGTTGGTTCGATATGTCTGGCGCGGGTATTAGCAAACAGCATGCCCAGAGCGAGGGGAGTGGCGTCGGTGTACCTGCAACCGCAACGAAATCTGTTGCAACTGGCTTCGCATGCCGTAAAACTTTTCGATATATCTCCTCGTGCGAACAAGATCCTTGGCCTGGATCTTGCAGGCCCCCATCTGGCCGTTCTTGGCGCTCGTCTTGATCTGCTGGATGAGCGTCTTTTCTTGCTTCTCCAGCTTGACACGGGTCTGGTCGAGCTCGCGGATTGCCTTGTCGAGCATGCGCTGATTCTTGCGCAAACGCTCGGCCGGCGTCATGCGTTTGCCAAATACCCATTCAAGCATCTGGTAGCGGTTAGCGATTCGTCACTAATGATGCGACGGGGGAGGGGTTCGCGGGCGCCCACATTCATCTTGTCGCTGGCCGGAGGATTAACCTGTTATGAGATCTATCGTTCACGGTACAGGGCGAAGCTAGGGATGGCGCCTCGGGGCTTCAATTTTGCGGCGGGAAAGCGGGAGGCGGTTGTGCTGGTGGTGATGCAGTTGGAAATGGTGGGATATCCAGTCTGTGCCTACCTATATTGCGACGTAACCGCGTCCCTCTTGGCGACCAGGCCCACTTTAGTATATGGTAGCCTGGAGGACCTGTGATGTCAGCCAGGTGTAGCGAATTTATTTCGCTGCGATAATAAGTAAGTATATGGTACATCGATTCATTACTTTTTTTCTTGGTTTTTTTTTCATGCTTCTCTGTTCATAGCAGCGTTGCACCCCGTACACCATGCTTGGTTGCCATATAACTCCAAGAGGCGGTCCACTGAATGTCATTAGCAGGTATCTCTTCAATTATTATCAGGTAACATGCCAAGGTCGGCGGACGAGTACAAGAACTCGGCCAACAATTAATAGTATTGCAACAAGCGTGGGAATTGATATATGGCCGACCTAGAAGCAAATAATCCGCGTGTAATTATTGATTACATGTTGCCGCCAATGGTTGCACTGAGCAACTTACCGAGTAGTTACCAAGTTGCTATAGTGGGTCATTATAGCCAGTGTAGGTACCAAATCAGTGTCGTCACGAGCTTACAGTGGACTCGGTGCTGCTTCAGCCAATCACCAACCCACGCTCCCCAACGGACATTTGACATTTCGCCTCCCCAAAAACATCACGCCACAGTCCGGCTGCTTCACTATCACAACGTCACGACATCTTGCACCGTCTCTTATTTAACACTCTTCTCGAAATGGTATCAGCCAGGCTTGTATCGCTATGAGCCAGGAGTATGCCAACAGTAAGGGCAAGGCCCCTGCGCCGCAGGACGCCGAACCCGACGCGAACAACACCACTCGCCACCCCAACGAGACCAAGTTCATGACGGTCGGCAACGGCGCGGCTTCGGAACACGCGGCGCGCCTTCAGCACTTAATAGACATCGATTCCGGATACGGTGGAAGCATCGCGGGCGATGAGCAGACCGCCATGATGGGCGCAAATTGGGATGCGCCCATGCATCACGAGCGACAATCGGGAGTCGTCCATCAGATCTGGTACAACCGCCAGCGCACTGCCCTCGGTCGCTCGATAAATAAAGTCCTGGAGTTGTTGAATAGTCTTCAGGAGGCAAACACATCATGGCCTGCTCACTACCCCTCCGTGCAGCGCTCCGACCTCGAAGCCAACGCCACTCGACCCGGCCTGCAGCGCGTTAGCACCATGGCTGCCGATGCCGCCAGCTCGTCCTCTTCGACGCAAGCACAGCCGCCGACCCTCCGAAGAGCCATGACATCTCTCCAAGATGGTGCCGCCGAGTCTAGCACCTCTGCCGAGCGAAGAGGAACTCCCGAACCCCGACTCGTTTCACCACAGATCGCACAGGAATTTTCTATTCTTAAACTCGACTTGAAACTTGGATCTCTACATCACACAGAACTAGTTCACTCTTTAGAGAAGCACTCGATTGCCGCTCTCCTGGATGGCAAGATTGCATCCAGTATCAAACATCTCATTTCCCTGCGAGAACGCATCGAAGATACTACGAGTAAGGTGCTCATCACTGGAGACTTGAACGCTGGCAAATCGACCTTCTGCAACGCTCTCCTTCGCCGAAAGCTGCTACCCGAAGACCAGCAGCCCTGCACTGCCATTTTTTGCGAGGTGCTGGACGCAAGGGAGAATGCTGGCTTGGAGGAGGTTCACGCCGTCCACAAAGACGCCGTCTACAGCCGAAACGACGAGAGTACATACGATGTCTTCACCCTTATGGACCTCGAAAAGATCGTCGTCGATAATGACACATATACCCAATGCAAAATTTTTGTCAAGGACAACAGAACCATTGATCAATCTCTACTCAACAATGGTGTTGTCGATATCGCACTCATCGACGCGCCTGGTCTCAACTCCGACAACACAAAGACGACTGCCATTTTCAGCAGGCAAGAAGAAATCGACGTGGTAGTCTTTGTTGTTTCAGCCGCCAATCACTTCACACAGTCGGCGAAGGACTTTATTTCAACCGCCGCCGCCGAGAAGGCCTACATCTTCATGGTCGTCAACGGCTACGACAACATTCGAGACAAGGAACGTTGCCAAAAGATGATTATGGATCAAGTCGGCAAGCTGAGCCCACGCACGCGAAAAGAGGCCGACGAGCTAGTCCACTTCGTCTCCAGCAATGCCATCCCGGTTGCCCCATCGCTTCCAGGAGGGCCAGGCGGCAGTGGCGGCGGCGGTGGGGATGACCCAGACGATGGTGACAAGGGCAAAGGCAAGGATGTGGAGAAGATTCGGGACTTTGAGGCTTTGGAACAATCCCTACGCAGGTTTGTACTAGAGAAGCGCGCGAGGTCAAAGCTTGCTCCCGCCAAGACGTATCTTGTCAACATCCTTAACGACGTCCACACCCTCGCCCAAGTCAACCAAGAAGTTGCCCGCTCCGAGATTGACCGCGTTGCTCGTGAGCTCAGAGAACTAGAGCCCCAACTTGAATCGAGCAAAAGGGCAAGAACCGAAGTCGATGACCAGGTCAGCACCAGCATTGAAATCACATGCAAGGAAGTCTACGATGATACTCGCGCACAACTCACAACCGCCATTACGGAGTCTGGAAACACCAAGTACGATTTTCCGTACCCCGGTTTGTTTGGTGCCTTCTCATACGCCGATGACTTAAAGGAAGCCATGCTGTCGCAAATATCAGAAGCTGTCAACATTTGTGAAGACCGCGCCAGACAAAGGACGATGCGCGGAGTCAACACCATCAAGCAATTGGGCTTATTACACATTGGTGATGAGTTCCAAAACCTACACTTCAAACCCGAGGTCATGTTCCGCCGCAAGCGTGATGCTCTTGCGCGCAACGTTCACATTTCCACCCAAGTTTGGGACTTTTTCGATTGGTCCACCATTGTGCAGAAGCAGGAGAAGCTTGCTAGCGCCAGCATGGCCCTGACCGTTGCCGGTGCCGTAGTGCCGCGCATGATGGGCATGGGCAACTGGATGGACCAGGCCCTCACCGCCACCAAGGTCCTGAGCAACGACAACCTCCGCCAGCTCATACTCCCCGGCATCGTCATCGCCGCCGTGGCCGCGTCCGCCTACGTCCTACAGCAGATCCCGAACTCGCTGCCCCCGCGCCTCGCCACCAAGATCACGCAGCAGTTGGCCGAGATGGACTACGTCCACGGTAACTCGGCCCGCATCGCCTCGTCGGTGCGGAAGGTGCTCCGCTACCCGGCTGACAACCTGCGCGTGCGTCTCGAGCAGAGCGTTAAGGAGCTCGACGACCGCCGCGTCAAGACAGTGCATACGCGCATCGCGTGTGAGGGCGCGGCTAACTTCTTTGGTGATCTCGCCCTCAAGAGCGAGATGGAGCGTAGCAGAGTCAACGACATCGACCTCGATGCGCCCCCACAAGGCACGCACTGAAGAGGAGGGGGGTTTACAAGCGCACCGATAGGTTTCAATAAGCCTATGGTGTCATTACGATAAGCATGAGCACTCGGCTGGAGAATGGCGGCGGACTGTGGGAGACTGGCTGCGCAAGCTGGAGTCGGCGTTTCTTGTATTTGGGGTTCTTGTCCAGTACAATCTTGCCGTTGCACCACTGCAGCAAGTCTTTCCTAGCGACTTCTTTTCGTGGGTATATATACACTTGAAAGATCAAATTCTTTGTTCTTCCTTTCAGTCTTTTACGATAATCTGCAGCGGCTTGCTAGAACATTGTTTCAGCTTTACAAGCCGCGGCAAAACTCGAAAGAACCATTCTGCTCTTCATACTTTACCGCGGTATTCGATAGCATGGCAGTTTACACTTTTCAACGAGCGTCTTTGAAATAAAAATGAATTCTACAGCAATTATGATGTGACTCTAAGGATCTGTTTTAAGGTGTTAGTTGTCGCTATGATGTCCACATGATGGAGCGAAGCCACTCCTTATCCTCCTCGCTGCCAAAGGTCGAGTCGATGGCCTCGCGGGCCAGCGAGCAGATTGCCTGCCTGTCCAGGTTGAAGTGCTTCGCAGCCAGCTCGTATTCCTTGGACAGCGGGCTCCCAAACACGCCCACATCATCCGTCTATTCACCATCAGTCAGTACATGCCAAGCATCCACATCCACCTCAAGTACATACCGCGAGGGAAATCTTGGGCCCGTCCACCGTCCTCCAGTATCCCAGGTGGTGGCCCGCGAAGCCGCCCGTGACCATGTCCGCCTGCACATTACAGCTCAGACACAGCTCCAAGCACAGCCCGCGCGCCGCAATCTCGCGCTTCGCCCCGTCGTCCTCCCAGATGACGTGGCCGAGGCGCCTTGGCTCCCACGCCAGCAGCACGTCCAGCTCCGCGCGGGAGCTACTCGCTTTCGCCTCTGCAAAGTGCACCGTGACGCCGAGCCCGGCCGCGCGCGCCGCCTCAAACGCGGGCGTGAAGAGGGCAATCTCGCCGCCGGGCCGCGACAGCGGGTCCCCGCAGAGGTCGACGCCGACGACCAGGCCGCTGGGCTGGAGGGCGATGGCGAGGTCCGCGATGGAGGCGGCGGTGGCGGCGTCGTGGCGGCGGTCAATGGAAAGAATCAGGCGCGTGCGCATCTGCTTCTGGGATTCGTTGAAGGCGGCGATGGAGAGGAGAATGGTGCGCACGTAGGCCGCGGCGGAGAGCTGGGGCGTGTGGCGCGGCGTGGTGCGCAGCTCGAGGTAGGCGACGCCGTCGGCGTGAAAGTCGCGCAGCACGGCGTCGGTGGCCTCCCTGATGGAGGCGGCGTCGGTGAGGAGGTTGTAGATGTAGCTGCTAAACAGCGGGAAGAAGCTGCGCGAGGAGAAAAAGGTTCGTTTTCAGCGACTTGCATCGACTTGAGACGGGTGGGAGAGGGGGGGATGAGCTCACGTCTGCACGTTGTAGTCGTACTTGCCCTCGGGCATCACCTCCAGGGGGTCCTGGAGGTCCGTCTCGCCAGCGTCCCTCTTACGTCGCCATATGTCGTGCAGTGTGCGCCGCGAGATGCTGCCCGTCAGGTGGGCGTGAAGCTATCGCGGGGTAGGGCAGCGAGCCGTTAGTGTGTGGTGGCTACAGACGGCCGGGACTCGTCGACGACGTGGCCACTTACCTCGATCTTGGGCAGTGCAACGTAATCCATCCCTATCTTGGTGTCTTTTTGAATATGACAATGAGATGAAGAGGATGAAAGATGCCCAGAGACCCCCCCCCCACAGACAACATATGCTGTTCTGCGCGGTGGACCCCCGAACGCCGACGTTACACGAGCGGGCAGGTGAGGCAATGTCTTGCATGTAAGCCACGTCAGAGGCTGATCCGTCAGGTGTTAAAACAACTTTTCAACATACCTTATATTTACATCAATTCGGAAGCTCTGCAGACCATAGTTTACAGTGTCGCATGCCATCATGCAGGTTGACTCGTTCTTGTTGCATGCCACTTACACGGACAACCGGCGTCCTATAGTGACCGCATTCGTTGTATAAGTCCGAACACCTGTTTTTCTGCTTGACGAAACTGAAACAGGCCCCCAAATCAACAAAACTTGCAAATGCATGAGAAACTATCATAATCAAAAGCTGCAAATAGGACAGCAAACCAAGATGCGGGCGTGATTCGCAGCGCCCACGGCCCTCGACGCCGGCTTAAGACGCATGGGCATTCATCTAATACCATGAGCTCTTCTACATCGGCCTCGGCAGATCTGGAGCTGTTGCAGAAATTGAGGCTGTATTCGCTTTAGCTAGGCTATCTATGCACATCCTTCATACAATCCGCATCACCCCCGTAGCAATCATCAATTAGGGAGCTGCCAGACAAACGTGGTCGAACTATGCGAGCAGGTGAACATTAGCCGCTTTGCGTACAACAACTGGCCTGGAGGGGTTCGGCAGCACGTACGCAGTATAGGCCCTGGTTTGGGCAGCACTCGTAAAATTTATAGTCGCAACGACCGCCCTCCCAGCTGCATATGGGCCGTCGCTCGTCCAAGACGCCGGCCCTGGCGAGCGTAGCTAGCAAGGCAAATGTGACACCGGCAAACTTCATTTCGAGTTGGATCAAGCGTGTGTGAGTGGGACGATCGTGGAGGATGTCTCTACTATTTCCTAGGTGAAAAGGCGTGCAAGGGGGGCTAGGATCAACCATATATATAGGCACAGTGAACAGAGCACGGCCGCCGGGAGACCGCGGTGATGCTTGATTTCGAACACTTCAGATCACAAGCGGTGTTCTTCCAACGTAACAACTTCGATGTGGCAATATTCCACAAACCCCGCCAAAGCTGCCTAGCGGCGGCAGCTGCATTCCCAACTGCAGCTCTTGACACGAAAGAATTGCCTTTCAACTCGCCTAGCCTTGCCCGATGAGGGATATGCTGCATACTTTACCCCCCGATAGGCCCCGCGTTCCTCTAGGAAAAAGAATCAGCCTTCGAAAAGCCTTCAGCCCGGTGGCGCACAGCGCCTCATCGATGCGGGGGAACGGCGCGATGAAGTGGCTTCATCCTTCGAGCAGCGAACAGAAAACCTCCGCTTCAAGGATGATATTGGACAGCTGAGGATGAGAATGGCGGTCGTCGACGCCGATTCGCCTCCTTCACGACGGACACGACCGAGACGGGTATGCCTCTGACCCCGCGTCCTACACGGTCAGCGACGAAATGCAAAGTCATGCGACTGCTGTTGTAACTTTCAAGTGGAGTCGATATTCGGTTTTACAACAGTGAGAAATCTCAAGCGCAAGTTGAGGTACCGTGGTAATATACATTGCAACCCCCAAAACCCATGAGAAAAGCTGCGATGGTACAAACGCCCCTAAGTTGACAATCTCATGTGCAAGCGTGCGTCTCCGAAAATATGTTGCGAAAATCCTCTTTCCTGCTTCTTTTTGTCTATACATCCCAAAAAAACATGTCAATCTGCCAAATGTCCCTTTGGCAACCCAAGCTGCCACGAAATGAGGTACTTTGAAACTGAGATGGGTCGTTCTCCATCATGACAGCCCTCGCTGTTTTTCTTGCTAATTGTACACGCGGTATATCATGTCATCGTCGTGGTGAATGATTCCGGAATCCCCGTTCCCATGGTCAGAACCTGGGAAGGCCTCTCCTTTTTCTTTCGTATTTGCTTCGTATATCGCGAGATGGCCCGCAGATAGGATGAGAATTGCATACTGCATTTATAGAGCAGGCTTAGCCTGGCCCTGGCCCTCGGAGGCAAGGGCGGCGCCAACTTTGTCGGCAGTGCTCTGCTCCTCACCGGTGGCACCCGTCAGCATGTCGCCGCCGCTCTGGCGCATGTTGTACTCCTGCTCCATGGCGGCGTACTGCAGGTCCTCGTGGAAGGACAGCGCAAAGGGGACGCCGAGGAAGAGGATTGAGGTGGTGATGACCCAGGCGCTCTTGCCGCCAAAGGACATGACGCTCCACGCGCGGTTGGAGATGGAGCTCGCGCTGTCGGCGATCCAGCCGCGCGTCTTGGGGGGCACAATGTCGCGGAGGGCGTAGAGGCGCTCGGCCAGGCTCTCGTTCTGGGCGTCAAAATCGGAGTCGTTGGAGATTTCGGACTCTGGAAGACGGAGGGTTAGCAGGAGGCTCGACAGGGCCAGGAGCCGCTGGCATGCTGGCGCATAGGGGCCAGCGGCGCAAGCTCAGGTGGCATACCAGTGTCTGTGTAGTCCTCGTCATCCTCGTACTGGGCACCGGGGTGCTCCTGAAAGTGTTCGTCCTCGACTTCAGTAAGGGTAACCATGGTGGCGGCTGTGGATTAAGATGGGATTGAGTTGAAAAACGGTCGCCGGGATGACGTCTGCGACAAGAAGAAAACAGGAAGGTTGCTCAAAGAAGTTGCGTCGTAAAAGAAGAGCTAGATATCCTCGGCAAATTAATGCTTGGAATCATTAAAATGATGAAATACAGGTATCGAGAGCGTCGGAAGGCGAATTAAAAGTCGGCCGGGATGGTTGATAGGAGCTCCTGAGAGTAGTTCAAAAATTTCGGTCCTCGTCAATTCTACAAGAAGCGGGTTCCGCTTGGTCGCGTCTGATTTGCCAGAAGTTGCAGTTGTGTCACGTGCAGCACTGGCGTCAACTTCCATGCCTAAGTAGTTACCCTGTAAGTTAACATTTTGATCTCGACATTATGTATCCATGTATTTGAAAGGGCGAAGTTATACTTGATTGTCTTCTATAGGCTTTCATTTTGTTGTGACATTTTTTTCTTTCGTATTTGTAAGCATTTTGTACCCTGTTCACGCCGTTGGTCGCATTATGACCACTCCATAGTGAGGACACACCAGTAGGCACCTTACCGCACCAGTCATTCGACTTACACGCGGATCTCACGGACTACATCACAACGGTGAACTCTGCATCTCATTTCTCTGACGATACTCAATGAAGTTCACTTCGTGGATGTACCGCCGCTATCACCGCCACCTGCGAAGAGAATACCAATTCGCTATCCGATTTTCAAGATACTAAACACTCCCAATCGCTACATCGGAGCTCCCAAAGCAACACGCTCCGTCACGCCGCGCAGCTTTCGCGATGTGGTGGGATGGCCATCTGTGTCTCTGGCTCTTTTCTTGTTTCTGTTAACATATTCAGACAATTTGGTTCCGACCGCGACATGTATCCGCACGAGCCTCCTCCATCAATGCACACTGGCTACATGTGATGCGGATCTCAACGAGGCCATCGATGGGGCAGGAGATCTTTAGCTACATTGTATACCTATTGAAATTTGGCCATTTCCTACGCGCCGTACTTCCTGAGTGGTTCCTGCCAAGGGGGTTCATCCTAAAGACCGAATAGACCGACTAGGCAGAGCTATTCGAAGGCAGAGCTATTCGACAGGGAAGTGCCAGCCGACCAGCAGTTTGCACCCCTTCAAGGGGAGCAAATACCGCGATGCTACGGCGCCACCAAACACGACGGGTCTAGGTGTCTCATACTTCAAGACGTGGGCAGAGTATCGCTCTCTGAACCGACGGGCTTGACTCCCAGACTTGGAGAACTGGCCGACCTGCTCGAGGCGAGCTATCTTAGGTTGCACGGCTTTGGGCTGCACCAAGACGACCCCCAAGTGGCCAACTATCGGCTCGTCAAGGACAAGCCTGTGGTGCTGGACTTCGAAAATGACGGTCAAGAAAGCGCCAGAGCCCGACGCTGCCAATTTTATGCACGCGGGGGTCGCCCATGTACTGCACAATTTCCAAGACCGTCACACTTGGCTGTTGGCAGAAGGAAACCTGTCGGCGGCGTCTCCAGAAAAGTGAGATCGTGACTGGGAGGCCTGGAATAACGAGTCGTTGTTGGTTTCGGGGTTGGTTATATATAGATGCGGAGGATCATGAGGTTCGAAACGTTTAGTCCAGTGTATCATCTTTTTGGGACTGGGTGGTATAGTTGATGGACTTATGGGAGTACGGCTACAGCGCCCTGTCGCCTACCCTGGGGTCAACTTGGCTCTGACAGTACATGTTGAACATGGACCACTTGTGGTCAGAATCAAGTTACGAATATATAACCAATATAAGGGAGGGCATATGGCCACGCGCCGAGCCCGACAGGGATCTATGGCACGCCAAGGTCCTTGTGTCTCAGAGCCTGCGCTTTTCTGCTCTTTCGTCTTGTTGAGGAAAAAGAAAACCATTTACTAGGCAAGAAGAGACCATGACCAAATAACCAGAAATGAGTCGACATCTTGATCCAAGCGCCTGTGTGGTTGATAAACGCACACCCTAGTGGCTAGCGCTGTACGAAGTAGTCGGCCGGGCGCCAAGGATGGACAGTTCCGCGAAATGAATCTTCATTTCGAGGAGATTCTGGTTGTTGAAGAGATGAGTCTAGATTGTAGAAAACGAAACCTAGAATCAAGCCATTGACAAGCATGCGAGTCCTCGTGATGCGAAGCCCATGCACGGTCGATGGACTCAAATGCATGAAGACAGGGCAAGAATGGGGCAGTGATAAAATAAGAACATGGGGAAAGGGAAGTGAAGCCGGCCGTGTCGGCAGCGTAAGACCCAGGATCCCGGGACGGTTGTTGGCCATGGAGATGTACCCCGTGGCCTTTGTAATTCGACAGGGGATGAGGGGAACGAGATTGGCAATTTAGCGTGAGGCGAGACGGGAAGATAGGAAGGAAAAAGGAACAACGGATGGAAGGAAACTCGGAAATCGGGTAAATTGGTCAGATGGCCAACAAGTTCTAGGCCTGCACGGGATGGGGGAGAAAGAGAGAAGGATGCTGGGGCAGCAGTAATGCGGGGAGGCTGATGGTTGAGGATTTGGAGAAGGAAGGGTGGTGGTGTCTGGGACAGCAGAGTACTTTTGACACAGCGCCCCGATTGGTGCGTTGCTGCTCCGATGCGTTGGCATGGGGAAGAAAAGGCCTCATACGAGAATTATTGAAATATGATTGTCACAAGATGCTGGGCGAAAAAAAGCATTGGCCGTGTATCACGGCGTGCATCTTACGAACCTCCAAGAACAAAAACGAAATCTGGAGAAAGGCCCAGCCGGTACGACGGGAGGTACCCGTTGCGAAT
The DNA here is from genome assembly GCA_028828415.1 of Cordyceps cateniannulata. Lineage (NCBI taxonomy): Eukaryota > Fungi > Ascomycota > Sordariomycetes > Hypocreales > Cordycipitaceae > Cordyceps > Cordyceps cateniannulata. The sequence continues at coordinate 3,777,498 of JAPHMX010000004.1, read as the reverse complement.
AAGCTTTAGCGTGCTTGGACTCGGTACCTGGAGATGTATTCCCCAAAATTGGAGAAGGGGGGGCGAGACAAGCAGGCGTCCTGACATGCAGCAAAAAATGGGTGGTACGTCTGCAAGAAGGCGTTTAAAACAAGAAACATGCCGAGCATTTAAAAAAGAAAAAGAGAAAAAAAAAAGTTAAATTGCATTGACCGCATGTCTTTAAGACGTGCATTTCGCTAGTTTTGGCGAGCATGCCATTCATCCCTGCTACCGTAAACGCGGGATGTACATTCAGAAGGGGGGAGACAAAACGGGGCTGAGGGCATCGTGACCTCGCTGAATTTTCTGTATGGTCCTGCCGGCAGAAAGGCCCTTGTCCCCCGGAAAACCCGCCAAAAAGGGGGGGGACCCGGAATAAGAGACAGTTGTTGGGGGTGTGAAATAATAGCCCTTTTTGCAATTATGAAAAACACTGCTATAAATTCTTTTTTGGTCCTTTTGATGAACAACCTAGTTTTTTGCAGTCCTCGTGATGGACGCTGTTGCCGGGGGCCGCCCGCCCCAGACCTGGGTCCCGGGCTCCGTGAAAGCGGGGCGTGGGGCGACGAGCGAGGCGCAGGCCAAAGCTGCGAGGAGGAGCACTACGTAAATAAAAATAAAATGAAAAATAAAAATAAAAATAAAAAAAGGAAAGGAAAAAGTTAAAGGTGTTGAATCGTGCGTTGTGCAACGCAGTGAGGAATATTACTCGGGGATGGTGTGCGTGGTTTAATAAACACCTGAAGCTGGGGTAATAAACGGCAACCACATGGAAAAAAGTCACTTGACGCTCCTTTATTACTCCGAACGAGCGTTGGGGAACTGAATCATCGCTGCAGGTTCGGTGTGTGTGCGTTTGCGCGGTTACCGCAACTACGCCGATGGCACCCTCCATCACTGTATTCGTATAACAAACACGGCGTAAAAAAAATTGTTGGAGAAAAAAAGTTGGAGAGGCCAGCTGCCCGTCAAAGATGGTGGTGGTGGTGGTGTCCTTACTCCGTGAAGAAAAGAAAAGTGAAAGAGAAAGAAAGGCTGACGGACTGATGCCGTCTTTTTGCTGCGCCGACAACCACACACAGAAATTCCGCCCGCGCATTGCGCCATTCCAAACCTTCATGCATCTCGACTCTTCTCGTCGCTGGGGTACATTGGGAATTAGCTAGAGGCTATGGGCTCATTGGAAGAAACGTCCGCATTGGGAAAGCTGGGGGTAATGGAAACTCGCTCTGCATAATGGCGTGCCCATCAGGCTCCCCGTCCGGCCAAACCCAGCCGTCGTCGGCGCGGTGGAGGCCCGATGCCATCCGGAGCCAGTGACTCTTTTCTCAGCCATCCAGCCGGGTGAGAGCGCTAGCATCGTACAACGACAACCCCGTAGTTTGAAGCTTGCCGGCATTGCCCATCCCGCCACACGCCTACGCTTTCCTTTCTTTCCGCGCTGTAACTTGCTAGGTTTGTTCAACCTTTGATGATGAGCAAGTTGGGACCCCTTATTCGCAATTCCCGGACAGGTCATGAAAACGGGACCGCCGTCTCATCTCGTCACAAAATCATAGCCGGCCAACCTGGATAGCATCAACAGTACCCAATATTCCATGCCCCCGTGCCCTTTTCTTTTCTGGCCCTTGCAAGCTCCAAGCTCAAGCTTCTGTCACGGTTGCCGTGTCTCGGCTGCTGGCTGTTGGGCACGCCGTTTTCCTTGGCGGCAGTCGCAAAAAAAGTACGAGCGAGTAAGAAAAATGTCGCCTGCCACGTTGTAGAGCAAGCTGTCATGTACTTCGGTAGCTGTCATGTAGTTGCCAGACAGGGACATCGATCTGCAAAGTGCAGACACGCACACACACACCTTTTGCCAGCAGCATCGGACATTTCGCCAGGCTGAAGGACGCCACCAAGCGGCTGGCTACCTATTTTTGAAACCATGCTTGGCACCCGCTGAAGCCCTTTCTTCCTCTTGTTACCTTGTGCGTCTCTTCTGCGAGGCTTGCTCCGTCCAAAAAAAAAAAACGTCGCACAGCAGCGACGACCTATACAGCGTTGGGGCGCCCGTCTTGAATATAGGTGCGGCGGAGGACTGTGACCTGACCCGCACCTCCCAAGCGGCTTTCGCGTGGATTTGTCCTGCCGGTAATTGAACAGGAACGCAGAAAACGTACAATGTACTCACGATGTCTTGGCCCAGCACCAAACCTGCGAAATCGACTCGGCTGATCGAAGCCGTGCATGGGACCTCGAGCGCGGGGTTGAGCTACCGTCGTCTTTGTCTGCAGTCGTAAGCATACTAACTGACTGCTATAAGCCGCCTATAACCCAGTCAGTCGGTTATAATAAGATGCCCGTTTCGTAAGCGTCAGACTGGCTGCTATTTACGAATCTGCTATGAATAGGACTTTTCCTCCTTCTTATGAGCTTGGCTGCCGGCCGAGCTGTTTTGTATGCAAAAATATCGGCGGGAGTTGTATACCTGCAACTGCACCCTCCAGGTCCAACAATTGACGCAACAAAAAAAAACGAGCGCAGAAAAGAGGGCAGACCTTTGCTTCTTTCTCTGCTGCAACCTGCGCGTCACGCAAGCATCACCATTTACATGCAGTTCTGTCACCCGCCCGACGCCACCGCAACAAACCAATTGCCTGTCCGGGCAAGTGCAGCCCGGTTTGTCTTAGTGGACCGGAAGCGCCGTGGGTAACGGAGAGCCATGCGCTGCATGAATTACACACGGTCATGGTTAGCGGGAAAGCTATGTCTGCATTGTTGTTTTTAATTCTCATTCTTTCTAAATTAATCCATAAAAAAACTTTTGGCTCTTTTTGTTGGGGGGGGGGCAAGGTACGTATAGGAACGTATAGGTACGTATGGCTGATGCAGGACCAGTAACAAGCTCAGCTTACTTGCCGGCTTCCGCGGAATTGAGGGCCTCGCTTGGCTCTTTTTGTGATTTCGGGTAATTTGTTCTTTTCTTTTCTAGTAGCCGTTTGAGCTTTGTTGCGGGATGAATAAGCTATTAGTTGGGGGGTTGACATAATAATGAGGTGGTGGGTTCTTTTGCGGTGTCGAGAAAGAGGATCAAGACGGGCATCAGAGAGGCAACGGTCCACAATGGCCATCCCATCATGGGCGTGCGTGCGCGTGTGTGTGATCGCTCACAATGCGTGAGGGCTAGGATGCATGGCGTGGATGCTAAGACGAATGACTTGTCAAAGGATGAGGCGGCCACCGTTTGAGACGGAGCATGCAGGACAGCAACAAGGTCGAGCGCGTGTCACGTTGAAGAGCCTAGAATAACCGATCAGCATACCAAGCTATGTAGGAGGATTTTCGGAAGCTGAGGAGGATCGGGAGCTGGGCCGTGGTTGGTCCAAGGTACGTAACTGCGTAGCTACGTATCTTTTTTCTCGGGCTTTGCCTCTGGTTTTTCTTCTTGGTCGTCTTATTCCCCTCGTTGGGCTTTTCCTCCACGAGTAGCTACTGCTGCACGTTGCCCACCCCCCGTCGACTGGCGCTGAAGAAGAAGCCAAGGCCCCTCAACCCCTCCATTCCCCCTCTTGACTCCAGCTTTCCAACAACCCACTGCATCAGCTGGCCCTTTCGCGGTACCTGGGCGGCGCGCTGAACGGTCAGGAACCAGGCAAGGCTTTGCGGACCCAACAGGATTGGGTGGTTGGTGGGGTTCTCCGGTCTTGGGTTGGGTAAAAGAATGAAGCGTTTAACAAATTCCCACTTTTTTCTATTTATTCATTAAATTTTTCCTCTATTTGTTCCATTTTCTTTTTTACTTTTCCTGCATTTATAGTATCCATATGCATCATTTCTTTCTAGTTGACGCATCACGATCGCCCGCCATAAAAAGTTGGACCTGGCACAAGGCCAAGAGTGGAAACTTGGGATCAAGAGTAACCCCACTTAAATCATTATGGAAAAGACGTGGTTGCTTCCCATGCGGATCGACGAGGGCAGACATTTCCGATATTACCATGTACAGATTCCTCTGATTTTTAACAGTTTTGCAAAAGTCGAATCGTAAAAATCGGCCTCCAATTGAGCATGTTGTAATGTCCCGTCGTACGCTGATGGGAAAATTCTTCGCCATGGATGGCCCCACCTCCACACAAAGTGCCCTTTAGCAGACGCCCAGCTGGGTCCCAGCTATTTTCGAACCGCCTCGAGGCCTTCTAGCTTCCCTTTGCGCGGAGAAGGAAGAACCCACGAGGTCAGAGAAGTGTGCGGTCGTGGACCAATTACTTGAGCAGCTTCCCCATTCCACTCGCCCTCCGCCGCCCTCTTTGACTCCGCCGTTCCCACTGTTTGGAAGGAGTTCTGGAGGGGGAGGGGGCCAGTGCTGGCTGGCGTGTACCGCTACGTACCGAGCAGCAAATGGCGCGCCAACTTCCGTCTGGGGCAGTGTGGCTTCAACCAAAGTTGAACCGGTTACGAGACGGAAGGGAGGTTTAAAAAGAGTAGGAATGAAAATTCTGTTAGACGGAGAAGAGGGTCAATTGTATACAAAAGGAAAGCCTCGCCTGGCTTTTTAGATAATTTTTTCTTGTTTTATTTTTAAATCAATTCAAAAACATAACAACCAGTTTTAGCTGAAGCCCTCTCCTGCTTCACCGGTTTGGTTCTATTATTACCTGCCCCGACACTGGTGCTACAGCATTACACATTCACCTTGTCCCATCATTCGGTAAGTGAAAAGAATTCTTTTTTTCCCTCTCCCTCTGCTTTTTCAATTTGTCTCGCCACCATCCTGCCGTGTTTCCATGGAAAACGAGCACGCGACCCCCCCCCCTCCTCGAACGCATTCCCGTTGCCACGCCGAGTACGGGAAGCTCCTTGTGCTTCACTCGCTTCCAGTTTTTGGCGAGGGAAACCGGGCTGTGCTGAGGTACCTGAATCGGCGCTGTGGCACGTCAGGCCCTTTGGGACTGGCTGGCTGGGGTCAGTTGGTCACGCAGCCAGTGCAAATTTGCGAAGAGCGGAGGGCCCGGCCTGCCAGCCCGCCTAGCGAAGGCCTAAAACTGCAAAGTCGGAGGGAATGGAAGAAAGAAAAAAAAAGGGGGACTCAGGCTGGACCTGACCGGCGCCTGAGCCGCCCGTTTGCCAGGCATTGGACGCTGCTTCCGGAGGGGCTAGGGTGAGTTGGCGTGGTTGGTTGGGTGGCGGCGCACAGCCTGCCCAGCAGAAGGATGAAGCCGCTACAGGTGCAACAGCCTTTCTTACAGGCTTACTGTCGGTACCAGTACAGCGCCCTCTTGAGGTAGTGCTGCCTGGTGGTCTTCCCGCCTGATCCGTCACGCCCAACGGCCATCCCTGAATTAAAAGCCCGCCCGCCCAATTCTCCAACTCGGTCCCTCATCGTCTCCAAATACCAGTCCTCGCTTTTCATTCTTCTCCTCCCACCAACCCGTTCAATCATCCCATTCTACATTCAATCACATCTCTGCGTCTGCGTATCGGCCTTAGCTGCAGAAACCAACATCTTTTGTTCTACAACCCCCCCTTCGTGCCGCGCTGCGAGCCATCGACTTCTTGCGCAATTGCCCCGCCAAGAGAGTGCCCCGCCACTTCACTGCGACCTCGAACACAACAAAACAGAACCGCACTAACAGCGCATTGTTAACCTGCAGCCAGCGCCGCCAATAGCCATTGTTGAGCTTGCTGCGTTGCTTTCCTCTTCGACTTTCCCGACCGTTACGACTTTGAAATACATCACAGGTAAGCCAACGACGATTCAGCATTTCTGCGAGCCCCCCGAATTACACACAATTTCGTTGGACCGCCATTTTTGGTCAGATGAGCCCTCGTTGCTGGGCCGCAAGCGCTTGCAAACGGAGACGACAACTTTGCCAGCTGGCATGTGGCTGGCAGCTGCACATATTTTTTTTGCCAGCAGTGCCAGTGCTACTGCTGAGCTTAGTACTTAAACCAAGCGGTCAGGCTCATCCACACCAATCGACCAACTCACGATGGCTTCATTCTTTTCGCTCCCACTACCACTACCACTACCACAATCCTACCCCTCGTTCCTCGACCGGCTGCCATCTTCTTCCCTCTCTCCCCCTCTCCTCTTTTTTCCCTCCCGCCTTGCATCTCCCCTCCACTCGCCGCTTCATCCGCATGAAGCTGGCCAGCACCACACATCCCACTCCCTAGCTTGGCCCTCGTCAGACACCCCCTTGGTCACCTGTCCTCTTGTCTTTCCCCATGCTTCCTAGCACACCCACGCCATCTTCTTACCTTGACCCGGCCCTGGCTAGCTACCTTACCCCCCGGCTACCTTAATTCCACACCTCACACCCCCCCAGTCTGCCCGCCATCGGAAACTATTGAGTAACAGCTTGCTGTGCTCTTCACTTACACGATGTGTCGGCGACCGCTTGTTTGCACTCTCGTTGCCGTCTCTTGTATAAAACCCTCTTCTCCCCATACCATTACTCTCCCCTCTTGACCGTATCACTCATCATCTTGTCTACTTCTCCATCTTACACTGCATCATCTACTCATCCTCTTCTGCATCCTCCCTCTACTCATCCTACTCTGCCATCTTCCATACTGCACATTCCTCTCACCGTCCTCTTCCACCTATAATATAATCATCCTCTCACACAATGCCTGGCCTCGCTCTCGACACATCTAACCTCTCTGGCAGCCAACCAGCCACCATGCCATCATCAGCTCACAAGGTCTTGGCCGATGTCGCCTCGCAAGACTCGAGCCGCCTACCCTCTCCTCAGCCCACCCACATGTCTTCCCATAACAGCAATGGCCACCGCAAGCTTCGCTCGGCCACCGTGGGCTATGTCGCCCCCGAGTTTGCTGGCAAGATTGAGCAGATGAAGACTGGTAAGTTGTTGCAGTACGCATCTCCCGACCCCCCCACCGACTAACATGAACCCCTCCAGTCCGCAAGATCATCCTCGACAATGGCTGGATCCCCGAGGCCCTCGTCGACGAGCAGACTCGCTGGTTCTACGAGCAGCTCGGCATTGATGATGTCTACTTCCGCATCGAGACCCCCGACGTCATCGCCAACCAAATCACTTCCCTCTACGCCGCCAAGGTTGCTGCCAACTCCCGCGAGGACAAGCGCGAGGAGATCCGCCTCGACATGGAGGCCGAGGACCACGCCATCTACATCGACACCAGTGAGCCCGGTCAGTCCAACGTCTTTGGCCCCCGTTATGAGGGCCGCCTTGAGGCCAAGTACCTCGACCACTCCGAGAGGACCAAGTACCGTGTCGAGACCTTCCGTTCACCCGCCGTCATTGGCGCCAGCCCCAACTCCAAGGCCACCCTCCGTTGCTACTTCGTCTACAAGTGCGACTTCAAGCAGAGCGTCGAGGCGACCGACCCCAAGGAGACCAACCTCGAGCTCATCTCCGACACCGGCTTCTGGCAAAAGGCCACCGAAAACACCAAGCAAATCTACCAGGAAATCATCGAGCTTGCCGTCGCTCGTACTGGCCCCGTCATTGAAATCTTCGACATTGAAGACTCGGTCGAGAAGCGTCTCGTTGTTGCCTTCCGCACCCGTACTGCCCGCGGCATGTTCTCCTCCCTCTCCGATCTCTACCACTACTACGGCGTCACCTCCTCGCGCAAGTATGTCGAGCAGTTCTCCAACGGTATTTCCGTCATGTCCATCTACCTGCGCCCCGCCTCTACCGAGGGCGGCTACTTCCCCCCCATGGAGGAGTCCATCCACCAAATCACCAAGGAGATTTCTCTGCTCTACTGCCTTCCCCAGAACAAGTTCCACAACCTCTTTGCCACTGGTGAGCTGAGCCTCCAGGAGGCCGTCTACGCCCACTCCACCTGGGTCTTTGTGCAGCATTTCCTCAACCGTCTCGGCCCCGAGTACGTCTCCCTCTCAGAGATCATCGACCACAACGACAGCGCTCAGGCTGCCCTCCTCTCCAAGCTCAAGCGTCGTCTCCGTACCGAGACCTTTACCCCTGATTACATCTATGAGATTATCCAGTCCTATCCCGAGCTTGTTCGCTCCCTCTATGCCTCCTTTGCCAATGTTCACCTGAGCGTCGGTCCCGACTATGACCGCGCCTACCTTGCTCCCACCCCCAAGGTCGAGGTCCTTTCGGATGAGAAGCTCAAGGACAAGATCTCCAAGACCGTCGGCAATGAGCACGACGAGATGGTCATGACCGCCTTCCGCGTCTTTAACAACGCTATCCTCAAGACCAACTACTTCACCCCTACCAAGGTCGCCCTCAGCTTCCGTCTCGACCCCTCTTTCCTCCCCATGGCCGAGTACCCCCGCCGTCTCTACGGCATGTTCCTCGTCATCGGTGCCGAGTCGCGCGGTTTCCACTTGCGCTTCCGTGACATCTCTCGCGGTGGTATCCGCATCGTCAAGTCCCGAAGCAAGGAAGCCTATGGCATCAATGTCCGCAACCTCTTCGATGAGAACTACGGTCTTGCCAGCACCCAGCAGCGCAAGAACAAGGACATCCCCGAAGGCGGTTCCAAGGGTGTCATCCTCCTTGACCCCAAGCAGCAGGACCGTGCCCAGGAGGCCTTTGAGAAGTACATTGACTCTATCCTTGATCTCCTCCTGCCTGCCGAGACGCCCGGTATCAAGAATCCCGTGGTGGATCTGTACGGCAAACAGGAGATCCTCTTCATGGGTCCCGACGAGAACACTGCCAACCTTGTCGACTGGGCTACCGAGCACGCCCGCATTCGCGGTGCTCCTTGGTGGAAGTCGTTCTTCACTGGCAAGTCCCAGAAGCTGGGTGGTATCCCTCACGACAAGTACGGCATGACTACCCTGTCTGTCCGCGAGTACGTCAAGGGTATTTACCGCAAGCTGAACCTCGACCCCGCCACTGTCCGCAAGATGCAGACTGGTGGTCCCGATGGTGACCTGGGCAGCAACGAGATTCTCCTCGGTAACGAGAAGTGGACCGCCATTGTCGACGGTTCTGGTGTCCTGGCCGACCCCAACGGTCTCGACAAGGACGAGCTTGTCCGCCTCGCCAAGAAGCGTGCCATGATCAGCGAGTACGACATGTCCAAGGCGTCCAAGGACGGTTACCGTGTTCTGTGCGAAGACAACAACGTCACCCTCCCCAACGGCGAAGTCATCTCCAACGGTACTTCATTCCGCAACACCTACCACCTGCGCGACACTGGCATGACTGATGCCTTTGTTCCCTGCGGTGGCCGCCCCGAGTCCATCGATCTCATCTCGGTTAACCGCCTGATCAAGGATGGCAAGGCCGTTATTCCCTACATTGTTGAGGGTGCCAACTTGTTCATCACCCAGGATGCTAAGCTCCGCCTGGAGGCAGCAGGTTGCATTCTCTACAAGGATGCCTCTGCTAACAAGGGTGGTGTAACGTCGTCGTCGCTCGAGGTTCTAGCTTCGCTGTCGTTTGATGATGCCGGGTTCATCGAGAACATGTGCGTCGACGCTAAGACTGGCGAGGCTCCTCAGTTCTACAATGAGTATGTTCGCTCGGTGCAGGCCAAGATTCAGGAGAACGCTCGTCTTGAGTTTGAGGCCATCTGGCGCGAGCACGAGAAGACTGGCGAGCCCCGCTCGATCCTGTCTGACAAGCTGTCGATTGCCATTACCGAGCTCGACGAGAAGCTGCAGCAGTCGGACCTGTGGTCCAACACGGAGATCCGCCAGGGTATCCTGAAGGACGCTCTTCCCAAGCTTCTGCTCGACAAGATTGGTCTCGATACGATTATCCAGCGCGTTCCGGAGAGCTACCTGCGCAGCATCTTTGGTAGCTACCTGGCCTCGCGTTTCGTGTACGAGTTTGGTGCCGAGCCCAGCCAGTTTGCCTTCTTCGACTTCATGTCCAAGCGCATGGCGGCTATTGGTGGCGACGCCAACGGCGCCAACGGCACCGAGCGCCTGCGCCGGGCTTCCATCAGCAAGCACTAGAGGGTTTGAGTGGGCGAAAAGCGTATGCATTGGCTGCTGAATTGCGGTTTTGATTTTTAGCATTGTGTTTTCTTTTGGGATCAAGCATTGGCCAGCATGGCCTGGTGTAACCACTGCTTCACATTTACAGATATATATGTGAGAGAAAAAAAAAGAGGACAAGATTGGCTTTGCTGCATAAGAAGTACAGAGAGTCGTAACAGAATTGTCATATGGAATTAATTTATGGGTTGGGAAAAGTTTTGCGAGTGAAGAAGACAGCAAAAAAGTTTTAAAAATGGAGGTATGCGCCAGTGTTGGGATATGGCCAAGCAATTGGTGCTTTTTAATGTATCATTTCATCATAACTATATTTTAGACCGAAGCTCAACCTATCAAGGGGCTTGGACGAATAACAACGTGTTCATGAAGTAAATCAAATACTTGACCTGTCTCGGCATCTTGCAGCACAGTAATCTGTACCATTATCCCAATGCCCGACAGGACTGACAGGCTTACTATTTATGGCATCCCGACCTTTGGACTCAGTCCCCATCCGAGCCCAATTGCGCCTCGGTCAAACAACTTCGAGACAGGTGGCGGAAACGTAAAAGATATCCGGCTGAGTGTACGTGTGAGACGTTGCCTCTTTTCTCATTTAATCAGCCCGTCCGCAAACCCTCCGCTTAGCTGAAAAATTCCGCGCCCGAGTCAGAAAAAGGCTCGCACGTTGTGTTGCTGCCGAGGCTCGCCCCCCCTCCCCCCTGGTAAAGTCGCTGTGCTGGCACGGAACCGAAACCGCCCCGTCGGTGCATTTGTAGAATGAAGATGTGCTCATGGCAAGATACTCAATTCGCCGATAACAACCCAGCTCAGCAAGAGCTGGAAGGCGCGCGCGCGCTAAGCACAACGAGGTTGTTGCCGATATTAGGCAGCCAAAGAAAAAGAAGCGAATGCACAGCCTCGTTGAATGTAAACTCTTCATTGGCGGAAGCAACTGTCATATGTAAGTGCACGTAATATGTGGCGCGTAGACAGCCAGTCACGGCAGATTTCGTGCAGCCCGTCCTCGAAGCCTCATTGTCAGCTGAATGAGGCATCTCGCCAGCCACAAGGCTGCTTGTGCAACGTCACTCAGATCATGTCTTAGCACTATGAGCCATTTTGATTCTCCCAGTTTCAGCAAGTTGGAAATGAATCTCACAGAAAAGGCGCATCTTCTCTCGTAGAGACACTAATAGAGGTCGAGTGTAAAACGCGGTTCCTGAAAATATCCACGTGTTGCACTCAATGGGCAGATGACCCAAGTCCTCGTTAACAAAGAACGGACATTACCACTTTTGGGTCTCACCGTGTATTTGCCATCATATTTCAGAATAGAAAACCCGAGGCAGACTTGGTTGAATGCCTTTGTCCAACTCGGGCGGCCGTTAGGTATGGACCGCAATGTTTGCTACGGGGATCGGATCTAAGGAGGCAAACATCCGCGCCCAATCATGAGCTCTTGCGATCACGACCTTGTGGCTTACACAGCGCCCTCATTTAAACGGATTTTATCAGCAGACCTCTCTATTGGGAAACGGCCGGGCGGTCCGCAGTAAGTCGATGAATAACACGACTACCTCGGGGGCTCAGCTGAGAGGAAGGGGACTAAGACGACGTAGCCGGATTTTCCCTAAATACTCAATTATCCTCATGTATATAGAGAGATGGAAGAAGAAAAAAAAGGTCTCCAAGACAGTATTTCTGATGGTGCCATGTATGTCTCATACCATACCGGCCGTGACGCTATCATGATTCCCAAGCACAGCCGCCACGCCAGCTATGAGCGTCTATCTTCCTCCGAATATCGTCCCGAAATGCCAGGTGGGACAGCCGCCGCGGTGTCACCACCGTTCCCACGGATATCCAAGTCTTTGAACCACCTGAAGCCTTCGTATGACTGCGTGGTTATCGGTTCCGGCTACGGTGGTGGTGTTGCCGCCTCGCGCATGGCCCGCGCCGGTCAGTCCGTCTGCGTCCTTGAGCGAGGACGGGAGAAGTGGCCGGGAGAGTATCCGAGCGGCTTGCGAGAGGTGGCAAAGGAAGTCCATGTTTCTGGGAGGATGGGTAAGAAGTCGAAGAATGGGCATTGCGGGAATGCAACCGGCATGTACAATATGGTAACGGGAAAGGGCCAGAGTGCTTTTGTTTGTAATGGTGAGTAATCGCTGTTGCTAATCACCACGACTGTGACGTGAACTTACAATAGGGATTGTAGGTCTTGGTGGTGGCAGTCTCATCAATGCCAATGTCTTTCTCGAGGCGGATGAGGCGACACTGTCCTCGGGACTATGGCCATCCGAAATTCGGCAAGATCCAGCCTGTTTGTCAAAATGCACGTATTTCAATTCGGTTCTATTTATTTGACTCTCATCGTATGGATCAATTCCCAATCCGAGTGTGCTAACAAGTCTCCATTGTCGACATTTAGACTATCAACAAGTCCGAGATGTTTTGGAACCCGAACCGTATCCGGAAAACTGGCCGACCCTCGACAAGACAATCCGCCTTCAGGAACAGGCACATACCCTCGGCTTGGATGACAGGTTCTGCAGAGTTCCACAAACGACACGCTTCCGCTCCGGCCGCAACAGCGCCGGCCTGCCAATGTCAGCTTCCACACTCACCGGCGAGGATACCACGGGCATCAACGACGGTTCAAAAACGACGACCCTGGTTACATATCTCGCCGATGCGTGGAAATGGGGCGCTGACATGTTTTGCGAGTGTGAGGTCCGGTATGTCGAAAAGGCATCGGATGAACTTGGTGGTTACATTGTGTACTTTGCGCCACATGACAGTGCGCGTGATACGTTTCACAAGGATATACACTCGGAGCTGTCATGGGTACACGCGAAAAAGGCAGTATTTCTCGGCGCTGGCTCGCTTGGCACTACTGAGATCTTGCTCCGGAGCAAAGCGATGGGCCTCTCCATGAGTGACTTGGTCGGACAGGGCATGAGCGGCAATGGTGACATGCTGGCTTTTGGGTTCGTGGTCCTACTTTGCAGGGTCTGTAGTCCACTGACACGAGTTCTAGATGTAATACGAACCATCGAACAAACCCTTTTACGAACCCGAAGCAGACATTGACAACCCAACCAGGGCCGACCATCACCTCGATCATCGACATGCGAGACAATACTGGCAACCCACTAGATGGATACATCATCCAGGACGGAAATGTGCCGCAAGTATTGTCAACATTTGTAAAAACTGTGGTTTCTATTCATGCGACGCTTTCGTCATGGTCAAAACGCTCGATTCGTCGAAGAATAAAACGGGCTGGTTCAAGATGCAAGCAGAGACTGCAACATCCATTTTCTCACATATGCACTACCAAAGATAGTATCCAAGTATTCTTAATCATGTCTCATGACAGTAAGTTTATTGTCCATTCCATTTGGGGATCAACGGCTCAACATGAACAGGTAGCCAGGCGGCAGCTCGGCTCGAAGACGACAAGCTCGTCTTTGAGTTTCTTGGGGCCGGCGGGGATAAAGAACGAGTCGAACGAATACTTGCGCCGCTCAGAGAAGTGGTCGAGGAAGATGGGGGAACACTGGTATATAATCCGTTGCGCTGTCTCTGGGGCAACCATCAAATAACTGTCCATCCTCTTGGGTACGTTCCAAACTTCACCAATATTGGACGGGTGAGTCGAATACTGACCCTTGTGTATATTAGCGGTGCGAGCATGTCCAACGACAACAGTGGCAAGAGAGGTGTCACAAATCACCTTGGTGAAGTCTTTGTTGGCCAAGGGTCTGAGACGCATTCTGGTCTGATTGTGGTTGACGGGGCGGCTATTCCAGCTGCGTTGGGAGTGAACCCCTGCGCCACGATTGCTGCATTAGCTGAGAGGTCGGTTGCTGAGTTTGCGAGGAGACAATCGCTCGCCATTTCAACCAAGTCAAACGGCTCTATCGATCTTCATACGTTGCCGGGTTCTGCCCACCAACTCTACCCAAAACCAACACAGCCGTGTACCCAACCCACAAAACCATTTACGAATACCATCTCCTTTACAGAACTTTTGGAAGGATGTCTTTATAGCAGTAGGACTATGAAGCCATGCAACAATGCCTCATACGAACGAGCATATTGGATGGCAAAGGGCCGTGGAGAAGCAGCTCGGCTGTTGGCGAGCATCCAGCTTGAGCAGTCTACCACAGGACACGCGGCACCTCGTTACAAAGGTACCATCTCCGGTACGCTGGTGTGTCCTGCCATTGCAGGCTCGCCGTTTATGCTCCATGACGGCACCGTGGAGTTGTTCCAACCGGACCCGGATACATGCGAGACGAAGAAGCTCGTATATGACTCCCTCATGACAGGGATCAATGGACGGCAACTACGCTTCCACGGGTTCAAGACTCTCGATTCCTCTGTTTCATTCAGCCCTTCGCGATTATGGCGGGCCATGACCAATCTGAATGTGACCATTGTCGAGGAGAGTGGCGTTGCAGGCGGCAAAGACCAGACAATCGCTGTGGGCATGCTGAAAATAAAGCTGGGAAAGTTCCTAAAGCAACTACGCACAATGACCTCGACAGGAGAAGACGCAGCAGAGAGATGTAAGCAGGTGATGAAGCTGTCGTCGCATTTCACACACCAAATGGCGCGGCAGTTCTTCTTGCCGCTGGGGCCGATGCAGTATGTTGCTACGAAGCCAGTGGATGGCTTCGCAAACCCGACGGAGGCGACGGCGACGTACAAGATCGTGGCCAAGGACGGCGTGGTGACGAAGCTACTGATGTGGGAGCCAGAACCCGGCCATGTTCGCAGAGACTTCTTTGGCAGCCCGGTCCCGATTGAGAATATGTTCATGATTCCCGGCGCCGCTGTTGACCATCAGATTTTTGCGTTGCCGACGATAGCGACCAATGCGGTGAATTACTTTACGAGAGCAGGATACCGAGTCTTTGTCATTGTGCATCGGATTGGACTACTGGAGAATATCGACCGAACGAGCAAGTGGACAACGTACGACGCTCGGCTCGATATCCGGGCCGGGCTCGAGAAGGTCCGTCAACTCTGGGGTGCTGGAAAACTCTACACCGTTGCTCACTGCATGGGCTCCGTCGCCCTCTCCTGCGGTTTGCTGGACGGCACGATCCCCGCAGCCTGGATCCGCGGCATCACCTGCAGCCAAGTCTTCATGAACCCCATTTGGAGCGCCACCAACATGGCCAAAGCCAAGTTCCCCGTGCCCCTGGACCGGCTCTACCGCGCCGTCGCCGGACCTTGGTTCGCCTGCGCCGCGTCCAGCCGCCGCCGCGACGGACTCCGACAGGCCCTGCTCAACCAGCTGCTCTTCCGGTTCCTGCCGGAAGCCGACGGCGAGCGCTGCGCGAGCGCCAGCTGCCACCGCACGACGTTTCTCTTTGGCCGGTGCTGGCGCCACGGCAACCTCGACGAGGCGACGCACCGCCACGTCGACAAGTTCTTTGGCGGCGCCAACGTGACGCTCGTGCAGCTGCTGATGCGCATGGGGCGCCGCGGGCACGTGGCGACCAACGGGCCGGCGTTTGCGGAGCTGACGACGGAGGAGAACGTGGAGCGGCTGCGCGGGATCCCAATCTTTTTGTTTTCGGGTGGTGATAGCGATGTGTTGTCGCCGGAGGCAACGGAGAAGACGTACGAGCGACTGTGTAACAAGTTTGGGCTAGATGCTGGGGGGGAGAGGCCAGGGCTACAGTATCGCAGGAGGGTGATTCCGGGGTATGGGCATCTGGACTGCTGGATGGGGCGGGATGCTTACAGAGATGTGTATCCGATGGTCTTGGATGAGATTGACCGGGTTGTGAGGGAAGACGTTAAAGAGAATGGATATTTATAGGCTATGAAGGAAAATTTTAGTATATAGTTGTAAATAACGGGACAATAGCGGTCCAAAAAACGACTTGATGAAATGAATACAAGTACATGTTATACTATGCTTACGAGAGCCAGGTTCAGGTCCAGGTCCAATTCAAGTGCATTGTGAAACGTAGTGGCATAAACGTTGGAAGAGGGCGGAAAGATGACAGTGGAAAGTAGAACTGACATGTACTGACCTCGTAGAGACGTGGATAAGCCATGTATATCGGGATATGGAAAGATGATGACGCGTATCGTCGGCGCGAGATTGGGTTCGGCAGTAAGCAGGCTGTAGATCATGACTTGGAGGAGCAGCCAACCGTCGGGGTGGCCGAGGCTGACTTTGGAGAGCGGAAGCGAGTGATGACTACCCTTTTCCAGTTTCCCTTTTTTTTTCTTTTACTCCCTGTTCTATTTTCTTCGGCCCTTTGTGACGTGAGGCGGCATTGCCGGGAGCGCACAGACTTGCATGATGCGTGCCAGGTTCGAAAGTCAGGTTGGACAAGATGCGGGAGGACACGACGCGGCTCTGCGTCAGTGCACGAGAGAGGAAGGTCGGGAACGAGGGAAGACGGAAATCGAGGTTTTGTGTTTGTGCGTTGCCAAGGGATAGGATGATAGGAAGGAAGGGTGACCTAGAGCCAACAAACTGTGACAGGTAGCTATCGTCGACAGCGGTGGATGTGGCACTGGTTATTTCGACTGTATTTCTTCTGGTCTGTAACTTTTTTTCTTCCCCGCTCTAGCCTGAATTTGGCTTGTCACTTGGCTGCGTTGAATGGGCGGACAAAAAGCGAGTGACATTCTCTGCACAGTCGCGTCGTGGGGAGAAGTTGATGAAGAGCCTATATCGTGAGCGATCGACGACCGAGCGCTCCCTAGTCGACGAACAGGGGTTCCTTGTGCGATCTACGTTTCCTCTCTGCATGGATGCAAATTGCCACCTGCAGATTTCAACGGGTAGTTAGACTCGACAAAACCCGATGGGAATGGACAGCTGAAGAAATGAACCAGCCAGTGAAAAGTGAGGACTCAAGATTGTGGCGTAGCGAGAGGACGGAGGTGTAGATGGGTGGTGATCCAGATGTGATGGCTGATGTGATGAGGCTCTAGGCTAGCTGGCGCCGGCGCTGTGATGAGTTGCAGTGGCAGCGTGAGAAGCGAGTGGCTGCGTGGATTGGCAGCGTGACGACGCCAGGGCGGCTAAAGTGATGCGGAAAGAAGAGGATGAACGAGACTTGGCGACTATATTGATGGCTTTATGAAGATTCCTGACACGTAGGTTGGTTGAAACCAGCCTCTCCTCTTGGTGCTGTGTTTGAGTAGGAGGGAGCGAGGTCGTGGGCCCAGGCGCCAGGCACAAGGAACCAGGCACACAGGGATTGAGGCCAGCATCGCTGTTGACGAGGTAAGTATTGCATGCCGTGTAATGCATAATCCGTATCATCACCATGTCGATGCTGTTGGGTGTCACTGCATTCGATGGGCGGGCTCATGGTACAGCCATACGTAGTCATGATGTGCAGGAAGAAGAAACATGAGGATAAAATAAATAAAAATAGAATGCATAAAGCAAGCTGACACATCTCTCAGCAAACACTGTGCAGGTCCCCCAGGTCGGTACTTGCACATCATCCCTCGTCATCTGCTACCTAGTACCTGTTTGCAGTCATCTCATCAGCAGCAAATCCCCATGTTCCATTCCCATTGCATATCGTTCATTCTCATTGCCGCCGTTTGTCCATCTGCTGCTTCTCCGCACCAAAACTCACCAGTACTACTACTAGGTAGGTAGTACAGATTAGTACTCCGTAGTGAGGGATCAACGGCCGCTAAAATACTACCAACCCAACAGCCAGCCATTACCAGTATCCGTGCTCATCCATCCCCAGCACTCTCAACTACGGCCACACACCCACACGGGAATTATTCCAGGGGCCAGCCAAAAGCCTTTTGCTCCATCCATCTTTCACTTGCCCTCGTCTCCCTTCCCTTCCATTCCCTTGCCTGTCTGGTGCAACGGCCGCCCTTGTCTCGCCCAGCTTTTTTTTTTTTCCTTTCTCGAAGCTCATTGTCGACGACACCAAAGGAGGCTGGTCACAATTTAGCTTCGCGCCGCCTCCGCCTGGGCCACCACCTTTCTTGACGACTTGTCCTTGATGAGACTCCTTGTCAGCTTGGATACTTGAGATCAATTCCCGTCCATCTCGGACTCTCGTTACCATGACCAGGCCGTCCATCATTAGAGCCGGTACGTTGTAACCCCTGCCATCGCTCACTCGCTGCCCTGCCCGTCCCATTGTCTGTCTGTCTGCCACCCATCGTCCATCTCCCACTCATCCTCCTCCTCCGCTGACCCCCTACAATTTACCCCCTTGTCCCTATCCTGTCCCCCCATCTCGCCACCACCCTCACCCAGCACAGTCAGGCCTCTTCCTGGTCTGCGCTTTCTATTCCCTTTTTTTTCCCCATCACTCCTTTTTCTTCTTCTCCTTCTCCCCTTCTGCGCGCCTCTCATCCCCTCTCCCTTCTCTGCTTGCTCAATTGCGTCTTTGCTGTTTGTCTCGCCTCTCCTGCATTCTTCCCGCTACCCGAATTCCGCGCAACGTCTGGGCCGCTCCGCTCCCGGCTGCATTCCAGCCAGCCTGCTTGACGTGCATTGACACCCAACCCGCGGCTTCTGCTTGTCTCGCGCGCGCCTCTACGTATTGCTGCTGCTGCTTCCGGTGCTGCTGTTAGTCTCCCCGTCGCGGTGCCCAAAGACTGCAGATTCGAGACCGGCCGACGCCGACGGAAAAGAGGACCTGCAGCACGGCGCAATTGAGAGAGAGAGCGACAGACAGACAGACAGAGCTGGATGCAGAGAGATAGAGACAGGATCAACCCTCCCCGCACTCCGCCACACAACGTTGCCCCCGACCTTCTGACTGACCTCGTCGCCTCTCTTCCCCTCCTCTGGCAGATACGATCGACCTGCAGCATCACCACGCCCCCTCGACTCAGGACCAGTCCCATCCGCGATCTGACGCAGACGACACCCACCATCGCGCGCCTCACCAGGCAGAAACACTGCGCGACGTCGCTCACGAAACTGCTCAAGAGCTCCTGCGCAGCCCGTCCATACATCCCGTCGCTGCCAGTCCCGAACCTGACGCGCGCCAGCAGACGCATAAATCTCCCTTTGCTGCCCGTCACCCTGCTGACCTCGACCTCTCCGACTCCGACTCCGACGTCCAACATCCCGACGCACGAGCTGCCGATCTCACCGACGCCCTCACCATGGACTCCTACCGCCAACACGAGCAGGACGCCATTGCCGCCGCTCATAATGGCAACTCCTCCTCCGACGAGGACGACATGCACGACGATGCCGTCGACGACCTCGACGACGACCTGATGGACAAGATCTCGAGCTCCCCCTCGATAGAAGACGGTGTGTACAATTCATCTCCAACTCCCGCCCGCAGCGCGAGACCCCACGACTGGCCTCGCCGTGTCTCTTCCCTCCCCACAACCTCGAGATTCCGTCGTCAAGCGGCCGCGCGGTTCTTTAGTTCACAATTGCAGTCTACCCCCGTCTCTCAGCAGCCTCGCCATCTTCTTCTTTCCCGGTCCGACGGCCCTGTGCCTGCCAACGATGTAGAATCAAAGTCAGACACCCCTCCGGAGCCTCCCATTGACGCCGAACCCGAAACAATTAAGCACGAAACCGAGACGGTCCAACTGGACGAGGAAGCTTCAACTACGGAAAACGAGTCTCGCACATCAACCACGCAGCAAGACATCGCCTTGGATTAGGTATCCTCTCAGTCAACGCTAGTGATCGAAACCCAAACCGAGCTTCCGCAAACCTTGCCTGAATCTACAAAAGGCAAAATCAACGATAAACCAGCGGATGCCCTCGAAAACAGCGCCCCTTCCAGCATCGACCCAACTCCGGAGCCTCCCTCGGACCCAAGCCAAGAAGAAGATGACGCTCCTGCTGATGATGCCGCCCCCGCCACCCCGTTTGAACAAGAATACAGTGACTTTAGCTCGGACGAAAGCTTACATGACTCAGAGGACATCGATTTCGAGTTTGTCTACGCCCTTCATACCTTTGTCGCCACTGTCGAGGGTCAAGCAAATGCAACCAAGGGTGACACCATGGTGCTGCTTGACGACAGCAACAGCTACTGGTGGCTTGTCCGCGTCGTCAAGGACAGCAGCATTGGTTATCTTCCCGCAGAGCACATTGAGACTCCCACAGAACGACTCGCCCGCTTAAACAAGCACAGAAACATCGACGTAAGTTGGATTTCGCCATCCTTGGCCCTCCATGCTGTCCTCGACTAACCCAGACAGCTCTCTGCAACCATGCTGGGAGACCAAGCCGTCAAGCCAAAGACCTCCTTCAAAGGCATCCGCCGTAAGCGGAAGACGGTTGCCTTTTCGGAGCCCACCTATGTCGATTACTCCGACTTTGACTACTCCACCGAGGAAGAGGATATCGACGAACTTTTTGGCACGCAACCGCGATCTGCCAGGGAACAAGCTGCCCAGTCTGTGCAGCAGGATGGCCAAGAAGCAGCCGAAGAAGCTCGTGTCGAGCCGCTCCGTACCAAGGACTCAAAGAACGAAGAAGCTCAGGACACGAAAGCTGCCAACAGCGAAAAGGCTACCAAGGAAGGTGGCCTAGAAAAGGACGACTCTGGCCAGCTTGGAAAAGACGGAGACGATGACACTAGCTCCGTTGAGGAGATCATCGACGAGACGGCAAGTGTCAGCCGATCAAAGAACGGCACTGTGCGTAACACGGATTCCTTCTTTAACGACGAGGAGACCAAAAAGATTACCCTCACCCCCAATTTGCTTCGCGACGGCGATGCCGCTGCCGCTAGACCTTCAACCGACTCCGCAGGCAAAGACTCGGCTAAGGGCCGATCCAGCCTCGAGAAGATGGAGAGAGAGCTAGTCTCGGACAAGGAGAGGAAGAAGAGCAAGGACAAGAAGCCAAGCGCCATTCGTAGCTTTTTCTCTAGAAAGGACAAGAAGAAGTCGGAAGACGACGACGAGTCGTTTGGCAAGCGCTCTATGGACATTATCGAGGCCGACGATCGGGACGACACTGGCTCTCCCGACAAGTCTCAACGCAACGGCAAGCTGCACAAGGCCCAGCCTCGACTCGAGCCTCAGCCTCAGGCCGGGCGCAAGCTCTCCACCTCGCAAACACAAAATTCCACTGTCGAGCTCTCGTCCTACCTCAACGAGACACGCACAAACAACGTCTCCTCCGTACCGCCCGCTTCCATGCGCATCGTCGACCCCGAGACACAAGAAACGCGCAGCGTATCGTCAAACCAGCTGCAGCAATCGCCCGATTCTGCACCCAGTCGCTCAGTGTCGTCAGGAAGCCGCAGCGACAAGGCGTCTGCTGCCCTGTCCAGGATTATCCCCCACCGAAGCCCCAGCACCGGCACCGACCCGAAGCCGCAAAAGACAAAGAAGGCCAAGACGAGAATGGAGCTGGATGCTTCCGACAGCCCAGAGGAGGCGGAGCAGCAGGAAGAGGTGACCACATCGCCGAGTCAAGCACGCAACGTTGCTGCTGTGGCGGCTGGCGCCACTGCTGCTGCGGCTGGTGTTGTTGGCGCTGCTGCTGTTGCTTCCAAGTCCCAAGGCGCGCCGTCACCCTCCTCACCAGTCCTGTCCAGAGACAGGACCGCTACTCCCCAGACCGGCGCTGGCCAAAACGGAGAATCGACGCAAGCCTCGCCCGGCAACGCCTCCAACCTGCCGGGCCTGGTGCCCGACACGTCCTCCGCGGAGGACCGCTCGCCCAACGCCTCGCCTTCGCCTGAGCTCATTTCCAAGGGCGGCAGCGCGGCTAGTAGCCGCAAGGAGGCGGCTTGGGACGACGTCAAACTGCGGGCGTTCTTTGACGAGGGCGACCACATCCGCGACCTGCTCGCCGTCGTGTACGACAAGTCGGACGCGGAGCCCGTCGGCGCCGACCACCCGGCCGTGGGCGGCCTGTTCAGGGAGCAGAACGCCAAGCTGGCCGAGATTACGACACAGCTGGACAATTTGCTGGGAGACTGGCTGGCGCGGAAGCAGCGCCTACGAGGGTCTGCGTAGTCTTGCCCTGTCGGGCTCTTCTTCTTCTCGCCGAATGTCTCTGTTCTTTTTCCTTACAATACCCCCACTGCATTGTTGGCATGGCATGGCATGGCTTCGGCCCTCATTGTAACGTTTGATGAACTTTTTCTTCTCTTTATTTTTTTCTTTTTCCTGGTGCGCTGGCCCCCGCGAGTCTCACGAACCCAGACTTGAGCCGCATCAAGGATGTACCAACCCCTTTGGATATATCCCATTTTCCCCTACAGGACAGCGTTCTGGTATATCTGGATGACTTCAATGAGTCTTTTTATTTATTCCTTCATTCCTTCATTCTCGCTTTTTTCCTTCTATCGTCGGGTTTGGCTTTGGTTTGGGCGTTGAAAACGTGACACGCACGAGTTGTTGAATTCGACTCTTTTTTTTTCGCCCTCTCTTGACCAGATACACTCGCTACAATATTTTCTTGTCTCTGTTTTTTTTTGGGGCGCCCCGGGTTAGATTCCCATTTTCGTTGGTGTTGAAAGGGGGCTTTTATCACCTCGCGTGGGCGCTTAGTTTCTTGTTTTTGGTTTCCGTGTATAGAAAAATCCGGATGGGAAAAAAACATGGTCCCTGATGGATACAAATGGATGGAATTGGTTGTATAGTAAAGCAAGGACGGCTGCTAAGGAGGAGTGACATTTTCGGTGTGTGTGCATGGAAATGAAGGAAGGTACAGACAGAGATGTCTGTCTTTCTTAACGTGAATATAGTTATGCAAGACACTATTTTCTTGAAGCTGAATTGTGAATCGTACCTGTGAATGGCGTGTGTGTGTCTAATTTACCAAGACGACGCAGTGCATGGACGTCATGACTGGCCTCCAGAGGTGTTCGAGATGTAACTACACGGCACTGAAAACCCTCGCCTCTCCTTGCCTCGGTAGAGGGGTCCTGAGATTGTACCCACGCAGGCGAGGTTTCCTGACATGGGCCTTTGGTATTATTCCCGCTACAAATAATATGTATTTAAACCCCAAGTGTTGTAGCCTTCAAGCAGCAGGTGAATACATGCCCAACAGGATGCTACCCAATCGGCAAGGCCCTCAGCAGGATCAGCATTTCGAGGGCAATGAGTTTAGCATAACTTTGCAAAAGGTTGAGAAAGCGTATTAAAGCTACATTCTTTGAAAGCGCTGCCCAAACTGCAGCCTGAATTTCTGCTACACAGGTTGCTAACTGGAGCAGCCGCGGTTCATCTCTCAGAGCACGGCATGTGTTTCGAGTGCGCCGCCTGCTCGGATATACTAGGAGCATCGTGCGACCGCGTCCTATTGCTGCGAGATGCGCCCATTTATGCTTGGTGGCACTCGTGCCTACATCTTCTATTGCAAGAGAGGACGAGGCTGTAGGTATCAGTGGAGAGAGGTTCGGGGAAGCCTCAAGGAGCTCGTTCGAGACACTGGATCAGATTCTGGACGGCGTATAGAATTCGGTCCGCAGTATGGCGGGCTTGTCCGCCAACAGCTTCGCCTGGCCGTGTTGGCTCTACGGAGAACCCCATGTCCTGTCGTGGGCCTCCAGGATACATTTCACGATGAGTATGCGACGAGCCTTTATTTTGAATCATGGTTTCTTCATTCACTGCGTCCGGTCCATGCTCGAACCGGCAACTGGTGTCCTAGATGCAACAAAAGACAGTCCACCAGCTCTCGTCCCCTGCTTAGATGTCCGCTTGTCTGGCGTCTGAAGAACAAGAAACCAAAATGACATTGATCTCATAAACACCAAAAAGCCTGAACCACCCTAGTATCTTTTTTTCCCAATAAAAACAAAGCCCGATTATTCTCCTTGGTTTTCGGAACGAAAAATCAGACGCGCCGTAGCTTTTTTTCCTTTCTTCCTCATAGAAATGCAACGTCCAGCAAAAGAGGATTCGAGACAAGGCAAGATATCAAAAACATGTTGAAACAAAAGAGAACAAATCTTGATATGTCATTCGCTCTATATCATTGCCGTTTTTTACTATGTTTTTTTCATTCAATGCCTTTTTTTGATGTCCCATAATTCCCCAGGTAAAAAAACCCATTACACACAAGCAATGCTTTAAACCTCGGTGGTGACCTTGGCCTTGGCGTTGGTGACCTTGACGCCGAGTTGCTTGGCGCGGGCAACAATGTCGATGCGCTTGCGGGAGGAGACGGCGGAGGCAATCTCGGCGGCGTAGGTGCGGTTGTGCATCATGAGAAGCTCGAGGTCCTTGACGTTGTTGACGAGGAAGGACTTGTGGCCGGAGGGCATCATGTAACGGGTCTTCTTGTTGGAGCCGTAGCCGATCTGAAGAAAGACGCTGCGTGTTAGAATGGGGAAAACATCGTCTGGACCGATGGGGAGGTGTCGCGGGTTGGTCAACATACGGAGGGCATGGCAATGCTACCACGGAAGCGACGGCGGACGCGGTTGTCGATACCCTTGGGCTTTCTCCAGCTCGGGTCCAGGCACTTGAAGCGGTCGGACTGGTGGCGGAAGAAGCGCGCAGTGCCTGTGAAATTGTGTTAATGGCGGCTTCCCAAATGCGTGCGCCTTGCTCCCCGTGTGCTTTGAAATCTTTGCTGCGATCGGTGGCATCCTCCCATCAACGTCAAAACACACGAGATCAATCGTCTACTCGGGATCGCATCGTGGTTCATCGGTTCGACAGCGATCCCTCCACGCTCAATGGTTCCAAACAGTTCCAAGCTTCGCTTCGTCGCAGGAGATTTCGTTTCGGCAGGCACACGGAGGGGTCAACGATTTGAATAAAACGTACGCTTCTTCACGATAGGGACGTGCTTCTTGGCGGCGACCATCTGCAGAAAACAGTCAGCATAACCTCTCCTTTCACGGCGCAATTCGAGAGCTAGAGTAACAGCATGGAGCAATAATTCAACGTGCTGTTCCCTTCTTATGAAATCTCTCGGGGAGAATAATATCGTACCTTGACGGTTGTTGTTGTCGGATGGCTGTGATACTTTACCCGGGCGTAATTGCTGGCGATTCACACTTTTCGAGAGCGGGCGAAATTTTGGACGGTCGCTTCGATTGGGGCGGGCTCCGCAGCGCTCGCAAGGGTTTAGGGCTACCCGGTCACGTGTGGATTTTCCTTTGCTGCAAAAGCTGCCAACACTTTTGGTGGCAGGCCAGGCTAAGCCCCACCCATAATGGACTAGCGCATTTCTAAAGGGCACAAACCCTTTGGAGGAAAAAATTACCCAGCAAAAGTCGACTCCTGCGCAGCAGAGACGACCGACCGCCCTCGCTAGCCTGGCCCCCCCAGACCGCACCAAACCCGCTCTTTTTTTCTTACCTTGTTTCCCGCGACGCCTTCACACCTCCCATTCCTCTCCTTTGCGAAAAACCATCACAGACCGCAAACATGTCGACACAGAGCGTCCAGTGCTTCGGCAAGAAGAAGACGGCCACCGCCGTCGCCCACTGCAAGGTCCGTTACCGAAGCGCCCTCCCCGACCGGTGCATACATGCGTTATCGTCCCGATCAAAAGTCTTTTGCCGTCACGAGAACATGAGTCTTGAATTGGACTCCTCAGCATCTTGGTTGGATGTAGGGAAGGGCAAGAGGTGCATTGGACATTAGAAGGCTGTGAAAGTTGTGGCGGCAGACTTGACGATGACGGACGATACGGCATCGCATTTGGACTGGGTCTCAATGCACGACGAAGAACGAAAAGCTAACTGTTATACAGGCCGGCAAGGGTCTCATCAAGGTCAACGGCCGCCCTCTGCAGCTCGTTCAGCCTGAGGTTCTCCGCTTCAAGGTACGAATTACTCCGATTTCCAATCTCCCCCTCGCAAATAGCGGCGTTTGGCCAGACCGTTGCAAGACAACCTCTTCCAAGAGAAATCTTGTCAACGCGCGCGGCCAACGTCCTCACAACAAGAGAGCCATCCATTCGCAGCAGGCACGCTAACCCGCGCTCCTCGCCACAGGTCTACGAGCCCATCCTCGTTGTCGGCCTCGACAAGTTCGCCAACATTGACATCCGCGTCCGCGTCACCGGTGGTGGTCACACCTCGCAGGTCTACGCCATCCGTCAGGCCATTGCCAAGTCCCTCGTCGCCTACTACCAAAAGTTCGTCGACGAGCACTCCAAGAACCTGCTCAAGCAGGCCCTCGTCGCCTTTGACCGCACCCTCCTCGTCGCCGACAACCGCCGCTGCGAGCCCAAGAAGTTTGGTGGTCGTGGTGCCCGTGCCCGCTTCCAGAAGTCTTACCGATAAAGGCCTTCGCCCACTATACGGGTGTATACTGTCCTTTTTTTCTGGTTTTTACTTCCCCTCATATACTGAGATGATCGGGAGAATCATGACTTGGAGCGCGGTTTGAAAACAAAATGGTTACGGTCCGCGGGGGCAACAGGGGAGTGTGGTCGGGGTCGCGAGCAGCCTTGCTCCTCCCTCGGGATATATGTAGAGTGCAGAGGACAATTTATGGAATCCTAAGAGTCTTTCCCAGTCGCCTGGTTCTGGGGAGTACGGTATTTCCCCATGGCGCATTTTGCATGGCCTTCGCTAGGCGGATATGTAGTCACTTGGCAGGCAAATGAACAAAACAAATTAAAAATCATGCATGGTCAATAAGAATGAATGTGAATTGCTATGTCAGGGGAAGAATTGTGTTGGTACTGCTGTCTGGGCACATGGTGTTGTACTCAACTCTACCAATGCCAACACCGCAACGTTCTGTCACGCCCAGCAAAGGGACATGCACATTGATTTCAAGGGGATATTTATTTCCAATAGCATACTGGCCGCATGAGCAGAGTCCAGTCATCATCAAGGGCAATCAGACATTTATGGTGCTAAAAGAGAACGGAGATATGCATCGATAAATCAAAGTGGTATTATTACATTGGTATCATCGCCGTTCGCGTACAAATGCATTATTCGCCCAAACGCCATCGTCATGGCTCAGTCATTCCACGATATCAGTCCCTTTTCACGTCCATGCTCGTCCAACTCAACCACCTCTGGCGCCCACTCGCCCCTCTCGTCCTCTGCCTGCAGCTCGTCCATCTCAAGCTCAACCTCCTCGCCATCCTCCATAACAACCCTGCCCCTGCGGACATACTCCCCCCCGAGATCCCATTCGAAGCCCTCCCCCGCTACCACCGCCTCCAGCCTCGCAAACGCCGTAACCACCGCCATATCCGCCGCCGCTTCCTCCTCCAGCCGCCGCTTGTACACAATCAGCGCCAGACGCAGCTCGCGCGCGCGCGCCTCGCCGAGCATCTCCGTCAGCGGCACGTCCAGCCAGCTGCCGCCGTAGGCCAACTGCGCGGACAGCGTGCGTAGCCAGGCGGCCGCGAGGGACGGTCGACGGCGGGGCAGCGAGAAGGCGCGCAGCGCGAGACGCAGCGCGACGTGATACCACTGCTCGAGGCAGGCGTCGCTGCCGAGGTGCGCGCCGGCGAGGAACGCGAGCTGCAGCTCGCCGACGAGGTCGGCCTCGGTGGCCGCGCCGCTTTCCAAGACGGCGAGCAGGTACGAGGTCGAGTCGGTGGCGTCGCGCGTGCGGTCGGCGCCGAGACGCTGTGTCGAGTACGTCTTGTCGTGCTGGTCCAGCGCGAAGTGTAGCTCGCGGGCTGCCGGGGCAGGCGTGTGCCGGATGCTCGCCATGTGCTCCTCCATAGCTTGCTCGGCTGACGGGATCACCTCGCCCTGTACGTGATCCGTGGTGCTCATATGCCAGATGGACCGGCCGCCGCCGTGCTGCGGCTGCTGCCCCGTCACCCGCGATAATACGTCCGCGGTAATGGCGCTCGTCAGCTGGCTCCATATGCGCTCGCTCTCTACCGCCCGCGACTCATCCACCGCGCCGCTCGCCGTTGGGTCGCGGTACGACAGAAGCTTCGCGCCAAGGCCTGTGACGGCGTCCGAGTCGCCCGGGTCCGCCTCGCCGAGCTGCTCCGCAGCGTCGTCCCAGCGCACGACGGCCTGCGCACCGCGGCCCCCCCCCTCGCTAACGATCCAGAAGCCAGACCGCGCGGTCATGCCGCCCGGGTGCGCCGCCCAGAACAAGTGCGGCCCCGCGGGCACGTCCCGGACGCCGACAAACTGGCGGGCCGTCAAGGAGAGCGCGTCGCAGCCGACGGTGAAGACGTCCGGCAGGCCGAGCATCAAGACGACATCATCACCGGCGTCGCTGCCGTGGCCACGTGCACCACGTGACGCCGGTGCGTCCTGGTCCGAGTCCGGGTCGTCTAGCGAGCCAAGCGGCGGCGGCGGCGGCGGCGATGCGCCGTCATCGGCGTTGTCTTGTCCGGTAGACACGTGGCAAGAAAATGCATGACGCGCAGAGTTCTGTGAAGACGACCTGGTAGTGGTTTGGTGAGTCATTGTCGTCTGGCTATTTGGCGCGTGACGCTGGCATATGTCGCCTCTGCTGTGACCATGCCCCGTTTTTTTGACTGTATTGCGTGCTTTTATTGTTTGTTTTTTTACGTGGTTGTTGTTCCTTTTAGAAATTCTTTTGCCACAATGAAGCTCTAGGCGCGCATGATAACTTGGTGATGAGGGCTAAAAGGTGGGGGTGAGGCAGTGTAGGCTCAATGTCCGTCCAGTCTCGAAAAGTTTAGGGGAAAATAGACGTCATAAATGGGATGGTGGGTGAATTGGGTTTGAGAGCCCACGGAAGTGAAAAGAGTGAAATTATCAGGCATGGAGAGGCCGCTGGCGCATGAGCGAGTCGCTTTGGCGGCCCGGCGGCCTGCGGCTGATGCAGCTCTTTGGTGCGCCGGGCATTTCGCCAACGCAGGGGGAGTAGCAGACCAGGATTGACCGGATTCTTTATGCTTAAGCCCTTCCGGCTCCTTCTCCGGTCGTTTTTACTGCATCTCTGCCTCTTAAATGGATTTTTTCGTCCCATCTCGTCACTTTTTCTTCTTCCAGCATCCTTCTCTCACATCACTTCCTGCCCCGCACCTCCCCTCCCTCCCCTCAACATGGCCTTTTTTCATGACAACAGTGTTCTATTATGACTCAAAGTAAGTTTTCAAAATGGGGTATTGACGTCTACGAAAAGGGGCTCGGCGTGTTCTGGAGGCCTTTGGTTTTTCTCACGCGACCTCTAGCCTCTGGAAAAGGGGCTGGGCTAGAAACTCTACCTTGATGTATTGTTATTGTTGCTGCATTGTACACTATTTTTCGTCCATTGTACCCCAAATGGTGTCCTTGTCGCTGTCTTGTACACTAAAGCAACACCCTCCTGCCAAAACTCTTGCTAAGTAGTAAGCGTCATTAGTGTAGAGGCCGGCTACAAGCCATCGCAATGGCGGCGGGTGTGTAAGTGCCATTGGCGCCGGCACAATCGGGCACGCCCATTTCTACACGACCGTGGCGCCTTGCCAAAGCGCCGTATACGCCGCTGCCTCTTATACAAGACGAACTAGACGCGCACGGCATGGTCTCAATGTACTCGCAGTCCATGCCTTCTTTCCCTTCAGCTTGCCGATGATGGTGCGAGATGGTGCCTGCTTTAGTCTGTTCAGCTGGTCTGTCTTGGTTGTGATTGGCGCCTAGTGATGAAGCTGAAAAGCGATGGCACTTTGTTTTATTCTTAGAGACGGCCATCACCGAAATGCATCTAGTGTAGGCAGAGATGCCCCACAAGATGGGTAATCAATCAAGACATAAAAGAAGGCTGTAGTAAGTTGCACGGTGACAATCTTGTGCTTCCATTTCCCACTTCTTGTCAACGGTATCTCCGACCAAAATGCTCGCCATGATGAACAAGACTCTTGTCCTCGTGCTCTCTCTGGGCGCTGTGGCTTCCGCCCAGGCACCGATGAAGGTGTACGGGTGCTCGGGCCGCAACTTCCAAGGGCACTGCGAAACGTTTACCTGCCCGTTCAACGGCTGCTGCCAGCTGCCCAGCTTCTTCCAGACCAGCCTCGTCTCGGTCAAATCGACGGGCTCGTACGGGTTCCGCCTGTTTACCGCTGCCGGATGCAAGTACAGCTGCAACGACAACGACAATGGCAGTCGGCAGGTTGACAGCCAGGGCTGGGGCAATATCGGAGCCGCGGCGTATGCGTGCGTCGACGGTCCTTACTAGGAGCAAGGTGTGTGAATGACATTGTGGCTTGGTCGATGCTGAATTCTAACGAGTGTGTGATAGCCTCGATTTGTTCTTCCTTGGACACATATGAGTGGCCATGAGTTACAACTTGATTGGCTCGTTGGGAATGCTGGTAGTGACGGGGACAGTCGTTGCACGAGCGACAGAGCTTCAGGTACCACTTCAGGGCCGTGTTGAGCTGGGCTCGCTGTATCTAAAGGATAAAACAAAACTCAGTATCGCAGTTTCTTTCAAGTTCTACGAGTATATCGTCCCCAAAATTTGTGTCTCTCGACAGTCGCAGCTTGAGCGTCGCTTCCTAGGGTTGGACAACACCAACTACCATAAAAACAAGAATCGACCATTTCAATGAAAATCAATGAGGAAGCTATTTGTGCGTCGGAAACAATAAATTTGTATTATGAGTCTCATTTTCTACTGCTTTGTATCTCGAGCAATGAGATTTGCTGGACATGCTCGCAGGCGCAGGCCGCGCGGCAATGCGTGCAGCCGCGACAACTCATTGATTGTGCAGTATGTTCTATCGAATGTTAATCGCCATCGAGTGTGCAAGCAAAGGATGTCAGTATATATACGCGATATTCTATGTGCATTGCAATCCGAGCACGTTGCCATTGCGAACCAACGACCAAGGTACAGCTGTCAATATCTCCCCAATCACAACGGCCAATAGCAACATTGTCCGTTCCAGATCTTGTCCTACCTAATAAACTAAAACGATCGCTGGTGCATGGACTGGACATTAGTGTCCCCGAGTCTCTAGCGCAGGCACGCCCTCATTAAAAAAAAAGTAGCATTAAAAATAAGTATCCCCAGACGGAGGTGGCGGCGGCGGAAACCAGAAAAAAAAAAGTCTCTCGGCCGAGACTAAGTCGGCTAGTCTTGTGCGAGGGTGAGGCCAAGGCTGGCGCTGGTGAGAGAGCCAGAGCCAGAGCCAGAGAGAGAGAGAGAAGGAGGGGGCGTGGGCGCGAACCAGAATCTCGGGACCAAGTTGGCGCTACGGCAAGTGCATCGAGTTGCTGAGCTAGCTTCGGGAGCTTTGCCCAAGACGGGTGGAATCTGTAGCGGAATGGTAGAAATATTGATAAAATATCATAGTTTAGCGCTGAGGCACGTCATTTCAGCATTTGATAATGGCTGGGTGTGGGTGCACATCTTGAGAGCGCTCTGCGGATATAATTTGGGGCTGACAAGGAAGTAGGATATGTACTCGCCGCAGGAGCAGCTTGAATTATATTTTTCTAAGGTGAACTATCTACTTGGCCCTGAAGTAATTGATTTAATCCACTCTCCTTTCCATCATGGAAGGCTTTCTCCAAATAGCTTCGCCAAAGACGGGCAAGGAGAGTTTACAACTGGGGTAAAATGCCAACTTACTATGGCTGACAACGGTCGTGGATGGATAATGCTGTGAGTAAAGATGGAAATACACAGCTAAATTAAATCAAAATGTATTGTATGGCTGTTTTAAGAAGAACCGCAAGACTGACAACTTAAGCGCCGGGCGTCTTATAAGCGCGAGACCTCGTCGCTTCAAAAAAGTTGGGCAAGCATCCTTCATTTCATTGCTCTTCATTCATTTCCAGCCTCAAATTTGTCACTCTTTTTAGTCAGCTTTTTTACAACAAAACTCGGACAAAAAAAACCAATGTCTTGCGCCGGGATGCACGGCCCCGTTGGCAAAATTGACCAAGGCGTGTCCCTAACCCACCCCCAGCAGCCATCTTTGTAAATAAAAGCGGTAAAGGAAAAAAAAAAAAAAAAAAAAGGACTCAGACATGGAATAATCAAAAAGTCCCAAGGCCGCAATGACCCCCGTGTAGACAAAGATTTTGGTGCTCCGTGCTTTTCGGTGAAGAAATGCGGAACGCCATCGCACACCTTGACGGCTCACTCTTCCGTGCCCCGTCGCTTTCAACAAAAATATGAGTACAATAAAAGCACGGTTCTCTCTTTTTTTTCCCCATTCAACGCATCCCCTTCCCCCCTGTCAAGTAATATAAAGAGAGAGAAACAAGCATCGTTATCACCAAGCATAACTTCAGCTGACCGGGATGATCTTTCTCAACAATATGGTTGGGGTCATGCGCTCTGACCGTGCGTGTTTTTTCGATGGATGGACAGTTTTATTATTCTCATGCTGCTTCATGTTTCTGATAATTGCTACTTCATTTGGAGAGAGCGGAATTTCGGGCACCCCCCCCCCCCTTTCGTACCTTTTCTCTCTTCGCAACGGGCTTCCACTTATTACCAGTAAAAGCGCCACACGAACATGGGCGAGTCAAGTGTGCCACTCTAACATCCCGTCCCCCCCCCCCCCCCCCCCCCCCCCAAAAACCATCCATCCTCACACTAAGACATTGGCTTCCCAAACCCCTGGATCCCTGGGTTGCATTTCTGCGTTGCCTCACGCCCTCTCCACCAGCGCCCCGATTCCCTGGCAAGAGGTTGGGAGGAGGGGTGTGTGTGTGCTGTACCACCAGCAGTGTCTCTTTTTCGCTCTGCCTCGGCTCTCTCTCTCTCATCAGCGCGCAGTAGCCCCAGGGCTGTAGCGTAATGCGGGGGGGGAAGGGAGGGAGGAAACCTCGATTGAGACAGTGCGAGCGAGGGTTGCGCTTGTGCCGTCGCATCAGAGGCGGGTGATGCAGCATCGTCTTGATTTGGGGCATTAGAGTTGCGGCCTGCATTTCGTCCAGGGTTTGTTTGTGCTGATGATCGCGATGTCTTTTGTTTCGGTGTTTATGGTTCCCGGTTCTAGACCGCCAATCGCGGCATAAAAAAGAGGGAAAAGAGACACACAAGCAAAAAGGACATAGGTTGATAGGGTGATGCAAGGCAAATCGAGAAACACGGCATCTTCCATGAGAACCCAAAGTCGACGAGACCGACGATCTTCTTTCAGCCTGAAGCGCCCCCTTTTTTTTTGCCCGCACTGACACTCGAATAGAGTGCCACATGACTGACTGACTGACTGACTGATTGAATTACATGCAAGCAGTTGGTGTTTTTTTCTTTTTCTTTTTCTTTTTAGTAAACCCGCATTGTTCCGAGTTCAACAACGCCCCCCCTTTTTTGTCTCATCTGGGTACAAGTTGCTCTGCTATTCATCGTTCCTTGTCGATAGCATTGATATCGTATCTCCAAACGAGCTCGGGAACCAAGGTTCTTTTTTTTCCTGTCGGTGTTGCTTTCCCGTATAGGTAAACCGTAATGCAAGGCGGTTTAATACGCGGAATAGCAGAGACAAAGAATGAAGATCAATAATAATTAATGACAACTCGGCTGCATATACCACGTTACTCTTGGCACTATCTTCCCTCGTTCCCATTGAGGACATGCCCGGTGACAAACACACACACGCACACACACACACACCCTGGAAGCCTGGTCTTCTTTGTTGTCCATCACGCCATTTTTCTTTCCGCCACAAGAGGGATTTTGATACCGCAGAAAACTGATATACGCCCGTTGTCACTTTTTGCGCCAACAAACCGTCAGAAATAACGCGTTCAATTTGATATCCCCGTACTTGGTGGGGAATAACGAGGATAAGCCTTCTTTCCATCGTTATCGACAGTTTACTAGTCTGAGCACCCAAGATGGATGGGCCGCCTGGCACCGATCCTGCTAATGCCAGTCACCGCCTGCACGCCCCCCTCCTCCCTTTTCCCCAGAAGCCCAAGGTATGATGGGTAGTTAGTTAGCCTGACGGGAAGGAGTTAGTCGTACAGATACAGCGGCAGTAGACGGAAAGCGGCGCTGAACAAACAAGCCTCCATGTACTCCGTAGTGTGTGTCTTTATCTGTCCCTCTTCCTGTACCAGTTATCTGCCGGCATAGGGCTTAGCCTGGTGCCTCTCTCTGCTGCCTGTTTCATAGCGGGCGCAGCAGCAACTCGAACAAGGGGAACCAAACACGCCCCCCTTTTCCGTTCCTCGGCTGTTATGTTGTGTAACCCGAGGTCGAGAAACTCCTGCTACTGTGAGGCTGAGCTGACGTACATATGTACAGATTACCAAGTCGTCAATCCAAAAGCATGCGGTGTGTGTGTGTGTGTGTGTGTGTGTATGGAGCTCGCTTACTCCATGGCGAACAAATGCGGTATCGGAGCCCATGACAGCTCACAACTCGCAGCTGTTTAATAAAACAGAGATAAAATCGGGAGGGGAAGTCTTCTGCAAAGGGTGGATATTAAAAAGATGGCCAAAATTAAAACAAACAACGTGGCGTCGGCTGCCCCCAGTGCCGGAAATCCTGCATGATAGAGATAAAAAAACGACGCCCAATGGGCGACATCATGGACCAAACGCGCCGCACGCACCCTGGCGTCCACCATGCATTTGTACGCCTCTTCGTCGATGAGCCCGCAAAATGTTTTGTTAGTCCAATATGACTGATAACAATGTAATAATAGTCCTTCGCTAAAAACCCGTTCCGATCCCGCTAACAACTTTGAGGTTTAGCCAAGAACACCTGGCCCCCCTCCTCTCATAGCGTCCGGCGCCGTCACCGTTGGCGCGACCGTTGACGAGATTTGTTTGGCTTCCCTTGTGCTAGTCTCGAGAGTTGCTAGTTTCAAGAACAAAAAGATGGCGCTGCCTAAAACTATTGGGAGGAAGGAAAAAAAGAGGCCACGGCACTAGCTAGTCAGACATTGGACGATGGGACAACGAGCCCATCCTCCTCTAGGATTAATGCCCATGCTACTATCCGTGAGATAGATTGTGTCCCCCCAGGAATTGTTTAGTGCCAGATTTGGCGTATTCGGTAATCTGGCACACCATCTCGCCATGCACCTACACTAGCTACATGTCAACTACATGCCACCAATTAGTTTAGCCCAGACGAGTAAAGCACTAACACAAGTACTCTCTGCAACGCAAACTCTCTTCAGTCTTTTTTTTCTTGACAGAGTTACCGCTAGTTAGGGCACACATGGTCACTTACCACGTGGTTGAATGCAGCTATCCACACGTGGCTTCAATCACTTTCAGACACCACATCGCCCGCCCAGGCTAGTCATCAATCATCATGACATAAAACCAAAGGAAACCAAT
This sequence comes from Cordyceps cateniannulata, assembly GCA_028828415.1. Classification (NCBI taxonomy): domain Eukaryota; kingdom Fungi; phylum Ascomycota; class Sordariomycetes; order Hypocreales; family Cordycipitaceae; genus Cordyceps; species Cordyceps cateniannulata. The sequence continues at coordinate 3,742,404 of JAPHMX010000004.1, read as the reverse complement.
ATCATAGACAGTGCTGTGAATTAATATTTCTCTTGTCTCGCATGAGTTCATCTCCAAAGTACCCGCCGCGAGGCGCAGCCCATCTTTGCGTTGGGACAAGAAACCTCCTGCTTCCAGTGGTCAAAGCCACACAGCACCCAAACAATAAAATCAAGAATCCATCCATAACAGAAACAATCGATAAAAAACAATCAAAAACAATAACTAGAGAGAATTTTGTTTTCAAGTCTTGGCCGCCCATATAGGCCTGGAATAGCGCTGCTCAAAGGCCGCAAAGTCCAAGCATCATCAAATGTAACCATCCCCTAAAAAATGTCCAAAAGGAAGCACAGCAGGTTACAAGCGTCATTGTCAAAACAGGACAAAAAACACAAAACTGCATGGAAGACCAAAAAAAGAATTCAGAAAGCCTCAGCTCCAAGTCACCAGCCCGTGACAGCGCGATTAAAAAGGAAACAAAACAAAAAAACTTGACAATAGCCACCCCCAAAACAAAAAGGTATCATTGCGACAATCCATCCATGTCGGCAAGACAGTTTCGCGGCTTGCGGCAACGGGAAACCTTCCTGTCCGACGCTGTTCATTAAGTTGTACCCAACTTTTGCCGTCGTCATGTCTTGAAAACAGATTTCCGCCCCATAGAATAAAAGCAATGAACCAACCCCGAAAACCAGGTATGGAGCGACTGGCCAAGGCCAGCCTTGCCCATCTGCAACGTCCGAACTCCGCCCTCCACAAATATCGTAGACGACATCGCGTCTTCCAGTTCCGCAATGCGCAAGGAAATCGAATCTCGACGTGTGAATGGCTCGCGTATCTTGCCATCACCTTGTAAAGAGGAAAAGTCGTCACACTGCTAATGGTCATGAAAATTCCGTATCGTACAGGTCCTTTCATCGTCCAGACGTTACACCAGTCGCTCGATGGCGGTTTAGTGGTTGGGAGGCTGACCGCCGTTGGCTAGATACACACGTCAGTGGCCGCCGCGAGTCTCACAGGCAAATCAGATCGTCGAAGGCTTGCTTACGTTGGCCGTATATGTTCTGGCCCGGCGCACCGTACGGCGAGTGTGGTTGGTAGCTGGGGTACATGTGGCCGGTACCGCCATACTCGGGCAGAGGCTGTTGGGCCACACCGGAAGGAGGCGCCGGATACTGAGGCTGGTACCCAATGGGCGGCAGCTGAACGGGCTGTCTGGAGCCGGCATAGGTTGACGAAGCGGTAGCGTCATGGCCAGGGTCTTGGCCACCATTGGCAACTGCGGAACGCTGACGTTCCTCATCAGCCTTGCGCTGGGAATCTTCCTCCTTCTTGCGAGCCTTCCATTCCTTACGAATCTCCTTGAATTCTATTCACAGTCAGCGTTGATTCTCTCTCTGTCATATTTATTTGCAATTCTCCGTGTTCTCTGACTTCTCACTTTGGCTCGCCGCCGCCGAGTTTGCGCCTGCTTGTGTGGCTGGGCCTGCGCGCTAGTGTGGCCGTCGCGTGCCAGCCACATGCCGGGCTAGACCCCGCTGGCGCATTGGGAAAAAATCGGTAGTGCAAGTGAACACAGTGCAGCACAAGCGACAGCGTTCACGGCGCACTGAATGCAACACTTGTCGCGGTTCATTCTACCGTGGCATTGATCGATAAGGTCAAGGGAACAGTGGCATTGGGCCAGGGAGGTAGCTGGGCGCTTGCAAAACTTGTGGGAGTACTTACCCTCTGGGGTGCGCTTCGTGCCGTGGGATTGCATGGTAACATGGGCATTGAGATGGTTCAGAGTACCATAGGCCTTTTCGCAGCCGTTCCAGCCGCACTTGTACATGCGTTCAATTTCCTCATAGCGACGTCGGGGGCGTTTGTGTTGTTGAGCGCCAGGGATCGGGACGAAGGAGTAGACCTGCGGAGAGAGAGCAAAGTGTCAGCAGCAGTGGTCAATGTGATTGTGGGTTTAGACTGGGCGTCGAATTGGTTGTGCGCGTGGTACGCGTCTCGGCGCATAGCGTCGCGAGAGCAACGAGGTCGGGCGGCTTACCTGGCTGGGGCGCTGCGGAGGAGCAGAGGCAGTCGGCTGTCCATAGACGGCATGGTTTGGAGTGAGAGGAGCACCGCCATGCTGATATCCTCCCCATTCAGGCCTGGGCTGGGCGTACATGTTAGAGTTGGGGTGAGAGTAGTTGTGCGTCATGTCCGGGTTAGGCGCATAGGGAGAGTGCTGTCCATAGGGATAGGTAGGACTAGGCTGGCTAATGGACGGATCTATAGGCACTTGGCTGTCAGAATTGACGATGGGAGTTTGATGGCTTCGCCCATCCGACTGGGGCAGAGACGGACTGTTTTGTTGTTGCTGCGCCATACTGCCGGTAGAGGGGGACGAGGCAGGGTTGTATGAGCGCTGGACGTGGTCCGGGTAGGCAGAGCTGGATCTCGACGGCGGAGGGTAGACACCGTACTCAGAGGCCGGCGTGGCAGAAGCGGGATAAGCAGCGGTGTCCTTGGGAGGAGGAGGGTATGGCTGGGCAGAGGCTTGGTCTGCAGATGAAGCTTCGGAATGAGCGTCGCCGCCAAAATTGCTAGGGTATGGCGAAGGCAATCCTGTCTGCTGGGAAAAGTCGGGAGCGGTGCGGTCCATATAGTTGGCGTCCGAGGAGAGGATGGGAGGTGATGAGGAGGGTAAGGCAGAGAAAGAGGCGAGGCAGGAAGCGGGAGGCGGAAAGCAACAGAGCAGGCGCGTGGGAAGATGGGTAAATGGGGTAGATGTGATGTCCAGATGAGCAGGCGCAAAGTACCTGCGGTCGAGAGAAGGTAGTCCCAAAGTCCTTGGAGGCGTGGGAAGAGAGAGTTGGGAGTGTAGCGCGTGTTGGCGTCGCGGGAAAGGCAGTAGCTGGAGTGCTAGCGAGTAGTAGCTTGTACTAGCAACAAGCGGCCGAACTGGTAGGAGGAGGAGGGTGTGTATTGATTCGTCGAAGGTTGTTGAACTTTGTGTTTGAACGGACACAGACGACGAGGTTGCGAACGGAACGTCACGGTGTACACGATTGCGGGCTGGGCGCTGTCGAGCACGTACCAGGACGCAAGAGAAAGGAGCTGGGAAGAGCTGCGAGCGAGCGCGGACGGTCGAGAGAGAAATGGACGAGGCGGCGACGGCGACGGCGACGAGGTTGCCCGGGTACACTAGCTTTTAGCTTTTTGGGTCGAGGCTTGCCGCGTCCGGTAAAGGCTTTCTTGGTGCTTGGGTCTAGCCAGAGGGGGGGCAGAGACTTTCTCTTTTGGCAAGAGGAAGGTTTTAGAAAAAAAAAAAGGCGCGAGGACAAAGTAGCGAGGAGGTAACGGAAGTATGACGGTATGCAGTATGCGGTACACGGTACGGCTTGTGGCAGCAGGCTGTCTGTCAATCCGTCTAGCTGGGCTGGGCTGGGGATGGAGGCTGCAGTTGTTCGAGTAGCGTCTCCAAGGTAAGGTTGGAAGGTCGTAGTGCGTTCGGTTTAGCGTGAGTAGCGCCGGAAGGAGGGGGGGGGGGTGTGTGTGGCGAGAGGCGGCCGGACAAGATCAGACCAAAGAATAAAAGGATAATGTAAGAAAAAATAAATAGACCAAGTCAAGATCGAGAGACTAGGCAGGCTCGTTCCTGGTGCTGGAGAGGGAGGGGGGTGGCGATGATGGCGCGTTTGTTGGTGGCAGGTAGAGAGAGGGAGATGAAGAAGTGGCGATGTTGGAATTGGCTAAGGTGACGCGACGCGGGGGCGGAGAGAGAGCGAGGTCAAACTTTGACAAGTTGTCAGAAGGGGGCGACGAGACACGGTGGATTGTGTTAAAATTTTTAATTTTTGGCGATGAACGAGATGAACAGACGCGCAAGGAGGACAGTGGCGCAAAAGCGGTATATGTTTTTTTTCTGACTGGTTGTGTGGTTGGTTGGCGACTGTGGTGGAGGGTGGTGGCCCGGGTCTGGGGTTTGGGTCTGTCTTGCTGGCTGGCGTGAGCGGAGGGGAAGAAAAGGTCAGTCGGTCACTGGTTGGGAGCGAGCAACTCCGGCGGAGGCGGAGGGGGTGGAAAAGCCAGGGCGAGGAGGAGGCCGACAACAGGACAAAGTGGATTGGATTGGATTGGAGTTGATGAGGACGAGGATAAGAGACCTGTGAATGGATGAATGAAGAGGTAATAATGTGCGTCGGAGCTGGGTGCTTGCAGTGCAGCGCGGTGCGGCGGCGGCGGTGGTGGTGGTGGTGGGTGGTGGTGGTGCTGCTGCTGCTGCTGCTGCTGCTGCTGCTGCTGCTGCTGCTGCTGCTGCTGCACTGCACCTTGCTGCGAGGTACTTTCTTGTGGTGATGATGATGGTTGTGGCGGGTGGGTGTGTGTGGATTGCTGGATGGATTGGATGGATGGGGATGGATGATGATGGTTGGATTGGCTTGAGCGGGGGAGGGAGTGAGAAACTGATGGGGAGAGGAGTCTGATGAGGAAAAAGACAGACACAGTGGGAGGTTGGTTTGGTTTGGTTGGATGGATGATGGATGGGTGGATTGATGATGAGTGGGTGTGCTGAACACTGAAAAGACTGGGATGATGCATGTCGCCAACCACGTACCCCCGACGCCGGTCAACACCCATTGTATCTGCAGATGGAGAGAGACATGATGGACCTTGATGCTCATCACCTTGCTGTCTGCCAATTCGACAAGTCTTCACTAGAAATTCAGTCCCGGAGGCAGGAACCGATGTCGCGATAGCTACGAGGCGACGCAGGAGGGGCCTCATCTCGGCCACTATCCAGACCCAGTCCATGCTTGGACGCTGATCTTGCCGGGGCCAGCCAGTAGCATCCGGCCCAGTTCTTTTTATTTTTTTTTTGTATCCCTTGCACCTTGGAATAAACATGTCTCGATCATACTGCAAAAAAAAGGGGAGGGGTGTTCAAGATTTCAAAGATGATGGCAAGGTCAGACAGGAAGGGGAGGGGGGGTGGGCGTGGGCAAAGCTCGCAACCGGCCAGTGCCAACACCAGTCTAGCGCCCTGACTCGAGAATGGGGCAAAAAAATGAATGGCAGATTAATAAAAAAAAAAAAAAAAATGGGAAACAGCAAGGAAGGCAAGCAAAAAAGAAGTTCCAAGGCTTCAAGGGCTGCAACATCATTGGACAAGTGCTCAGACAAGAGGGAGGAGGCTGAAAGACCCAGGACCAGGGAGGTGGAAATGTGGCGGCAACACAACAGGTTGCGATGCGTCCGCATAGGTATACGATGCAAATACGCTTCCCAGTGACAAGCCTTCATTTCATTCAGCTGAAATGCCCTGTTCTACCCCGTCAAGTCATGTGTGCACTGATGGAACCGGTTCGAGCTCGCCTCGAGGGAGGCAGAGAATGTGCGGCTATTTCTCGCCGCGTCTTTGGTTGCCGTCCGTTTGATCTTCATTCGCTTTCTCGTCCGTCTCAAACCAAGCATCAACTAGAAACCACCTACCACCCTGCCATTTATCTCATCTCGTTATTATCAACTAGTTAGCGGCCCCGGGGGAGCCAAGATAGGTCAGCCCAGCCTAGCCCAGCCTGCCCTTTTTCCCCCTCTCTGGGCTTGCTCTCTCATCGCCAATTTATAGTACAAGGCCCATCCATGGCTAGTCTGTGATGGGCTTGGGGCCGCAGATGGATGTTTCTTTATTTTTGGCGGTTAATCATTTTAGCAAAAAGCGGGATGCTAAAATAAAGAGGGCGAAAAAAAAAAGAACCCGAATAGATGGGAAGAGCTACTATAGACTTGCTGGTGCTTGGTGCTAAAGAACCGACAGCTTGGCTCTTTTTTTGGTTTGTGACAACCGTTGGCACCAACAGACTGCATCACAATGAAAAGACGAAAGGGGAGGGGAAATGTAGGACCGAAATGACAAATAAAGGAGTGGAAAGAAAGAGGGCTGGATCGACAAGAAGAAATTCCGTCCAAGGCTGCGAACTGAATTACTTTTTTGCGCGGTATACATTGACATTGGTACTCGGTACAATGAGCTGTCCTTGGCCAGACACGGCAAAAGACTGCGCGTCGGAGCAACTGCAGCCGGAAAAGAAGGGGGGCGTGTCTCCGAAACGGAAATATCAGGCTCTCTTTCTTGCTATACGAGCAAACCAACGAAAAAAAAACCCCCAGGTGAACAAAAAGGAAATAAATAGAGACAAAAAAAAATCTCCATAAACATGGCATTCAGCGCTTCTAGGGGGCTTGGAGGGGGGGTGTGACCAGGTCTCTCTTCCCCACAAAAGCCCAGACGCACGAGGGTTCCTCTGTTCTGGGCTTTTTCTTCTCTCCCAGTCAAAGCAATGAAAAATAATCATGAAAGATAAAAAATGATGGAGCAAAAGTGTCAGCTCCCAAGCCATCAGTGGAGCTCAACCTTTTTCTGCCTTGGATTTTGTATTCCGTACCTTATGTTGATATAGACGAGATTGCAAAGGTGAACAAAGCAAGCCCCCCCCTCCTCTCTGCCTCTCAATGGTATTTGCAATTCCAGCCCTGTTTTTTCCCTCTCTGAAAAAGAGCCAGACAACTATCTCCATCTCATTGGTGGCCTTTTTCCCCATTTCATACACGAGTAATTCAACTTAACGCCCCAGTCCCCTCTCTCATTCCATGGAAATGGAAACCCTCCGATTCACACATCGACGTCACTAAAAAAACTATGGTCTACTCCATACTCTTGCCACATGAACCCTTTTTACTTTTCCAAATTGCCTGCCTGCCCAGTCACTTCAGCCTCGTCTGCGCTGAATAAAACTGTCCAGAAAAATCACATCACAGGGTCCTCCCTGTATTCCCTCTCATCTCATGTGACGCCTCTCCCCCCTCATGTCTCCCGGTGAGGGGCTCGCTGTGCTACACCTCGGCACTCCTATCCCCTCCCCTCCAAGTCCCTCCTCATCCTTCCCGCCTCATCGCCATCTATATACCTATGTCACCAAACTCACGCCTTGTCCCAGTTCATGCAACCCCATCCCTTCATCTCGTGCTGGACTGCGCGGAGGGTGTACAGCCTGTCACGCTGGCTGGCTAACCTGCGGTGCGCCACCGTTGATCGCCCCAAGCACATGTCTCTCCCTCACTCTCCACGGACCGCGGATATATATCTCATCTCCTTCTCTCCAGTCCCCTAATAAATTAAAAATGCGCTTGCTCTAACGATGCGCCCATCACTTCCCAATTCCATGTTACACAACCGCCTCCAACTTACCCGTGTGAAAAGGACCGTCGGGTCATCTCCTCCCGGTGTCAATACAGTCTCCCCCTTCCACCGTTACGCTTCAACTCTCAAGCACTGCCCTCACAGTAACACGAACTGTACCAGTCAGAATAACTGGTTACACGGCTTACAAATCTCTTACATACTCCCCTGTCCCGGCCTTGATCCCTTCTCTTCTCGTCTCGTTTTGACAGCCCCCCCGTCGTCCTACCTTTCTACGTTCCGGCGTCTCGCCCACACCCACCAAGGCTGTGCCTGTTTTCTTCTTGTTAGTCAAGTTCAAGCCAGTCAGCAAAAGCCCCGAATCATGCCCAGATTAGACCCAGAAAAGCCCGCTCAAACCAAGCGTTCCCAGGCGCGTCCCACCCACGGCGTCTTCCTCGTCTGTACGTTTCCCTGTATCCGTAGCCTATCACCAACCTATCTGCGCTTTTTGTCGCAAGAGAACCCCCACACGTCTTCTCCGCTGTCCACCCCTTTCCCGGAGTTCCTGTGAGTCGAAAAACCCGGAGCCCGCCTACATACACGGCACTGGACACCGTCTGGGCTTGTGCACCTCCGCATGGCGTGGTCACTGCTGTCCGTCATGCTGAACGAACCTTGTCAACTTCGGGCCTGGCTCCCAAACTGAGCAGACTGCGGAACCCCCCTGTCTGTCCCAGACCTGCGAGTAGTGTCGGCCGAGTCCTCTGATTGCCCCGGGCTGGGATGCCCCAGGCTGCGCTAAACACTCCCTGGCCCGCGTGTGGTTGCATCGGGCAGGCTTAACAGCCTGTGCCTTGCGAGCCTGTTCTCTTCCACTTCAGTTGCCAGTCTCGTGTCTTGTTGCGTTTTGTTGCCATTCTTCTTGCATACTTTATCCTTTGCTTTTCACCATGCGTTGCTGGCCCAGTAGTAGGCAAGAGCGCATCTTGCCCGAACAACCGCTTCTCACAGCCAATTTCACTCGCATGTGATTACTGAGACCAGTGGCTGTTAGTATATCGATCCTTCATCCGCAATCAACATATAACGCGTCGCGAACCAAATTATAGAGCTGCCTGCATAGTGCATAGTGCATAGCGCATAGTCCGTGCGGAATGCAATGGCCACCCCCCATGCTCAACCCAACAGCCCACCACTCGCCTGTCTTCATCTGCTGCATAATCTCCAGCCTGGGAGGGGCAAAAAGATAAAAGGCGCTAAGACTTGCCCTCCAGAATGTCCACTTGGAATGGCCTCTCTTCTGTGACCCTCACCCCCGCCTTCGAACCAAGTGCCCAGAGGAGAGCCCCTTCACCACGGGTTGGGGCCATAACACGCTCGCGACGTGTAATCGAACTCAAGCGCCATGGTTGCATGGGGATTTGCGACTTGTACAGTTATCCTCAAATACATACATTCTTGAAGCGGCCAGTGCGTTGAAGAGGGCCCTCATCCAGAGTGGGCGGCCACTCGTTCTGCCCTGGTTTCTATCATGTAATGTCGCAGAGAAGAGTTGCGAGCTCCGGCCTGTACGGGCTCAGGCCGTCGCCCCTGCTGGAAGTTCATCATTGCCTATCACTTTGCTGACAGAGTTTGTCGTGGTTGAAATGAAGCTCCGGGCAACTGACGAGTCCCCCCTTTCTCGCTTCTCGCCAGCGTGCGGCGACGAGACGCTGGCAGCCGCACACTTATTACCTGGACGTCGTTAACAAAATCCATCTTCAACAGACAGGCCTCGCCTAGCGGGAGCCGCTACGGATCATGGCAAGCCTAACAAGAAAGAAGCTTGGTTTTAGTAGCTGGATGGTGACGATTGCCTCGCACGGCCCAGCGCCCAAGCAGAGCCAACGGTGCGCTCTAATCGCATCCCAAAGTAGCTCACCGATCTGCGCTGTTTTTTGGCCATCGCAATCGCATCAGTCCGACCTATGTACGAATGCCGCCCGCCCTGCACCCCACGCTCCCTGCTGCACCTCGCCTAGGTCAAGGTCTCCTTTCTTTCCTTTTCTCCTTTTTATTTTCCTTTTTTGCGAGATTCAAATTCCGGTGGTGGACCGGGGTCGGCTCCTCGATTGGCAGGCCTGCGAGAACTCGCAAGGATATGAAGGCGAGCGGTTCGGTGGATTGAATGCCCGAACAGAGGGAGGGGAGTGGTGTGGACAGGAATAGAAATGGACGTGGCGCATGTGTGTCTGTCACCTGTGCAGCCATATATGCCGGCACCCAGAAAGTCGGTCAATTCGTCGCTCCGCAATCAACACAATATCTCCTGATACCAATTCGAGGTCGACGTCGTGGCATTTGACTATGCTCTTGTCCGGTCCCATCTCGTTACTAGCTAACCCGTCAAACCTAGCACGAGATGTTAGCATCAACACCACAGTGGTTCCCAGAACAATGGCCTGCACTAGGGCTTCCCCCTCGCAACTCTTCGATCGGTCTAGTCTGAAGAGGCAAGACGCAAGTCCAGAAGCACAAGGCAATGCACATGACTAGCATACGATGAGGGCCTCCCTCGCTCGTCCTTCACAGACATGAGCTAGCAAACTGGCACTGGGAACTTGGGACGAACCCCCAAACTACGCCAGCGCGGGTTAGGGCCCTCTCTACTAGATCCCTCGGGGAGGCCCTCTCGCCGCTGGTCGTTCCCAGCTGCCTACCTGCCTCCTAGTGGCGCGGCGATCCGGGCACTTGGGTTTTTGGGGGATGGCAGACAGCCGGGCGCCATTTCCAGTTGACAGGCAGACTTGCGAGGGAAGCTAGAGCAAACGCCCCTGCATGTGTTTGGAGCCAGTATCATGCCATACATGACCAGGCATTGGACCATGGGACCACGAGGACAAGGCTTGTGTGGCCTTCGCAAGGCATACAACGGCAGCCCAGGCTTGTCGCATAATAACAGACAGGAGGGGAGGGAGACTCGGCCGCCATGTCATTCGACAGAGACAGGCATCGGCAGCGGCAGCGGCACACGGTAATGAAAACGAGCGCTGGCAGCTGCGGTTTGAAGCGGATGCGTCGGAGCGGCCGAGGAGTCAATGCCGCCGTGCAGATTTTTTACCCTCTTTGCTCGGCTGCAGTCTCCATCAAGAAAGGGCGAAGAAAGAAAAAGGAAAAGGAAAAAAAGAGGCTTGCAGACGCAACCTGCCAATCTAGGCGGGCGGCAGGCAGTGAGCCCAGACAATGCCCCTGTCAGCAGGTCACATTACCAATCCCCGGACCGGCATTCTGGTCGCGAAGTGCAGACGAGCGACGCGATGGTGAGCAATAAGGTACTGGCGTTATTGACTGGGTTAGTATGTAGATGCTGTAGACATTTTCTGCAGCTCATCCAAGCGAGCAAGCAGCTCTGAGTTGTGGCTGGCTCATATGCTGTCATAATACCTACAACAGATGTACACAATCAGGACTTGCCCTCACCCAGCCGCCACCCACCGCCTGGCTGCCTCCTCGTACTCTCTCTCTCGCTCTCGTCTCTTCTCTCCTCCACCCACCGCCAGGTCATCAAACAGACAGCCTGGTTTCATTTAATCAAAATTCATCCATCTGCCAGCCTCTTTCCATCCAATTCGCCCGCCTATTAATCCGTCAATCATCGTCTTTCGATTACCTCTTTTTCTTCCTCCTTCCAATACTCCACCACTTCCACCACAACACGGTGTGCCTCTAGCAATCCTCTGCCACCCTCATCGACAACCACGTCTCGTCTGCCCGCCACCCACCAGCCAGCCATCCAACCACCATCAACTTGCAAGTAGTGTCATGGCTGTCTCCTCCTATCTGCAGCTTCGGCCAGCCGTCCAGTCACGCTACATCCGCGGGGGGGCTGGTGCAAATCTCGAGTGCCAGTGCGAGCCACAAGCTCCCAGTCGGGCCAACAAGCCCCAGATCGACTTCCAGCGCAGGCTCGCTCATCTTATCCCGCTAACCCTCCTACAAATCTGCCCAATCCCGGTACCTTCGTTGCCTTGCGGCTCCATGCGCCTGTCAACTCACTCTAGTCGACCTATTCCCGGTCACCTGGGACTTGGCGCGTCGGCTGTGCTTCCCCCTCGCATTCCTGGAGCTGGCCAAGGCTAGCACACGATCCAGGTCCAGCCTCATGTCATGACTTGGTCGAACGTCTTCTCGACGGACGGGACAAGAAGATCGCCATATAGCATGCGAATATCATGTGTCCAGAGGACGCCGCAAATTGACTTTTGTTACACGTGTGCGGGGATTTCTCCTGCAAACACCGCGTCCAAGCCGCCCGTTCCACGCGGTCGGGGTAATTATATGCCACTTTGCATCCCACCAGCACAATTCGCACACTACCGGCATGTCTTGTACGCCCTCCTCTGCAGCCCTGTTGCAGCTCGCATGCAATGTCGCCATGTCTATCCGTACCCATGCGCCGCCATTGCGCCTTCTTCTTCCTATCTCATATCTGCCTGCAGACAGAACAGACAGCTCCCCGCCACCCACCTGTACGCCTGCACGCCTCGGCAATGACGGCTACCCTGCTCTCGACTGCCAGCGCCTGCCGTCCCGCATGCGCAGATATCGTCTCTCTCACCGACAACCAGCGTTGAAGCATGATCCCGACCCCAGCCCAGCGCCCCTAGGCGATCTGCAACGGTGGCCACTGGCGCAACCGTTTCTATGAGCTTCCTGTTTCAATGTTTCTGAAGCCACCACCCCCGCAGTCTGCCTCCGCCGCCAGCTATCAGCCAGCCCACGGAGCCTGCACACTTGCCCTCTCTGCCAAGGCCCAGCATATATCGCCGAGGAAAGACCTTGCTGATTCCTTGTCTGCGCCATGCATCCCAACGAGAATGCCACTCCCCGCGTCCAATCACTTTTATTTATAGCAGTCGCGCCAGTGCATCGGGTCTTGGGCGTACGCTACTGGTGATGCCCCTGGGCTACTTCAACAGCTAACTCGATAGGTACTAATACTGTGCTACCCCCAACCCTTGGGGAGATGGTTTTAGCATGGCACTAACAATGTAGGACGGTCGCACCGCAGTGCTTAAGAACTAGACGGATGCAAATTCCATTTCATCATGGAGGTTGCCGGACAGCCATGTGGCGGCCGTTGAACCAGAGCTATCAGCTGGAAACCTGGTTCACTTGACTCGGGCACCATGACTGATATCCTAGCCGCAATGAAGTGGTCGGCGATTGAAAAAGAAGACCGCTGCATGGCTGGTCTCCATGCTCTGCAAACCAGGTTTTGGTCAGTGTGGCTTGCCCTAGCATGGCTAACTGTTCATGACCCTCATGTACGACTGCAGCGCATCCTGAATCCTCTTGAAAACCCCTGTCTACCGTGGCAATGGTGGCTTCAGCTTTGTGTAACCACATCTACCTGGGATTCTCACGTGGTTTTCTCCACCGCATTGCAGGAGTGCAGTCACCAAGGTTTTGCGATCATTCGCTAAGATCTCTTGACGACAACTCGCTGGCGCCAGTTCAACGTTGCAAGTACTATCGCGGCCGACATGCTTCGAGCCTTGCTCTGCTTGGGCAAGATGCAACGAGAGACCATTAGATCGTGTTCTAAATTCAGCCCATTCAGCCTCAGTAGAACATGACAACAACATTGTCGTTAATCACCAAGCACCATTCCATACGACACATATACACATCTGCCAAGAAGCAGGCCCACGGTTTGCCCAGGAGGTATCTCCCTCACCACCGTTGGTCATTATGTCATGCGTCTTTTCTTTTCTTTTGATGACAGTTTTAATTACACATAACACCTCCAAAGGAAGCTCGGACGTCTGTCTTGTCGAACCTTCATTTCGACCGCTGCCCGTGAAGCCTCGACTCCACCATCTACGACATTGCGGGCTTGTATTCTCCGAAGTACGGTGAGACCTGCGAGAGCACCACTACCGCCAGCGAAAATGAACCAGGAGTTAGGTCGCAGGGGTGGATTTGAGTGCCCATACGCGCGCTGAGAGGTGGAGGCTGCAAGCCGTGTCCACACACCCCACACTACAGTGACAACACCGCCCGGACAAGGGCCGAAAGCCTGGTCTCAAGTTGCGTTGTTGGTGGGATGAATTGGCACATGGCTCTGGAACGAGAGCATCAGACACGGCAGACACGATGCATTGATTTAGTCACTCGATGCATGCTCAGATATCCTCCTCGACGCGCCATCCAGGATGCTTTCACCTGAAACAAGGCTTTCGATGAAGTCTACTACTGGATAGTCACGGTACCATGATAGTTCCCACCTATGATCTTTCCACGACATCCAACTACTCCCGTGCATATGCTAATAGTCTCTACTTCGTAGAGCATGGCAGGTGGCTCAGCCCTCTCCTCCAAGGGCAAACCCAGAAGTGGAAAGGGAGCGTTGCGTTCTTCGCGTGCACTCGGCGCACGTGCTGTCATCTGAATCCAGGCAGGAGATGATATAAACTGCCTCTGTATGAATTGGACCTTCTTAACTGTTGAGAACCATTCTCAACCACATACTTCCAAAAGAAGGTCTACTGTCATGCTGGGGCATTTTTCAGGCTTAATAGCGCCTGCATCGACGCCACCACCTGTTACCGAACACATGGTTTGTGCGTTTAACAAGCGTGGAATCAACCTGTTGCTTGGATGGACATCAGTTCAACATGTTGGCACACAAGGGTGGGCACTATGAACTAGCGTCGACAACCAAGATACGAGCTACTGATGCCCTATTGAAGTTCAGAGGACAACTGCGCGCCGCAACAGCAGGCCAACGTCAGACAGGATATGTGACAGCATTCTTGCTTCTCAAATCATATATCACGAAAGCTCAAGTCTCACTTTGACTAGAAAGCAGCGGTGAAAGCTCCACGTCTTACCCTCCTTCCGGGTCAACTTATAGCCAACAACTGGGGCAACAGCAACGAGGCCAGTATTGATTAAGTTGGCACAATGCACTGAATAGAACGATCTCACCTCAGACATGGTTGAATCCTTATGCAACATCATTCCCCTTTCTGCAGTTTTTTTCTCTGCCCTGCCCAGCAAACTTCAGCTTGGCACCAAATCTGCGTGCTAGATTGTGAGGCCAGTTAACAATCGCCTTGTCCAAGTTATCAACGACCACCCGTTTTCTATCTCTCAAGACATACTACCACAAGGACGCAAAGGCTATACTAGCAAGAAAAAGAACTCACTGCGTTTGTGCGGGGAGATCCTAGTAACACATCATCCGGCTAGTCAGACTGGCTAGAGGCTTCGCCCTAACTTTTAGCCAAACGGCATGGCTACAGCGGCGGCGTCTCCTGGCCGCCCAGTCGAGATTAGCAGCGATCCCCCGCCCTGGCATTGGAGACGTCCACAGCGCATCATAACTATCTGCTAGACCGACGTCTCGGGGGCGCCTGCGTCGAGGCGTCCCTGGAGGTTGAGCCCACTCTCCTTCTCGGCCAGACGGCCTTCCTGCCACAGTATGTGGCTCGAGCCGCGTCCAACTGTTACCGACCAACCCGGATGAGGCCAGGTCGCGCACTCGTAAGAGGTGTACCGCTTGACCCCCTCGAAAAGACTTACGGCTGAATGCTTCGATGCCTGCCTCGAAGGTGTGCCGCAATTTGAGACAGCAACTCTTGTGTTAATAGCATCGTCAACTCGCCCAAAATGAGACGGTTTCGGGGGGACCTCATCGGCGTTGCCAGCTACCCGAGAATAGTTCAACTCTATTCTGATGGCTGGACAAGTCCGTCTCTATCTTCGCTTTATTAGCCCCAGATCACTGACAGCTGGGACTGAGCAGGTCAGATGGCACTAATAACAGCGCTTGTCAGGGACGACCTGGACAAGACAAGAAGCGTTGATTACCATGCGCCAATGTGTCCCAACTTTTGAGACCGCACGGTAGAATGGGCCTGCACGCGAATCAACGGCAGAGACATGCAGAACGGGCCTCAGGCTACTGTCTTCGTCAGGCGAGGATGGGCAACACAACGAAGTAAGCCTGCCAGGCAATGTTTGGGCAGCCGTCGGACCCCCGACCTGAGTAGAGAATCGACACACCCCCGGTGCCCATAGCTGGCCCAGCCATCGCCCGTGTTTTAGACAGCGACATACTGACACATTGACTGCAGACGAGTGCAACGTTCTGCGGCCACATTACCTGACCCTTGACGACCTGCCCTCCCTGGACAGCCAAAGACAATTCATACAGATATTACACTTCAGAAGCAATGGAGGACTGACCACCCCATGTAGGCTGACTTGAGCGAGGATTTACTATCCCACGACAAAGCCCGGTCGATAATTACCGCATCAAAGGTCTTACACTGATTTCACATTTCATATCAAGCAGGCTTCTCGACCTCCCACATTATGCTAGATGATTCTAATATCATAACTATCCGACAATTTTCGGGACGGCCAGTGCCCAGTTGGTGCCGCCAGCAGAAGCAGCAGTTCACTAATCTCGGAAGAGACAGCCAGGATGGGCAGGAGAGGGGGTGGTGCCAAAATGTCGCTGCGTTTTGAGCGCTGAATGCAGCGACACCAAGGCGGTGATTTGCGGCGCTCAACTCCCGTGATTATTGGCTAGTGCCTTGGTCAGGCAGGCTCCTGCGGACCCCAGCCGAAGGCCTGGCCCATCGATTCCAACACGCATCAGGGCGAAATGACGGCTTGAGTTGCTGCTGCTGCAGCTGCAGCTACAGCTGCAGCTGCCAGTACATGTGCATCCATACTACGCACGCACACACTGGAAGAGTGCAATCTTGCAGCACGCGCCATTATCATTACGAATACTCTGTACGTGCGACGGAGGGGGTCAACAGGGATATGTTGATTGTTGTTGGAGTTGGGGTGCGTGAAGCGCGCGTTTTTCACTGACCATGAAGCTGGCTGGCCTTTGCAGCAATTTGGGCTGCTCACAGCTTCTGGCAACCAATGACAGTCAATGACCCTTGGAATTACAGTTGGGACGCAACAACACAAGCCATGCATGCCAGAGTGTTCATGTGTGGCTTTGGACGCGACCTATTCAGCTGCGCCAGACAACTTTGTACATGACGCTAACAAGTGCCAACTGTCGTTTTAAGCCGCAAAACAGAGGTACAGACAAGGCTGCATTGTTAGATATTTGTCTGTCACCAGGCAAGATCTGGAACTAATATACTGATGACCTGCGTTCTCCAAGTGCATAGGAAGACGGACCAAGAGGACAGAAGAGGTCATGCGGGGCACATTGTGTGTTCCATCGAGCATAACCAAGGGCATCGGGATGGCAACCTGGGGCAAAAAAGGAGAAGCGAAAGCCACAGACGCGAAAGAAGCTCTTGTACACGTCAAGAGAACGCCACGACATGGAAAGCTGCAGCCTGCCCCTCGTGGTCAGAGAGCGGGTGAGGCCGAGACGACGAAAAGAGACCACTTGGAACATTCTATACTGGCGAGCTAGGCGTTTTGACGAAGTGGTGTGCATACTAACATATGGCGTTCACACGACACATTGGAGCAAGCAGGATGACATGTTGCGTGTTAATACGACCACCCCAACAGTCACTTGCGGTTGGGGGCTTCTGTCCTCGTCATTGTTCTAACTATCTCACAAGGACGCACAAACAGTCAACTTGGAAGAGGGGAGCGTGTCCACCACAATCCTGGGCAGGACTCCTATTTTTGTTGGAGTATCGTCTTATTACAATTATCTTATTGTTCTGGGTCAACCCCCTCCCCTTCAGCAAGAAAAACCCTCCGCCCCTCTCCCCTCCCGTGTACTGTACCATTTTCCATATGAGGAAAAGTCCTCCGTGCCCCCAGCAAGCAAATCCTCTTTTTGTTTGATTTTATTTCTCAATGCTTATCAGCAAGGTTCCCCCCCCCCTCTAATCATCCCTGGAAGGCAAAGCACTTTTGACATTGCGGAGTGCAGAAGGTGCTGACAATCTTGACACACCACCACACCACCTAGGCCGAGTCGGCCCGGCGCCATTTTTAAATAGACTCGTCCACAACTTTGCCTTGAGGATGTATTATAGGCATGACGAACAAACAGACGTGCTAGCCTGCTTATTAGCCTGAGGTAGAGGGAACTTGCCCATTGTTCTCGTATTCTATGTTGTTGCTGCTCTGCGTGGGCTAAGCCCTACAGATATTAAAAACGGTGTTTTTTTTTTTCCTTTGTCCTGTTGGGTTATGCATGTTTAGCGAGCAGATGGCATGATGGATAAAAAACAAAGGCCAGGACGGGCGATTCTGATGACTGCTATTCTGGCTTTTGTCAAAGATGTAAAATGCATGACGCCGTGGACCTTTTGTCATGGAAGACGTGCACTTTTGCCTTTAATAAACTTTTCTCGGCACTCCTCCTCCTCCTCCTCCTCCTCCTCTGTCTCGCTTCTCCGCGTCGGTAAGAACCCACCAACTTTTGTTTCCCAGCAGCTGCAGGATCTCAATGCACGTCGCCCGCCCGCCGCCGCACACGCCCAGTATACCCCGCTCATGTGCTGCTGCTGGTGTCAGTTTGGATCGGGACGCTAATAAGTCTCCCGGGTAGCTGGCACGGGCAGAAACGGGCAAGTTGTTGTGCTGCTCGGTCTTGTTGGACGGGGTTCCCGTTGCGCGTGGGCGACACAGACGAGGCATCGTCACCCCTGTTGATGTGTTGAGCCGGCAGGAAAGGCAGAGTTGACGACGACGGAGGTTGGTCACGTACACAATCTCCAAGGCGATATGACCGACTCGCTAATGTCGTTGCCTCTAAAACAGCCTTGAGAGCTCCGAGACTCAAAGCGGCCCGTGAGGGTACTCGGTCGTGTTGTCGGCAGCAGCAAGTACATGGCTCACGCCGAAGCAATATTGGAGAAAGGCACTCTAGTAGATGGTTTTATTGAGGCTGTAGGCACCCTCACGATTCGGGCTTTATTCTTCTTACACTTCTTCCCACGTAGCCAGCCCATGCATGAGCGGCGACGGAGCTCCAAGGATGACCATGTCACCGTGTAGAGCAAGAGTCCTACATACTCCCGGGACATTCGAATCTTACGTTCTTGTATAGCGGATGTCGTTTATTAGTTTCAATCTGCGTGTACCTTGACATCTAAACAGAAAAAGAGCAAAACCAAACCAAGCAAGTCAGGCACTCCAAGCCCCTGAGACAGACTCTTTCCTCCCGCAGTCAACCTAATTCCATCACCAACAATATACAGCACAAAATATCAATATGAGAGACAAGGCCGAGCAGCGAGTAAATAAAATGATGTTCATATTCATGAAATCAATACTCACGAGCTTCTTGCTCGGCAAATAGTCTAGTGAATTACTTAAGAGAAAATTTTGGAAACAAAAGGATCAAAATCAGTCCGTGACCTCTATCAAACGCCGTATGAGCAAGCCTCGACTGGCTCGCTCTCTTTACCGTCATGTATTTGTGCCGTTTTGGTGCCTAGATGCTGTTGGATTTTGGAGCAATAAGAGCAAAGGTCAATG
Source organism: Cordyceps cateniannulata (assembly GCA_028828415.1). NCBI lineage: Eukaryota > Fungi > Ascomycota > Sordariomycetes > Hypocreales > Cordycipitaceae > Cordyceps > Cordyceps cateniannulata. Next base: position 3,723,791 of record JAPHMX010000004.1, on the reverse strand, counting down.
TCGTCAGACGACTTTTTAGGATCAGATGTGTGCAACGTTGCGCAGTCTTCACCAGCGGCGCCTCTGCAGCGGCATGTTGTTGGCGTTGTTACCACCTGGTCATGTCGTCGTCAGAATCATCGCCTTGTCCAAAATCCTTTACCAGCGTCGGCGGAACCCACCTCGACCACCACCACGGCCGCGTCCCCAACCACCATAGCCACGGCCACCGCCGCCGCCACCAAAGCGAGTCATCTCAGCCAGACGAGGGTCAATCTGCTGCTTCGCCTCCTGAAGAACATTGACAAGCTCACGAGCCTGCTTCTGGTCTATCATCCTGTTAGCACACCCTTGTTCTTGCTCTTCTCGGGCACTTGCGACTTACTGTCAGTGGTGAAGAACGTAATGGCAGTGCCGTTGGCACCAGCACGACCGGTACGACCAATACGATGGATGTAGTCCTCCGAGTTGTTGGGGTAGTCGTAGTTGAGCACATGAGTGATGTTACGGACGTCTTTTCAAAGAAAGGCGATATGTTAGCAGTCGAAAACACACACAGGCGTGTTACGGCAACAAGTTGTTCCAGCGCTAAAAGTGCGACGTCATGCAGACAGCTGCCACAGCTCTAGATGGTGTTGGCTAGGTGCGTCGGCCAGTCTGCAGATGCGTCATCCCGTTTTGCTAAAAGCGAAGGGGCGAGGGGGCAATCCAATTGCGGTTTGTATGCAAATTTCCAGTCCTGGAGAATACGAATGCAGTCACAGGTCGTCCTCGGAGATCAGGGAGTCTAGGCAGACAACAAACTTGATCAGGGTCAAGAGATGCCCACCTCCACACTCATACCACAATGAAAGAAAACGGTACAAGGGTGGAAAACGAGTATAGCCATCGTACGGCTACACAGCGAATCGAGACTCCGAGCAATGAGAACCACGTGGATACGGTCATTCCAGGCAATTGCGCGCAGTAAAAGATAGCCCCTAGACACACGAGAGTAAAGTATAGCACATGTTTCGCTGGAAGTTGCCATAATAGGGGGGAGGGGGGGGGGAATGATACTCACCAATACCACGTGAAGCCACGTCAGTGGCCACCATGATGGGGCTCTTGTTGGTCTTGAACTGGTCAAGGACCCAATCGCGTTCGTTTTGCTGCTTGTCACCGTGAATGGAGAGTGCCGGCCAGCCATCCTGGCGGAGGAATCGAGTAATCTCGTCCGCAACACGCTTGGTGCCAACAAAAATAAGGATCTTGTTCTCCTTGTTCTCCATGACCTTCTCGAGATGCTTGATCATACGATCGCGCTTCTCCATTTCGGAGACAACCTCAACAATCTGGGTAATTCTGTGGTTGGCGGCAAGGTCCATGGAGCCAATGTTGACCTGGATAAAGTCCTGGAGGAAATCGGAGGCCATGGCGCGGACCTCCTTGGGCCAGGTAGCAGACCACATGAGAGTCTGACGGTCGGGGCGGATCTGCTCAATGATCTTGCGAATCTGGGGCTCAAAACCCATGTCAAGCATGCGGTCGGCCTCGTCAAGGACGAGATAGGTGACACGGCGCAAATTGGTCTTGCCAGCCTCGATCATGTCGATCAGACGGCCAGGAGTAGCAATGCAGACCTCGACACCGCGGGAGAGGTCACGGATCTGAGGGCCCTTGGGGACACCACCGTAGACGCAAGTGTTGCGGATGCGGGAAGAACGGCCAAACTTGGTGATTTCCTGCTGAATCTGAACAGCAAGTTCTCGAGTAGGAGCGAGAACGAGGACAATAGGACCATCGCCGGGGGCAAGAAGGGGCTGGGCATTGATATGGACAATGGCGGGAAGACAATACGTAAGAGTCTTGCCGGAGCCAGTCTCGGCAATACCGACAACATCGCGACCGGAAAGGGCCATGGGCCAACCCTGGGACTGAATGGCAGTGGGGGCAGGGAAGCCCTGTGCCTTGACTTCATCCATAACGTAGCGAGGGAAGCCAGCCTCGTCGAAGGTCTCGACAGGCTTGGGGACGTCACGACCAGCAATGGTCATCTGGTGCTTTGTACGGAAAGCTTCAACCTCGGCGTCAGAGCGATTATCCACGTCGCTGTTAACCTTGTAGAAATCCTTCTCGAACTTGGGCAGGGTAGAGAAATCTAATGAGAAGGGTTAGCAAAGCTGATAAGGCGAGGGAGCAGCTAGCATCAATACGTACCCCATTCTTGCTTGCGAAGTCCAGCGCCGAGCGCAGACATACGGTCACCGCCGCCGCCGCCGCCGCCGTAACCACCACCGCCGTAGCCGCCGCCACCATAGCCACCACCACCACCACCACTGTAGCCGTTGGAACCGCCGTTGGAGTATCCGTTGCTGCGACTGTAGAAAAAGGGTTAGCCGACTGATCTGGACATCGAGTATGGTCTCTTTCGAACTGCGTGTGCCGGCGCGGCCTGTGCTTGCTGTGCCAGGGCAGGCTGAAGAGGCAACATCGCCACAGCCTTGTCAGGCGGCGCCTGACAAACGGACGCGCGAGACCAGGAAAAGGAAGGAAAAACAAATGCGAGACTTACCCTCCGCCGTAACCACCGCCAAAGCCGCCGTTGCGGTCACCGCGATCATCACGATCACGTCCGTAGCCTCCACGGCCGCCGCCGCCGCCGCCGTAGCCGCCAGAGCGACCGCCGCGATCACCTCCGTAGCTGGACATGATGCTGGATCTTGTTTAGGAAGGGGGCGAGAGTCAGTGTTTGTCGAGGGTGATCGAGTGACGTGTTGCAAAGGGTGGCGAGAAAAATCTGTGAAATAGTTGGAAATAAAACGCAGATGCAAATATTGAGTCTCTGCCGCGAAGTCGGGAAAAGAGAGGATGGGAAGAGAAGATGATGTTTGAGGGGAGTGTGAAGGGGCAACGGCAAGATTAACAAAGATTTTTTTCCCTTAGCCTGCTTTTTGACGGGTCTTCCGACTTTTTTTTATGGGCTGCGCCTGCTTGACTCGACCCCTGCTGCCGCGTTTGCACGGAAAATTTTCGGGCCATCAAAGAAAAACGAAATTGCGTGCGCTTATTGGCTAGCAAATGTGGATCTATAGGCTGGCGTTAGCGTCCTGGCAAGTTCGTGCTTCTAGCCTACCCTGTACATCCGAAAAAAACCTCTAAATGATCAGAGAATTGTCTTGTATGTAGTATATTGTATCCTGGGTGATTAGCTATTATTTGACGGTATGCTTGCTCATTTTTTTGGCCTTTGGCTGCGGTTTTATGCGGTATCTTGGACTTCTTGCTTCTTGGTCAATCCTTTCCACCGCCCTAGTTGGGCGAGAAAAAGAGTGAACAGGAATGCAAGCTAACGTCCGATGCAGAGCCTACATCGGTGAATTAGGTTGACCAGACATGCAAGCTAGACACAATCACGAGAGACAGAGGACTGCCTAGAGGCAGCAAACAATAAGTAGAACTGATTCGCAGCCGATACAGGTGGCCAACCGGGACGCGTGGCGGCGTCTTTTTTCTTAATGCTCTGCAAGCCTAGACCCAATTCTATGATATCGAAACAAAGAAAAGAACAAAATGTAATAAAGGATACACGTTATTTTACTCCAACACCGGGACTTAAATTCCCACCCGAAAATGCCGTCGTGGCCCGGCGGAGGTGGTTGGACTGAGCTGTGTTCGCTCACCTGCTATCCACCGCCGAGCGTCTATTTTTGTCTGGCAAATTGCTTACTCTCTCGAGATATCGCGACCGAAAGCCTTGGACTTGAGCCAGTCGAGGATGACGAGGACCCGGTTGCGAGCTAGAGGTCGGGTTAGCATAGGACACGATAAAAATACTCGAGACCTGCTCTGGATAGAGGGTAAAGGGAAAGGAGACATACTGCTGAAGCACATGGAAAGATAGGCACTTCTCCAGAAGAGGTAAGTCATGCTACCGCCGGTGGCCAGGTTGCCGTTCCACCAGCTGACGTCGGCGACGGCCTTTTCGCTGCCAATGTAGGCCAGGCTGCCCTGGTGGGAGTAGCGGAAGGGCTTGACGTCCTTGATGCGGCGGAGCTGCTTCTCGAGGAGCTCAATCTCGTGGGCGTCGTCGGCGGCGCTGCCGGCCTTGAGGTTCATCTTGCTGCTGAGGTCGTGGATGCGGCCCTCGAGGCTCTCCGTCTTGGCCATGTTGTTGAAGAGGCGGGCGAGGAAGCTGCCCTCCTGCGAGGCGACCTGCGCGGTCGGAGCGTAGCCGGCGACGGCGCAGTCACCGATCGCCCAGACGTCGCGCGCACCCTGCACGACGAGGTACTCGTTGACGGCGAGGCCGCGGCGCGAGTCCTTTTGCGCGGGGATGCGCGCCATCATGTCCTTGACGATGGGACGGACGGCGTTGCCGGTGGCCCAGACGAGCAGGCCGTAGGGGATCTGGACGCGCTCCTTGGTGCCGTCGGGCCGGCTGATCTCGGCCTCGACGGTGTTGTCGGTGACCTTTTTGACCATGGTCTTGGTCATGATGTCAATCTTTTCCTCGCGCAGGGTGTTTTCGGTGTAATCGATGAGCTGCTTGGAGAAGGAGGGCAGGACGTTGGGCAGGGCCTCGATGAGGGTGACCTTGAAGCGGGGGCTGATGCCGGGGACGAGTTTCTTGATGTCCTCCTCGAAAAAGTCCTGTAGCTCACCGGCGAATTCGACGCCGGTCGGGCCGCCGCCGACGACGACCATGTGCATGAGGCGGTTCATCTCCTCCTCGGACTGGCCGCGCAGGGCGGCGGTCTCGACGCAGTCCATGATCTTCTTACGGATGCGCTGAGCGTCGCCAATCTCCTTAAGGAAGCAGCTGTGCTCGCGAACGCCAGGGATGCCAAAGGTGGCGTTCTCGGCGCCCACGCCGACGACGAGCATGTCGTAGGGGATCTCGGTGGTACTGGTGGCGCCCCGGACCTCGGAGTTGTCGACGACGGTGATGACCTTGCGCTCAGTGTCGACGTTGGTGGCCTCGGCTTCGTAGTAATTGGCGGCGCCCTTCTTGTGGCGTAGGATGGAGCGTACGGGCTCCATGATGGAGCGGTGCTCAATGAGGCCGGTGGTACATGAGGGCAGCAGAGGGGTGAAGAGGAAGTAATTGCGGGGAGAGACGACGACTACATTGTAGTTTTCGGTATCGAGGTTCTTAAGAAGGGCGACAGAACCCCAGCCGGTACCTATTTTTGGGGGGAGAGACAAGAAATTAGTACGAGGTCGTGGCCGAGTGTCGGAGTAGCCGGAGGTTGAGATGCGTCACATACCTAGGATGACAAGGGTCTTCTTGGATGGGTCAGGGACAAACTGCTCGCCGGGATTGCGGTCGTCGTAGATGACATAGGCAGTGTATCCCAGGGTGCCGAGGACGGAGAGGTAGGTGAGGCGCCAGATCCAGCGAAAGGTTGTGCGCAGCTTGCCGGACTTGGGCTTGGGAGCTTCGTCCGAGTACGGTCTCCGGAAGGCGATGCGACCGGTGACGGCAAGTCTCATATGCGGGGAGGGACGGGCAGCGCATCGAGCGGCGATTGACGAGGCACGCGCAGCGGCAGAGAAGGTTCTGGCGCCGGCGAGAGCGCTGAGCTGCAGGCCGGGTCGGGCAACGGCCGCGATGGCTCTCGATGACGAGGCCATGATTTTTTTTCTGGTGTGTCTGAGTGGCCGTGCGACAAGGGAGGTCGAGGGTCAATGGAAGAAGAGCGCGCTGCTTCGACGAGATGTAAAAGACTCAATCGATGGCAAAGGATGCCCCGGCGAGGATGAGAAGGAAACAAGCGGCTGTGCAATTGGCGTAATGGATTGGGCTTGCTGCTGAGAAAGAGAGGTTGCGGCAACGGCGAGGAGAAAAGGCGGCGCAAACAAACTTTTAGCGGCGGCCCGAGGGGAGAGCTGTTTTTGGTAGTGGAAGCGCGGCGGCCAGCCACGAGTCAAGCAGTAGTCTCAATATTGGACTACAAAAATCCAAGAATTTGGAGAAAAAAGAAGGAAAAATATTAATACGGCTGGAGCCAAGCAAACCCACTCTCACGGCACTCGAGCGGTGCTTCTTTTTTTTTCTCTTTGCAGGCCTCACCTCAGTCAGAAGCTTCCTTGTCAAGGCGGGCTCGGCGGGTGGCCCGGACCTCACTTCAGCAGTTCTCGGTGGCCCCTTACAGCGGTTCCAGTGGGCGGATAGCGGGTCTGGCAGGCCGTTGATGCCCTGAAAGGAGAGAGCCCTCGTCTCGGGGTCACCCTGTTGGCTTGACGGGACCCGCTATAATCTACTAAGACGGGTGCTGCTAGTTAATGACGCAGTGCGCGATAAGAACTGGAGACAGGGAGGTATGAAGGAAAAATGAGCTTGAGAATTGAGATAAGGATGAAAAAGGAGATGGAAGAGGAAAAGACCAAAAAATAAATAAAGAGGGCGTACGAGCTAATATGTGTGTGGTACAAGCGAGCCAATCCTTGCCGCCTGGTTCAAAGACGGGTACTTACTTGTTGGTGCTACCGTGGACGGGCATGCCGTTTGCTCCTAATTAACCTCACAACATTGAGATAAGACCCTGTCACATCTATTCAGATCTCACAAGCTTGTGATAATCCCAACACATCCGTATCCGCCCTGCTGACAGCTGAATGACACATCACCGCCGCTCACCTGTCCGGGTGCCTCTGCCATTACTCTTCCCTTTGCCTCACACCAGCAAGACCTTGTCAGCCGTACGACCGACCGACCAACCACTACCAATTACCACCAGAACCCGTCCCTGATCCGTGATTCTCCGACCCGTCCAAGCAACGCGCTTTACGCGCCCTAATGCTGTCCTTTGCCGCTTCACGGCGGGCGCACAAAACGCCTCCCCCGGGAGCTCCCGCACGCTCTGCACATGCCGAGGTGCTCCGACCCGCGCCGCCCTAAAAGTCGGCAGAGATGCCGACGACTTGGCCAACAAGATTGCGGAGCGCTTCCTGCTGCCTCTTTTTTCTTTGCAAACATTCAACATCAGGTGCTCGAAGCCACCCATTGGCCCGTGTTCAGCAATCCACGTGGTCCCATTGGACCGACTGGTCTGGCTCGTTGGCTGCCCTCTCTGTCTTTGCCTCTCCTTCTGTACCGTACTCCCACAAGTGAAAAGAATGAAGACAAGGTATAGTAAATTCGTGACTAGCATACGTTTTATTCCTGCAAATCTTCCTTTTGGTTCAACATGTCACGCCGCATCTACTGATACAGGAAGCTTAGACCTAGGTACCAGTGAGAAATCATGGCAGTCAGTCCCCCAATGGGTAGGCGTGCAGGACCTGGCCATAGTAAAGCTCCGCGTCCTTGGACGCAAGGAATATAAAACTTGGCGCAATCTCGCTCGGCTGTCCCGGCCGTCCCAGCTGCGACTCTTGTCCAAATCCCTCCATCTGCTCCGCCGGGCGCGACGCGGGCTGCAGCGGCGTGTGCACTGGGCCGGGCGCCACGGCATTGACGCGAATGCCTTTGGGGATGAGCTGCTTGGCGAGCGACCGGGTGAAGGAGACAATGGCTCCTTTGGTGGCTGCGTAGTCGACCATCGCGGCTGTGCCTCGAAACGCGACCGTAGAAGTGGTGTTGATGATGCTACCATGACGGCGTCAGTACATCATTTCAGGGAAGGGGGCGGATTGCAGGTAAATAAATACGTACGATCCACCTCGCTGCATGTGAGGCAGCGCATATTTGGTAATGGCAAACATTTGCAGAATGTTGCTTCTGAACGAGCTCTCAACACTGTCCAGGTCGATTTCGGCAATGTCCTTGCACATGATTTGCTTGGACGCGTTGTTAACCAGCGTATGGATGATGCCAAATTCTTCGACGTGCTTTTCAACAGCCTTTTGACAAGTCTTGTTGTCCATCAAGTCACCGGGCACCAAGAGGCACTTTCTGCCTTCTTTTTCCACCATGGTCTTGGTGTCTTTGGCGTCTTGCTCCTCCTCCGGCAGGTACACAATCGTGACGTCGGAGCCTTCTCTGGCAAACAAGACTGCAACAGAACGACCTATGCCAGAACTAAAGGCAAAAAAAAGAAAAAGGCGACCGAGTTAGTCGCAGTCACAAAAGAATGGAAAAATGTTGGGCAACTCACTCGCCACCGGTGATGAGAGCCTTGTTCCCCTTGAGTTTGCCGGCAGCAATATACTCATGATGCTGATCTTTGCCCTCGAGCTTGGTAGGCTCACTGGAAGGAACCATGTCTTTCTCGCGCCTGAATGGACATGGTTAGTCGCGCTGTTGTTATGCTCCTCTTACTTAATACCACTTACCCAGGAAGGTCCTGGGCTTGCGCCTTGGGAACAGGGCTGAAGCTGCCACCTTCGGACTTGGACATTGTGAAGGATGTAGAGAAAGAAAGATAACGTGGAGAATGTTTCGGAGATAAGCAGTTGATATTCAGCGGATGTTGCAACTTGTAGAATCCTGGCCTGGAGATGAGGTGACTGGCTGAGATCTTGGTGGGATTTATATACCAGGGGCGCATGCCGGCTCTGTGGTGAGCAGAATAAAAAACCACTGATTACACCTCTTCATACTGATTTAATAGTTGAAATCAACGGTTCATTCTTAGGCATGTGCATTACAAGTACATGACAGCTCTACTGCAGATGAGAGGTGATGAGCCGATGGAATCACAATGACGCACTTGCTGGATCACCAGCGACGTGATATCCCAAGCCGTCCTATAGTTGCAATCCCTCGAAGGATTCATATTTTCTTCGCAAAAATCACGAATTAAAATGCAGAATCTCAGAAATCTTTGCTGGCATCGCTGTGGTTCGTTCAATTGCGGATGTGGACACGGCTCTCGGGCTGGGCTGCGAAGTAGCCCGGCTGCTTTGCCCTGTCTAGGCACCGGAGCCCGTGGCGACCTCAGAATGATGTCGCAGCACCTTTCAAAGTATTCAAAACTGAAATTCAGTAACAGGATGAGTATATACTGTTGCAGTGCCGCAGAGCATCCCCGCGAATCGTCAAGGTGCCCGCAGGCCACCAAGACAAAGCCCTACGAAATCAGCTTCCTGTGGATCAGCAGCTTCTTGACATCACTGGGCATCGTGTATTATCTCTAGAATGACTGGGAAAAGCTGAGTTGGGAAAGCCAGAGTGAGGTCATCAGTCATTAAATACTGATAATTGGTATCTTTACATGCCAAGATAGATGACCATTGCGCCGATATCCGCTTCTCTGGGGTCGAGCGTGAACTCCATTAGTGACACAATGAGCTGGAACTTCTGAATCTTCTCCATCGAAACACGGGCGTTTGTTGTATGAAAAAAATCTACGGTAGTTGTGGGTTGTTAATGAGATGGGACCTCCCGGACAGCACCGCCTTTCTTCAGGGCTCGGTGCACGGCGTACAGTGTCTGCCTCTTGAAACTGATAACAGCATTTCAGTGAAACCAGCATCTACAAAGGTTTCACGGAAGACTTGAAATAATGGCATGCCGCCTCAAGCTCAACGGCTTGCTGGCTGGAGGTATCCGCCATGCTACTCACTGTCGCCCAGCTGGAGCAGAATCACTCGGCAGTAAGCAATACAAGCATAATATGGGCATGACATCGGACTCTTTATGATAGCCGTAATATCCACGTTCAGCATTGATGTACCTACAGTTGAAAAACAAAGCCCGAGGCTACACGGCCCGATGGGCAAGCAGACCCGCCGCGTCCGGCCGTGATGAGGAACTTGTTCGCATGTTCGAGCATATATGCAAAGCATCGCTGCATTTCATCTCTGTGGGATGGGGTAAAGAGAAAAAGAAGAAGAATTAAATAATAATAATAAACACAGGTCGCGTTATCGTCATGCTCAAAGCCTTCTCAGCATCGTATGGGAAACCAACCCCAGGCTGTTGCATAAACCGACAATGAGAAGCCGGCGACGCCTTATGTCACAAAACATGGACACGAATCATTCATAAAAAAAGAGGGAGAGTAAGGCAATAAACAGCCAAAAGTTTCTCCAAGGAACGAGCATATAAGAAACAAGGTCATATTGTTTTTTTTTTTTCGAGTGGCGCCCTGTTCTGCGACGTCGTCTGACAGCCCCAATTGTCGTGTGTTTCCTGGCATGGCGCGCCACGGGCTGGCCGTCACTTACAAGACAAAGACAAGCAGACTGAAGACAACCAACTGCAAAAGTTCCTGTACAAGGAAGGAGGGGAGGCAAAAAATAAAAGGGGAGAGAGGTTTGCCTCATACCCCTGCTCGGGTTAGCCTCGCCTCTGCCTCGCGCAGGCTGACACGGGTCGCAAAGAGATGCTGAAACGTCTAGATGCAGCTTCTGCGACGCCCGAGTGTCCACCAGTTGCCGCAACTGTAGGCTTATCGAAGCATGTGTGTTCTGCTATTTAATTTAATTCAATTTCATTAAATCTTCGTTGACATGTTTTAGTTCACTGGACCACGGGGCTGATGTCGCAAGGATCAAGACAAAAAAAATAGAGGCAACCGGAGTCTATTTTCCCTTGCTGGTGAGTTTATTGTCTTGTCATCTATCTGGAGGCGCACCCAACCCCAGCCCATATCAACTTGGCAAAACCTTTTCCTTTTTTTCAGCCCTTTTTTGTCGTGTTTTTCTTCTTTCTTTTCTACTTGTGACATTAGCAATTCTCTTTGCTCAAGTTGCTCTATCCATCCTAGAGACCTCCTCTGCCCCCTCCCCTCCCCTCCCCTCCTCCACCATCGATCATCACCACTTCTTTCTCCAACCTCCCACCCCCTGTCAACTGCCAAACTCAACCCATAAATCCATAGCTCATACATGGTCGTCTCAAGTCATGGCCCGGTGGTTTGACGTCCCAACGAGCACCGTCCAAATCGCGTGCTGCATAACCTCGCTGCCTCGTGTTACTTGCTCCCCCCCTCCCCCGCCCCTGGACACATGCCCTAGACGTATCCATGCCTTGCTTTTCCTGCCTTCCCTCCTTTGCCCCCGTCTGTGAGGCCTCGCGTAGAATACAGATGGTCGGATGAGCTGGACTACCCGCAGCCGAGCCCCTGCTTCCCCTAGTAGAGGGAGGAGAGAAGAGCAGAGCTCCTCGTGCAGTCATCGTCCGACTAACTGACAGATCCATTTCCCTTGTTCGGCATCGGCGCACCCCGTCAAACCCGCCGTTCCTCGCTCTCACTGTAGCTTGAGATCCTGCAAAAGGCCCCCCCCGAAAAGGACTGGAGTGTTACAGATTTGATGCAGGTTGTATTGCCGCAATAGTCAACTCTCGCCTCATCAACCTCCTCTCTTATTCATATTGCCTTGTGTTCCCCGTTGGCCGTTTTGCTTCTTTTTTCTTTTCTCTTTCCTGCTCCTTCTCGAATCTCTTGATCGTCCACCACAATAACCCGGAATCAACTCGCACAAGACCTGACAACACAAGTGAAAGGAACTCGACAGCTTCTTGGCTGAGTGTTGGCATCTGTGATGCATCTACTCGGCCCTCTCCCATTATAACCGGCCACGCCCCCTTACACCAAGCACGGTCTCTCTCCAGGCCCCAATCGCTCGTCCTCTCTCTCAAACATGCCTCCCGCCGACATCGAACAAGCTGCTTACCACCTGTTTGACGCACCCACCGCCCGGTCCTTTCCAGAATGGACTGAAGAAGACGACAGCGACGTTGACATTGCCTCCATCGCCGAGGAGCAGCGCCTCCGCTTCCGCGCCGCCAGCGTCGCAGGCCGACAACAGCGCAGCAGCAGCAGCAGCAGCAGCAGCAAGTACAAGGTACCGCTGCGCGAGCTACCGGCCATCCTCACCCGCGGGCGCGTCAGCCAAGAGGCCCACGAGATCCGCGCCGTGCTCAAGGACCGCAAGTTTGGCCATGACATCGCCAAGGGACTCGGGTTCGGCGCGGGGCCGGCCGGCTTCGCCAACGTCGCGACCGAGGCGGCCGGGGCGGTCGCGGATGGCTTTCGCCACTCGGGCAACGCGGCGGTAGAGGCACTTGCGGAGGGTAGGGGCCTCGCGGGAGCGGCCGGGGCGGCGGCGGACTCGGTCCACGACGGCTTCAGTAAAGGTGTTGGCTTCGTGGCCAGTGCTGTAAAAGGTGTCCAAGGTGCTGTTGCCAGCGCAATTGGCGGCAGTGAGAGCGAGTCCTCTGGCAATGAAAGTGCCACGTCGACCAAGTCAACGGATGACCCTGCCCCGAAAACCCAACAACCGCCACCTCCCATCACAACAAACGATCCCCCTCAAGTCACAGGGACACCTCCCCCCCCCCCTCCTCCTCCGCCACCACCACCACCGCTCCCTCAAGAGACAAGAACTCCTCCGCCATCTTCAACTGAACAGCCAGAACCTCCAAAACCCACCGGCAACCCTCTTGATAATGTACCGCCTCCAAAGGCAGAGCAACCGTCATCAACGGAAGATGCGACTTCCTCAGATGCTGAGTCCTCAACTTCGGTAAGTAGAGCTCTCCTTCCAAGTGACACTACGGATTCATCTGACAAATCTTAGTCGGAGTCTTCATCCAGGACCCCAGAAGAGCCTTCGCCTACATCTACGGAGGATAATCAGAAAATATCGCTCAGCACCCTTGTCCCTGGCGCAACCGCGACCAGTGAAGGCGGTACCCGTGTCATACTAACACCCATCTTGACAAGTTCCCTCCCTGCCATAACATCAGGGGGCAAAAAGGGTACACCCCCCGACAGGGAGACCACTACACCGGTTGCCGTGGCACCTGCCCCTACCACGTTGAGGACCAGCATTTCAACAACCTCGAACCTTGCCCGGCCACCTGCGGGAATAACTCCCAGTAGGCCAGACAGTGATAGAGACGGTGTTGGCGGAGGAGGAGGAGGAGGCGGCGGCGGGGGTCGCAGCGGACTCAGTACTGGCGGCCAAGATGCTATCATCTCCATCGCCGCGTTAGGTATGTTCCTAGACGAACCAAAGGGGGCCAGTCAGTTCGCTAACAGTGTCACCCGACAGTTGTGGTCATTGCCATCATTACACTTGGATACTACTTTTGGCGAAAGGGCAAGAAGCGGATGGACTCTGACCACGGCGGCTCATTCAAGGCCATGATGAGACCGCAGCTCGATAAAGCAAAACGTGGTCTTACCAGCGTTGCCGGCAGGATACCGTATGTCCGCGACAAGCTCTTCAAGAAGGATAGCTGGGAGAACATCGACGATTCTTACAAGACCAGTTTCACGGAAAAGATATTTGGTTCCATCAGCTCGACCGGGCCTGCTCCTCCCAAGAAGGATAATGCCAGGCTCGACCCCATCAGAGTGCAGACCACCTTTACACAACGAAGCTCGTTTGCCTCCCAGTCCAGAGGCGGACCCGAGATCGGGGCTACGGTATCCTCTGTCGGCGTCTCGACCATGGGTGTGTCTACACTGGGTGCCTCCGTAGTAGGAGACGTGACTGTTCCGGCCGCGGCTATGGGACAGTCGACAGAGGCAGGCATGGCCGCGAACCCTCTTGGGGTGTCACCATTTGCAGACCCAAGCGAAATGGAAGCCCAAGCACTACCGCCACAGGCGCGCCGGGCCTCGCAGGCGAGACAACTGGTTGGCACCACCCACGGCCCGAAGCCGTCGCTGTCGTCCATAACTCCTCAATACAATCTGACGCTGCTCTCCGCCATGGGCGGCGCGCGCCGCATGAGCGACCTCTCCTCGCTGTCCTCGGGCTTTGGCGACGGCGACATTGTCGTGCCGCCCAAGCAGGCGCGCAAGTCCAAGCTGAACAACGTCACCAGCAGCGGCGACCTGGGCGAGGAAGACGAGGACGGCGGCCAGCAGCAGCAGCAAAGCCATCGGCACAGCACAGCAACCACGGTCGCGACCAACGGCCGCCGCGACACGGTGTACACGGAGGCATCGGAGGACTCGCCGCCGCGCTTCCGCACCGTCAGCTCGTGGGTGCGGCAGCAGTCGGGCCGCGTCAAGCGCGCCAAGCAGCGCGAGCAGGACGCGGCGGACGAGTCGGGCACGCCGCCGCCGGTGCCGCCGATCCCGCCCGAGCAGGAGTTTCGGCTGATGATGCCGGATGGCGAGGAGCCGCGGCGGGTCGAGGACACGAGCGCAGGCGCGGGCGCGGCGAACGGCGACTGGAAGAGCGCTCAGACAAAGTTGGGCGGCGTGATTGGCACGGCTCGTTGACGGGCCGTTGTTTCGAGTGTACTGATTGATAGTCGATACAAGTTACCCCCCGGCTAGAAGACAACAAACATGAACCCTTGAACAGAAGAGGCGGGCGCTGGTCTGCGCGAAACACTCTTTGAAACAACCAATTTTTTTGTAATATATTTCAATTGTTAGCTAGCAGTCCTTACCTTTCCAAAGAGTTGGCCGGGCAAGGGGGGGTTTTTCAATCCGTCTATAGATATCTTTCGAGATGCCCTATCTTTCTATACCAAAAAAGAGAGATACAAAAACTATTTCAAAAATTATTTCGAGGGAAACATTTCCCAAAAGCCAATTTCCATCTAGAAATCTTGTCAGCAACATGTCTCCAAGAACGAGTGGGCGTGAAACGAACCCTTGTCGCGTGGATAAAGATCTTGACCAGCTCTTCTATCCGCGATGGCGAACACTGACGAATGTTTCGCTCAATGAGATCTACCGAGGTTATCGTTGTCAGACCGGATTACCAAACAAGCGCGTTTTGCGAACCATGAAAAAGCAAAATAAATCAAAAATAAATATAAAGGAGCAAAACAAAACGCTTCATCTTGATCCCGGATATCGAGTTCCCGAGAAGGAGGATAGGGCGGAAGGGAGACGTACCGGAGCCGAGTCGCACAGCCTCGACGTAGTCTGCCGCACCATAGGTCTCGATCCACGGCCAGTAGGCGTTTTGCTGCGTCGAGCGGACCGTGGAAGGGTGAGTGGTGAGCATCTGCGCGACGGCGCCGTAGCCCAGCAGGCACGGGGCAATGGCCATTTGCAGCGCGAGCCAGTCGTCGGACTGGCCGACGTCGAGCACGTACCGGGTGTACGCGGTGCAGGCTGCAGGAACTATTAGCCAGGGTACTCGGAAGAGATGTAGAGGGGCAAGTCACCTTGGAGTTCTTGGGTGGCTTGGATTTCCTCCTCGGAGATGCCAAAGCCTTTGCAGTAGTTGATGTGAAGGTTCATCTCGCGGGCAATGTGGCCGACAATTTCGTTGGACTATAAAGGAAGTGGCAGAAGTGAGTATACGATACGGTTGGCAAGTTTCTTGACGGATACACACTCGTTGGATATCGCCAATGTTCTTGGCCTTGTACGCCGCCAGGGCATTGGCACGTGCAAAGTGTACCTACCCCGACCGTCGTATTAGCAGAAATCTGACAAACGAAGCGCTAGAAAAGCGAGAACCATACCAAGTACAGATAGTCTTGGATTATGTATCCCTTGAAGGAATCAAGAGGCAGCGTGCCGTTGCCCAGGGCCATGACGAATGGATGGTACAGAAACTCCTTCCACACGGGCTGCACGTCGGGGCGCTCGAGGAGGTACTCGACAAAGTAGCCGCTGGGAAAAAAAGTCAGTGTCATGATCAAATAGCCACGAGCTAGAGAGCAAGAAAAGAAACGTACGGCGAAAAGGGTAGCGCGTAGGATGAGTGAAAGTGGTTCAGCGGCCCGTGACCGTCGCCGAGCCCCGGCGCCGTCTGTATGCCGGCCGCGACGTACCGGCACGCCGCGCGCACCGCCGTCGGGACGTCCTTGCCCTGGGAAAGGTTCGCCGCAATGGCCGCTACATGACCAAGCACGAGATTAGCACCACGCAAACGAAGAAAGGAACGGCACTTACACGCCAGCGAGCATCCCGTGCCGTGGGTGCTCGTGCTCGTCTGGAACGCGCTCTGCACGCGCACCGCCTCGCCCTCCGGCCCGACCAGCACATCCACCACAACCAACGCACCATCCTTGCCCCCGTCCTCCGGGCGGTCGGCTGCCGCAGTCATGTCGCCCGCGCGAAACGGCACGTGGCCGCCCTTGAGCAGCACCCAGCGCGGACCGAGCTTCGCGCGGATCGTCTGCGCGAGCGTCTCCAGCTCCCCGACGCTGCGCACCTCTACGGCATCGAGGCCGTTTTCTGCCAGCAGCAGCTTGGCCTCGGGCACGTTGGGCGTCAGGAGAGTGGTGCGCGGGAGCAGACG
Organism: Cordyceps cateniannulata; assembly: GCA_028828415.1. NCBI lineage: Eukaryota > Fungi > Ascomycota > Sordariomycetes > Hypocreales > Cordycipitaceae > Cordyceps > Cordyceps cateniannulata. The sequence goes on along the minus strand of JAPHMX010000004.1, from coordinate 3,707,711 downwards.
CCCGGAGAGGTGCTTGACGGCTTCGCGGGGGAGCAGCTGCGCGCCGGACGTCGACACCATGACCTGGGCCGGTGATGAGCGGGGATGATTTGGATGTCATGATAGGAGAGGAAGACGTACCGGGTCGACGACGACGGTGGTGAGGCTGTGCTTGTCAATCATGTCGGCCAAGACGTCAATCGTCTCTACGGATCCGAGCATGCCTGGTTATCCGGAGCTGTCAGCAGGAGACATCCGTCCTCTTGCCCTGATGAGCCCACCCATAGCTTACCCGTCTTGACCACATCGACACCAATGTCCCCCGCCACGGCGTCCATCTGGCGCCCGACAAACTCGGCCGGCACGACGTGCACGCCGGTGACGCCCGTCGTGTTCTGCACCGTCAGCGCCGTCGTCGCCGTCATGGCGTAGCACCGGTGCGCCGCGAGCACCTTTTGGTCCGCCTCTAAGCCGCTATTCTCCGGGTTATTAGCATGGGGAATCGAAACCGACAACGGAGAGGCGGTCCATTCTCTCCGTTTGAAACAAAATACTTACGCCCCGCCAGAAGGGTCGGAGCCGGCGACGACCAGCACCCTGCCCTGAACCATTGCAGAGAGAGAGAGAGGTTCGAATTGTGCGGCAGCCTTGGGGATCGTCCAACTGCCGAGTAGAGAGTTGAAGATGAAAGAAGGACGGCAAGACTAATCAATTTCCAAGGCGATTGGTGTAACAAGACCTCATCGACGCTATTGTTGGTCATTTAATAAATATGAATTATCACGCATGGGAAAACCGACAGCCCCGTTTTCGTTTCTCCAAGAGGAGCCCGAGCCGTGCTGCTTTAACCGAGCCGAGCTGAGGCTGTACTTGGAGTACATCTTGAACTAATCTGTACTAGTAACAGAGCCGCCCTAGTGTGACTGAAATGCGTGGATTTATTAACCTTGGACTCCTACTCACAAGACTTCAAACAATGTATATGTAAATTGCGTATAATATATCAACCGACTCCGAAAACCGAGCCCAGTCTTTCAAAAAAAAAAAAATGGACAAGAATGTTCTTTCCTCTTCTTCAAAACAAGTCTCCCAGCCTGCTCCCCCCATTCACCTGTCTTTGTACCGCAATCTTGCTCGGCCTTGTGAGCCGTCTCTGGTTTTTCCTGTCTTCTTGGGATGTTTTGCACCCGACGCCATGCTGTGCCGACAGGACCATAAACAAAAATTCCAAAGATGAACAAACGAAGAAAAAAGAAACCCCCAAAAATACAGGAAAGAAACGACACCTAAACAACTGCCCAATCTACCGCCCCAAGTTAAGCGGCGGAGGCAGCATGCTGGTTCGTAGATACTCGGTCGGCTCGCTGACGCTGCGCTGTCTCTCCGTCCGGTTATCATCACTATTGAGGCTGTTGCCGCTGGAGTTGCCCTCCCCGTCCTCCTCCTTGTCACTCCCATTTCCCTGATGAAGCCTTGGGCGTTGCTGCTCCTTCTGCTGCTGCGCGAGCTTCGAGATGACCTCTTCCTCCTCCTCCTCCTCCTCCTCCTCCTCCTCCTCCTCCTCGCTGCTCTCCTCCTCGTCGTCGTCGTCGTCGGATTCCTCAAAGACAATCTGGCGCATAACGTTCTTGTCAAAGAAATCAATCACCATCCTGCGCACGCCTAGACGGTAGTGATTCCACTCCATCAACCCCATGACGTATTTGAAAAACTCGGTGCTGCGAAACGCCGATGGCTTGCGCTGCTTAAGCTTTTGTAGCTCCGTCAACGCCCTCTTGTAAAGAACCGTGTTGCCCAGATCGACGAGAAGCTCGACGATGCGCGCGTTGACTTGTTCGTCTGTTATAAGAGGCGGTGGCTCGGCATTCTCCTTGGCCGGCTTCGAGCTCCAGACTGGAGGTGGCTCGCGAATCGTCCGTTGCGTGACGGGCAGTTCGATGCACGTCCCTACAATGGGTTGCCATGGCTGCAGCGATAGCAGCTTGCTGAGATCTGTTGGAATGCAGTATCCGAGGGAGTTGCCCATCGGCGTCGTACTTGCATCCCATCCGTGTTCCGATAAAATCTCCAACCCATGTGTGGAGCGAGAAATGAGCCCTAGAACGAAAAATGCAGTCCCTCGGAGACTCATGACTTCGTGGGTCTCAGCAATGCGAATAATCTGCTCAACCACATCGGTAGCCTCCAAAAACGGTGCTCCAAGCTCCATGCAGCCAACATTGCCAACTGCCCACATGCAGGCCTTGACCTTGGTAATGAGCTCCGTGTCTTCTGCTTGCATGCCGTGATCGCGAATCGTGGCCGCGAATTCGTCAAAGTGCCCCTTGTCTCGCAACAGCTTGCAGCCCTCCTTTGTTCTCGTCAGCTCTCTATAGAAATGAGGCGGTACATGATTGTCGTGGAATTCTGCTCCTGGGTTGGCTTCGTCAAACATGGTAGATTGCTGTCCTTGCTCGTCCTCCATTAAGAACGATTTTGCAAGAGATGCCTCGACGACGCCGACGTAGCTATCGTTCCTGCCCAGGAACCAGTCATCCATTTCGTTGCTAATGTAGTCAAGTCCGTCCAAATAGTGATACCCAATCGAGGTGGATAGGAAACGTAGAAGTAGCGGGGCGCCAATCTCGCCGAGATGATCCAGAGCTGGTCTACACTCGACGACATATTCCAGGTACGTCTTTCGGTTGCACGCCTTTTCTAGAATCTTGACTGCCGTTGCGCACACGTCGATTTCGGGATCGTATAGCTGCGTTGATAACAGCTGTATGGCCCATCGGGAGTCGCTGACGTCTCCCAGTGCATTCGTAGCGACAGGGCGACGAAGAGTGCACTTGCGCAGTACATCAGTTGCATAAATCCGGATATCCTTTGTTCCTGCCGTGAGAGACTTGGCGAGCAATACACGGTGATGCCCTTGAAGCGTATAATCAAAGTTGGTGAGCAGAAGCTTAATCAAGTCAGGCCGCTGCTTCAAGTCGACAATGTGGTACATCATGTTAAACATCTTCCATCGTTCAAGAAGCATCACGCCCTTGGGGTCACCAGTCAAGACACCAAGCATGGCAAAGTATCCGTGGCAAAGAGTATCAGTAAGACGATCTTTCGCGAACAATGGGAACTGCGCGGTAAGACCGCTTGTCGGATCGCATTGTGCAAGGCACTCTGCAATTTGGCGAACTAGTTTGCTGTCGGCTAGCATGTTGACGCCCTCGTTGGATTGCAACAGCGCGTGCATCAGGGCACAGCCAGTCAAAACATATTTTTGCGTATTGCGGGTGTTTTTGACTTCGGCAAACTTGTATTTAAACGGCCGATAGAAGCTCATGATGCGCTTCATCCATTTGGATGCTCGCACGGCTTCCTCGAGCCTCTTGCCGGTATGCAGCGGACCGCTGATGATCTTCATGATGATATCCCAGTTCCATTTCGCATAGTTGGAGCTGTTGAGCACGCCAGAGTCAATCAGCAACTGACGAAATGTGGTATCGTCAAAGACGAGGACGGTGTTTGCTCGAGGGTGCTCTTCCAAGGCGGCCAAATCAATCATGCTGTCGCTGGAGGGAAGCATACCAGCCATTGATTCCGATGGTGCGCTCCTATAAAGTGTCCGACTAACGCTGCTGATCTGATAGACAATACTGGACGCGACAAAATGCTGCTCGGTGGTGAAATCGGTGGCAGCCTTGAAAAGCTCGGGTAGAAGCTGAAGCTCCGCGCTCCAAGACGGTGGTAGTAGCCGGCTAGCAAGTTTTAGAACCTCTGAAAGCAATAGCGATATTTTCCGCTTCAACATAGGGTCCTCTTCTGTTTGCGCAGCCTGCAATAAACTGTGCATCAAACCAGCCTTGATGAGGATAGCCAGAATAAGAGCAGTGTAGTGATCAACAAAGTTTTGCTCGCCCCCGTCTTCCTCCATATAAAGTGGTGGCTTTTCTTTCGCATCGCCCGATTTCAGGTTGACAACGCGGCCATATGTAGTCAATCGACGACCAGCAAGGAAAGATGTCGCCCAAGCGGGAGGCTTGATCCGCAGTAACGAAAATAGGAGATCAAGCACAGTCTCTCGTATGTTCTCGGCAGGAAGAAGCATACTATAGATGAGGGATCGAATAGGTCGAGAGTCGTACATGGTCAGGGTCATGATGCCGGACCATGACCTCATCGCAGTGGAGATGGCACGGCAGCTCTGCTTTAAAATGATTTCGTTGGTGCCTAGCGGATCGGTAAATGCTGTGAAAAGGACATCCAGACCACAACTGGGCTGAAGATATTTGCGTCTTTGTGGTGCATCAAGAAGGAACAGGAAGACAGAGGCTAAGCTTTCAGAGGCCTTGTATGAGCCCTCCGAGAGGGCGTCCGACAATGGACCAAGACCACCTGATGCTATTAGCAGAGGGGGATCTTTGACAAGAATTTCCGCTAAAGTTTCAATGCAAATGGGGCGCAGACGATCAATGTTCTGGTCATGGGCTGGGACAGTCGCACGTCGATCTTCGCCCTGCTCGGCAACGGCGGTGATGGTTCTGACAACAGCTCTCGATATCTCCTTGACGCCGTCTTTGACGTCAAGAAAAGCCCTGACGAATTTGAGAGCTTGCTCGCGCTCCACGTCGGCCTTGCGGTAGTTGTTGAGCGAGCGAACGACGAGGAAATCCGTGTTGAGGCTTCGGATCTTCCGGAGCGAGGCCAAGTCGGAAATGGCATATCGCGTGACTCGATAGCCGGCAGCGACGACCTCCCTGCTTTCGCTGAGGAGCATCATTTGCATGCGCATGCCAAAAATAGACCACACCAAGTCGTACTTGATGGCGGGGTGTCTCTTGAATAGGCCTACAAGCTGGTTGGCGCGGCTGACGTAGTATTCAGGCATCATGCCCTCCACCTCGAGAGCCTGCAACAACTCGGCGAGGGCAAAAGAAGGGCTCTCGGTGGCTTCGTCAATGTCGGACTCGCCGGCGTTGGATTTGACAGGGCTCTGGTTCGACCGGTTGCCGTTGGACAAGGTGCTTTCCTGGGTCCACGTTCGTGTCGGGGTGGCCGGTCGGGTGCGCTGCTGCTGCGTGTCCGTTATCTTGCGACGCAGCTCGCGGATGCGAATGTTGCTGGCGCTCAGCTCGGCCTCGACGCGCAGGCGCTGGTCCTTGGTCTGCTTGGCCTTTTTGACGTTGAGGGCCTCGAGCATGTTCTCGCTGCCCTCCTTGATCTTCATCTCGCGGGTGAGCCGGTCCTTGAGCTGCAGCAGCAGCTGCTCCGCGGCGTAGTCGTTGGGCGGCGGCGCCTCCTCCAGGACCTTGTCCATGACGCCGCCGGCGTAGACGGAGCCGACGTCGAGCCGGCTGCCCGCTCGGCTGGACATCATCTGGCTCCGAAGCTCGGAACTGAAGCTACCAGGGGCGGCGGACGGGTTCAGACTGCTGCCGCGGGGGCCAAACGATGTGGAAAGGTTGCGCATCGAGGCCGCGTAGGGGCCGATGGGCGGCGGTTGGAGACCGGAAGGCCCATCACGTTCGAAGCTGCTACGGCCAGTGGGCGGCTGCTGCGGGTTCTGGCTGGCAGCGCCTTTTGAGCCTACCTCGGAGGAATTGGCGAGCATGGTGACGGCGTCTTGCCCACCGGCTGGCGCGGGGCCCTCTGGCGGGCGTGCTGCATCCGTGGAAGGCGATGCAGGGGGCGCTTCAAGGCGGAGGAGGGACACGGGAGAAGGAAGAGGAGGAGCGGGAATCGGCCGGTTGTCGCGCGGTGTGCCACATCCGATGCAGCCCTTGGGTGGTAGTAATCGTGGTTGGGTCGGATGGACGGCGGGTCGATGCAATGTCTCAGCGCGCGAGAGCCGCTGATGTTTGGGAGTCGATGTCGATGGACGGCGAGGATGAAGCCTCGAGGGGAAGATGGTTTGTTGGTAGCGAGATAGTGTCAAGTCGACCTAGGCCTGACTATGCGGGGCGCAAGGCAGCCAAAAGCAAGCAAGGCCAAGCTCTCCGAGGCTGGGCAGCAGGACCCCCGTCAGCTGCACAGATCAAGGGTTTGAGGCTGCATAATTTCATTCAAGGTCGTGTAATAATTGAGAAGGGGGCAGGTTTTAGATTATAAGGAATTGCCGATTATCCTTGTTGAAAAAGCGTTGTTTTGTTGCACAGGAGGAGCTGCGACTTTGCTCCTGGTTGGCTGGCCTAGGCTGGGCACGAACATCCTGTACGATAGGCGCGACACCGACCGATATGTCAAGGATTGAGGTCTCACAGGGAGATCTGTGTAAATGGTTGAAACTTGTTTGCCGAACATGTATGGCATGTTCCACAAACTTGAGGAGGCCCTGCAGTTGTCTAGTGATGGCCGTGTTCAATGTGTCGTGAGCCTAGGGGCATATTTAGCTAAATACTGGTAAAATAGCTAGAAATAAAGGCTTACCTGTGAGATGGAATGATGGCCAAGCTATGATAAAGTCACTTGTGTCAGTCTCTGCGGGCGACTCTGGAATTTGGTCGATGATTTTCTTGTATGATTTGAAGCCCGAAAGAGGCTCAACTCCCATCAGAGATAAGGGCATTCATTGCTGGCATTGACGGTCGACTTCTATGTTCTCTGCGCATTCCCATTCATCGAACTATATTCCTCCGCATTATTCAGTTGAATCTCGATTTTATTGCAGATCTTTGCGGCCTACTAAAGCTTTTGTCTCTTGTCATTTACAAGCTGATCTCTCGCTCGGCACCGCGCGCCATGAACCCGGCCCGCACCATGGTGTCAAGGCGTATGATAACATCTGATCACCCAAGGCGGACGGTGAAGCCTCTGTAGAGAGGCCCCTTCGGCTCTCGCGTTTTGGAAGCCGCGAGAATGGGATTCCCCAAAAATCCCCATTAGAGGGAAACGCAACGTGGCAGACATGCAGCAAGAAAACATGACGTGACATGGGGAGAAAAGACCATCTCAGACTCCCGTGGAGCCGGGCGGCCCTCCGCGCCGCTGGATTTCGGCGGGCTCCGATCCCCTCTATTGCAAGTGCGGCTCCCAGCCCAGGCAAACGGTTTACCGTGCCAGAGTTTGCCCCGTCCGACAACCCCAGGAAGGCATGCACTGTCTCTATTTCTTGTTAGCGTCGTAGTAATAGTGGACAAGCCGCAGGAGATCTTGCATGGTAAAAGGCAAGGAGGGAGGGGGGGACGTGGCCGAGTGAAGAAGCTTGTGCCTGCCGGGGACATGTCCGGGCTGTTCCATGGACGGCGCATAAATAGCTTGCTGGCCGCGTTTCCATGATTTTAGAATTTTTCATCTTCATCAAGTCGATAGAGGCTTAATATTTGCAATAGGAAAGTTCTTGTCAGTGCACCTGCTCACAGCTAGCTCTGTCACACCACCAAACAGCGCCCGGCGCCTATCTCCAAGCTACGGGGACATCCGACGACAAACAAGGTTAAAGGGCCATCAGATCCGGCTCTCACAGCTTGCCGTTTTCACCTCCCCATCTTTATAAATACAGCTACAGCTCCTTTACCAGCGGGCTTCTTTTACAATCTTGCTACTTTTGCGAAATCTCGACTCCGTCACCAGCAAATACCCCCTACCCTCCCTCTCACCTCCCAACAGCCTCCTCCCTAGCCTCAAACGAAACACCACCAACCACCACACACATCGAGATGCCCTCCGTCACCGCTGCCCGCTACGGCAAGGACAATGTCCGCCTCTTCAAGACGCACCGGGACCCCAAGACGGGCGTGCACACCATCACCGAGACCGTCGTCTGCGTGCTCCTCGAGGGCGCCATCGAGACGTCCTACACGCGCGCCGACAACTCCGTCGTCGTCGCCACTGACTCCATGAAGAACACCGTCTTCATCCTCGCCAAGCAGCACCCCGTCACGCCGCCCGAGCTCTTCGCCGCCACCGTCGGCGCCCACTTTGTCGACACCTACAGCCACATCCACGTCGCCAACGTGCGCATCGTCACCACGCGCTGGGCACGCATGCAGGTCGACGGCCGCCCGCACCCGCACAGCTTCGTCAAGGAGGGCGAGGAGAAGCGCACCGTGACCGCGCGCGTCGCCCGCCGCGGCACCCCCGGCGCCGGCATCGTCATCAACAGCGGTATCGCGGACCTCACCGTGCTCAAGAGCACCGGGTCCGCCTTCCACGGCTTCGTCCGCGACAACTTCACCACCCTCCCGGAGACCTGGGACCGCATCATGTCCACCGACGTCGACGCCAGCTGGGACTGGGCCGTCTTCCCAGACCTCGCCGCCGTCCAGGCTGCTGTGCCGCGCTTCGACCGCGCGCACGATGCCGCCCGAGCCATCACGTTTAAGCGCTTCGCGGACGACAACAGCGCCAGCGTCCAGGCCACCATGTACAAGATGTCTGAGGACATCCTGGCCGCCGTGCCCCAGGTTAACAAGGTCTACTATTCGCTGCCCAACAAGCACTACTTTGAGCTTGGTAAGTTTGATCTTTTAAATGTGCTTTTTCATGAGAAGGAGCATGAGCTGACATGAAGAATAGACTTGAGCTGGCACAAGGGCATCAAGAACACGGGCAAAGACGCCGAAGTATACGTCCCTCAGAGCAACCCCAACGGTCTCATCAAGGTCGAAGTCTCCCGCGACGGCCCTTCCTCCAAGCTATAAATTAGAAATTGTGTATGACATGTTGATAAGCTATCTTTTTATTTCCTTCGCAAATAGCATCGTCCTTTCCTCTCACTAGCATTCGAAACTGGAAATCACATACACTCAAAGATGTAAATAGATGAAGTACTACATTGGCCAAGTCTTGTCTCGTCCTGTGATGAATAGAAAGTGCATGCCATCTTTACTTCACGTCGTACGGATTGCTCAGAGGCTAGAGTCATTGGTGAGAACGCCACTCAAGCACCCACAACTCGACGACTAACTTGACGACCACAGGCGTCTAGTTGGCCTTTTTGCTCGGCCGTTGGTACTCGCTGGCGGACACGCACGTCTGGTCCTCTTTCCGGTGCTTGACGCTGCTGGGCATGAGCCTGGCGTCGTTTCTCCACGTCGCGCGCGATCCGGGACCTGTTGTCCGCCACAGCCCAACCTAGGCGAGGCTTCATTATTGTCACGAGTAGCACGCATGGAGGAGCAAAGCTACGTTTGACAAACGGTCGAAAGGTTCAGCGATGTCCTGGGCAAGTATGAAGTGCTGCTGCTCATGTGCATGGGAAGTGTTTATAGCCTTATGAACGCTTTTGTATAGATATTACACAAATAGTACAGGATGCCTCCGAGTCCGTCCCCGAAACTGACATACATCTCTCAAGCCGCCATTTCCCTTCACCCTAACAAGGCAGCCCCTCCTCTCTTTGGGCTCCTCATAACCGCTCCTTGTCCGCCGCGCGCACGCTCGCCACGACCGCCTCCCAGCCCTTCTCTCCAACCGGCACGCCGCCAAAGCGCACCAAGTTGTCGCGGTACGGGTGCGCGGGGCCCTCAAACGCCTTGAGGCGCGCCAGGCGGCGGTCGCGCAGCCTGTTCTTGGGCAGCATGCCGCTGACCGCCTTGCGCAGGACCTCGGCGCCGCCGTGCGCTTCCATCAGCGCGTCCATGGTAACCGCACGCAGGCTGCCCGGCCGCGTGTTGTGCCGGTAGTACGTCTTGCGCCACTTCTTGCGGCCGGTCGTGTGCAGCGCCGCGCAGTTGGTCACGACAACGTAGTCGCCGCAGTCGGTCGACGGGTCGAACGTGGGCTTGTGCTTGCCCATGAGCAGCACGGCGATGCGCGAGGCGAGGCGACCGAGCGATGGGGGCGTGATGTCGTCGGCGGGCGCGGCCGCGGCCGCGGGAGAAGACGGGGTGGGGGCCGTCGTCGTCGTTGTTGAAGTGGTCGGTGTTGTACTGGTGGTTGCTGCCGATGCAGCAGCAGCGACGGCGGCCTTCTTCGTCGTCAAGATGGGGTGAAGGGCTTTGGCGGAGACATGATGCCATACTCGCGAGTAGGCTAGTCGGGTCTTTCATTGCGAAGAGTTAGTGGACATTGTCTTCTTTGCGTTTGAAAAGAATGTTTCGATCGAGGATGGTCGTGGACTGCCAGGAGACAACTTACCATGCCAATTGTTTGTGACATGGCGGCGAACTTGGCCTCAATACGAGGTCAATTCTAGCAGTATATATTATTCACGCCAAGATTTCAACGCCCAAGATGGATGTAAGGGCCCTGCGTCCGTCGTGGTGCCTCTGAATGGCTTGGTCGTGAAGATGTCGCCAATGCTCACGAGCTTCAAAAGTTTGGCGCATCCCCGTTGGCTTCAGAAATTGGCTGACTAACCAGCGGACAGCTCAAGTCACCTGACGCGGGCGAAGTAGAAACTTTAGCGGCCTTTTCGCGGACTGGTGCTGTTTTTCAGCGGCTTGCAGCGACCGAGTCCCGCTCACAGCAGAGTCTCAGGCGCTGTAAAGCAAAGAAGGCCGCTGTGCTCGGCCTCCGAATGGAGGGGCTTTACACGCCATCATTCACCAATTATTCACACGCAATTATTCGCTGGCGGCTTTGAGCTTTGGATTTCAAAGCAGACTGTAGACCAACTCGCACCCATGACGAGATAGTAAAGTGCTATGCTCAAGTCTGCAACCTCCAAGACACTCGCTGTATCTTCCGTTTGTTTTCTCACTGGATATCCCCTCTATCGCTATAAAAGTCATCACACAGTACACCAACACGCTGGTGAGACTGCTGGTCATAGTGAGTCGTCCCACGACAAGCTCTCAGATACGGAATTGACGGTGATGTAGAATCCCCAAGCAAAATGACTACCAATCACACTTTCCAGGTGCGCATCTACACCACTCCCTAATAGATCTCTTTCTTCTCATTTCATTGCTTTTCTTCATCATTATTTCTTTCTCCTTTTCATTGCCTTTTCTACCGCAACCCGGCGCCTCCCGCCTTGCACTGCCTCGGTTACAACTGCTTCCCATGAAACATCAACTCACGCACTCCCAAACGCGCAGACCCTCTTCGCCGTGCCGCTCTCTTGCGACGGCTGTGTCAAGTCAGTTTCGGACGCGCTCTATAGCCTGGGAGGCATCACCAAGGTCGAGGCCAACCTCCAGGACCAGTTGATCGCCGTCGAGGGCTCCGGTACGTTTCACCACCGCGCCGCGCGGGCCGACATTTCAGTCGCCGGCGCCTTTGAATCACACCCAAAATCACACACGTTCCGGTATAGCTGACGTCTTTTACTTTTTCCATTTGCCACCTTGCAGCCGCCCCGTCCAAGATTGCCGAGGCGATTCAAGATACCGGAAGAGATGCCATCCTGCGTGGATCGGGTTCCTCAAACAGTACGTCGCAGTCCCCTTGCCGCTCCCCCTCCCGCTCTCGGCAGGGCTTGCGTATTCGCATCTGTGACAGGATAGTCACAGAAAGATTACGATTGGTATCCATGCTAACACGGCAAATCTGCGCAGGCGCCGCGGTGAGCATCCTGGAGAGCTTTGCCGAGCAAGTCCAGCCGCAGCAGGGAAATGAAGACGACGACCCCAGTCGCGAGGTCCGCGGCCTGGCGCGCATGGTGGAAGCCGGCTCGGGCAGGACGCTCGTTGACCTGACGGTCCGAGGCGTCTCACCGGGCACCTACCGCGCCACCATCCGCCAATACGGCGACCTCAAGTACGGTGCCGCGTCGACGGGCCCCGTGTGGACGCAGCAGCAGCCGGCAGAAGAGCAAGCGCGCGGCCTCCTCGGCGTCGTCGAGGTCGGGGCGGACGGCCGCGGGGCCGTCTTCGCAGACCACCCTTTTGCCATTTGGGAGGTCATTGGCCACGCCATGGTCCTGACCAAGCAAGACGAGGGACAGGCGCTCCAAAACGACGTGGACACCGTCGTTGGCGTCATCGCTCGGAGCTCAGGCATGTGGGACAACGACAAGACGGTGTGCTCGTGCACGGGCAAGACGCTGTGGGAGGAGCGCAAGGATGAGCGGGCAAAGGGCATGCTGTAGAGTCGTCTCGCGGCTGGTTTCGCTGGTACGTACACTTGTACACACCGTTCGGTTTGCATAGCAGGGGCGTTGGGAGGCGGGCGATTGGGTGGCGTTGAACGGGAAATGAAGACGCTTGATGAAACATGTTCAGACGATCGGACAGTTGATGGGACGGACTGCAATCTGATGAGCAGTAGAGAATTAACCGAGATGAATCATGTATTGAAACCATTCGTCTGACCTTCCCTCCCTTGCTCCCGTCCGAGCTGTAACAATGTCGAGAAAAGGAAAGCCACATGAAGCAAGTTCCAAGCCGGTTTCAAGCTGCCCAAGAGCCGCCACCCTCTAGATATCGGCAATCCTCGTATACCAAAACAGGTTTGATCTGGGGATTCCCAGCGACGCGCGCGATCTAATCAATAGCCTATCCAAGTGGCGATGCATTCGATGCGTAGCCCGGTTCGATCTCTGTTACGCTATCTAGCCTCCATTCACCATCCCGTCGCCTTCATGCCAAAAGCTCGACTATGCGATGGAAGGATACCCTAGAAGATGTGAAACAGGTTCACTGGAGACGCTCTTGACTTGCCGCTCTGCGTCGACCTCTCTGAATGCGTGGCGCACTCCAAACCGCCACATGAATAATCGGCACCCTTTCTATTGCAAGTGTATGATATTGAGGAAGAGAAGGGACTAGACAGAGACGGAGAAAAGAAATCACAAAGAAATCATCTTCGACATTCTGGCAGCAAACCCACGAACGATGATCATGACGACAAGACTACACAGATAGCACTGCACGGTTTGCCGGCCGGTGCCGGCGTGAATATGTGCCGCATCGACAGTCTGAGTGAGTCATGTTCATATTCAAGCAGGCAAAAGTATGGCAGACTTGACTCTTTCGAAGCTCGAGGACGGCGAAGAATTGCACCCCAGAGACCCGAGTCTTACTGAGGTGACACTGCGATGGCATCATTCAAGACAAAGGACAAACAATCGACTCCGGAGCCAGCACAGCCGGTGAATTCAAACGAGACATTTTCATTTTAGCCAGCCAAGGTGTTACTGCTGGCCATGTCTCGGAGACGAGGACGATTCTCGTCTGCTGTGTAACGTGGCGGCGTTTACTGACGGCAAATTATTGCTCGAATCAAAACGCCAGGTCCCCTCTCCCCTTCCATTTTCTTCTTTGCTCACGTCGTGTGTTTCTGGGCCGTACCTTGGCTGAGCAGCCCGACGTCTCGAGGACGTTTCTTTGTGACGGCCTCGGCCCGGCGCCTAGCTGCTTGCTGCCACTGGATGCCACAGCAAGATGACGTCTCTTGTGTCGGCCCTTCTAGGGAAGTTATTTTTGGACGAAGAAACAATGCGGTGTGACGAGAAACGCCCTCTGCCTATGTGCCTCATCACATGGCCAGCGACTGTGTGGTGAAGCTACAAATAGCGAGCGGTTGGGGAAAGGGCTGCTCCCCGAGGCTAAACATAGAAACGCTTGTGCTTCGGCGGTAACGAGCAATGCTTACATCCGGTTGGTAGCACTTGAGGTCTTGGTAGCTCCAAGCAGAGGTGTGACGGCTGCATCACTGTTGCTAGGGCGCAGGTTGATGGATTGCCGAACGGAGAAATGCAAGTAAGGATGCAGCGCACCTGCAGGAATTGATCGGGGCCTGATGTAGTTGCCCATGTCATAACTAGCGCAAGAACATGCAGTTGGATACCTGGTTGGGTTGTTAGCGACCAGCTTTGCGGACGGAATTATGACTACATCCTTGGCATGAGGATGGGGGTTTCTTCGTCGCGAGAGGACAGAAGGAAATCGGAAGAGAACTTGTTGTAACCCGTAGATGAGGCGGCAGCTAAGCTGTAAGTGGTATCCAGGCCGGGCAAGGGTTCGTCGAGATGTTACAGGGGCCAAAGTTGGGCGCTTAGGCTGGGGCCAATGAGCAGCCAGAAGTGCATGATGCTGTAACCTCCAGTGTCCCAAGATAGCAACACGCTAACGGTATTGAATGGTTGAACGTGGCAGCATGCACCCCCAGCAGCAGTGGCGTTTTGACCATCATCTTTTGACGGCCACCGTCGGTTTCTTGGGTTGCACTCGAGTGTATGATATGGCGGTGCCTGACAACTATAGCCCACACGGCAGAGGCGGAATGTCTGAAGCCAAGTCTGTTGCTGGAATTGCAGGCTCGAGCGGAGGAAGAAAATTTTTGAAATCCAGGGCTATGCAGCGCCGCAGCGGATATGACTTGAGATGAACAGAGTCCACTGCGCACCGTTGGTTCCGGTGTGAAAGTAGCTGGCGCCATCTAGGTCAAACGGGCGCCACGCGGTATACCCGGCGCAGTGCACGATATGGACGGAGTCTGGACAGGAGCGGGGATAGTACACTTGGTAGAAACAGCTGGGAACAGACATGCCATGCCACCGCCCTGGCTTGTCTGTGGATCGTACTGTCATTAGGCCCCTGGTCATGTTCGGTTCTTGCAATGCTCGCCCGGGTCAGTCTGTTCTAGCGCCCCATCGGGTCATTCAACAGGACGGACCTGCATCGACCTGCAGAAATGGTCCTATCATTGTTCGCTAATGGCGCTGTTGATGCTATTCTTGAACACTGAGCTGAGGTTTGTCTCCTTGCAGCATGCAACGATGGCTTGGCGGAGGATGTCTGTGGGAGCGACGGAGTCGGGTCTGCAGCAACCAAGAAGCCTCTGCTTGGTGGCCGTGGCTTAAACCTCGCATGGGAGCTAGGTAGTTATTGGCTCGCGGGGGTAGGCGCTGGCAAAAGGAAAGAAAACCTGACCCCAATGGCAAGCCAAGCCAAGCGCAAGCCACGGCGCAATCCTGTCATCAGCAGGCCTGTGACAGAGGTTTCCGGATCCATCATCCAACACGCCCAACGTCTGTAAAGCCATGTGCTGCATGTCAGGGCCGTGGAGTCGAGTCAGGCAAATGCTAGCCCCTGCGCGCGCCTCCTTGGCGAGCGAGGGTGTTGGCGCCGAGATGCTGGCCTGCTGGAGACTTGGGAGTGGAGGCTATCTGGATGTGATGGTTGTAGCAGGATGGGGCGGGCCAGCCCCTTGGGTGGGTTGGGGCTAATGTACGAGGCAACTTCGGCGATGGGATGGACGGCGGTAAGCAAGTTAGTTAGGTGAGAAGGGAGCACAAGGCGATGGTGGTGGTGATGATGATGGAGGTGGCATCTGGTGGCAGCCCCAGAATTCTGTGTCGGACTTGGCCTATCGCCTCCGCAGCAGTACCTAGTCCGACACCCAGTGTCGCACGCAGTTTTGAAGCAGCGGCTTGGGATCCGTATGAACTGGTAAGCACAAGCAAAACGACAAACCAATTCTTGTACACGGGTACCGCCGTAATTGCTATTTTCAAGGGGGTTACTCTTAGTTGGGCTGTTGTATTGCAGGTATACCGGTACACCAGATAGTCACCTGCAGGCCTTCTGCTATGCCGTTTTTTATTGTCCGCAAGCCATTTCATGCACCCTTGCAGGCCTGATACTGATTACATCTACACCACACGCTTAGGTTTCCCTATTGTGCATTTTAACGGCCTTCTCAAAGTCGTCGTTTTTTCTCTTTTCAGCCTTCTGGGCCCTTTTCTGCAAGCCACCTTGTTCGTCCCCTCTCGCCCGTTTTTTCTCTCTCTCTCGGTTGGCTACCGTTGCATTCGCTACCTTGCATCCTTTGAGAGCAAACGCATCGCTGTCTACGGCCGGTCCAGACGACACAGCACGCCAGCGACGACGAATTCGTACTTGCCGACGTCTTGGCTTTAATCAATAGTTCCTGCGGCGTCGTCATTTCCCAATTTACAACCTTGATTTCCCCGCTCCAGCTGGCTAAGCGGTCCTGTCGTTTCCGAAGCACGCTCGACATATAGTCGTTGACCACGAGGATATCATCTCGACTATTTCCCGACCTGAGCTCTGGCAGCCTATTCTCTCCTCTTTTCTAGCAAAGCTGCCGTTGGATTCCATCCATGATTTGAACTACAAGAAAAGCTGACGCATACTTTGTTCATGTCCCGCTGTCAACGACGCAAATTACACGGCTCGATCTATCAATACCAATCGACCGTTTGTCTTTGGCACGGGCTTATAAGTCAAACCGCAGCCGGCTCGCCGCCTCTACAGACAAACGACTGCAACCCAGCTCTCGGACATCTTCATCAAAGCTAAGTGGACGCGAATCATCTGCTCGCAAGTGGGGGAAGACGCCATCCACACGCACCTGTGCAGTCTTTTGCACTAGCCAGAGCTGAGGTCCGGAGGAACATCTCATTTCTTGAGAATTCCCTTGTTTGGCTCCGTTGCTACATTAAGTTGCCTTTGGCTTTGTGCTAGGAACAGGGTCTGATCCCTACCTTGGCGTGCCGTTGCCCAAGAGTCAATCAAAACCTATCCGTACCGGTCCAGGTACGGATACTCTCCATACGAGTGCCGGCATCCACAGCCTGCATCACTGCAATACCACGCACCCAATCCACCAGCCACCCACCGCCTATTACATTGCCTCAAGTTCCGTGGCTACCTATTTAGGTACATCTAGTACCTGTTTAGCCACACACGGCCCGCCCCCTCTCCGCCAAGCAGCCCAAGTATTGGCTGCACCGCATCTCCCACTCCTACTGGTGCTTCTCACTAATAAGCGCCCGACTTGCTGCAACCCCAGCCGCACCGCTGTATCCTCCCCGGCTCCCCTCTTCTTCTACTACTTCTTCTTTTTTTTTCTCCGTCCTCGCTTTAGACTTTGCGATTCCGGGGCTGCCTCTTCATCGTAACACTTGTCCTTACCGTCAACCCGTGCAGTAGACACTGCCTTTGGCCATCATCATGTCTCTGAAGCTGGTAAGCTCTCGCCTTCACCGTCCCCCGCCGTACCAGCCCCTCTCATTGACCACGATCATAGGAAATCGAGACATGGGTTTCGGCCCTCGGACGATACGATAACAATGAATTCGATGAGGCGCTTTCCGATTTCGAAAAGATTGGCGATACTAGCAGGATTCTTTTCAATATGGGTGTCATCCATGCCACCCTCGGCGAGCACGAAAAAGCTGTACGTCTCATAGCTTTGGAGCTGGCTCTACGATTCAAATGCTAACCTGGGCTCTTTTCACGCAGGTCGAATGTTATCAGCGAGCCATTCGTCTCGACCAATACCTCGCTGTCGCGTATTTTCAACAGGGTGTCTCCAATTTCCTCCTCGGCGACTTTGAGGAAGCCCTTGCCAATTTCAACGATACCCTTCTTTACCTCCGTGGTAATACCATGATTGATTATGCACAATTGGGCTTGCTCTTCAAGTTGTACTCGTGCGAAGTGCTCTTCAACCGTGGTCTTTGCTACATTTACCTTCAGCAAAAGGATGCTGGTATGCAGGATCTGACCTTTGCAGTCAAGGAAAAGGTTGTTGAGGACCATGATGTAATTGACGATGCAATCCGCGAAGAAGCCGATGTAAGTCTCGCACATGCCGCAAACCATCCAAATTCTAACGCTGCAACAGGGATACACCGTCTTCTCTATCCCCGTCGGTGTCGTATACCGGCCGAACGAGGCCAAGGTCCGAAACTTGAAGACAAAAGACTACCTTGGCAAAGCAAGATTAGTTGCCGCTTCGGATCGTTCCAATGCCTTTACAGGCTTCGCTGGGTCGGAAATGAAAATCGCAAGTTCTGCCAATCGACGCCTTCAGATGCCCCAAACTAACACCTTCTTCAGGCCGCCAAGACCGAGGTTAAAGATGACCGACCCGCTGACAACATCTCGTTTGCTGCTACCAATTTGGTGAAGCCTGGCATTCAGTCTCGAAGACAGCAATCAGAGCCACCAAGCGCCAGCCGCAATGTATTCCCTCCCACTCCCCCACCAGAGAACGATCGTGGCCCGTCCCGCGGCACTTCTGTCCGCACTGGTGGCAGGCCCACGCTCGCGAGATTAAACATTCAACCGCAAGAGTCTAATCGCAAGTACGAAAAGGCTTTCTCCCCAGACGACGGCCGATCCAATGTCACACGGTCTGCGTCGAGTGCTCTGCCTTCACGAGGTTTCTCCCAAAGAGAGCCGCCGCCGCTGCAGCGCCGACCCACCAAGACAATCGAAGAAGATACTTACGCCAACAGCGACGTGTACGACATGTACGCCGGGCGCAAGGAGAGGGAGTCGAGAGGCGGCAGCAGACAAGAGCAACGCCGAAGACCGTCACAGCGATATGAGGATGAGGAGGACGCGCCATCCGACTATGACGACGGCTCCTTGGATGGAGCCGAGTTCGAAATGGTCTCCAACAACCGACGCGGCCCTGGCTCCATGTCCAATGGCTCACGCAACACATCGAGACGACCTGATGTTCGCAAATTTCGAGTCAAGGTCCACGCTGAAGATGTCCGCTACATCATGATCGGCGGCGCTGTAGAGTTCCCTGACTTTGTCGACCGCATTCGAGACAAGTTTGGCATGCGTCGCCGCTTCAAGATTAAGTTCAAGGACGAAGACATGCCCAACGGCGATATGATTACCATGGGCGACCAGGACGATTTGGAGATGGCCATGTTGAGTTCCAAGGAGGCCGCAAAGAGGCAAAGACAGGAGATTGGAAAGATTGAAGTGAGTTTTATCCGAGAGGCGGAGCCCAGCCCTTTTATTAAGTCATCGGCCGCCGATGTCGCGTCGCGTCTGGCAGCTACCTACCAAATCAGCCAATTGCTAACCCCAATTTCAATAGGTTTGGATTTTTGAAGTTTAGACTTTGGGCCAGTTGTATACCCCACGCGCAACGCAATGACTTGCCGTGCTGGTCCCAATTGCATTTCTTTGTTGTGCTTGCTTTTTCTTCACTTCTCTTCTCTTCTCTTCTCTCCCTTTCCTTTTATTTGATGGAAGGAGACGACGGACGCCCAGTCGTCCCTCTTGACCGTACCCTATTCTATCCCAACAGTGTATCAAAATAGCCTCTGCTCCGTCGTCGACGAGGAATACACAGGCATCTCTCGCAGCAATTAACGACTTAATGGTTTCCTATATACTATTTTCTCATATATTACTAGCTTGGTCTGATTTCTTATTTCCTATTTTGTTGCATTCTAAACTTGTCAGTCATCCGAATATAATGAATAAGAGACTCTCACATCAATCAGCAAGACCTTGATACATTAAACCGCACGTGTTTGTTTGTTTGTTTGTTTTGAAGGCAATTATTTTTCGGGTATATGTAGTGATACAGTAGGTTTGTACATGCACGTCATTGTCGATGACGGTCTGTCCATAGAGACTTAGTAGTCTTACAAAATTTGTTGTTGCACGCATCGCAGCCGCTGGCGCCACTCGTCCCGACCCAGCGTGGCCAGCATGCGGCCGCTGCTCTGCGACACGACGTCCTGGCCGCCCGCACCAACCAAGCGCAGCACGTTGTGCATCGTCAGCGGCTCAACGCCCTGGTGATCCAGGATCGTGCGAAGCGCTTCCACGACGGCTTGCCCCTCACGGCTATTCCCGTCCCAGATTCCATCGTCCCGCGCGAGCACCTTGTCCAACGCATCAAGGACGCGCGTATCCGGCGGCGTGGCGGCCACGGACGCCCGGTATACGCCCGCCGGTGGCCGAAAGAAGAGATACGGGTGTTGCTGGACCACGTCTCCGCCGTTGCGGAAGCCGCCGTCGCGACTAGCCAGCACGGCGTGGACGTACGCGTCGACATCGGGGCCGGTGAGCGACGGAACGATCTCGAGAGGGAGGGTAGCGTGTGGCCATGAGGGCACGCCAGCGGTGGTGGCGGTTGACACCGCGGCGAGGGTGGGCGTGAGTAGGTGCGTGCGCAGCAGGGCAGCTTCGCGGGGAGGAAGCGAGGCGAGGGGTTCTCGGAGGAGCAGGTCCCGGTACTTGGCGTTGAAGTAGTCGAGCTTCTCGACGTTGAGCTTGATACCGCCGCGGGTGAATTTAAACGTCAACTAGAAATCTCCTCGGTTAATGGGCGTGTCACAGCTTCAAGCAAATGAAAAGGTAAGTAGCAAGGAAATGGAGAAGAAGAAGCAAAACATACAGCTTCGGCAATGCCGTCGACGGAGCGCGGCGGCTTGGCGTTGGGCTTGAAGGACGATCCGAGGTTGGCGAGCCAGGCGAGCAGCGCAGGGGGGAAGACGCGCCCGGCCTTGTAGGTGGACAGGTCGACGTCGGCGTTGCGCTTGCTGAGCTTGGTACCGTCCGGGTTGACGAGCAGGCCGAGGTGCGCGAAGATGGGTGGTTGCCAGCCAAAAGCGTGGTAGAGGGCGACGTGCTTGGGCGCGGAGATGAGCCATTCCTAGTTATTCCCCCTTAGGTTAGCACAGACAGGTCTTCCATTACAGGTATAATATTCACAAGAAGAAAAAAAGAGTGGCAAAAGAAGCAGGGGAAAAAAAGCACCTCTCCGCGGATGACGTGGGTGATGTTCATGAGGTGGTCGTCGACGACGCACGCAAAGTGGTAGGTCGGGAAGCCGTCCGACTTGAGCAGGATAAAGTCCTCCTCGGGCTCCTTCTTCTGGAAGTGGCCGTAGATGGCGTCGCGCAGCGCGGGCCGGGCCTCGCCGCCGCCGTGGAAGCGGACGACGTGCGGCTCGCCGGTGGCCGCGCGGCGGGACGACTCGTCCGGGTCGACGGCGCGGCAGGTGCCCGGGTACAACGTCGGCCAGCCGGCCTCGTGGAGGGCCTGCCGCTCGGCGTCGAGCTGCTCGGGGCTGCAGAAGCAGCGGTAGGCGTGGCCGTTGTCGAGCAGCGTCTGGACGTGCTCGCGGTAGATGGGCAGGCGCTCCGACTGGCGTCGTTGTCAGCACCGTGGAAGGAGAGGTAGGGGGGGCACGTACTTGGCGGTAGGGACCGTAGGGGCCGCCGCAGTCGGGGCCCTCGTCCCAAGCGAGGCCGGCCCAGGAAAGATCCTGTAGTAAGCGCTCTTCGGCGTCATGGACAAGACGACTCTAAGAGCGAGAAGAGTTTGCGTCAGCATTCGGGAATGGCCAGCGGGCACGACGGATAAAGGCAGACAGGCATCTTACCTGGTCCGTGTCTTCAATGCGCAGGATGAAGGCGCCGCCCCCTTTGCTGGCCCGCGCAGCGACGTTGTTGAATAGCGCCGTGCGCAGCGAGCCGAGATGCAGGTATCCCGTAGGCGATGGCGCAAAGCGCGCGCGGATGGGGAGGTCGGCGCTCTGTCCGAGAATGTAGCGCGTCGCCGCCGTCTTGGGGCTATCCTTGGCGCCTGGCGTCTTGCTTCTTCGAAGTAACCCCCCTAGCCCGCGCTTCGGTTGTGGCGATGAGGCGGCGGCGGCCGAGGAAGAAGAGGGTTCGCGATGGTGCGGTGCCGCGCAGACGTGGAAGCGCCGCGACGCTGAAAGTTGTTGGCATGGTATTATGAGATGGCGGCCGTACCGTATTCGGCACGGGGCGCGCGCAAGGGACATGACTGTGTGCGGCGCCGTGGTTGTGAGGCCGACGCGGCTCATCGTTGGCGGTTTTGGTGGCGGAAATCTGCTATGAGGTTGGCGTTAGCGGCTGCGGCACCTGGTGAACCTGAGGCGACGGCGAATTGCGGGCTTCAGCAGTCAATTAGTACCTACCTAGACATCAACAGTTTTTTTCTTTTGCAAATATCATGCTGTTGTCCATTGACAATTCTCTTTTTCTTCGTTTTCTTCTTTTCTTCTATTTGTCTTCCTTTTCCCCTCCAATTATGTAAATTTTCGGCCTTAGAAAGTCAGATTACAATCACAGCTCATGTACTTCAGAAGCCAAGCAGTTGGCGCTTAATCGGCCAACAGCCAGTGGTTCATGAGAGCCTTGAGAAAGTGGAATATTTGATACGAAAAACATGGCATTGTATTCTTCAGTGTGTCGATTTGGCTTCCAGTCACACGGTAATTAGACTACAGACATCATATGGGGCGAACGAGCAGTGAGTGGACGGTGGTCTTAGCATCGAGACTCGTCGGCAGCGGACCGGGCAGAATGGGAAGACCGGACCTCGATGTGGACTCTGAAACAGGGTCCAGTGATGATAGCAAGCGGCATAAATGGCATCGTCATGAGGACAGTCGAGGTGACCGGATTCCGGGGGACCCGATGAGGCCGGGCCGGGCAAATGTACCTGACATGACGGACAGCAGACGCCGTCGCGTTTCTACCAAATTCACTTCGTCTCTATGACAGGTTAGCATCTTGTCTCTCGTCCCCATTCAATTGCATATTGTTTTATTTTTTCCATTTACGAATTTTTCTACAGAAAAAATGCAACCGCTCCCTCCTGCATCATGCATCTAGCGCAAGTCACCATGCATCGGCTGATGACCCGAATTGCCACGAAGAGCGCTAGGCCGCTTCAAGCGTTCTTCCCCCCTAATTTTAAAATTTTAGCGCGTTTTTGGAGCCTCGCTACCCCACTACAATCGCTGAAATTGCCTTCAAACTTTTCTTGCCATTTTTTTCCTTTCTAGAGCTCGTTAGTGGTTCGCAGGTAGATGGTGGACCCGCCTCACCCGCTGTTGTCTCTTTGCGGCCTTTCAAGACTCGAAGCCGCCAAGCCCCAAGCACATTGGCGTCATTGACTGAGAACGGGTTGCCGCTTTGTGTCTTGTCCCCTTGTCTCTCATTTATCCGTCGACGACCTCTTTTTCCACCTCTCTTCTTTGCTCGGTATAATTGCATTCCTTTATTTTTGGTTGATTTTGTACCTAGTTTATCCTACAGTCCTTGCTGCGCAACTTCATCACCCTCGCCTGCGCCACCGTTGGTGACGTTTGGCCGTTGTGCAAACGCCAGCCACAAACCCAAAGGCGCGACGGTCGCGTTCAACGTCGAACGCTTCCGGCAGCGAGGCCTCACCAGTAAGCATCTGACCAAAATCACACGATATCATCCCGGCTGCCATGGCCATGGATATTGTATCCAAGAAATCATCCCCAAGTCTCCCTCCTTTCAGCCTAGTGCTGTCTCCTTGTTGCCCGGAGCTGCCAAATCCCCGGCTCTTCCGCCCAAATTCTACCATCGCGACAGGGGTGGTGCTCTCAGGGGACGACAAACCCACCAGCCCAGCCAACCCGCCAGCCTTCTTCTCCCTGCGCCCAAGTCGCCGAACTCCCATCCACCATCCCGCATCCTCCTTCACCAGGCATGTCTTGCTACATGGCTTCCATCCTTTGAACCTTTACCCCTCAATCTTTTCAATTGATTCAGCTGCAGCCTGCTGACTGACTTCTTCGGCCACTTCCCAGCCCGTCTCGAGCCTAAACCACGTCCGTCGATCCGCCCCCGACTCTCCACCGTCGCCCCTGTCGAAAAGATCCTCACTCACTCACCGTTCCTGCGCAACCCGCTCCTGAGCCCTCCGGACCTCGTCTCGTCGGCTGCTTCCTTCTCTAGGCTCAATTCCCGATCTCTCGCCAGAAGCATGCCGCGCCGACTCCAGAATCCCTTTTCCACGTTTCCCACCATGTCGCCATCCGAAAAGAGCCAGAGACGCCCCTCTACTTCCAAGTCCAACCGCCTCTCCCAGCTCTTCTCCTCCAGCCCAAAATCCAAGGAGAGCCCCTCTGCGGCACAAAAGTCTCTGCTCGCCATGCAGCAGCACCAGCAGGCCGACCAGCAAGGCCTCGACAGGCCTCACTTTCCCCAGGCCGCCTCCCGAGAGTCACAGCTCTTGAACGCATCGCCCGGTGCCATCTCGCCTGCCACCGTTCCGCTACCAACCATCTCTCTATCAAGTGCCATGGCCAGTGACCAGACCCTCGAGACTTCCACCACTACCATCTTCCGGCCCGAGACCGCCGAGGAAATCGAGCGCCAGCGCATCGCCGACTCCCAGTTCGGTCCCCTCAACAGCCCCTCTCACCTCTACACCTCCAAGTCGCACGGCGAGCCCCTTGAGGCTCCCATCGAGGACGAGCCTCCCTACTACTACCTGCTCACCACGTACATCAGCTACCTGATTCTCATTCTCCTCGGTCACATTCGTGACTTCTTCGGCAAGCGCTTCGGAGACAAGAAGCTGTATCAGGCTCTCAAGGTGCAGAACGGCTACGCTCCTCTCAACGATGACTTTGACAACTTTTATACCCGCCGCCTCAAGCGTCGTCTCGACGACTGCTTCGCCCGTACCACCATTGGCGTCCCCGGTCGCTACATCACCCTCCTGGACCGCATCTCCCACGACTTCAACCTGTCGTACCAGTACACTGGCACATACACCGAGACCCTCAACATGAGCTCCTACAACTACCTTGGTTTCGCCCAGTCAAGCGGCCCCTGTGCCGATGCCGTCGAGGAGTGTGTCAAGCGCTATGGCGTCAGCTTCTGCAGCCCTAGAGCCGATGCCGGTACCTCGGAGCTTGCCCTCGAGGTTGAGCGTGAAATTGCCTCCTTTGTCGGCAAGCCTTCTGCCATGGTCTTTTCTATGGGCTACGTCACCAACGCCAGCTCTTTTCCCGCCCTCGTCAGCAGGGGCTGCCTTATCATTTCCGACGAGTTGAACCACGCCTCCATCCGTATTGGTGCCCGTCTTTCTGGTGCCGTCATCCAGTCTTTCCGCCACAACGACACTAATGACCTCGAGCGAGTCCTTAGAGAGGCCATTTCTCAAGGACAACCTCGCACTCACCGACCCTGGAAGAAGATTCTGGTTGTTGTCGAAGGTCTCTACTCGATGGAGGGCACCATGTGCGACCTGCCCGGCATTCTCGCTCTGAAGCGCAAGTACAAGTTCTATCTCTTTGTCGATGAGGCTCACTCGATTGGCGCTCTGGGTCCCAAGGGACGTGGTGTATGCGACTACTTTGGCATCGACCCTGCCGAGGTGGACATTCTCATGGGAACTCTGACAAAGTCGTTTGGTGCCAACGGCGGTTACATTGCTGCCGACAAGGCCATCATTGACAAGCTCCGGGCCACGAATGCCTCCACGCAGATCGGCGAGTCTCCTGCTCCTTGCGTCCTACAGCAGATTCTGGTGTCCCTGAAGCTCATCACTGGGGAGGTTTGCCCTGGCCAGGGTGAGGAGCGTCTGCGCCGTATTGCCTTTAACTCTCGATACCTCCGTCTCGGACTCAAGCGTCTGGGCTACATTGTGTACGGCCACGATGATTCGCCCATTATTCCTGTTTTGTTGTACCACCCCGGAAAGATGCCCGCCTTTAGCCACGAGATGCTGAAGCGCAAAGTTTCGGTTGTCGTTGTCGGCTACCCTGCCACTCCTTTGATTAGCTCGCGCGCGCGTTTCTGCGTTTCCTCGGCGCACAACAAGGAAGACATGGATCGTCTTCTAGTTGCCTGCGAGGAGGTGGCTGAGCTGCTACAGCTCAAGATTTCGACAGGTGTTGCGGGCGGTCTTCCTCATCTTCCCAAGAACCTGCCAACCATGACGCACAAGCAAGAGTGCGAATGGCGTGCGGCAAATGGCATCCCTGTGAACCCGCCACGATGGCAGGTCGAGGACGTCATCCGCCATGGTGTCGAGGACACCAAGCTCCCACTTCGATAAACATACAGCATTACATAGGCGTTGGAACTTTTTTTTCTTGTTTTTTATATCATATTGCCCATTTCATCAATTTCAGCTACAAAGAACGACGAGCACATGCACGAGGCGTTGAGTGATTGGCCGGTTGGTTTTGAATAGAGCCGCAGTGTGAAGTGTGACGCGGCCGTGGATGAAGCCTTTTACACCCTTCTTTAGTCCGGCGCAGCGTGTCTGCGACGGCATGCATGCAGCCTAGGTGGGCAGCATTTTTATTAATTATTTTTTAATCATTCTGAGGTTGGTAGTCTGGAGTGTATGGACAGACTTCACACGTGCACCAGGGTGGACGGCATGGCAGCATGCGGCATGGCAGTAGACGGATGAGATAAGATGATGGGTAATGAGGTATGGGAGGTGTACATGGCCGGCGAATATTTACAATATAAATCTATTCTACTAGGATTGCGGCTGCTTTTGGGCGGTTCAAATGGTTGTCGAGCAGAGGATGTGATTTGCGCTGGGCGAATGTGAAACGGGACGTGGAGGCCATGGGTGGGCTCACAGACGGCACCATCTTGGCGGCACAAGGATTGAGCCACTGAGGAGCCTTGTGAAGAAAGATGCGCGTCCGAAGAGATGAATACTCTTGGCTGGTTACGACGATGAAGATGATTTTCCTTTTCTGCGACCTAGCTTGGCAGCGGACTCGACCTGGGCTGTTCCGGCCTCATCACTGACATACGTTGATGTTTAGGGTACAGCGCCGTGTTAGTCGAGACAAAGTGCTTCGAGGTATTGAGTTGACATGTCAAGCGCTGCACTGAATTTGTACAGTTCAGTGGCATGGTGCACTTCTTTTCCTGTCTTCTTGTGCAGCTCATCATACGTGGCGATTTCAATATTTCCATGTAGGGGTCCTGGACAAGCCGAGGTGTGTGGTGGTGGTGGGGGGGACGTTGGTGCATTATTATGCGCCTTCTTCATGCCCTGCTCTGGGCATCTGCAGATTTTTGCAATTTTTCTTCTTTTGCATTCCCCAATTTCCAAGTATGTGCTTCCGAAATGGAAAAGATGGAAAGTAGACGACAATTTGAGTTTCCGGGGGGCCGCGGCGCGGGCGGTGGGTTTTGCGCAGCGGGACGTCAATGCAGAAAATGGAATCAATTTCTAGAAAGGGCAAATGAGGGGGGTGTGTGTATATGTGTAACGATTGTTGAACACTTTCTAGGTTGGATGTCGAGAGAAGAAGGAAGACAAAAGGAAGGGAACAACGGAAAGGTAGGTTGATTTGTTTGATGCGGTTGCTTGTTTCTTTTTGGCACAGGACAACGACGTACTCAGTACCTGGCTAATAGGTTGTATGTGTAACATCCAGCGCACAGTTTCTTTTCTTCGTCCTTGCCCGGTTTTGTACATGGGGGATGACGAACAGGCCAAGGGGGGCCCCGGGCATTGCCGAACTGTCGTCAGACATGCTGTTGCTTGGCTGTGTCAGTGACGAGCGAACGTGATGTCTTTTGTCTGTTCCGTTCCGTTGTCCTGTGACAATTGATTAGTAGGTAGGACGGGTGAGAGGAACGTGGACGGGACGACGGGTGAGTATCTGCTGCGCCGGCTTGGAGAAGACAGGGAGGACCTGGGTAGGCAAGAAGGAAAAAGATTTCAGTTGCAGGTTGAGTTGAGGTTGGTGGCGGTGGTGGGGTGTGTCGGGCAGGCGGACGTTTTGGGATCTCTGGGGTTGTGTCCGCGGATGTGTGTGTGTATGTGTGTGTGTGTGTGTGGCTTTTTTAGGTAGGATTGCTGCAGTGTAACCGGGTTGGAGAGAGCGGCAAAGGAAAGGGATGGGTTATGGATGCATGGGTGTGCGAATGTGTGTATGTATGTGATGATGATGGCGATGTGGTGGTGGTGGTGGTGTGGTGTTGATAAATTTGGCTTGGAGATTACAGTGGACTTGTAGGAGCATGGCAGGCAGGCGATGTGCTGACAGGCACTAATTTCCAGGCACCTTGGGAAAGAGAGCGGTAATGAAACCGCTGTAAAGCCGTTGTTAGTGGACAGACAGGCCCAACGTCCAACATGAGGCTGGGTGTACTAAATAACGCCTCTCTGAGAATCTTTCTACCTGAGGTACCTGCCATCCACCACCACAGGCAGGTTCAATGGCAGGTACCGTGTATAATCCCTGATCCTGGCAAGTCTCGCTCTGTTTTCTCCCCTTTCTTAGCGCCCGCAAGAGCTTTCCTGCATGCTGCAGCTCACAACTCTGCACGGATGGATGGCGCCTCCAAGGCTGTTGGACATGTACTAAATTCCCAAGTCTTGCTAAACAAGTTCTTTCTTGCTATATTTAGCTTTCTCCTCCCCCTCACCCGCCGTCCCGGGCTGCAAGGACTGCAAGCCATCGTCTCGTCGGTACCTCGTCCGCGCGCCGCGATCCCGTAGTTCTGCATGTACCCCTGGAACGAAGAAAATACCCACTGTACCTGTTGCTACCGCTGGTTCCGCTCAGTGACCTGACACCTTGTTTGGACCTTTCTTGCGTTCCTTCTAGTTACCAATAAGTTAGTTATCCAACTTGGTGCTCTCCATCTCTCCATCTCCATCTTTTTCCATCTTTCTCTAGCATCTCCTCCTCTCGGGACCCCCCCCTCCCCTCCTTCTTCGCCGCCCGCTGCTCGCCTCCTGGTTGCCCTCGCTTTCGTTTGGCTGCTGCATTGCATTGCTTGCATCCAATCCCAACTCAATCCACCACTCAACCTCTCCCCCATCACGCCCTTTCCGATCTGCGACCTGTTTTTACTTCCCCTTCTCCTTTTTGCTCCTCCTCCTCTTCTTCTTCTATAGCCGCCACAATTTCCTTGTGCATCCAGCGTTTCCGTCCCTTATCTCGACTCGCCCACACCCCATTCGGCTTTCGTTACACACCGCGTCCCCTCGTCATCGCCACGGCCGCAATCTTTCACCACTTCTCGACGACTCGATACCCTTTCAGCAGCCTGGGACAATCACCCCCTCTCTGCTCGCTTTGACTTGGCTTTCAGCACCGCAAATCACGCCTGCAGATTGAATCGTCCCGCCTACCTCGTATTTCAGCCTCGAGCCGCCCATCGTGCACGGCCTCTGCATCTGCGTCTCCCTCGCCTTGCCACGTCCATTCGCCTAAAATCGAGCTTGCGCGTCCGTCCGCCCGCCCTCCCCTGCCAGCACCACCGACGACCAGCATCCGCGTCTGAAAGACGAAATTTGGCTACCTAGTAGCTTTGCAGTAACTCTTCCGCACGACGACAACTGTGCAGCCGCTGGCAGGCGACACCGCCCGCCCCCTCACCCTGCCTGCATCGCCGAACCCCCTCCTTTCCCTGGCGCCCAGCTGAATCGCCAGCTTCGCCGAGGGCCCCCGACTACGACTCAACCGTCCTCGCACCGCAACATAGCCGTCCTAGGCTAGAACTCCTCGTTATGGCTTTCGAGAGCGGCACCGCCTACGCAGAGTCGGACGCTGACGACGAGTACGAGCGAAGCATGGGCGGCCACTCCCCCGTCGGCGACTCGGAAGCATCCCCCATTGATTCTGAGCTCTCGACATCCGCCGAGCACACACCCACCACGTATGGTCGCCACAGCAGCGCCGACCGCCTGCCCGAGACAATCATCTCGGAATGGACCGCCGACGAGTGTGCCGACTTTATCAGCAATATCGGCCTCTCCCAGTATGCTGACCATTTCATCGGTACGTACAGCTTGGAGCCTCGGCCTCGAGATGCCCCATCTAGTATGAGATATGTCAGCTAACATTACGGCAAAGAAAACGAAATCGTCGGAGAGGCTCTGGTTGCGCTACTTCATGACGATCTTAAGAGCATGGGTATCGCCAGTGTCGGCCACAGATTGACCATTCTTAAGAGCGTGTACGATGTCAAAAAGGCACAGGATATACCCATGGAGTCAGATCACTATCTGCCAATGTGTACGTCCTACCATATCGACTCATGTTGCGCCTGCTAACTTGTCACAGCTGCCGATGCCGAGGCCCAGTACGCCACAGCAACACTCAATGATATCAAGCACCTTGTCGAACAGCTGAGGCTACGAGACGAGCGCATGAACCTGCTCGAAGGCGACCTGCGACGCATGACGGACGACTTCCGACGGCTACGCGAAGATGTTTTGCCCGCCCTCCGAATCGCCAAGGACGCGCAGCAGCCACTGCCCAATGTCACATCCAGCAGCCAAGGCTACACTTACGAGGCTGGCAACATATCGAGCCCTGGTCCGACGCCCCCGGGCGGTAGCACCGGCGTTGGTGGCGTAAAGCGCCAATATTCTCAACGTAAAATTCTGATAGGAGCCACGCCAAAGAGTTCATCACCCACGCAGGCTGGCCACGAGAGAAGCATTGCCGAGCAAACACTCGACCCCGCCAGCGCCGCCGAACGCGCCGTCCTGTCGTCGAGTCATCTTGCTGCCATGAACGGCTCTGCTCACGCTTCGTCTCCCGGCTACTCACCCAACATGCCCTCTCCCACATCACCGCAAAATTACCTGAGCGGCGCGACGCTCGCCTCGCGTTCCTACCGCAGCGACACGACCACGCCTTCGATACGAAATTACAGCGAGACGAGCGCCGCGCGACGGCGCGAGACACCTGTGCCCGACACCCCGAATCACCCGCCTGGCTCGGTAGAAATCTTCAAGTCGTTTCGGGTTTCTATGGAAGACCCGTGCTACAAGGTTCTACCGGCGGCGCTGCGCAAGTACCAGATCAATGCGCCTTGGGATCAGTACGCCCTGTACATTGTCTACGGCGACCAGGAGCGATGTCTGGCTATGGACGAGAAGCCCCTAATTCTCTTCAAACAGCTGGATAAAGAAGGAAAGAAACCCATGTTTATGCTGCGCAAAACGACCAGCGCTCCGGCGGATGGCGACCCTGGTAGTGCGGGAGGCACGTCTTCGGGGTACGGCCCGCCTGGTGGTATTATATAAAATAGCACTGGCAGGGGTTGGTTTATTTGTTGGCTTCTCTTCACATATATACATTATTTGGCTGAAACATTTGGTACTTTTTCCACCCTCTTCTTCTTTTCTTCTTATTTCCGGAGCATAGCAAACATGGGCTGCGCGCACGAAACAGCAAGCGTGCGGATTGTTGAATAACAGGGAATCATTGGGGGTCGTCTTTGAATGCATAAATGCAGTCTAGCGGATGAATTGATGTGGCCTATGGCTATGAATTGGGGTATACGATTCCTTCAAGTTCCACAGTTATCTCTCTCTCTCTCTGTGTGTGTGTGTGTGTATGTGTGTGTGTGTGTGTCATTGCATGATCTGGTTGTCGTTTCGTCGTCTGTCGTCGCCTTCAAAAGCTAGGCAGTTGCACTACCACTGCTTCATGCTAAACGGGATGCTCGAGACGGGGTGTTGCGGGTTCAGCTGCTTCTTTGCGTCGTTCTTTTTCTGCGCCTCGGCGTCCTTTCCGCCCTTGGACTTTGACGATGAGCTGCCGTGGGCCTTGGCGAGCAGCGGGCTGTTGGAGTCGACGGACTGACGCGTGTTGGCTTTGGCGTCCATGGTGATTGGGAGGTGTATGGAATTTCCGATGGGATAAGCAAAGAGTTGAAAATTGCTTTATGATGGATTTGTTTTCTCTGTATGTGTAAGTCGGATGGAGGGGGAATACATGGGCTATATATAGACACCGCGGGCGAGGCTTGGGGCGGCCGATGATCGCCGAGTCCTCCGTCGGAGCCTCGTACGCGAAAGCAAACGAACGAGGCAGTAAAAGGCGCTACTTTGAGCCATTGCTTCTCGCCCTCAGTATGGCCGATGTCGTTATGAGGCTGTGAGGCTGAAGAGGGCTCCAAGCGTACCCGACCACCAAACCGCCCCGAATAGGTTCGCCGTGGTGGAAGGCGGACCGGCATGGGCTCAGTTATTCCCCCTGATAAAGCCTGCGTTGATGACAGTAATGCCGTGGACACACACACGCAACGCCCTTCAGCCTTGCGAGGGGTGGTGCTCCATCCCCCACCAGGCAGGGGCGCTACTGTAATAGATGACGAACAGGAGTGCGTATAGGTATACGATGCCTAGAGAGGGGGATGCATTCTTCCGGAGAAAGCATTGTGATGTATTGGTTCGGGGATGGTGAAGATGCCCAATGTTGGAGGTGGGTTGGAGGCAGCTTGGTTGAGGTAGAATAGCAAGTACCCAAAGGAGTGTTTTGAACAGATGAAGCTTAACTCGACAGAAGACTCCTGTAGTGACGGGGTAATTTGAAGACTGCTACGACCGTATGGAGGGACTAGCTCAAGATGAAGGCAATCACTCACCATACAATCACACAATTGGCCATGATGCTCGCGCTGGCCAGCCTTGTTTGTAGTCTGGAGCGCGATAGCTTGGGCTGAACAAGGAGCAACGGCTTGTGGACTAACCTATAATACCCACTGGCTTGCGCGGCGTGTTGTTATAAGTTCGCTGAGTCCACTGCTTGTGGTTTGGGTTGCTTGGGGTCGAGGAAACTTTAATTGGTTGCCTATTTTGGAGCTTGTTTTAGGGAAATGAGATGACAAAGGGAAAAAAAAGGAAACACCGAGTCAAGTTGGATTGGCAATGCCAACTAAACCTTGTTATGCCGTAGGTTACGGCCGGTGGACGTTGACACTTATTACGGCAAAGACGGCGCAATCAAATCAGTCTGATGATACTAATCTAGTTGATATAGTGACTACCGAGAAGTGCGACGACTCATCATTATCGTCATTCTTTGCGCGCCATCTCTACACGTCAGCTCCTGACGCGGCAACTCGTACAATTTTCAGACTGGTCCAGGGATGGAGATGAGCTGCATAATATCTGTACCTTGGAAAACAATCGCCCATTTTACGTCCATCTTGTCTGCGTGCCATGATGCAATGGGGAACAGTGCGTTCCGAGTGTGATGAGTCCTTTGAGCTTCGGAGCAGGAGCACGCCGCCGAGCCTGTTCAAAAGGCAGCCAAGCCTTATCGGTAATTTACATACAGGGGAAAAGTATTCAAATTGAATTATTTGCGAGGCAATTGTTTGTCGAATTCCAGGAGTAGGCATGTAGCTGCTTGCTGGTGGTACGTAGTGTGGGAGCTTGCACTGTAGAATGGCTGGTGTCAGGATGAGAAGCAGACAAAGGCAAGTGCGATGGGATAACAAACCATCCGACCATCATTTTTCTTTGTCGATTCGATGCACCGTCTTCACCGTACACAAGGCGTCAAAAAGCTTGCGGCAACTGACAGGGTCTCTCCTGTCCAAAAGCCGGCCGTGGCTGATTAACCAAAGGTTCCTCCGTGCTACCTTGTAACTTTCAAGACAAACGAACGTGCTTGCTTCCCCTTCCCCGACCCAAGGCCCCAAAAACGAAGACGCCACCTGCCAGCCTCATCATCATCGCCAAGAAACCGCCCGTCGAGAAGGAGGTACAGGCTACTTGACTCTTGCAACGATCATAATTTAGGACCTCTTTGGTTTTTCTCGCCCTGCTACCAGCCTTTGTAACCCGCCACCATCATCAGTACGATTTGTGACAAAAACCGAAGCGCCATGATAGCACGCGATACGCCCGCACCGTCGTGAAAGGACGATCAACGCAAAAACACCAATCGAGAAAAAGCATTTGTTCCTTATTCCCCCCCCAGTATCATCGATAGAGATCATCTCTTTAAAAAAAAACCAAACCGCAGACATCAGAACGAGCACCACTACCACCACCACCCACTCCTCCAAAGCCGCGCGCCTACAATGCCACCAATCCCTTCACTCCCGACGCTCCTTCACCCCCGCTCCGACAGCAGCAGCAGCCTCGACCGAGCCATAGAACGTCTCGGCGGCGGCGGTCCCGGCGGGCAGTCGGTCGTCCGCGGGCTCTTCATTGGTGTCGCGCTCGGCATCGTGCTCGCGCTGCTGTGCTGCTGCTGGTGGCCCTGCCTGCACCACCAACAACACGGGCGGCGGCGGCGTACCGATAGCAGCAGAGCCCCCGCGGCGGCGACGCGGAGGCCTAGGGTCGCGGATGATAGGAGGGCTGGGATGTTGGATGCGCAGGCCGGCAATGCTGTGATGACGACGCCGGCGGCCGCTGGCAGCAGCAGCAGCAACAGGGCGACGACGACGGCAACAGCAACGGCTACATGAGGGGGGCAAAAGACCTCGGTGGGTTTCGTGGGGGCTCGTTTTTTATATGGCGTTTGGGAACATGGTTATGGTTTTGGTTTGACGAATACATGAATATGCAGCGTACATGGAGCGAATTACGATTTTATTCCTTTTCTTTGGCCGCTCTGGTCGTGCTATGGAAATGTGCACATGGTTTCATCGGTCGCCGAGATATCGTCAAGGTTGCCCTCGCTGTGGATATCAAAATCCGGGGAAACTTGCTAGTCTGCCCCGCGATCACCACAAGATGAGATGCGACACAGCTTACTGTGAGTTGAGCTCCTCTTGAATGAGTTATCCTAGGACCCTTTGCACAGCTTGAGCATTGCCGGGATGGGTAGTGAGTGTATGGCCATAAGGGTGGCCAATTGACCACATCCGGTTCCATTCCGCCATCTACAGCCATGAACATCCGACATCTCTCCGCGGCGTCAGTCGTATGCCAGTCCAATGCAGATGCTACATCCTTGTATTAATGATTAATCCCTTCGACTTTTGTCCCTACCTACTAGCCTCCTACATCCACCCACCACCATCGGCAGAGCCAAACAAAACACATACAACTCAGTCAACGACATGAAGAAACACCAGCCCTCAATCCAACCTCTCAATAACATGTCCCACAATCGCTAGCGCTAGCTCGCCACACCCCGCAAACAGCTCCCGAAACGCCGCGCTCGTCCACATCGTCTTGAGATGGCACGCCGCAAACGCGCTCGCCAGCACCCGCAGCGCCTCCCCCGGCTCGCCGTAGCTGTACCGCAGCAGCGCCACCACGTCGCCGATGCGCGCCTCGTGGAGGGTAAACGCGCACAGGATCCGGTGCAGCTTGTGCAGCGCCAGTTGCGCGAGTGGCTCGACGCGGTACTCGTCGGCCAGCGCGTGCACGCGCGCGTGTGACAGGAACACGCCGGCGAACGCGAGCGCGCTGTCCGTCTCGTTGTCCGGTGCGTGGAAGGGCGCGGCGGAGCGGCCGGGCTCGTAGCGCAGGTTGGTAGTGAAGCTGTGCCATGCGGCGCTTCGCTTGGGCGCTGGAGGCGGAGGCGGTGCCGGTGCCGGCGACGGCGCGCGAGCAGCCGCGACCGGGCGTCCGGTCCAGAAGTCGGCATCTAGCTCTTCGAGCGGCTTCTCCTCTTCCATGGCCAACTCGACGACCGCCTCTGCAGGCGCTGGCTCCGACTCAATAATGACCATCCGCTTCTTCCTCTTCTTCTTGTCCTTCTTGCTGCGGAGGAACGACAGGTCATCATCGTCGATGGGCCTCGGCTCAGGCTCCGGTTCAGGCTCACGCACAGGCGCAACCCACGCTTCTTCTTCCACCGGCTTTGCCCTGGTTGCGCCGAAACCCCAATCGTAATCTCCGCCAACCTTTGCTCTCGAGGTAAAAAATCCCCATACATCCTTCTCAGGAACGACTTGGTCGTCCGGAACCCGCTCGACTACCGCGTCCAGCTCAACCGCCTGCGCCGGCTCTCTCACAGGGGAGGTAGCGACGGCTTCTTCGACCACGTTCTCCGGCTCAGCCTGCGGCTCCTCCTCCTCCGCAACAGGCTCGGGCGGAGCATCAGGAACTGGGTGAGACGGAGCGCTGCCTTCATAGTCTCCGGTATATACGTACTGACCGAACCGGACAAACGTGTCCTCGTCGACGTGTCGCCACACCGCGCAGCCATTTGCCTCCTCATTCATCCGCCCATTGACGACGGAGTCGAGCACCGGGGACTTGTTCGCCGCTAGCGACGCATGGATGAAGAACTCTCGCTCCCGCGGCCCGACTAGGAAGCAGTATGGTTTGGACGACAGGATACTATCGCGGGAGGGGTTAGCTCGCTGCACTTGCATCATGGCCGCCCGCGCGAGACATACCTGTCGTAGGTGATTTCCGCCATGGCGGTGATCAAAAGACTCTCTGTGTTTGGTCTCAGAGCCTGGGAGTCCAAAGAGGGCGAATGGAGAAGGGAGAAAGGGAGGGTGCAGGATGGGAGCTTGGGCACCACGGCAGGTAAATATGTATGTTTGACCCCGCGTAGCTGCAGTGTCTGTCACATCCCAATCACATTCAGGCTCGTAGCTGCCTGACGTGGCTGGGGGAGCAGCAGAGCATCGCTACTTACTCTGTGAAAGAGCAGTATTTAGCCTTGATAATTTAGCTCTGATGGAGGAGGACAATCATTCAGATTATACACAAGGTACTGCACCCGGCGAATACTAAGATTTAGCTCACTGATGGGCAGATGCCAGATAGATGCCTGGCCAGATACAGGCAAAGAATAAATCAGAAACAGGGTGATAGCATTACCAGGATAGCAAGCCACGCGAGTATAGGGCTGGAGCGGCACACTGGTTGATCTCACGCCTCAACATTCGCAGCAGCGGGCTGTACCACAAAGAACAGCATCACCGCAAGAAACAGAGTGCAGACGGCCGCAAAGGCGACAACAGCAGTAAAGGTCAGTCATCGTTAAGTGAATCCTTACCAAGGAGTGCAGAAGAGACAGCGGCGCACTGCATCTCCCTGCACGCACCGTTCATCAGGATATCAACTTACACATTGATGTCACCACCAGATACAGGCGAAGCGCAGAAACCACGTTAATTCAAGCAATCCGCGTGCAAACCAACTGGAGGCGCATGTCTACAAGGAAACTGCCCGTCGTCTTTCCCCGCCTCGCCGTTGAGCAGCCCCTGTAAATGGTCACTGCCAAGCGCTACTGCATGGATGGATTGTAAGGCTGCGTTAGGCAGATTGTGCGACCAGCGACCGTACAACTCGTCCGTCGCCTATTCTGGGTGCGCTGCATTATGCACTCATGGCCTGATCAGCAACTTTAATTAGAGGACGACTGGCTCTCAGGGAATGTTTGCGTGGTCGTGGCCCATTCCCTCTTCTCCTTCTGGGGCAACCTGCTCGCCGTCTAACAATCCCGCAATGGATGTGCATGCGCTCCCGCGCGGCGCACACACCATACTCCCCTTGGATGAGGACGGCCTATATATCCTGCTGTGCGAGCAGGACCGCGAATATCACTGGCACTGGGGCCTGTACCTGCACAAGGGGATGCTCAAGGGCAGGGCAATATACACATCACGCGACCGAGTGCGGCCGTGCCGTGGCGCTACGAGGACAGGGAGGTGCACAACGTCGTCTTTTCCATGTCCGTCACCTTCGCGTTCAAGATAGCCGTCATCCCACTCGATATGGACGAAGCCGTCCGCGACCGCCTGGCCCGCGTCTCCATGGACGAGGCTGGAGCGGAGCGCTGGTGCCCGCTGACGTGCCGCACTTGGCTGCTGCACGCGCTGGCGGAGCTCGACGATGAAGGATACATCAGCATAAAACCTACCGCGACGGTCGAGATGGTGGAAGCCAGCTTTGCTGGAGTGAGGTAGGCAGTCCGCATGGCCAAGAGCCTCGGGTTTCCATTGCCTTCCCAGAGAGTCTTGAGTGCTGGTGAAATAACATGAGTGGGTTCGACATTAATATGCTCATAGTCTGCAGGCGTAAAACGACAGCGTCCGTCGTCGCGAGAGTTGAGAAGTTGTTTGAGCGAGTCTGTGGCGGGCGCGGGTTGAGCGACTGTGATTGATCAATACCTCGTTATATCGCAATAATATGAATGTTTCTTTCCGCGTTCGACCCTATATTATCTTTCTACCTCTTTCTCTTTCTCTTTCTCCTTTTCTTACCTAGTTGAAGTAATTGGTGCTAGTCCTGTTTGAAGTTGAGTAGGGCCTCGTCTGCGGATATGCCTTGGTCGTGTTCATTGATAGCTCGTAGAATCTCAGCAGTAGCAAGAGCTGGGTCAAGAGCGGTGTTGACAAAGTCGTCTGCGAGAATCTTGTGCTCGTAGGGGGTGAAAACAGCGGCATGGATGATGCCAAGGGCATCGGCGACAGTGTCGGGCATGCTGAACTCGGGGATGATGGGACTCTGGGGTAGGCGGAGAATGGAGGACTGCATGCAACCAGCTTCGTAAATGAGGTGACTTGACCGTACCCCCTAAATATAACTAGTTAGGGGCATGCAGCAGGCGAAGGGCAGCCAGTCAATGGCGTTGTTATTTATGGAAATGGCCGGAGCTAATAAGGGGGTGGACGAGGCCAACAAGCAACAAAAAGGCTGGGAGAAGTTTACCTACTGGGTACCTAGTAAAGGGTCATGAGAAGTCCTTCCACCCCATACTGTGCCAACGCCAGCCACAGCAATGAGCCACTGAAGCGAGCCACTGACGTGCGCCTCAGTCTTCAGTGTAAGACAACAGGTACGTACTTAGGTACCCAGGGCAGCTCACCACGTAATCGCCATACCTAGGTACCTACTTGGCTGCTCAGAAGTACGAATACTAGGTAGGCACTTGAGGCGAGCATTGTTACAGGTCAGTACCTAGTAGCTACCTGGCAATAATCGATGTGTTTCCAGATCTGCAAATTATCAAGGAAATCTTGAATGTGCTACTTAATCATGGTTACCCTGGTACCGATGTAGATAGATGCCTTGGAGCTCTGGCCTTCCCCGCCGTAATTCCGTTGATGCACCACTCTGCTTGAGGTACCTCACGATTGGTGAAGGTTCCTCTACGTTACAAGTACAACTTACCTTAGGTAGCCGCCGTGTTGCCGCTGTTGACCACCAGCGTCACACCAAACACTCCCAACATTGTTTCTTTCCATCTCACACGCGCCTGCCTGCTTCGTTGCAGGCTCGTCATTTCCAACTTGAATCAGGGATTCCTCCAGAATTGCCTGTTTCAACAGTATCACCTCCCTTGCTCTCTGCTACAGCTCTTTGCTACATCCTACAAGGTACGTGCGCACGCGCCCGCCGTTAGGCCCAGACAATCTGTTGCAGGTCCCTTGCCAGCAGCCTGCCAGCCAGCAACCCCCCATCCATCCCGTGCGATCCGTCTCCAACAAACGTGACCGTTATCAACCTGTCCCTTTTCCCTATCCTCCTTTATTATTTATAAATACTATTCCCCGATCATTGCGCCCCTACTTCCCTTTTGCTTAGCTCCCTACCTACCTAGGTGGCTCTTCCACAGTACCTACAGGTACTAATAAGCTACCCTTACCCGCAACATCCCACTCCGATATCACTACCTGCCTACTCCGTCCTGCCCAGACCAACCCCACCAAGCCCGGTCACCATCTCTCCACCCCTCGCTCTCTCAACGCTCTCAACTCGCAGCTGGCGACTCTCGCCTCCACAGCCTGCTTACCATCCATTGCTAGCATCCTGACCTGACCTGGGACTCCTTGCCGCGCGAATCCGCGAATCCGCGAATCCTGCGATACACGCCCGCTCATACCTCAAGTCATCCACCTTCTCACCTCTCCGTCTATCCCGCCCGCCTTATCCCCGACTGCGCGTTGCCGACTCGCCCCTCCCCGGTCGACGCCCGACGCCCAACGACTTCTCTCGATCGGATCCTCTGTAACGAGACCGACGAATCCGACTGAATTTCCCTCCCATTGCACGAGCCCTCCACAAAACTGGCAGGCTCTAAGCGTCGCAGCTTCTCCTCTCACGGAGGCAGCCTGCTCAATAGAATGTTTGGAGGCTCCAACTCCAACTCGATAGATTCCAGCATCCGTCCCGACACCGCCTCCGACCGCAAGTCACCCTCTCCCAACGCCGCCGCCCCCCAGCCCATCGCCGCAGCTGCTACCAAGAGCACCGATCAGGCAGCCAGTGGTGAGAAGCGCCACACCAATGGGAGTCCGCCTACCAGGCAGGATAACGGCGGTTCTACAGACAAGAAACGCAGAAGCAGCAGCGTGAGCAGCAAGGCCAGCAGTCTCTTCGCCTCTGCCAGGAGCTCTTTTGGCTTCTCCCCCAGTTCCCGCCACAGCCCCGAAATGGCCTCCCCCATTCAGAAGCTTGGCAAGCAGGATCCCGCCCTGGCTGTCCCCCAGGGTAGCCAGAACAACTCAGCCGGCGACTCTGTCCCCGGCCCCAAGTCGACCTTTCGAGTTGGTGTCTGGGAAGATCGTAATAGAAAATGTCGTCGTACCATGGAAGACACCCATGCTTTCCTCTACAACTTTCTTGACACCAATGCCCTTGACGGTGCCGCCGCCAGCTCCAAGTCTGACAAATCCTCCATTGATACCTCAAGTACAGAAATTGCAGAATCTGATAATGGATACTTTGCCATCTTTGACGGCCATGCCGGCACCTTCGCTGCTGATTGGTGTGGCAAGAAGCTCCATATTGTCCTCGAGGACATTGTTAGGAAGAATCCCCATGCGCCTCTGCCAGAGCTCCTCGACCAGACATTTACAAGTTGCGACGCGCAGTTAGAGAAGCTTCCTCTCAAAAACAGCGGCTGTACTGCTGCTATCGCTGTGTTGCGATGGGAGAAGCGCTCCGCCAGTGACCGCCATCACGTTGCCGTCCCCACCATCGCCATGCCGGCTGCCAAGAATGGAAAGCTCCCTGAATCAAGCAGCGATTTGGAAAAGGCAACCTCGGCTGAGAAGGAGGCGTCTGCCCCGACGCCCTCGAAACCTCAACCGAACAGACAGCGCGTTTTATATACTGCCAACGTCGGCGATGCCCGCATTATTCTATGTCGCAACGGCAAGGCGCTCCGTCTGTCATACGACCACAAAGGCAGCGACGAGAATGAAGGGAAACGTATCGCCAATGCTGGTGGCCTAATCTTGAATAACCGAGTCAATGGCGTCTTGGCCGTTACTCGTGCCCTCGGTGATGCATACATGAAGGACCTCGTCACTGGCCACCCTTACACCACCGAGACTGTCATCCAGCCTGAGCTTGACGAGTTCATCATTATTGCTTGCGATGGAGTAAGTTTACCCTTGAACAGTCTCTAAACCCCACCACTGACAGATTTAGCTCTGGGATGTCTGCGGCGACCAAGAAGCTGTCGACCTCATTCGTACTATGCAGGACCCTACGGCTGCCTCGAAGCTGCTGGTCGAGCACGCCCTCGGACGTCTCAGCACCGACAACCTGTCGTGCATGGTCATCCGCCTTGACAAAGACGCTATCCAGCAAGCCAGCAAACCCACCGCCGAGACCGCCGGCGGTAGAACCACCACCACTACCACTGAAGCAGACAAGATTGTTGGCGAGACAAAGCAAAAGATTGCGGACGGTTCAACTGCGCCAATCGGCGTCTCCGCTACCAACAGCGGCCGCGGCTACGATGCTGCCTCCGCCTCCGCCGCCTCCACTTCCGGCCCCGCCAACGCCGCTGTCGCCACCACCGACGACGAGTTTGTGCCCACGGCCCTGAACGAGTCCGTCGCCGAGGAGGAAGTGGCCGTCGTGGACGACGACGACGACGAGGACACCGAGGTAACGCGCGCTGGCGAGGACACGCCTGTACAAGAAAAGCCCGCAAAGGGCGGCACCGTGCTCTAGCATTCGCTTAGGTGGGGCGCCGCCATGTCTTGTACTTGAATGTTTCCTTTCTCAAATCGTCATGGTTCATTTTGTGCACAGGGCGAAAAAGGTACATGGGGGCTGGCTGCAGCGATGACACCGGTGACATTGGGCGGTGTGTCTTGGCCATACATGCGAGCTTATTAGGAACCGCACGGACCGGTTGTGAGTCTCGGGACGGAACCTTTTACATCGTCGTGTCTTTTATCTACTTTCAATTGATATTATTTATACATCTGCTCCTGGCGCGTTGGTGGGTGTGATGAACGATTTCTTTTTAGAGTTTGCGACGGTGCAGGTGCCCCAGCAAGCTTAATTACAAATGATGGAACGTGACATGACATCAAACGTACTTCTTGAATATTTAGTTGCAAATTACAAAACGTAGAATCATTCAGTCATGTTAGAAGAGCAACCTTTGTGATGTCCAGCAATCTTCTTCCCAGCCAAATCTCAAGCTTTTGTGAAGCTAACATCTCAAAATATGAAGCAGAAAGCAAAGATGGGGAAAACAGCAGAGAGACAGAGCGATGATCACGCAGGTACTAGTCTAGGGAAATACTTGCTAAACGTCTCATCCTCCCCCATCAAGACGCGGAACGCGATTTTGGCGTACTCCTGGATCTTGGGGCACACGTGCGGGTTGAGGTGCTCGTACTCGACGTGTAGTTTCTGGAGCATCTCGGGCAGCCCAGGCCCGACCATGCCCCATTTGAGAATGGCGAAGCGGTCACGCGAGTAGACAAAGTCAAAGGACATGGCGCGGAACCCGGCGGCGAGGACGTCGACAACGGCCATGGGGCCGAGGCCGGCCCCATTGGAGGCGGCAAGCCGGAGCTGGCTGAGGCGGGGGACGAGCAGCGCCCAGATCTCGGGACACGGGGTAGAGTGCGGCCGCGCGTATTCTGGGTACATGGTGTCGATGCGGTCGTAGTCGGGCATGATGTTGCCGACGTTGCCCCCGAGGGCCAGGGTGAAGGCCAGGGCGGCCTCGCTGAGGATGCTCTGGCCACGGGCCCGGACAGCCGGGTCCGAGTGGTTGTTTTCGTCATCGCGCCGGCACGCGGCGCGGCGTGCGTAACAGAGATCGCAAACGCAGGTAAACGCCCACCGGTGCAGCTTGCCTTGGGCCTTGTCGAGGCTGTCAAAGGCAGTGGTCTCGGTGTAGGCGACGGTGAGCTCGGCGCCGGCGGGGAGGTCTCGCGCGGCGCGCACGACGGTGACATCCCCGAAAAAGGTCCGCTCGCAGTTGGCGTAGCAGGCGTGGTTGATGTACGAGGTTCGCAGCCAGACGCCGTCGCTGGGCGGCCGTTTCTGGACGACGTCGATGGAC
The DNA here is from genome assembly GCA_028828415.1 of Cordyceps cateniannulata. Classification (NCBI taxonomy): domain Eukaryota; kingdom Fungi; phylum Ascomycota; class Sordariomycetes; order Hypocreales; family Cordycipitaceae; genus Cordyceps; species Cordyceps cateniannulata. Next base: position 3,665,354 of record JAPHMX010000004.1, on the reverse strand, counting down.
TGGCTTCCGTGTGCGGGAAGGGTAGTCGGGATCTCAATGGTGTTGAACTCGATAATTGAGTCGACAAGGAAGCTGCAGTCGTGATACAAGACATTAGAGCTGTACGATATTGGAGATCCCCGGCGAGACGGGAACGGTGGTGGTACACGTACGCGTCAATGACCGGCTCGGCACCGGGCTCGGTGTCGACTCGCCCCAAGCCGGGACCGGCGAACAGGTCAAAAATGGAGCGGCGATAGGTCTCCGAGCAGTGCAGAAGCTTCTGATGAAGCTGAGCTGAGAGCTCTGCCTTAGCATGGTGGTCCACGTCGGCGGCCGTGGCTTTGACTCGAATATCTATAAAGGGAGCCGCTGCAGTAACCTCGTCCGGCATGCTGCGGCGACTGTAGGCCACGGCCTTTTCGCAAAGGATCAGATCGCCAAAGGAGACAGCCTCGGTGAGGAAGAGCCCGCGGCCTCGACCGTCCGACTCGCGCACCTCGACGGGTCCGTAGAAGTTGGCCACATCGACCAAGCCGGGACTCGGCTTTGCCTGTTTGTATATGCTGGCAAATGAGTAGTCGCCGGTGGTCTGCTCGTGCAGCCTCGTGTCGACCCGTGCAAGTTCCAACTTGGCGCTTGGCTCGTCCGGAGAGGCGGCGAGCAACTGGACGAGCGCCTCGCGACACCGGGCAAAGTTTCGGAGTCCGTAGTGTGCCATGGCGAAGCGGAAGAGGCCCTTGACAGCGGGAGTCATCGCTTCTGCGACCACTTGAGCAGCATCAGACCGAGCCGCCTCATAGCGACCAAGACGAAGATTAGCGTGAGCGCGGTTGTTGAGGGCAAGCTGCCTCTCGGTGTCTGTCGGGGCTACATGAATGGCCATGGAGTATCTTTGGGCAGTCGGAGGTCAGCTTGGGCGAAACTACAATCGAGACTTGGTGTCAAGTAATAGAGGGACGAAACTCACAGATGTATCGCAGAGGACCAGTCTTTATTTTTGACGTGGGTATTACCTTGCAGCCGAAGCTCCTCGCTGGACGTGATTCCTGACCGTTTCCAGGCGTCGGGAACCTGGCTGTCGGTGGCGTTGAGAAAGACTATATCAGTTACGTGATCTACTCTGATAGAATACATATCTTCCTTCTTTTTGGTCTTGAGAAAAGGCTCTTTGACGATGCAGATGGTGGCATTCGGCAAGATGTTACCGGGAGTATGGGTGGTGTCAGTGATGGGCATGTTGAACAGGGAGAGCGGCAAAGCCGTGCCACTTTCATCCTCGACGACAGCGGAGATGCCAAGGAACCTCCTCTTGGGGCGCGTGCAGACGCGGAGCGTAATTTTGCGGCCGCGGTGATGCCTGCCCGACTTCATCTGCGCGATGGACATCGGGCGGAGGGTGTTAAGTGCCTTGGCGCATGGTGCATACGGCTGCTGCTTGGGCAGCGGGATGGAGAGGCCCAAGTTGCTGAGAAACTGGGCTGGGGTGTTGTCAAGGCCCGAAGACTCCTTCCTGCTGTTGAAGCTGTCAATGACCTCCTGTCGAGGCGGGTGTCTGGCGGCCATGGTGTGCGTTGCAGAGGGAGGTCAAAGATCTGGGGGATGGTGGATAGAGAGGTAGAAGTGTACGGGAAGAAGGAACAAGAGAGATGGGAGATGGCAGAGATGAAAGAGCAGGGATAGGCAGACGGCCTAGGGATGTAGACGTTTGTTGCCAGAGAGAGAAATGTGCTGCGCGTGGATGGTGTGACGATGACAGCTGTCATGCAACGGGTGGTGAAGTGGTTGGTTGACTGTGCATACGCGCGCGCCAATCGAGACAAACGGAGGCAAGGCAACCATGGAAGTGAAGAACAGCCTCCAAAAGAAGGGGCAAAAGAAATCGACATTCAGTGTTTAGTGATAAATAGTCATGTAATAATAATCTTAAGAGAACCGAGACTGTGAAGAGATGTCTACATTCACGGAGTTCCAGGCGCATCAGTGACTGTCTAGGTGAACTGATGTATTCCTGCAGCTGCGGCTCACCTTCTTTTTTCTGCAGCAAAGTCACGTGGAAGACATTTGCAAAAAAATAATATGTAGAATGTTGAATGCTATGATGCGCGAAAAAAAAAAAGTCATGCAGTGCAAAAAACGCATATCAGATGCCTAGCAATCCAGTTGGACGATGAGCATATTCAACGCGGACTATCCGCAAAGTCCCCGAGGTGCGCTGCGCTGGCGCTTGTAGCATAGGTACTGCCTTAGTAACAGGTTAGTACGCTGTATGTGATTGCATTGGATGTCCGGCACCTGCTTTGTAAGTTTAGGAACTCCAACATAGTCTCCGTCGAGCACTTACACCAGGCCTCTTATTCCGCTGGGAGCCGCTGTGTCTGTGAGGGCACGCCACGGCCGGGTTAGTGGCGGGCCGTTTACGCGTATCTCAGAAGCCATCTACTGCAATAAACCCCGATATATATGGCGGTAAAAGGCAATAAGCGACATGGAGGAATGTTGGCCCGAGTTCGGCGGCGATGGCTTGCTCCGTTGCACTACTATCAAGTGGTGAATCTTGAGGATGCAAGGCGCTTCCGAAGCTTTAGGTACCATCCATTCTCAGTCAACTCTGAAAATATCGAATAGTTACTAGTTGTGATTATCTGGCAAGTAAATCATCAAATTTCCATCCCTCATCCAAATCAGCACCGTACAAGCCCCACGACACAGCACATCACGGCCCCACCCTCAGACATCCGCAACCCTATTCCGGACGCCCTGCGCTGTCGGGGAAGTTCCCTTTTCAAGTGCACGTCGGGGCATTCGAGCAGCGCAGGCACCCGGGACCCACGGCCCACGCGGCGCGCGCTGTGCGTGTGCTCCATCGCCGACAAGCCGGCCTCTGAAGGTGGTGGCGAACGCGGATCGGGGCAAGTCCGCCTGCGGATCGATCGGGCCCAACCCAAAGTCCGCAAGCATTCACCTTGATATGATTCAACAGCAGCTTAGGAATACGAAGCAGTTTCTATGGCTCGGTAAAGAGAAAAAAATCATCTATGCTGGGAATGTAAAGATGTATAAATGACTGGGCTCTCTCTATTCGTACTCACACCATTAGACAAATTTGCCACACGACAATCTACAGTCACAAACTCAACTTTTCCATTTTCTTTAACAACGAAAAAATACAAGATGAACACTCTTGTTGTCGGTGGAACTGGCCTGATTGGAGGCCACGCTGCGCTGCACCTGCGCTCGCTTGGCCACAATGTCACCATCTCTGGACGCAAGCAGCCGCAGGCACCATCGCCGCTGGCCGACTTGCCCTTCCTGCAGGGCAACTACCTGAGCAACGACATCACCAAGGAGCAGCTGTCGGAGTTTGAGACGGTCGTGTTCACGGCCGGGGCGGACGCGCGGCACGTGCCGGCGGACGAACAGGACGCTGACGCCTACTTCCTGCGGGCCAACGGGGAGGGCGTGCCGGCATTCGCAGCGCGGGCCCGAGATGCAGGCGTGGCGCAGTTCATCCACGTCGGCAGCTACTACTGGCACGTGTTGCCGGCTCTGACAGAGGCCAGCGCGTACATGCGGTCGCGGCAGCTCGAGTCGGAGGGCGTGGCGGCGCTGGCGCGACCGGGTTTCGCGGCGACGAGTCTGTGCCCGCCGATGCTTGTGGGCGACATCTCGGCGACTGTTGCGTCGCCGTTTGCGGCTGAGCTCGTGCTCTACTTCCAGGGCAAGTTCGGGCCCGCGGAGACGGCGCCGCCGGGCGGCATGGCGTTCCTGACGCTGCGCTCGCTGTCACAGGCCATCGCGGGGGCCGTGGCCAGTCGGGAGGCGGGCGTCGCCGGCAAGGTGCTGTTCGTCAGCGATGAGAACCTGACGTTTGTACAGTTCTTTGACTACTTCCGTCAGGCGATGGGCGTGGCGGACGGAGGGCTCCGCCTCGACGACAACCACCTACTGTTTCCCAAGGTGGCGCGCATGGGTGGCGATGCCAACGTGTTCATGGAGACAACGCCGGAGACGCACGCGCTTCTAGGAAGCTATGCTCGAAAAGACGTGTACAGTGCTGTCAAGGAGATCGTGGCCAAGCGTGTGTAAGGTTGCTGGAGATTGTTTGAGAGCGGGTAGACCGAACTAGACGTTGCAAGCTAGGCGAGCTGAAGGTATGAGGTGGTGTTGCCAAGTGGAGAGGAAATGAGGGTAAATAGAAAGAATGCAAGGTCAGTTAGATCTTAGGCAGATGATGGCATCGAAAAACGAAGGGAATACCTCCGAGCGAGAAACCAGATCTAGGCAAAGGTGAATGTATGTGGTGATTGATGAAGCACTGTACGATTGTGCGCTGTGACTATTTGCCGTGATCATTGGCAAGACGAGGCTGCCCAGCATACGCACAGCCCATTCACGAAAGCGACGCCATGGGATGCCAACCGAGGAGAAAAGCGCGCGTTGGACAAGCCAAGTTTAAAATTCGGCGTGCAGATCGCCACGCGGGCGCCCCTGGTCAACAGTATTTGTATGAATTGGCAGGGGAAGACCCTGGTAGGGCAGTCAGGGAAGCGAAGGAGAGGTGCCCGAGGAGGTTTTGGTGAAAAGCCACAGCCCACATGGCACTGATGGCAGTCGTAAGAGCTGTTTAATGAAGTTGGGATACACGGGAGGGGATACGGTTTAGGTTGCATGCGTGTACCCGAATGGTGACTTGGGAGATTGGGGTGGCGCAATAATGAAAGGGTATAAGAGGCGACTTGAGTGGTGAGGGAAGAAGGGGGTTGATGTGACGGGTGTATAGCTGAGGCAGTTTGATGGGATGAATGGTGAGATAGTGATGGGATGGATGTGATGGTGATGATGGTGATGATGGTGATGGATGGATGCAGCTTTGGCAGGTGTTTGCGGGTGCCGAGGGGGAACTCGAGACCCCTGTAAGCTGGTACCAGGTATGAGTCCGAGATGGGCGAGTGCAGCAAGGACGCTAGATTGGGGGACGTGCTCAGGGCACGTCCCTCGAGATGGAAGCGTGGCTTGAAATGGAAAGAATTGAAATGGATGGAATTGGAGTAAAAAATATTCATGAGCAGTTGATGAACTCTGAGGCACGAAATAGATACTCCTGTATGTAGGCTGTCCGGACTGTCGAGGTTCCTGTCGGCGTGTTTCAGAGTTGGACTGCCTGCTTTATCGGAGCCGACAGGGTCAATCCGGGGAATTTAGGTCCGATTGTTGTGGTTATTGTTAGTACTCGATGCTTAGCTGAATTTCTAGGATTTATTTCTTGAAGTCTCTATTTTTATTTTCATCTTTCGCTGGAATGTGCCTCGGCCACGGTGTTGTCGACGCGGCTTGGCCGTCTTGGTATGGAAGGTACTTCGTACCTCTTGCTGGTACCTGATTAACGGATGGCGACCGTTGGCGGGTTCGTGAGCGGTTCAGATAAGAGTCAGGTACCTACATGCATCTTTTTGGTATGCAAGGTACCTACGACCTACCAGTAAACCGGTGCATTTACGCTGGGCCCACCGGGTTTCCCGCTTCCCGCTTCCCGCTTTGCCCCTGAATTCTGAATCGGCCACGTCCAATTATCCAAAATACCTGATCATGTCCGTATAATAATTTATACTTTACAAGGCATTGCTTGAATGGTTGGGCCTTATTGGGGATATTCATGCTGGTAATATCACCCTCGTCCTGCACGTCAGTCAGCCGAAACAACAGACTACCTTACCTACCAAGACTCCTTCTTCCTTTTCTTGACTCTACTCTGCCCACCCCCGGCTCTTTGCTTTTTTCTTCTCTTGACCTTTCTTTTTTCCTTCTCACCACCTTCCCCTTTGACATTGTCCTTGCCTTTCCCCTCCTCTTCACTTTGTAACCTCTTTGACAGACTTGGTTAGGCCTGCCACTTTATCCTCCCTTTCCCTTCACCTCTCTTCTCTTCAACCCCCCCAATCTCCACAGACCACAGTCCACCACCTACGCTACGCTACCGACAAGAACCGCAGCGCACTGTCCGTCTGTCTCTTTGACCTTTTTCTTTCCTTTTGGCTTTTTGCCTTTTGCCTTTTTATGCCCTTTTCCTTGCCTTGAATTCGCTCTGGCCAATCAGTCCCTATTACGTCGTCGTCACCTCCCTCGTCTCGTCCTCCACCCACAAGCTCCTGAGCTGAGCCAGCGAACCGACTCCCTCATACCTAACACACCACACACACACCAGACGACCCCTCCACCAACAAGGAGCCCCTTCTTTTTTCCGCCTTCCTCCTATTCTCCCAACTTTTTCCTCCTTCATTCTGAGCTCGGAGCTGGTCCTTGAGCAGTATACTTAGCTCGTCGCTTTCATGACCACCTCTCCCACCTTCCTACCGCTCCAGCTACGCCATTCTGCGACTGTTGTCTCTCGTCTGTGACGAACAACCTGATTCGATACCTGACCGGCCCGGCCCGCCCAACTCTGCGCCATTCGAGTGTCCAATCTCTTTCCGCGACCATCTCGGTCATCCTTGTTCAAATAGAGACGCTGCGAGCTATCACGGCATCGCCTACATTACACAGCCATGTCGCTCAACGGCCTCGACGAACCTCAGGTCGCAGAGGCCTTCCAGACCGCCGCAGCCGAACCTGGAGGCTGGTATGTTCCCCTGTTCACACACTTTAGCCACATTCCACCTGACCACAGCTCAGCTAATCACGCCAATCACCTAGGTTTCTGCTCAAATACACCAGCCGCGACGAAGTTCAACTCCTCAGCACTGGCGCTGGCGGCATTGCCGAGCTTCGTACTAGCATTGAAGAATACGACGAGGAGAGCCCATTGTATGGATACATTAAGTACAGGCGTCGCAATGTCGTCCTCAAATATCTGCCCGAGGACTCATCTCGCTTAATACAAGGTATGCCCAACCCGAGCCCATCCCCATCTTTCACCGCGCCAACTCTGCCACCACCTAACACATTCTCCAGCCCGCGTTGCTGTCCATTTCAATTTCGTCTGCGAGCGATTCTCACCATACGATACCGTCTTCGAAATCGACTCTGCCAACACCCTGACCGACACAAAGCTCTCCGCCGCCTGCTCTCTACACACCGCTTCAGGCTCGACTGCTTCCTCCACCAGTTCCCGTAAGAAGCGTCTAGTTGAGATTGCTGAGGAGGATGAGGACGACCAGCCCGCCTCCAAGCGCAAGTCCGTCACGGCCGATGCCCTGCCTCCCAAAACACCCGTCGACCCCAGCTGGAACCGGGATCCTGTCACTCTGAACGCCGACCTGGCTTCCTCACCCGAGCAAAGCAAATTCTCCGCCCAAGATACCGCCGAACCCCCCACCTTTGTTGGTGCCGATGGCCGTCCCTCTACCTCAGACTCTCACGACCGCAGCCTATCTAGCTCCTCATCCTACCCCTATGGCAAGCCCAAGGTGAAATTGGGCCCCCGGCCCTCTCTCGACGTCAACATACGTCCCCAGACTGCTGGCAACTTCAGACCGGTGTCTGCCATTCCTGCAGGATACAAGCTTTTTGGCAAAGGTGGCAAGAGGAATAAGAGCCGCGAGAGCAATATCCTTGTCTCTCCGCAGGAAGAAATTGCGGCCCTGGATTTCGGCGCTGCTCCTGAGGTCGATGAAGCATCCAAGGAAAACACCGACCCGACACTGGCCCCGTCCATCTCCGACACCACCCTCAAGCCCACCAAGAAGATTTCACCCGAAAAGGCACGACTAAAGAAGGCCATGCAGCTCCGCGAGAAGAAGCGACTGGCCGCCCAAAAGGCCGCCCAGGAAGGCGACGATGCTGCTCTACCCGCCGACACTGTTGAAGCTGAAACGGAAGAGGAAACAGCTGAAGATGTGCCACTTGCTGATGACGAGCTGTCCCAGGCTGCTGCTAGCCATTTTCCCGAGGAAACCCCTGCACGGGAAGCAACTGACCTCTACGTCGATGCGCAGTCAAATACACCCCTCGCTGACCAAGTTTCCGAGGCAACTGCCACAGACTCTCATCCCGCAAGCCCGGCATTGGCCGACTCGGAAACGGCCGACTCGACAAAAGCGTCATCCATTTCTGAAGCCACCGATGAAACCGTCCATGAAAAGGAGGAAGCCGGTGAAACGACGCCGCAGCAGAAGGAGGCCGACGCTCTCGCCCGGGTTGCTGCTCTCCCCGACAAGGATCTAACACACATGACAACACAGGATCACATTAAGGCCACCGAGGCCGCCCTCTTTGGCTCTCCCCATGTGGATACTGACGCTACCGAGGAACCCGTCGCGATTCCGATCTCCAAATTCTCAACCAACAATTCCGGTTCGCTGCCCATCGAAGAGCCTGCGGAGCAATCTGCTCAAGAAGCCAAGGAAGAAGAAGTAAAGGTGGTAGAGAAGCACGCTGCTGAGCTTACACGCCAAGATGTCATTCCTCAGCCATCTGCTCAGGATCTTCTCGCTGCCACTCGTGCAGCTGCTGAGCCGTGTGTCGAGACGCCTGCTTCGGAGGTTACGCAAAGCCCCCTCGCTACCCCCACGCTCACCACTCCCGAAGCGCCTGCACCCGCCGCTTCTGAGGAGCCTGCACCCAGTGCTACCGAGTCTGAGACTAAGGAAGATGCCTCCACGGAACTACATCTAGACGCAAAGAATACTCCTAAAGTTGAGCCGGAGACCGCCGAGCCCGCGAAGGAGAAGCGCAAAGGACTGGTTGAGCCCATTCGGACGACTGGAATTGATGAGCAAGCCGAGGCAAGTCGGACACCTACCGCTGCCGCAGTGATAGCTGAGGCCGGCGCCAATCCATCTATCATCGCAACGCCAGTAACGCCTATTACGCCTGACAGTGGCGTCGCGGCCATGCGTCCAACTACTGGCACGAACCCGCAGCCCTTTGCTGTTAGGACTGTCTCTAATCCCGTCCGTGGTAACATGGTTTCACCCTCGGATGCGAGCCAGTCTTCAGTTCGCTCCATGAGCTCCGGAGCCGCGTACCTCAACAAGATCAACCAGCAACAGCAGCAGAGCAATGCCAACCTCTCGTCCAAGTCCAATGTTGGATCCAGCATTTCGCAACGCATCAAGGCTCTTGAGATGCTTTCTGCCAGTAGCGGCGCCGAGGTGCGACCCGCTAGTCGTGAACGCCCTCAGTCGACTTTCTTTTCCGTCAAGAAAAGCGAGCCCTTGCGCACCCCGTCAGTAATTGAACGCGCTTCGTCCCTCCGAATGGCTGCCCCTCCTTCTCGTGACGGGTCTGATTCTTCGCCCGAGAGCAGCCGACCCCAACGTGGCCGTTCAGGGTCCATTTCCAACAGACTCTCCATGTTCCAGCCCTCACCTTCTGACTCATCTCGTGGCGGGCCCGAATCCATCTCGGTAACGGCCAAGATTGTGCGTGACACTAATCAACACGCCAACGAGCCTTATAGGGATGCATCTGGCTTCAACCCATTAGACCTGAAGCAGTCACCTCTTTTCGTCAGCCACCAGAAGCCCACTCACGATTTCGGCAGCGCCAACTTCGACACAGTAATTGATTCACACAAGGACGACGGACGTCGCTCGTCCGTCAGCCTGGTTCGCGGCTTGAGGAAGGACAAGCGAACCATCTCGACAGACCCCGTTCCTGCAACCTCACCTCCTCCTGCCAGCGGGTCATTCTCTCCTCGCATGTCGTTTAGCAGCCGCCGATCAACCGGCAAGGAAAGCGAGGAGGCGCAGTCCTCCGACCCAAACGACGCACTCTCAGGCAGCGAAGACAAGTCGAATGACAGCAAACTGTCCCGCGCCACTCGCTTCATGCGCCGACTTTCCAACCTGTCTGGTACGCGCGCCAAGACGACCCTATCTCCTACCGTGAAGTCGCCTCTTGCGCCGAATGAAGATATGCGCGTCGAGGCGTCTCGCCCCTCCACCACTGGAACCTCCCCTTGGATCGTCTCGTACTTGGGCGACGTCAATGTTCAGTTCCCCGACAACTTGCTCTGGAAGCGCCGCAATATATGCATCGACTCGCAGGGTTTCCTTGTACTCAGCGCACTACCAGCGCCTAGCAGCCGCGCCGCCCAAGGCACAAAACGCTACCATATGAGCGAGTTTCGCCCGCCATACTGCCCGGACGTCGAGGTCCAGGAGCTGCCCAACAGCGTCGTCCTTGACTTTGTTGAGGGAACCAGCTTGCAGCTTGCTTGCGAGGACCGTACTGGCCAGGTCAGCGTCCTCAACGATCTGACCGATGCCTACTCCAAGCACGCCGCGCAGTTTGGACAATAACATGATCATGACGGAGTAACTAGCAACTCCCATGTTCTAACTATACACGCATGCATTCATTTTCTTCTATTGAAATTTCTCTCCCATTTGTTTATATACCCTTTTCATTTTCTCTTCTATTTGTTTCTTCTTCATCTGCATCCCGTCGACACTAACACCTAGCGGAGCTTGCATTCTCCATGCTCTCTTGTTGATTTTGGATATAATATACACATACCATGTCATTCTAATCATTCTCCACGTCTTTTACGAGAAGAAGGCTCTTCTTTGTCCCCTTTCATTTCCTTTACATTTTTCACTATTTAAGTACGAGTTTCTGTTGGGAGAGCCAAACTGACTGTCTTGTGCTCTTACTTTCTTTGCTGTCGTTTCTGCATGGTTATCAACAAATCATGCTCCCATCACTTTTTTTCATTATTACATTTGTCCTGCCGAGTTGCACAAAAAGGTAGAGGGGGGGAGATGGCGATTTATGATTGAAGCAAAGGTGATATTTATGGGGAACTTTACTAGCTAGGATGTAACACATCCTGGACAGAATAAATACGAGCCTCAATAAAAAGGGACACCGACATCTTGCCAATTTCACTTGTTTCGGCCCTGGTGTGAGGTTGTGTGCGAAGCCAAGCTTTTATTAAGCACAGCTAGCTAACGGTGCAATAATATATATACGTGATCATTGATGAAAACTTTTTTTTTTCGTTCCCGGTTCACAGAGCTGTCAGAAATACTCGCCTCCATTTGAACAAACAAAAAGGATAGAAACGCTCCAGTCATTCATTCAAAGAGCTACAAAAAGCTAGTCCATAGAAAGAAAATGGGGGAAAAATTGAATCAAAAATTAAACACGTCGGAGTGCTTACAGCGGTTGAGTGCCTCCGTTAGGTGCAGAGCTGCCGCCACCGCCGGTTTCCAGCGTCGGAAACTGCACAGGGTCCATAGCCATGTACTCGAGCAGGTCGAGGCCGCCGACGTTGACGCCCTCGGCCGTCATGGAGACGCCGCCGTCGCCCATGTTCTGGAAGAAGGCGGGACCGGCGGGTAGATACCACATCTCGTTGCCCGGGTTGTTCCACTCCTCGAAGAGCGTCACGTCCATGCCGCCGGCGCCGGCAGTCGCGCCATTTTCCAAGGCAGCAGCTGGAGTGGCGGGCCCGGCGGAGACGGGCGGGTGGTAGTGGAAGGCGCCGGTGCCGAGGTCGAACGGGGTCGCGGAGATGTTGTTGCCTTCCATGGTCGGGGAAAGGGGGCGGCGCTGGCCACTGAGTCCGTCGCGCAGCTTCTGGGCGTGTTCTGACCAACCGTTCTCGCCGGCATGGGCGCCGTGGGCAGTCGAGCCGGGCAAGGGGCTCTGTTCCCGACCGGACAGCGGGCCGGTGGGCGCCTGGATGAAGCGGTTCCGCAGACGGCTAGTCAGTGTCTCTAATAGGTCGGCAAAGCGAAGACCCAGGTGCACGTCGTCGACCACACAGTTGCGAAGTGCCTCGACGGTGGCGTCCATGAGATCGATGCTCATACGCACGTCGGCTCGCGGGGCACCGAGCGCAAAAGTCTTCAATAAGAACATGGCTCCGCTAATGATGCGGAAGTAGGTGCGTACTGGTGCGTGCTTTAGGTAACCGCCCGGCAGAAGGCCATCGACCACTGTATGAAGCAGCTTGCGACAACCGTCGACAACCTCGCGCACGTATTCTTGATCTTGGGCAGTGAAGCCACCCAACTGACCAATAGGGAGCTTGCCGTACGTCATGAGAGTCGCGGGGGAGAGCGTTGGCTGAGCTCCTTGACCGTTGGAGTTGTTGGAGACTGTCTGGGTGGCGTTGTTGGTGCAACGTTCCACAACCGCCTGCAAAGAGAGCGAGTTGACATAGATGCGCACATACTCGTACTCGATAGTCAATATGTAGCGAATATACTGGGGCAGACGGAAAAGTTCAAATTCGCGGTACCAGTCCTTGAGCATGGGACCGTACTCGCCCAGCAGCTCAACGTACTTGCCACTTTGGATTATGTCGGTAGTGTGCTGGCGTGACTTGAAGAATTTTTCGTTGCCAATGTACATGGCGTTGCTGATGCCAGCCCAGCAGTGGATGATTTGGTCGTCGAGCTCCAGGTCGGGTACGTAATTGAAGGTGTTGGAGAGGGAGTAGCTGGTAGACGGAGTGTTGCCGTCAGTCGTCAAGGGTCGTTTGCGAGCCACAGCAGGGTCAGCCCGGCGAAGATGCTCTGGGGCCATGCTCGTCCAGCCGAGCCGACCAGCGAGCTGGGAGGTGTAGATGAGGAGAAGGCGCTTGATGCGGTTGGCGCGTAGGCGATAGGCTTCATCGCGGTATTCTGGACGAGTAATGGCATCGTCCTTCAGCATGGCGTCAATGTCATCGAAGACGCCCAGCTCGTAAGCGAGACCCATGGCTGTGCTGAGCAGCATCCAGCACATGCGATCGCTGCGCCAGGCAGGCTCGAGCCAGCTCTCAATTCTCTTGCCGCCAAAGTTGCCACCTGCCGGACGAGCCATTTCATCCTCCGTGGCCATGAGAGGCGAAGACTCAGCCATGGGAATGACGAGCTCATCCGTGGCCTCTTGTGGAGGGAAATGAAGGGCGCGGGGATGCCACTCGGTGAGGATGAGTAGCGACTCAATGGTGCCAAGCGTTCGTAGACTGCCTTTGCGCAAGCCTCGCCAGGGCGCGGTACTACTGGTCTCTTCGCTAAGCATGGCAGTGGTGGCTGAGCCGCCTGAACCGCAGAAGCCGCCGCCGAAGGCTTCTTGCCCCCAAAGACAGCGTTCTATCATACCACGCAGGTATGTCCAGAGCTGCTCTGGAATGGCGTGCGAGCGGCATTGGCCACCAGTGCCGGGGATCTGGCGATATCTAGAGGCGATCGTGAGAAGAGTGACGGTAAGTATGGGTTCTTCCGTCAACAAAGTGAGATGAGAGGCGGGGTTGCTGAAGGTCGGTGGTGATATGGGTGTGAGAGGAGAAAGATATTTATAGTAGCTGAAGATGTTAGCATCCTGAGGGCGGAATATGGAAGCATGGGAGCAAGACATACTAGTCGACGTATTCAATTGCCTCTTGCGCGGTGAACCAACCGGCACGGACGAAGCGGAATCTGGACCATGCCTTGATGGCATCAGCGTAGGCGGGGTGAGAGGTCAAGTCGGAGGTGTGGTGCTCGACTTGGGCAGGGCGGGCCGAGGCGGATGGCTGGCGGGGAAGCTCGCGGACGGACGATTGGCGTCGGTTATGAATGAGAGGGTTGGTATTGGATGTAGAGGCAGCCGAGGTAGGAGCTGCCGCACCGGAGGCGGAGACGATGCTGCTGTCGCGTTGGTGATTGGAAGCGGGGCTATAGGACGAGACATGTTAGCAGTGCTGCTGGGTGAAGGGTAGACGCAGGAAATGGAGCTACAGACCCATCGGTGGCAGCCTTGTAGAGAAGGTCGAGGGCATCATGGGGGCCATATACAGTCTGGCGCATGACGGTCTGGGCTTCGATGTTCTCGAGGGTCTGGTTGCCCTCGTCTTCGGAGTAGTCACCGGTTCGCTTGTCGCGACGGCCGCCATCAGGTCGGCGCAGAGGCTGGCTACGCCAATTGGCGGCGCTCTGGGGGACGGGAGACTCGGCGTAGGCTCTGCGATCAAATCGTCCGGGCCCAGGGCTGGTAGCCTGGACCTTACGGCGGCCATTCCTGATGACGTATTCTTCGAGGTCGCTGCCGTCGTCCTCCGTCTTGCGCTTGCGGCGAGTGGCAGAGAAGAAGCAGTCCTTAGATTCACGGCGGCAGCGAACGCAAGGGGGGTCGTGGGGGTTGTCGACGCTGCCGAGATCGCATCTGACTTTACGGCGGCGGCAGGGAATGCAAGCCTGGTAGACGCGCTTGTGCTGAGCGTTGGCGGCGGAACCGGCAGCACCGTCGTCGTGGGGCGTGTCGTTCGCAGCCGACGAAGTGGCCGTGCCCTTTTGAGAATCCGGATTGGATTGGTGGCCTGGGGTCGAGTTAAGGGCTGGGCTGGCCGCAGCAGCATTGCTGGCGTACTGGGCCATGGTGTCGTCGTTGAGCCGAGACACGGGCGGGCAGGAGGGAGTAATAAGCCTGCGCGGCCAAGAGCGGCGGGGTTCAGAAGGCAGAATAAGAGAGACAAAATAGAAATTGGCACCCCGGCAGCGGCAAATCGGCTGAGGGCGGAAGGATCAAGCTGCAGGCAGAGGAACAGGCAACAAGCGCGCGTATGCCGTCGTGAAGCGTTCGCAGAGGTTTGGCTGGGTTGGCTGGGGAGACAGAGGGCGGCGGGGTTTGGTGGTTTTGGTCCGCCTTGTCTCGGTATAAGAAAAAAAAAGATAGCCAGCCAGGACGCAAAAAAAAAAAATTGGTCCCTCGAGCACGGTCAGATCGGGTGGGTAGCTCCCGGGGCAATTGACAACGAACCCCGCGCCGGACTGCAAACAAATGTTTTGGGTAGATGAATTGGCAAGGAGAGGTTAGTCGGTTGCTGTTGCGTGATAGTGATATATGTCGATTGAAGAGGGGGGAAAGTCAGGAATGGTAAGCCGTTTGGAGGTGAGGAAGGAAAAAGCAAGAAGCCAACGGCCAGCTCGGTACGCGGCAGAGGCAAGGGGGGTGGGTGTCTTGGTGTGGTGTAAAAGGTACCTGTCTGGCAGATAGCGGAGGTATTTGGAGGCGGCAGGTAAGAGGCTTCACGATACTACCTGTAAGTTAGGTAGTCCGGCCTGCCCCAACTTTTTTTTCTGCGGATTTTGTGCCTGTTTTCAAGACCACTCCCTCTGTAACGCACTCTAAACACGGGCGGGGTGTCTGTTGACCACCACTCACTCCCCTTGGCAGTCAAGTCACTGACAAACCCCATCCCATGCATTAGCAGGCGTTCTTGTCCACATCCAGATCTCCACGCGCAAATCCAACAACCTTGGTGTCCTTGTTCGTGATCACTTAGCTTGGCCATGTCATGTTCCTCTTGTTAACAGCCCTTATGGGAAATGCACCGTCCATACCGGTAGTTAGGAAACCAGTCTATCTCAGTAGGTACCTGTCTACCTGGAACACGAAGGTACTAACCTACCGTCGGCGTTTGTACTTGTACTTCTCTGGCAGGTGGCGGCGCACATCATTCCCGACACCTGGCACCCGGCAAGAGCTGCCACCTGGCAGAACGCGCAGCTGGCAAAAGCCAAACGAATCCATCCTTTGAACTTTTGTTTGACGGCCCTCCGTTTGTAATACCTGTTACTCCGCATTGTGACGCTACGCCGGAACCCTTCCGTGACCGTCACTCCGGACACCACGCCGACTTGCACGACATCAGATTGTCAAGGCCTTGTCGTATACCTCACTACGATCTCTTTACCCATGCGCTTTAGCACAAATACAAATGGAAAAAGTATGCATTTCATACGGAGAATTAATCAATTATACTTTCTGTGTCCATCCTCGCCCTCTTCCTTCATCCCAATAATAAGCCCATACACGCCCCCCGCTGTACTAGATCCTGTTGACCCCTGTAATAAATTCACTAGAAGCTGCAGCACCTTTTGTGGCTTTCCCATTACCCAACCGACCTCCTTTCCGACCAATCACCGTCTGCACTGCCCCCCGCCATCCGTCCCCAGGTCCTTCCTTGTATGGTCACGTTGACCTCGTAGATTTTTTCTTCTTCCTCCTCTTCTCCGTAGGCCATGATTATGTACTCGACATGCATTGGTGGGTGCTTGCAGCAATGCCTCCTCACTCCGTGACTTGCTTCCGGGCTCTTCATTTGCTCTGATCTGGTCCTCAATGTCGCCCTATTCTTAGTGCCGTTCCCACCTGTCAATCACCACTTATATGCCTTCTTTTCGCCTTGACACTGCCGTCCTTGGGCCTTGCTGGTCTCCATCACGACAACATCCTCCACCACGATGGCCTAATCGCACCACGCCCGTGCCAGAGTGAACGCCAGAAAACGAGGCTGCTACTGACAGTATCTAGCATGCTCCATCACTGCAGGGATAGCCTGGAGCTTGGGCCGAACCTCACCCTTCCACGGAAAACAAACCAAGCCGGTAGCCCGTGCGGCCGTGCCTCGTTGGCACTGGATGTGGCTTCGTGGCTGCCGTACCTCGCAGCCGTCCATCCGTACCCGGCCACAGGCCCAGCCTCGTCAGCATATTGCCCCTGTTTCTCCTGCTTCGCTACGGGAACGTCGAACCTCACGTCGACGATACATTCACTCTGCAATGCAGCGTGCCCGCTAATAACGGCCTTTCTGCATGTGCATGGTTGCAGCTGCTGCGGCCCAGAGGCCCAGTCTCAAGCAGCAGCACAGCAAGGTCAGTCAAAAGTCCTCAGCCGACGAGACTTCTCGCTGGTCTAGTATCTCAGCTCGCTCCGTACTGGTAGTTATATGACATCTCGATTCCGTTCTGGCAGCCTGCACTACGAAACCCCGATACTCCCGAGCCGTATGCAGGTCTACTTACGTGCCAGCCGCCGCTCGCGGCAAGTTCTGCACGGAGCACGTCTTGTAAGCCCTTCATGTATAGTGCCGCTGTACAACCATCCACACAGCCGAACGCAACCCGTGGTCCCGGTCTGCACCCAATCATCCTGTGGCGACTTTGAGCAAGGGTGGTTCCACGACCACAGAGGCAGCATGCTTGAACCTACGCGTCATACTCAAGGTGGCAATGCGACGCATCCTGAATGCTGAAAATGCATGCCAAAGAAAGGGGCGGTGGCTTGCAGACAACACTTCCTCTTGATATCGATAACGAAAGGCGAAGTGTGCTAGTCCTCTTATTCATTATTCGATTAGGAATCGTCTCCTCGACTAGCTGTCCCTGGGGTACCGCAACACTGCCAATGCTTTGATTATGATGAAAGACTTTCTGTCAACTATCCAGCGCCCGCACTCCGGTCTCTTGAAGCGGAATCCATCAAGCGAGCTTGCGGCAACAAGGACCCACGTAGCCGTCACCAGCGTCACCGCTATCAACGTCGCTCTCGTCGCAAGCTGCGAGGAACTCTATACGCGCTCGACACGCTCGCACCCAACGTCGCCTGCGAATCTAGTCGGAGCGTCGGGGTGGGCGGTGTCGCACCAATTCTGGGCCCTGAATCACCCCGGATCATGCAGAGAGCGCCAACATGGACGAGCGTGTGGCCCAGATCGGAGCCGAGCGTCGAAAGCACCCAATTCCGCAGGTGTGTAGTAACAGAACCTTAGAGACGTGCTTCGGGTCCCGTCCTTGGATCAGCGGCAAGCCCAGTGAGCCTTTTCAACGCCGTAGAAGGGAGTTTTCTAGTTCCACAGCAAGCAGACGACGAATCAACTAATTCGGAGAACATGATTGCCTGTCTAGTCCGCTCGGATAGAACCCTCTCGCCAAACTCAACACGCGCTGCTCCTGTGAGGCTGCTATTAATTATCCATTTAAACCGTCTCTTCTAGCCCGCACTTACATCGACTTGCTCTGTAGCCGCCATCCCCTGTCAAGACAAGCAGGGTAAGCCACCTCGGAAGCCCATCCCGGAGAACTGGAGACCCGGAACAGCAAGCAACGGTACAAAAGAGGAAAGAGAGTAACATGTACTTTCTTTTTAACACTTGGTCTCTTGTTTTTCCATCCGAGTCCCTAAATTGGTTAATGGCCATAATTCACTTGTCTTCTCGGTTGCGTGTGGCAGACAAGACGCCTAGGGGAAACACAATCTGTAGATCTGTCATCTGTGCATATGCACGTCATGGCACAACATATTCAACAAAGTAGGTAGCACGCTCCAAGGTAGAACCATCAATTTTTCCATTACTTTACTCCGTTCCAGATACAAACGACGTAAAAGAAATACCAACAAGAATCCGCAACCATGACAACGAAAAAGAAAAGCAGTTGTTTCACGCCAAATGGCAAACAACGCCCATCGATACAAGCTCTCTCAATGCTCTCAACACTTGTTCCGCGCTCCTCTCCCCCCAAAGTACCTGGTACAATGCTCTTAAGAGAGCTAGGACATTAATAATTCCTGTGCCAAACGCAGGCACGTCACAGAGTCCGCCTTTTTGGTCGTTCCTCGATTGTACAAGTCCGTGCATAGAGGTCAAATCTGGCAGTTTATTACGAGATGTCACTCTTCCTCCGTTCGCGTTGCCGTTCGTTCGGTGTTTTATGTGAATATGCGTCATGGTCAGGCTGTGACTCGTCTGGTTCTTCCATGGCTGGCGGTTTGGTTTCCGCCGGAATCGATCGGGCATCCGACTGTGCGTTGGATGCATCTGGATCGATTTAAGCCGCTTAGGCAACCATGCCCTTCTTAGACTGCACGACGGTTAGCATATACGCCGAGTTAGCGCGCAGCCAGCGAGAATACGTACGAGATGGTCCCACAGCTTAGTGGTCAAAAGATCGGGCATCGTATACAGGTCTATCGAGAACTCGCCGGCTTCAATCAGGTCATCCGCTATTAGCACACACAAACATCAACCAAAGGCCAGCTAAGCAAGGCAAAGCACCAGGTAGCAAGGACTCACCATCGACATCACTTCTTATGTAAGTATTAGGTCCCTTGTTCTCGTTGATGAGCTGAATGACGCGTAGCAGATCTTCCTCCTCGAGCTTCTCGAGCGCCTCGGCAATCTTTTCGTAGTCGTACTTCTGACCACTCTTCTTGCCGCCTGCGAGGCCACTCTTCTTCTTGGGGCGGTCTTCGTCTGTGGGCAGGGGGCCAGTCTCGCGCAGGCGCTCCTGCAGGGCTTGGGAGGGATTTTTGAAAACGACGTTGTGAGTGTTCTCGTACTTGGTCTCGGCGAAGTTGAGGTCATGGATGATGGGGGCGAGCTTGGTTTTTTCGGTGGTGTAGCAGTCGATGGAGATTTCGAACTCACCCCAACCCTCGTTGGTACAGGCGAACGGAGGCTTGGTGAAAGCTGGATGGGTTAGTGGCTGGTATTGGGAGCTGGTGTCTAGCATCGCTATCACATCGCGGCCAGATACGTACATTGAACAGGGTTCTCAAAGGTAGGATGTAGGTTGTAGACAACCTTGGTGAAGACGTCACCGGGATGCTCGTTGCCATCCTCATCTAGCAGATAAAGACGGATGGTCCATTCTCTCATGGGAAACTCGGCAACAGGCGAGGGCTTATCACTGTATGCAGAAAGCGGAAGGAGGTCCAGTTAGCGTCAATGGTGGGTGGAAACGGTTTTCACGGCGTCAATCGGTATACGCCGGCATCATGAGCGGCAACGAGATCTCAGGTAAGAGAAACCTGGCGGCGGAGATGCTCGCATTGTGGGCAGAAGCTTACATGACATGTTGGTCAGTGACGACCTTGACTTTTCTCTGTATATCGTTAGGACCGACGTGTATTATTGCTTTGGGCGGTATTGCTTTAGGCGGTTGCCCGTTTCTTTTTGTGTGAGGTGTGGTGGAAGCTGCGCGGGTCTTGCGTGGTGCCATGATGGCACGGCTTTGCAATACGAGGGGCAGAGAAGAATGGGAGACAGAGACAGCCAAGATTGCGCAGTGTGTTATGAGGTGGGAGGGTGGTATTTGTGCGGGATGGGATGCTTTTCACGACAAACGGAGAGCAAACGGCCATGTGTGAGCCAGGCCAGGCAGAAGCAAGATGAAAGCTGGGCAGATGCTGGGAGTAAATGCTTGGAAAGACCGCAAGGAGCCTCACCGATGCTCAAGAGGTGATGTTTACATGACGGCGGGCATGCTTTGAAAAGAGTTTCAAGCCAGGAACAGGATGCGGCAGCGGCACAAGCTCGGCGGGTGATGGCATTCACTCACACAAGCATTGCACAACAGCAGCAGCATGGCGAGGCGTGGTGGCGGCAATGACCCCTGGCAGCTGGCAGACGCGGACCTTGGCCGCCGCCAGCTGGCGACGAGTGCCAGCCGCCCGGCCAATCAAGGCCCATCAAGTATCGAATGGGAAATTAAGTAAGGGAAGGGGGAAGTGAAGATGGAGATGAAAGCCGTGCAGACAGTCGTGTGTAGTCAGTCTGCGGCCACAAGGCCTGCGTGGCAAGGGAAAGAAAAAAAAAACACCACCAAGGCGGCGATGCCAGTGATGCGACACAGCAACAACGGGCATGTAATGAAAGGGGAAAATGCAAACGCGTGAAAGGCACTAATACCCCGAGCAAGGAAATGGACAAATATAGGAGAGGAGGGATGGTAAACGGCGGTAGAGGCAAGGAAAAGAATAACACTTACTTCCACCAACATGGTGATTGTGTGTGTTTGTGTCGCGGCAGAGGAATTAATTCAAGACAAGTAGCGAAATCACAGGAGGAGTTCCCACGGATAAAGATGGAATTGGCGATGAATGAAAATAATGAAAAAGAGGAAAGAAGCCCAAGAAGCTGATGATGCTTTGTTATCCAAAAAGCAATGGGCGACAGGAAGGGGAAGAAAAGAGTAGAGACAAAAAAAAGGAACTGGGGCCTTTTTCGTTTTCCCGGCAAGGCGAAGATGGACTACTCAGCGAAAAGCGGGCGAATAGAGGGAGGAACAGGCAGAGAGAAAAGAGAGGGAGAGGGAAAAAAAAAGTGGCAGCAATTGGAAGTGAGAGAACGAGACGACGGAGAGAGAGAGAGAGAGAGGAGGGGAAAGGATTGCCTGGCTGGGCCTTGCCAGCTGCTACGACACCTTGCTGAGAGTGAGTGGCCTGTCAAAGACAGAGAGCAGCAGGAAGGACTTCGGCCACGCCGCCCAACACACAGGGCTTTGGGCGCTGAGAAGCTTCACTTTAGTAGAGGTAGGTAGGTACCTCCAGTAGTAACTGCACCAAGCCGGAACACGGGGCAACCCGCTCACCAGCACAATTACCTAGACGCTCTTTAGCCCGACAGATCATTTATTCCACGCATTCCTACCTGTGAACAAAATACAAATCAAGAAGACGAAGCAAATAAACTTCCTTCTACTATCACTTTCTCCTTGTTTGCTCGTCGTCCTCTCTCTTTCCGTGTGCCCCTACCTACCTAGCCGCAAGTACTTCCTCCTACCTTAGTGAGAATAATAAGGTATGTAAAAACCCACTTCCCTTGTGATTTTTCTTCCTCCTTTCCACGCGCTTCTACCAGGGGTGCGGCTGGCCGCTCCCTTTGTTTGCTCTACTTCATTCCCTTGGTCTTGGACTTGATACCATCTTCTTTTAAGCTTCGAATGCAAGGCCATGTTGTTACCTCTCGTGATAGATTCCATTGAATAGTCACAAAAAAAATTGGCACCTTTCATCCTGAGAATTACTGCCTGCACAACCCCAAACCATGCTCGCAGGTCAATCATTTGCACAGCCTTGCCAGCTCCCTTCCAAACCAAGACAACTACTCTATACTTGCCCAGCCCTTCCATCAAACAAATCAACCAGCCTGCTTGCCCGTTCTTAGCTAAAGCCAAACCCGTACAAACTCAAATCACTCAGTCGCTACATCACACCTACTTACTGTCATCAGCTTGCCTCACGTAATGAATGATCCTCTACACTCCCGCCCTTCAGTAGTCAACATCTCTGTACAATCAGCTCACGGCAATGGTGTCCCCTAACCCTAACCCTAATGGTTAAGCTCATTTGGTGGTTGCATGACCATAAGCGGTGGTGGTGATGGTGTCCAGTGGGCTTGGCTGTTTTGCAGTCGCTCGGTGGTGATGGCGGCCTTGGCTATTGTGCAATAGCTCGACGGTGATAGTGTCTGGTGGGCTCGGCTGTTGTGCATTGCTCGATGGTGATGGTGGCCTTGGCTATTGTGTAATAGCGCGATGGTGGTAGTGTCTGGTGGACTTGGCTGTTGTGCAATTGTTTATTCATGTGGTGATGTGACTTATGCGCTCAATGCTACATGCCCTCTTTTCCTTCCCTCCATCCATAAACTCCCGCCATTGCAATAGCTACCGTCATGCGTCTCTCATGTTGCTCTTTCCTCGAGGGGGTAGTCATTGTTGGGTATATCCACCACCGCCAATCTGGCGGCAGGACTGATTGATGATGTGGATGTGTTATAGGGGTGCGTAATGTTGGGACGCCATTCCACCGCCTGAACATGGCCCATGTCCCTTTCCAAGACTCTTGCTCGCCTGCTTATATGGCTTGGCTTTAGGCTTTACGCCGTGCCCTCAGCCTCGGCCTGCTTGAACAGTTCTTCGTTCTCCTTCTGCGCCTTGAGGAACGCATCCTTGAACTCGTTGGCATTGTCAGAGTTGGCGAGGCGAATGGCCAGAGTAACCGCCTCAGGTTCGCCCTCACTGACGTCGGCGGCGGCGTTCCAGACCCAAGAGCGGTCAGAACCAACGTTGGGAGCGAGTTTCATGTCAGGCACAACTGCACTTTGTCAGATTCGCGATCATATTTCCTCGGCTTTCTTCTAAACTTACTGTAGTGGTTGGCGCACACCTTGAGGGTCTTGTCACGGCGCATGACCAGGCGCGTGCGACCGTTCTCCTTGTGCTTGAGCAGACGAACATCGCCAGTACCGCGCTCCTTCCACTCGTTGGATTCCTTGATGAAGCGGAAGAGCTTGGCACGCATCTTGAAGAGCTGCTCCTCAGACTCCTCGTTGGTCTTGGTCTCGACCTTCTCCGTCAACTTAATGACAGGCTCAAAGTGAACGTCCTCACTCTCGGGAGCAGCATCCTCGCCCGCGGCATCACGCTGCGCTTTTGCGCTGCCAGAGGTGTCACCACGGTCCTCGTCATCCTTCTTCTCCTTCTTGGCACCACCGCCAAACATGGAAAAGACAGACGAGGAGGTGACGGGAGCGTCTTCCTTGGCCGAGGTCTCAGTCGCAGCAGTCTCCGACGCGGCAGTGGCGGCCTCAGCAGCGGGCTCAGTGGCGGCCTCAGCAGCGGGCTCAGTGGCGGCAGCTTCGCTGGTCGCAGTTTCGGTCGTGGTAGTCTCCTCGGTGGCCTGGTGAAAATTGCATACTTAGTACAAGCTGCTCAACGCATAAATTCTCCCACCACTCAACAACTCGTCTGCTCTCCTTTCCTGCCATGACCGTTCAACAGCAACGCACTTGCCCACCAAAACACCAGTAAAAAAATTGCAGCTTCGCGCTCGTACCTGGGGAACCTCGAGAGGCTGGGTCTCTTCGACCTGGGGCTCAGTAGCTTCGGCAGACATTGTGATGGATGTGCGCGGTTGCTCGACAGAAGAAACGGTTCGAGAGAATCTGTTGCAAAGGCGAAAAAGAAGAAGAAAGCGTTAGCCTTGACTGCTCATGCTTTGCTGCCCACCGCAACTTCCAGCAAGCCCCTCTCCTTGTGTCTGAACGTTCCTAGCGGCGGACAAAGAGGGGGCCGACGTGGGAGCTTGTCGATGGAGGGGAAAGGGCGGCGACCAAAAGCACGCTGACCGACGTCGTTGCGAGACATACTGGTATGGATAAAAATGACTCTAGGGTCAGCTTGTGAATATGAAATACTGCTGCTCCTCGTACGGATCAAGCGAAAACAAGACTTGGGGAAGTCCGAGTGGCAGATGAGTTGTTGTTGTAAATTGCAAGTGCGGGCTAATGAAAAAAGAGCGAAGATTGCCCCTCATCTTTGCCCCTTCTCTGCCTTGCGGCGGCCCAGGGCGACGACGGCGGGGAGCACAAGCACAAGCTCAAGCCCAAGCCCGAACAAGCCAGGCCCTTCCATTGTGACTGCCTGGGGCGGGCACGTCTCGCCACTCACCCACCGACGGTTACCTAGGGAGTAGGTAGGTAGGAGGTACTTTAATACTAAGGTACCTGTGGTGAGGTACCTTTTCTCGCAAATAAAAGGTACCAAAGCTAGGTACCTACATCCTAGCCGCCCTACTTCACAGCCCAAAGTGCCACTGGGCGACAACAGTGTTACCCATACGTATCAAGCAATATCACGGGGTTGCAGCAGTAGAGCCCAAATGCAATTAAAAACACGAGTGGTATTCCTCTTTCAAGTCAAATCTCTAAGCCTGCGCCATCCCCCCTCCGCCGGCGCTACCAAATCTGTAAAGCTACATAGACTATCCCCGCGGCGTGCCAATAAAGAAAACCAAAAACACAAAGCTACCAAAATAAGCAACCAACGAAGATAAGAGACCTCAAACTCCTGTGCTCCATGCGTATTAGCTCTCTGATTGTGTTTGTACCACAGTCAAAACAACATCCAAACCGGCCGGTGCCTACGTTATCCTCTGCCAAACCCCCACAAAGCCTGGTAGCGCGAGCGGCTGACTCGAGCCTCCTAGGCTGTTGTCTTGGCCCTCGACTGGAGTTTTTGTAGAAGCTCCTTAGCTGCCGCCTTCTTCTGCTGTAGGTACACTTGCGCCATGCTAGCATACATCTGATACTCCTCGTCCTTGCCTTGGATCTTGAGCCACCACATGCGGGCCGACACCTGCGCATCCAGGAGCCCGAGTCGCAGTTGGGCCTGAACGCTGCGCACCGAATGGACGTACTTGGAGCATTGTTGGGGAATTTCAATGTTGGAATGGATGAAATCGATAGTCTGTCGCAAAAGGTGGGAGATAGAGCTGGCCACATCGTCGCCAGCCGTGCCAAGGTTCGCACTGATCAACAGGTCCTGCGCTCTTTCGGTCCCGATTAGGA